>CM014731.1:67864285-68489285 GCA_004329165.1 Spatholobus suberectus
GTGTTTATTTTCGGGCTTTCGTTGGCCGCTTGTAATTTCAGCTTTCGTTCTTTGCGCTTTTCAATGTTCCCCGACAATGGCGAGCTAAAGATATGCGAATCACATTTGTTGCTTCTCGGTTGAGCTACCGCTTTTTGCTTTGCTTTTCTTTTGTGCTTGAAATGAATTTCAACATATATATTCGTTTTATATACCTTTTGCCTTTTTTGTGCCTGATGAGCCTTGTATATGTTCGACGAGTTAGAACTCTTCTTATCTCGGTTGGAGTGATCTTCCTACCCCAGCTGGAGCGAATCCACGTACATAGGGTAGTTCGCATGGCCTTGTCTTCATTTTTAGTGATATTCCTACCTCGGCTAGAGCGAATCCACGTACACGGGGTAGTTCGCATGACCTCATCTTCATTTTTAGCGATATTCCTACCCCAGCTAGAGTGAATCCACGTACATGGGGTAGTTCGCAATCTTTATCTTCGTCTTTTCTTTATTTTGCCTTTTGTTTTTGACCTACAAAATAATTGTAATTGGTTTTAACCATGTTGCCTCCAAAGTTGGTCCTAAGTTCACCTTAGAAGGTATGTATGTCGGCCCTACAATTTCTTTTAGACAAACATAAAACAAGCTTGTATGATGGCATGGATAATGTCAGTAAAATTAAATAAAATTTTAGGCTATAGTTTTCATTAACTTAGCCGTCGCTTGCTTCCGTGCCAGAGTTCTCCTTGCAAAATCAAATCACACGTGCAGTGTTCCTTGCTTACATAAGGTCATTTCGTCATTATTTGCAACAATTTGTTATTGGCAGTTCCTGCAAGCAGAAAGATTTTTTCCAAGAGAAGTAGCACGTATGCATGATGGTTGTATATGACATAATGACAATTTAATTGCCATATGAAAAGGAATGTCATGCGAACTCGGCTTTACTTTGAATGCGAGCCTTTATTATGCTTAAAAGACATGCATTTGTAGTATTTAGTATGTGGTTTGCAACTTCTTTATTACTATATTATTTTCCCTATTACACCCTAAGCTTTAGAAGGTATCAATATCATTAAGGCTTTGTACATAAACTTCATATATTAGCTTTTCCTATTATATTACTATATTATTACATTATTGAACGCTTCCACCTTAAGTCTTTGGAGGCTTTGCTGCGATAATAAAACTTCATGTGTTATGATGCAAATGACATATATAAGGTAGCATGAATAATATTCCCTCCGTTATCATGAGATATCGTCGAGTTGCATGGTTGGCGCTTGTGGATATCGAAGTCGGCACGTTGAGGGGCGAAAAGTAAGATGTGTGTCCGTCTTAGGTGTAGCATGCGAGTTGGTTCTTGGTGCGGATTTAATTGTGATCATTGAAATATTCACTCTTGCATTAGTAGTGTATGTTCGGCATTAAAATCGTGATCTCGGCCAATCGACACATTTGCATCCTGACATGTGAATGAATCAGTTGACTTTCTCAAGTGGGAATATGTCAGCGTGGAGATTTGTCTCTCTGGGGTGGAGAACTCCCCCTCCTTGGGGTCCTGGATCTCTCTCTCCTAGACGGTGAAGGGCGTCGTCCTTTGTTAGTGCGACCCCCTTTTGCTTGACAAAGCAGTCTAATCTTCCCCGTCTGATTAGCATTTCAATTGCATCCCTCAAGCAGAAAGCATTCGTTTATATCATGCCCAGTTGCCCTATGATATTAACAGTATTTGGATTAATCCCCTCTTTCTCTGTTCTTTATCGGCCTCAGAGGCTTTATTCCTTCCTCTACGAACTCTACGTTGAACACCTCATTCAGAATTCTTCCTCTAGAAGTGTTCAGCAGTGTATATTTTTCAAACCTCGGGTCTCTTTTGTATAAACCCCGATCCTCTTGACGCAATGGTTTTTCAGCCTTTGCTTGCAGGTTTTTCTTCAGCTTTTCAATCTTGGTCGTCTTCACTTTAGTGGCCTCCAGCACATTTTCGTAATTGATATATTTCTCAGCCTTCTTCAAAAACTCCTCCATCGACGCCAGAGGTGTTTTAGCGATCGACATGAAGAAAGGCGAGCCTGGCCTTACCTTGTTCTTGGCTAGCATTAAAACCATTACGGGTTGTAGATTATCTACAGCTCATGCCTCTTGGTTGAATCTGTTGATATATTCTCTTAACGGCTCGTCCGCACCCTAGTAGATCCTCCTCAAATCGACTTTAGTCTTTGGCCTAGCCTTACTAGTCGCGAAGGCAGTTTTGAACTTTTCCCTCAACATTGTTTGTGAGTCAATGGACCTAGGTTCCAAAGATTGGAACCACTTCAATGCCATTCCCTTCAACGAGAGCGGGAACGCTCTGCATGTCAACGAAGCTCACGCTCCTTTGTAAGACATTGCTGACTCGAACACTGAGAGGTGGTCATTAGGATCAAAAGATCCATCATATAACTCCAAAGAAGGCAGCTGTTGCAGCTGCTCCGGGACCTGCAAATTCAAGATCCTGAGGGAGAAAGGAAGGTTGAACGGAACCAATTCATCCTCCTCATCCACCTTCGTTGCCATGTGTGCGTCATGCATCTCCAACATAGGCTTCAGAGCAGATGCAGCGGATCTCTCAGTGTGATCGTAAGTATTCTCCGTAACCTTCTTGTTGTTTCTCTCCGCTTGGAGTTCAGCAATGATCTTCTCTTGCTCCTTCAACGCCTCTCTCTACTGTTGTAACAATGCAACGAGGTCTGCCATAGTAATAGATGGTCCTGGAACCGCGTTCGCACTGGGAGCTGCCTCAAGAATGGCAGAAGCAGCCTTGCCATCCTTAGGCGATGGTGGTGGAAGCTTTGGTGGCAAAGGTGCCACAGCGGACTTGCGATTTCTTGTGCTGACCATCACATTCTTCAGAGAATGAAGAAAAAAAATGAAGAGAAGAGAATCAAAAAACAATTCCCACAAACGACACCAATGTTGTGTGGTGAACACAAGAATGCATCTCCGACGAACTCCCACGATGGTTGTCGGCATTTCCGGTAGTGGCACCTGCAAGGACTCTGATGCTTGAGTCAGTATGGGTCTAAGTATGAGTGAGTATGAGAGAGAGCGCGTGTACTTGATAGGTGTAGAGTCTTTTATATGGTGTGTTTTGAAGGGAAATTCTGTTAGCGCTATGTGCCACGTGGCAACGCATGTAACACCCCTACTTTTATATATTAAATTATTCTGTATGTTTAAAAAATTGTTTCTAAGTCATCAATGTATTTAGAACAATTAATAATAATTTTAAAAAATTTTCTAGAATTTATTGAGATAATTTTTGTAAAATGACAAAAATACCCTTGGTTGACTATAGGAACCAACCAGAGACTTTTTGGCCTCAAAATATTTTGAAAATTTTATATTAAGTATCTCTCATTATAAAAAGTTTATTTTGAAAGAAAAGTAGTGAAAAATATAACAATCCTATTTCAATTCTTCCACTATTTTTTTTTAATATTTGATAATGCAATTCTGAAAATTGGAAAGAAGTTTCAAAATTTTGACTCCCACCATTTTGCTCAAAATTTCAAAATCTATTTAATCGTGATTTTTAATAATTTCTCCGAACCGGAGCTCGAAGAAATTAGAAAATGACAATTTTGTCCCTATTTCTCAACATTAAGGGCTGACATGTGGAAAAGATTCAATTGACACTAAAATGTCAATTTGAGCTTGGAATTATGCCATATATATTAAAATATAATTTTAGAAATTTTTTGGGATTTGTTTGGAATTCCTGTGTAAAATGACCAAAATGCCCCTAAGTGTCTGATAAGTCAGCCAGTACTGGTTTGACATCCAAAAAGGGTGAAAATAGTAATTTTAGTTTATTTATGGGTAAAATATTTAACTTTAGAATTTTTATAAAAATTTTGGTATTTATTGAATTAAAATGGATTTTCTAGCTTAAAAATACAAAATAAATACATATAATTTGAAATAAATTAATAAAAATTAAAATTAATTATTAGAATTTTATTTTTGATGAAAAATAATTTATTTGTCCAGTTTTACATTTAATTTCATTTTTTTGATATTAAAAGCTAATTTTTCAAGTTTAGGCGTTTTTATCGGTACCGGTTAATTCACCTACAGATCAAAATTGGCACATGGGAGCTTGGAACAGCTGGTGGAGCACGTCCCCAAGCCTAGGAGAGGTGATTCAACACCCTAAATGGTGTATGTGTCCCTAAGTGTGCATATTTGTCCCTAAATTTAAATTAAAGACAAATTTAAAACTTGATTTATTGTATAATTGCTTATGTCATTGGTGGACACCTAAGACCCTTTCTTCTTCTATAAATAGCCCCTTCCTCCTTCAAATTTTCAGCATCTCCTCTTCCTCTCCCAAGCTAGAGAGCTTCTCTTTCTAAAGTTTTCTCTCTCTAAAATATTTTTATCTAGTTTTTATGTTAAAATTTTGCTAGTTTTCAACTAGTAGAATTTCTCCTCCTAGAAGCTTTGCACCAACAATTCCATCCTTTTCATCAACTATCTTAGGGGTAATGGGGGGAGTGGGGTTGGTTCTAAATTACTGTCACTTTGCATGTTAGTAGGAAGGGTTTTTCCCTTAAACCCGTTTAGGATTAAGTTTTATTATTGTTATTATTATTTAATGTTAAACTTTAATTTTTGCAAAGTTGTTACTCTGCCCAAATTTAGATTATTAAATCATAATTACTAAATTGTTATTCTGCTCAAATTTAAATTATTAAATTTTACTTGCTAAGCTGTTACTCTGTTCAATTTTAGAAAATTAAAATGCATTTGCTAAGCTGTTACTCTGCTCAAATTTAGAAAATCAAAATGCATTTATTTAGTTATTATTTTTCCAAAATTTTAGTAATTAAATTATAATTACGATATTGTTATTTTGCTAAAATTTTACATAAGTACTAAATTATTATTCCGTTAAAATTTTGGTACTATACAATTTTTGCAAAATAAGGCAGAAATGTTGATTGTACTGGTGCTCAAATTAAATGAGACCAGGGAAACCTCTGCTTGAGAAGTTAGAAATTGATAGTTTAGTGAGTAATGAAAAGCGAGTGATATGTAGTAGCATGGCACCCTGCCAAGGAAGCTACAGTTTGGTACGCTGAGGAATAAAAAGTAGGGACCCACTTGCGGAGGTCTTGGGAGTAGGCATCGAGTGGTGAAGGTCCCAATGGCCAGGGTAGCCCCCTTGAGCAGGGATATTTGCTTGACCAAACTCGATAACCCCAACAACTGCTCAGCATTCCAGGATTGATTTGAGAGTATACCTCTATAAATGGATATCTTGACTGTTATTTTCCTCAATGATAATGAGGACCGTACCACGTGATGATGTTGAGAGAAGTATATGTACTCCTAGTCACTTTCCAGGTTCTGTTAAGAACTATTACCCACTAATGGGAAGTATGGATCCATATCTAGTCAAGGGTAGTCTAATACAACTTAGAATGAACCTTAGGATCCTTTTTGTTGTCAGCTGTATTTTATCTTTGTTTTATAGTAGATTTCTTACCATACATGTAAAAGTGATTTTAGAACAAAACACCTCACTCCATTATTTTCTTCTATGTATGATTGATCGTGATTATTGAAGACGACATTAACGCCTCGTGATGCTGAGTACGAGTTAAAGGACATCTCCATGGGGGAGGACCTGAAGACTTATAGTAGTTTCTTTTTGTATGATGGATAGGGTAGATGAACACTGCTCTGTATAGGATCTTTTCGATGTACATATTAGGTTAGATAGTGTCTATCTTTTGACGTATTTTTTTAGCTTTTAGTATTATCAAACCATGATGTATAGTTTTATGATATATATGTATATACAATCTTATCTTTCATCTTTTACTGCCATTTCCAAATTCTGTCAAGTTTGGAATTTCTTTTAAAAATGGCAAAATAATTTACACATATTTTTTTTTTACTTAAACTTAATAACTAAATTAATATGAATTGTATTTAATATGAATGAGTGTTACAGCGCGTGCTTGGATGCCTAAATACACGCATTCCTTGCCGTTAGGTGCTTCCCGTGTTGTGCCGGGATAGAGATAGACTCGATTCGGGATAGCAGGAGTTTATCAGCCGGGATAACTGAGGTTGTGAAAGCCGGGATAGTTGATGTGGAAGCCAACTTAGTTTGTGGGTCTGGGCAACCTCCAGAATAGAAATAAATCACACAAACAATATTAGCAAATAAAGGTTGACGCAACTTGTATGCACAGAAAAATAATTATGTTTAACCTACTGAATATGGAGGCTTAATTATAGTCTAAACATTTCATGCAATTGTAAAATATAAAAAAATAGTTCTTCAAATTATTACTGCATGATAATTTAATCTCTATAATTATAAATTATTAGTTCTGTTCTTAAAACTATCAAATGACTATAGTTTTAATTCCTAATTTTATTAAAAAGTATAGTAAAATAATATTAATGTAAATTCAATGCAAATTAAATGTTATTATTATATTTTAAATATAGGAGACGTATAACAGCTAGTTCAATGAAAAATTAAATAACTTGTAACCTTATACACCATAATAATTATATTACTCTCTCATATTAATGCAAAATTAAATAAAATGCCCAATGATAGAATACAATAAGTGAGCGGTTGACACAACTTATATGCACCGAAAAATAATTATGTTAAAGCTGCTGAGTATGGAGGCTTAATTATAGCCTAAAAGTTTCATGCACTTAAAAAGTATAAAAAATTAGTTCCTCAAATTATTACTGCACGATAATTTAATCTCTAAAATTGTAAAATTATTAGTTCAGTTCTCAATATTATTAAATAACTGTAATTTTACTTCCTAATTTTATTAAAAACTACGGTAAAATAATATTAATGTAAATTCAATGCAAATTTAATGTTACAATTATATTTTAAATGTAGGAGACATATAACGGCTAATTCAATGCAATTTTAAATAATTTGTAACCTTATATACCATATTAATTATATTACTCTCTCATATTAATGCAAACTTGTAAAATCTTGCTTCATTTTTAAATTTGTTATTGTGTACGTACATTATTGAAATTTAATTAAAAAAATCTGCAAAAAACAGCAAACGGATATAATTTTCCTTTGGACAACATCTATAATTAAGCTAAGGTCCAAGGAATTGACAGGTTATATAATGACAGATGAAGAACAAATACCATGTTAAATTAGAATAATTAAAAGGGAAGAGAAATGACAATAGACAATAAATAAATATCTCTTATAATAGGTATGAAGAGAAGGGAGAATGTTAAATAAAAGCGTTGGATCCAAGAAGGGGGGAGTGAATTGGATCTTTCAAAAATTTCAAGAATCCCTAATTTCTTTTCAATAACGAATAACTAGATTTTTCAAGAACTTTGAATCTTATTGATTTGGTTATAAAAATGAAATAGAATTGAATCAATTTATCTTGAACTTTTCTATGCAAAGAGCCTTATGATTTTAAATGCAAGTGATCAAGATTCAATATGCTAGCAAGAGGATAGAGGAAAGAAAAGAGCAAACAAGATTTATACTGGTTCGATCACCACCACTAGTTATTTTTACCCCCTAAGTGTTAGCATTTTCCTTGGTCATTTTGAAGTATTTCTTGAGGAAGACATGGTGGTGAAGTAGGATTTTGAAGAAAAAAGGTGCAAGTTCTTATGAATTTTAAGTTGTTAACAAGTAGTATGTATAGAAAGCATCCAAATAGCAAGCCAAAAAAAAATTCAGATTTTTAAGCATTCATTCACGTGAAAATAAGGTGAGGAAAGTGTGTGAGTTTTAGTCAAAGATATCAAGAATCTATGTGCAAAGTATGAGTGATTCTTTGACACCAAAGAGAAGAAACAAACAAACAAGAATCAATTTAATCAATTACAAATGGTACACTCACGTTTTTGATGTAGCAAGCTGAAATAACTAGTTACAAATGCAGATAACTAATTAAAACAGCAAGCAATTCGTGTACAGTGATAAAAAACGTAACTAGTTACAAGTATATGTAACTAGTTATATTTGACAGCTTTTTATTTGGATCTATTGTGCCTTAAAAGCTGCATAAAATAACTAGTTACATATGTATGTCACTGGTTAAAACAGAATAGCATATTTCACATTGAAAAGGGCTGTTTTAAAATAACTAGTTACATAAACATGTAACAGGTTATTCCAGCAAGCTGTAAACGAAAATGGGGGCTGTTTTTCGAAAATAACTTGTTACAAAGCGCTGTAACTAGTTAAAACAGTGAGCTATTAATTTGAAAAAAATGGGGACAACACAAATTTAACTAGTTACAAGCTTTGTAACTAATTATATATGACAGCAAAGTTTATTTCCACAAAAATTCTGCACCTAATAACTAGTTACAAGGTGCTGTAACTAGTTAAAGCAGTGAGCCATTAATTCGAAATAAGGGGACAGCTCCAAAATAACTAGTTACAAGCTTTGTAATTGGTTATATATGACAACAGTGAGCACTTTTACACTAAAATACTGCAGCAATTTACTAGTTATTTATGAATTTAACTAGTTACATACAACTTGTAACGAGTGAAAGACACAAAATAACTAATTACCAATTCATGTAACCAATTAAATCTTGTCTAAACCACATAGTCAATGATTAAGAAGCACAAAATAACCAATTAAAACACACTTTAACCAATTTCACATGCATTTGGTGACTTCAAACTTTAAAATATTTTTCTCTAACATTCATACTTCTTTCTCATTCAAAAACTAAGAATCCACATATAAGAACACAATTCATGAACTTAGTTGTAAGTTTTATGCATTAAGGCTAATTTATGTATGAAATTTATCTAATTATTTCTAGCATGCATGTTTGCATCTAAGATTTAAACACATAAATTTCTTATATAAAACCACACAAACTTTCACTCAAATCAAGCATTTAAAAACACACAAATGCACACAAAAAAGTTTCAAGTATGAATTTTGAGTGTCTAACTAACACTAGACTCATCTAGGATGCCTAATTCATTTCTTATTAGGTAGAACCTTCTCTTGGAAGAGGTTTAGTGAATATATCTACAAGTTGCCTATTTGTATCAACAAGTTCTAATACACAATCCCCATTTTGGACATGGTCTCTAAGGAAATGGTGTCTAATTTCTATATGCTTGGTCCTAGAGTGTAGGATAGGATTCTTTGTAAGGTTTATAGCACTAGTATTGTCACATTTTAAAGGGATGTGGTCAAGGTTAACTCCCTAGTCTCTTAATTGTTGTTGCATCCACAAGATTTGAGCACAACAACTTCCAGCTGCTATGTATTCAGCCCCAGCTATGGATAGGGCTACACAAGCTTGTTTCTTATTGTGCCAAGAGACAAGTGCACTCCCTAACAAGTGACAAGTCCCACTAGTACTTTTCCTATCAAGCTTACATCCAGCAAAGTCTGAATCTGAATATCCTATTAAGCTTATATGAGATCCTTTAGGAATCCACAAACCCACATTACTAGTTCTTTTTAGATATTTCATAATTCTTTTTACAGCAGATAAGTGTGATTCTTTAGGATTTAGCTTGAAATCTTGCACACAAAAAAACACTAAACATAATATTAGGGTGGCTAGTAGTAAGATATAATAGAGAGCTAATCATACCTCTACACTTGGTAACTTCTACTTATTTACCTCTTTCATCTAAGTCCAAGTAGCAAGAGGTAGACATTGCAGTGGTTGATTCCTTGCAACTTTCCATTCCAAATTTCTTTAGCAATTCATTGCAGTACTTAGATTGACTTAAGAAAGTGCCATGCTCCAATTATTTCACTTGTAGCCCCAAGAAGAAAGTTAACTCTCCCATCATGGACATCTCAAACTCACCCTGCATAGTCCTAGCAAAGTCCTTGCAAAGAGAGCTATTAGTAGATCCAAAAATAATGTCATCAACATAAATTTGTACTAACATAGCGTCATGTTTAATTCTCTTAATGAACAATGTATTGTCTACTTTTCCTTTTTCAAAATTTTGATCTAGCAAGAACTTACTAAGTCTTTCATACCAAGACTTAGGGGCTTGTGTTAGTCCATATAATGCTTTCTTGAGTTTGTAAACATGATTTGGATATTTAAAATCAACAAATCCAAGAGGTTGAGAGACATATACTTCTTCTTGAATATAGCCATTTAGAAAAGCACTTTTGACATCCATTTGATATAATTTGAAATCCATTAAACATGCATAAGCCAAAAGCAATCCAATAGCCTTTATTCTAGCTATAGGTGCATATGTTTCATCATAGTCAATGCCCTTTTCTTGATTGTAGCCTTTAGCTACCAACCTAGCCTTATTTCTTATTATGACCCCTAAATCATCTAGTTAGTTCCTACAAACCCATTTAGTGCCTATCATTGGATGATCATTGTGTTAGAACCAAAGACGTAGAAGCATCTAAACACTCAAAGTTTTGATGATAACAAATTTATTAATGTTCAAGTTTCTACCTAAGGACTAACCTTATCACAGCAAACAAAGCTACTTTTATGTAGACCGTCCAATAGATGTGCTAAAGAAGACCGTCTAGAAGACTCGCTAAAGAAGACCGTCTAATGAACAAACTGAAGATAACCGTCCGAAGAACAAATTCAAATATCTGATGCAAGCTTCCAACGACAAATATTCAAACGGCTAACTTTTATTTGAACGTCTAATTTACTTATGTTTGTTTTTCTCGAAACTAACATATTACCACTCTTATGATCTAATGTTCAAATTGTTTGAAGCATTAAATATCATCATAATCATTCTAGTGCAAAGGCGCAGCAAAACAGATAAAGCAAGTCAACTTATCAAGCTGACATGCCGAATGAAGAATGTTCAAAAAAGTAGACTGCTAGCACAGTCCTGCGCTTTCCGTTTTAGTGCAAGTCTAAAAGCTACCACGCTTGATCCTTTTGAAATGCATTGTTTGCATGCCCCTCCTTGTATAATGAAGTCAAGTCTTCCACAACGGATCTTTTCCTGAAGACTATATATATGCACCAAGGAAGAAGTGAAAAATAGAGACAACTGCGATACGTGCTAACTTGTGAATATCTTAGCAAGCATCAAAAATCTTCTGTACGTTTTGCTAGAAGCGTCCAGTGGACAATAATGAAAAAGCTTTGTAAAATATTTTGAGTGTTTAAGCTTAATCTTTCAAATCCTCACTATGTGAGTTGATACCTTTGTATAAACACTTGTTGTGTTGTGAAAGCCTGGAGAGGCTTAGTGTAAAAGAATACTTGGGTTAAGTAATTTAGGGTGATTGCCTTGTAAAGCCCAAAGAGACTGCGAACAATACTTGTAACCTAAGGTTGGTTAGTGGATACTTTCTGGGTGAAAGGACTAGACGTAGCTCAGGTTGAGTGAACCAATATAAAAAATTTCTGTGTTATCTTTCTCTTTATCCCTAAGCTTGAAAACGTTTTTCATACTTATTTACATTATTTCGAAAAAGTTTTTAAACGCACAATTCAACCCCCCCTTCTTGTCCTATTTTTCTATTTCACATTGGGCCTTGGGACCAATTCCCAAACTTCATTTCTTTTAAATTGGTTTAATTCTTCTGGCATTGCAAGCATCCAATTTTCATCCAAAATAGCTTTTTCAATGGATTTAGGATCAACTTGTGATATGAAAGCTATAGTACCACAGTAATTTCTAAGAGAGTTTCGAGTTGTTACCCCTTTTGAGATCTCACCAATGATATTATCTAATGAGAGGTCTCTAGCTATTCTCCACACTTTTGGCAATTCACTTGTGGTTTCTAGGCTTGCTTGTTCAGGTTCATTTGTATCTTTTTATTATGATGAATCGTCATTCATGTATAGATCTCTAAGTAGATCTGCAACATTATCGAGAACATCTTTTCCCTTCTTTTGGGGGTTAGTTTCATCAAAGGCAACATATATAGATTCTTCAACAAGTAAGGCTCTCCTATTATAGACTCTATATGACTTACTATTTAACGAATATCCTAAAAAGATTGCTTCATCAGCCTTAGCATCAAACTTGCCAAGTTGTTCTTTGCCATTATTCAAAACAAAACACTTACAGCCAAACACCCTAAGATGTGATATCTTGGGTTTTCTCCCCTTGTAAAGCTCATAAGGGGTTTTCTTTAAAATAGGTCTTAACAAAACTCTATTTAAGACATAAATAGCTATGTTAACAGCATCAACCCAAAAGTATTTTGGTACATTATTCCCATTCAACATTATGCTAGCTAACTCTTCTAATGATTTATTCTTTCTTTCAACTAAACCATTCTGCTGTGGTGTTCTAGGTGCTGGAAAGTTATGATCAATTCCAAGTTCTTCACAAAAAATTTCAAATTCATGGTTTTGAAATTCCCTTCCATGATCACTTCTATTTTTAAATTGGTTTCATTTGGAATAACCTTGGCAAGCTTTTTGAAGGCTTTAAAAGCATCACTTTTTAGAGATAAAAACAATGTCCATGTGTATCTAGAAAAATCATCTACAATCACAAGTCCATAGTAATTTCCTCCTATACTCATAGTTCTAGAGGGACCAAACACGTCCATGTGCAGTAATTGCAAAGGTCTTTTTGTAGAAACAACATCTTTTGATTTGAAAGAGACCTTGACTTGTTTTCCCTTTTGGCAAGCATCACACAGCTTGTCTTTTTCAAACTTGAGTTTAGGAAAACCAATTACTAAATCCTTAGATGCTAACTTATTCAAGTGATCCATGTGTATATGAGCAGCCCTTCTTTGCCACAACCACACATTATTTTCTTTTCCTAGAAAACACTTAGTATGCAATGTAGATGCACTATCCAAATTTAACATGTAAATGTTTTCTATTCTATTTCCTATCAACTTAACTTCATTTGATGCATTTGTAGTTATCATGCAATATTCTAAATTAAACACTATTTTAAAACCTTTATCACATAGTTGACTAATACTTAGCAAGTTGTCTTTTAAACCTTCAACATATAGCACATTTTCAATCAAAATATTTGAAGGGTTTCCAATATTACCAACACCAAGAATCTTTCCTTTGTTGTTATCACCATAAGCCACATATCCATCTTGTCTTGAGGAGAGACTTGAGAACTTAATGACATTTCCACTCATGTGTCTTGAACAGCCACTACCTAAGTACCACATTGAACTTTGGGCTTTCAAACACACCTACAAAACAAGATTAAGATAGAGTTTTAGGTCCCCAACTTTTATTGGGTCCTTGAATGTTAGTTGGGGTCTTAGTTCCTTTAGGAATCCACATGTACATGCCATTAGGAATGCCAACATTTTTAATGTAACATGAAGATGCTGTATAGCCTTTCCTACCATAATAAAAGCAAGTCACAAATGGATAGCTAGTGGCCTTTCTAAAGTTAAAAAAGTTCTTATAAGATTTTTGTTGAGTTTCAAAATTGTAACCAATTCCAGCTTTATCAAAGACACACTTTTGTCTACCAAGCAAGATATCCAAGTTTGCTTTTCCTTTTGTGAACTTTACAAGAGTCTACTTGAGATACTCATTTTCAGTTTTAAAACTAATGCAATTCTCACAATCTAAGACTTTAAGAGAGGATGAAGATGCACAATTACATGCAGAGTTTTTGTAAATCATTTCCATGGTTTCATGCTCTAATTTGAGATCATCCAACTCTTTTTGCAATTTTGCTAACTGTGATTCATATAGCTTAATTTTGCTTTTGAGCCTCTTAATGCATCTCTAAGAATGCTTCATGCAATTGATCATAGTTAGAAGAGATTTCAAAATCGAAATCACTTACAGCGCTTTGCTCATCACAGCTTGCCATTAGACACAAATTTGCTTCTTCATCTGCTTCAGATTCACTTGAAGATCTCATGTCATTCTCATCCCATGCAATGTAGGCTCTTCTACTTTTGCTTGGTTTCTTAGGCTTTTTCTCTCCCCCTTGATGTTTCTTTAAGTAAGTTGGACAGTCTGCTTTGATGTGTCCTTGTCCTCCACATTCAAAGCAAGTATAATTTGAGGGAGTTGCCTCATTCTTTTTGGTGACTTTCTTGAATATAGGGTTTCCATTTTTGCTCTTCTTCTTCTTCTTCTTCATGAATTTGCTAAATTTCTTTACCAGTAGCTTTCATTTCCTATCAAGTTAACACTATGTTTTTTCTAATTATTCTTCTTTAAACTCTATTTTAGACTTATAAAAAATATGTTTCCACTTTGTTAAACCTTTAAGTCTTAAACTTTGAGCTCATTACCATCAAACCATCAAGGATAAAGATAAAACATGCAAGACACACAACCACACACACATACATAACACACATTACAACTTTGCACTCATCAAGAGACTAAATCATCAAAACTATATTAAATCTCCTTAGGGGCAAGAGTAATTCTCTTCTTACCTCTTCAGAGAGGAAACAACTGAAAAGTAACATATGTAATATAGCACCAATAAGCACTTTTTTTTAACTCAATTGGATTACACTACTTTGGGAAAGTGACCAACTAATAATCATTCTCGCTTGAAAGCTAACCATACCCTCATTCTGAAAGTAATTGATGGAGTTCTTATGAGATCTCATTCAAGATAATGTTATGCTTCATTTTCTTTTAAATGAATAAGATTTCATAGATAAGTTTTCATGTGATTTGAATTTGAAATGATAAGTTTTCATAAAATACTTTAAAAACAAAATTAATATATAATTAATTCATATATAAAAAAATATAAATTGTTCACTTATACCACTCACCACTTACTATAGGAGATGATTTTTAAAATTGTGCTTTTGTGCTCTATGGACTGCTCTGGATGCAGCTTTCTCTGCTAACCTCCTTATGCTTTTCTTTTGTAATATCCTCTTCTCTTTTTATATTTTTCAGCTTTGTTGGATCAATTTCTTCCTATTTGGCATGGGTATCCTATCAGGGATTTTCAAATTCACATATAAAAAATATAAATTGTTCACATACCACTAACAACTTATTGTAGGAGATGATTTTTAAAATTGTGCTTTTGTCCTATGAGGGCTGCTTTGGATGTAGCTTTCTTTGCTAACTTCTTCTTTCTTTCCAAGGCATGCTTTGCACAACATAATGAAAGAGCAATGCTGCACTGGTTTGCAAAGTGGATTATCATATCTCAAATTATGCGTGATGGAAAAAAATAAAAGAGTAGGAAAAAAAAAGGAAGAAAGAATATTTACATCAATATATAACTTGGAGAAGAAACTCGATTGGATATGAATTGACACATAAGCAATTACACTCTAAATTTTGCACGTTTATGTTCTTGAAAACCAGAATGATGCAATGATGCATGTGGAGAAGAAACTTGATTGAAGATGAATTAATACATAAGCAATTACACTCTCAATTCCGCAATGCCATGATTCCACAATTTTGTTCACAACATAAGTCAATTGCACTCTTCGTAAGTCAATTCTGTGTACATTACGTCTGCATCATTAAAAACCATAATGATGTGTGCATCTACATCATTGAAAACTGTCATTCCAGAGCCTCTTCATACGTTAACCGCGTTAGATAATTCGAACCAAACATGCACTAAGTGTTGCATATCTTCAACCTATAATTCCATAAATTCCTATTTACATAAAAATAACAACATAGGTTAGATAATTTTCTTAAAAAAAAATTATCAAGTCTACCTTGTTTTCCAGCTGATCACTTGATAGACATTTGAGAGTATCAATCTTTGCTTGTCTATCCATAATTGAGTAATTAGACATAGAAATTTTGGTGAACACATCTTCTAGTTATTGTGAACTATGCAATCCTCCCATGATACTTTCTTCACCTCCAATAACTTCTCTTCCTTCTATGCAAATAAAATGGTAGAAGGAAAGGAGCAAACAAATAGACAAAGGAACACAAAGATATGCACGAGAGTACAAAAAAAGATTAAATCTATGAATAACCATTCGGGGAATGATAGGTGGTGGATGGGGGAGTTTTGAAGTAGGTGGAAGGGGAGAGTTTTAGAGGAAACGGAAGGAAGAGACAAAATGGAAGGTATAGGCGATGGACTGCAACACCATATGTGGAGAAGGCTTTACTTTGGTCTGCATAACCGACCAAACATTGATTAAGGACATAACCACCAAGCATTGATTGTGGTCATAACAACTTTATTGTTATTGTGGGCAATGAGCTAGAGGGGATAAGGGAAAGGCGTATTAGAAGGTACAAGCAAAGGAATACGTGAGGTAATGACAAATTTGCAAATAGTTTGATGTGGCAAGTAATAGGATAATGATGTGGAAGCGAATCAGCAAATAGTCTAATGTGGCGAGTAATAGGGTAATGATGTGGAAGCGTATAGATTCATAGCTCAGGATATATATATTATAAATAGATAGATAGATAGTAAACAATTGTTCTAGTAACCATGGCTAATTATTTCTCCCTTTTCAATTTATTTCTGTTTATTAAATTTAAATTGAGAATTTGGGTCTCTGACTTCCAAGTCCAGCTATATAGATATTTTAGGATGTTATAATTTATGATATAAATGTTTGTCAGTCATAACTGTTACAGACCTATTGTTTTCCTTTAAGGCAATTTTTTTTATTTGGTTTGAAAACTTTAAACCTATGCTTCTTGCATTTAAGGTCATAGTATATTTTATCTAGGCTTAATTGTATTTTTTGCCCCCAAGTTTTACAATTTTGCGAATTTTGCCATCCCGGAATTTTATTTTATTTTTTGCAAATTTTGTCCCCCAATTTTCAATTTTTGTGATGTTTGTCCCCAAGTAAAAAAATTGTCACAATTAAGACATTTTGTGACGGTTTTTCCTTTAAACCACCACAATTAAGATAATCTTGTGGCGGTTCTTTCTTTAATTGTGGCGGTTTTTTTACTTCGGGACAAAATTCACAAAAAAAATTCTGGAGTGACAAAATTTGCTAAATTGTAAAACTTGGGGTTAAAAAATGCAATTAAGCCTTTTATCTAAAAAACAGAAGTTATAGAAAAGCATTGGTTCTTTGACTTCTACAAATATGGGGTTATAGATAATAAGCCATACCATACACCAGTGGTATAACTCTATAAGAGAAAGCTTTTGGTACAAGAGTAGGCTGGTATTATTCAAGGAAAAAAGTAACCTTGATATTAAGTCCATTGTTATTTTGCATGTGCCTTGGCAGGGAAGGTACCTTGTGTGTTTGGGGCATTGGCACCTCAAAATTTTAATTTCATAAGCATAATATTAACAAAATATATTTTGACTTTGTCCCATATAAATTCATCTTTCTCTTGGTCCTAGGGAAAATACTTTTGCTCTACCGTTGCTAGGAATCATGTGTTCTGTTCCTGCTGTGAAATTTATCAGAACAACTCTCTTTTTTTTTTTTTTTAACAGAAATTAACCTTGCTTATACAAGGAAAAGTAACATTGTAACAAATAACTGAAAAGACAGAGGAGCTGTTTGAGTAGTTGAATTCACTGTCATTACACAAAAAAAATATGATATACTGTGATTTTATAATTCTATGGCTTTTCTTTTCCCTCTTTCTTGAGAAAGGAAGATCTTTATAAGTTGACAAGATGACTATTGTATAAAATGTCTTCACTAACCTATGTCAGTCTCCTAAAGTATGAGATTTATAGTGAATTCAAGCAAGAAGTTATACGGGTGAAGACATGTTCACTGCAAGGAATTTTGAGGCCACCCATGGCATGATCATATCCAAATTCTTCTGCAGATTGACTCAACAATTCCTGGATTGTAGGCTAGTTCAAGTATGATATGAGGATAACAAACCGCCTCATTTTCTCTCCAACATAGACTGCAAGGTAGCCCTTTGGCACATCCACAGCTTTGGATATGCTTGGTTTGCAGCAAATGATGCCTTTCTGATACCAGGTAAATAAAAACCCATTGTTGTATGTGTTGAGACTTGGGAAGAGAATGTCAAAAGAGACTTGTAAATACGATGCAAGTTTTTGAACTTCAAATAATTTAGGATGTGAATGATTTTTGTTGTCCTAAATCCTTGCAGCTATGAATATATATAGAAGAAAGAATTTGTAAGAAATCGTCGGCTGCATGAATGATTGAGGGGGGAGGGCTATGGAAGTCATGGGACCAACAGGGAGACAGGGGCATGTGGTGTTGCCTTGGAGGACTTTCTTAACAATTAATGTAACATGTTGTAGTAGTTAAGATAATACTATCTCACCTTCTGGAGTGAAACCGCTTGAAATAAAATCAATGTATAATATCAACCGCAGAAATATAATGGACTATGGTCTCTCGCCATCCGTTGCCTTATACTTCATCAGCCAGAACATATCTTCCAGCTGTACTTCAACAGAACGTGAAGAAAACATGTCCAAGGCGTGTCTACAAAAATAGGGAATACCAATTAATGCATGAACACGTTAGGTTTCATTTGGGCACATCTCATTTGGTTACAAGTGGGGGCCTTATGTTGGCCATTGTTTGATAAGGTGGGGTTACACACGTCAACCCAACATTATCCTTGATAGAGACACTGAAGACAACACCATGTGATATCTCGTGTATGTCTTCCATCCTTTAACAGTCATTTTCTCTGGTAATTGGGTTTCTACAGAATCTTAAAAACTATATATTAAGGAATGAAGTTACTTCAAGAGTAACTCTTGGTAAAGACAATCATTCAACAACTCTTTACAAATTAAATTTTATTAATTCAACTGTTAAATTAAATGTTCTCATTGAATTTATTAAGTTTTAATAAAATTTTAAAATTATTACATACTTCATTAAATAAATTCAATCTAATGTATAATATACTTTTAAAATATAAATAAATGTTGACTATGAGATTATATAATTACAAATATCTAATTTCTCTAAAATTTGGTATATGTATGATACTGAGTTAATAATTAAATGTTTAACGGTTTGATTAATAAAATTTAATTTGTGGAAAGAGGTATTAAAGGGAATAACTTTACCCAAATTTAATTGATCACACACACAGGGCAAAATGAGTCAAGCAGCTATTAGGGTAGGCACGAATCTGTTCGATAAAATATAGGATTTGGATTTTAAATTTTGAGCCTGAATTAAATGTGGGCTAAAACAGGCTTAGTCTGCAAAAACTTGCTAAAAGCTCAAAAAATAATTGGACTTCCAGCAGGATTGGACTTCATTTGAGAGGTCTGAATTAAATCCGGGCTCTTTGCCCAGCCCATTATAGCCCGAAACCTACATCAGACTTTCCATTTAACTCTTTCTCTGTCTTTATATATATATATATATAGCCTGCTCGTCTAACTTGTATGATTCTTAAATGAATCAACTCTTTCTTTCCAAATTCTATCATGTTTAAATGAAAATGAAAATATTTATGGGTGTTATGTCAAATTGACAGTTGGTATAAAGAATTTAGCACCATGGGTCATAACAGAAGACACACTGAGCTGAATTGAGATGGGACCTCAATTTATACTACCTACCGATTGAGAAGTACCATATATACATGTATCGTGTGACACTGTTGAATGATAGATTTCAATAAAATAGTGTACGATTGGTGCCCATGAATTTTAATTTTATGTGTTATTATAGGACTTAAAAATCTTTCATCCCATCCCAAATTAATAAATTCAAGTTTCTCTGTGGCCTTATCCAAATACTATTAGCTTTTCCGGCATCTGTGAAGCATGTGGGCTGTTATATGCTGTGGAATTCATGATAACAATCAATTTTACTTTTTTCAGCAAATCTTCTAATAATGTCTATGGTTCTGATTGCATAGAGAAGTAAACATATTGTAATTGATAAACAGAAATACTTAGCAATTGAGTTGTTGTCATGACTCAAAAATTGGTAATCTTTACAAGTTGAGAAGATGCCTATTGTATAAAATGTCTCTACAAATATATGTCAGTCTCTACTACAGTGAGATTTATTGTCCATTCAAGCAAGAAGTTATATGTTGGAAAACATCTTCACTGCAAGGAATTGTGAGGCCACCCATGGGATGATCATATCCAAACTCTTCCTCAGCTTGACTCAACAAGTCTTGGAATGAAGATTGGTTCAAGTATGATATGGGAATCACAAACCGCTTCTGTTTCTCTCCAACATACACTGCAAGATAGCCCTTTGGGACTTCAACAGATTTTGAAGCTGCTTGGCTTGTTGTGAATGATGCCCGTCGAATAGCAGGTAAATGGAAACCCATTTTCTGTGCTTCTTTGAAGGAAGAAAATCACAAATGAATGATTCTAAATGTTGATTGAGGATTGCAATGGCATATGTTGTTTGCGAGTAAAAAGGATAGTGTATATATAGCTTTTAAGACTCTTAGAAACCCAAGTGCCAGAGAAAATGACTGTTAAAGGATGTGGAGGGCATCCCCATGAGATATCACATGGGGTTGCCTTCGATGCCTCTATCAAGGATAAGTTGTGTTGACGTGTGTAACCCCACCTTATCAAACAATGGCCAACATAAGGCCTCCACTTGTAACCAAATGAGACGTGCCTAAGTGAAACCTAACATTTATTCATGCATTAATTGGGATTCCATATTTTGTAGCTTTGGACATGTTTTCTTCATGTCATATGAAGTACAGCTGGAAGGTGTTTTCTGGCTGATGAATTATAAGGCAACGGATGGATGGCGAGAGATCATAGTCCATTATATTTCTGCGGTTGATATTATACATCGATTTTATTTCAAGCGGATTCACTCCAGAAGGTGAGATAGTATTATCTCAACTACTATAACACGTTAATTCTTGAGAAAGTCCTCCAAGGCAACACCATATGCCCCTGTCTCCCTGTTGGTCCCATGACTCTTATCTCGTAGCTCTTGCCCCTCAATCTCAATCACTCATGTAGCCAACAATTTCGTACAAATTCTTTCTTCTATATATATTCATAGCTGCAAGGATTTAGGACAACAAAAAACATTCACATCCTAAAGCATTTGAAGTTCAACAACTTGCATCTTATTTATGAGTCTTTTTTGGCATTCTCTTCCCAATTCTTAACACATACAACAATGGGTTTTCGTTTACCTGGTTTCAGAAAGGCATCATTTGCTGCAAACCAAACATCTTCGAAAGCTGTGGACGTGCCAAAGGGCTACCTTGCCGTCTATATTGGAGAGAAAATGAAGCGGTTTGTTATCCCTGTTTCATACTTGAACCAACTTTCCTTTCAAGACTTGTTGAGGCAAGCTGAGGAAGAATTCGGGTATTACCATCCAATGGGTGGTCTCAATACCATGCATGGAGGACGAGTTCCTAAACGTCACCACTCACCTATCACTTGAATGACCTGTAAATCATGCTAATGGAGACACACATAGATTAGATGGGGAAAATTTGTACAGAAGGAATTTTCTTTTATTGTTAGGATTTTGTATTTTGTTTTCTTGTATAATTCTATTGAAAGTTGTAACTTCTTGCCTGAATGAGAATGCAATACAAGACATTGTTTAAACACACTGTTTTTGCCAAATCTCAATAAACTTTAAGATATACAACAGTATCATTATCAAATTTAAGTTGACGTATATCAGGCTACCAGCTTATATTAGGGATTAAGTGCTGTAATTTTGTTGGAGATATTGACCAACCTTTATAATGGCTGTTGCTGCTGCCCTATTGTATTTCAATATACCTCCTTAAGCAGAAAAAGGAACCCAGAACATATTTGTCCTGAAACAGTTTTAGCCACTTGTTGCTAGGCTTTTCTATAATATGTGGCTCCTTCCATTCCTGCTTCCAGTAGTACAAAGTAATTATATATCTTCAGTTAATTTAATACTCCCTCCCGTTCTATCATCACTGTAAAATCATTATCATTTTCCAAGGGTCATTGATTCTGACATTTTCCTAAACAAGAAGCACCGTCACATGGATTATTAGCTGTTTAATGGGCAGAAAAGCATTATTACTACTATGGTATTGCCCCGAAATTCACAACAGCAATAGAAGAAGATACTGCAAATTTTGGTACACAGAAAATAAGAACTTCAATCCACACAGTTTCAGCGGCAGTAAACAGTTGTTCATATATCCACGACCAATTATTTCTCCCTTTCCAATTTATTTCTGTTCATTAAATTTAAATTGAGAATTTGGATCTTCCAAGTCCATCTGTATTAATATTTTGGGATGATATAAATATTAGTTAATCATAATTGTTACAGACCTAAACCTATTGTTTTGCTTTAAGGTAACTTTTCTTTTTTTATTTGGTTTGTAAGGTCATAGTTTCATTTTATCTAAAAGACAAGTTATAGAAAAGCATTGGTTCTTTGACTTCTGCAGATATCCGGTTATAGTTGATAAGCCATACCATACATCAATGGTATAAGAGAAAGCTTTTGCTACAGAAGTAGGCCAGTGTTATTAAGGAAAAAAGTAAAATTGTTATTTTGCACCTGCCTTGGTAGGGAAGGTACCTCATGTGTTTGAGGCCTTGGCACCTCAAAATTTTAATTTCATATGTATATTTATTAATAAAGTATTTTTTTGACTTTGTCCCAAATAAATTTATCTTTCTCTTTGCTCCTAGAAAAAATACTTTTACTCTACCCTTGCTTGGAATCATGTGTTGTATTCCTGCTTTGAAATTATCAGAACAAAATCTGTTTTTTTTTTACAGAATTCAACCTTGCTCATACATAGAGAAGTGAATGTTGAAACTAATAAACAGAAAATGCAGAGGAGCTGCTTTCTCATTTCACAAAAAAATATGATATGCTGTGATTTTGTCATTCTATGGTATTTCTTTTCCCTCTTTCTCGAGAAAGGGAGATCTTTACAAGTTGAGAAAACACCTGTTATACAATATGTCTCCACTAATCTATGTCAGTCTCCTAAGGTGTATGGTCAATTCAAGCAGGAAGTTATATGTTGGAAGACATCTTCACTGCAAGGAATTGTGAGGCCACCCATGGGATGATCATATCCAAACTCTTCCTCGGCTTGACTCAACAAGTCTTGGAATGAAGGTTGGTTCAAGTATGATACAGGGATCACAAACCGCTTCATTTTCTCTCCGACATATACTGCAAGATAGCCCTTTGGTGCATCCACCGCTTTTGAAGATGCTTGATTTGCTGCAAATAATGCCTTTCTGAGACCAGGTAAACGAAAACCCATTGTTGTATTGATTGTGTTTGAGACTTGAGAAGAGGATGGTTTGAGACTTTGAGAAGAGTCTTGAAAATCAAACAAGCTTTTGAATTTCGAATGCTTTAGGATGTGAATGATTTGTGTTGGTTCTGAATGGTTGCAGCCATGAATATATATAGATAAAAGGATATGCACGAAAGCATTGATTGGTTACTTGAATTATTGGTGAGGGAAGGATATGAGATAGGAGTCATGGGAACAAATGGGAGACAATGGCATGTGGTGTTGTCTTAGAGGACTTTCTTGAGAATCAATGTAACATGTTGATGTTATAGTAGATAATAATACAAGTCCCACCTTCTGGATCTATGAAAAAGAAAGTCTAATTGGATCTTGTTGACACTTATTCAGGGTGGTGGGGGCCGGAAGCATCATTTATGCAAATTTCGTACTGTGTTGATTACAATTTGACATACAAAAAAAATGTGGTCCATAATGCCTCTTGATCATGCACGCAATTTTGGTTCTCCACAGTTTCAGAGCTCTAAAGTCTTATAGGGCAGCACCATATGCCCTTGTCTCCCAGTTGGTCCCATGACTCCTATCATAGCCATCCACCAGTCATTTAAGTAGCCAAACAGTTTCTCGCACATCCTTTTATGCATGTATATTCATGTCTGCAAGCACTTGGGATCATTACTGTAATAGATAAATTTCATGTCTGCATACTTTGCCACAGCCACTCCCACTTGTAGTCATTGGGTTCTTAATTGGTACCAGCACCATATATACAACTAATTCGCTCATATGACAAGGCCCCATTTACTTATGATAAACCATTCTTCATTTTTGTGAGTGAAGCAGCACCATCTTCACATGACCAATTGAGCATATTAGTTGGTTTTAGAGTCACAATAAAAGAAATGCTAGTGACGGTTCTTCATTATTTGAATATTCTCCAAAACTAACGTTTGAAGATATTTCTTATTTGTTCAGAAGGAAAACGAAGAGTATCTTAATCCATATATCTTTTGTTCTCTTTCCTTGAAGGTCTTCATAAGATAATTATATAGACCAAGGGCTAGTTGACTATCAAACATACCAGTTATGAACCCAAAATCCTTATCCAAGACAAGACCCAGTTTCGAAGTAAATTAAACAGATATACCCTGATCTTTTTTGGTGAGATTGTTACTAGAATTAAGTAACAGGAGACAACTGTTGTTTGAATCTTATAGGAGAAAAAGTAATTGTCATTAGGTATATAAATCTAAATCTGAAGTCTAATTGGAGCTTTAGTCCACTTATGTATAACCAAGCTTCATGTAATACTAGGCATAGTCCACGGATGCATGTTCGAGTAAATAAGCGAGATATTTATGTTTTGTTTAATTCAAAAAAATATGATGAAATAAACTTCATGTACTACTATATAACCGAACATTAATTGTTTATTTCAATCTTTACATTTTAGAAAGTAATCTATTAATGTCTCATCCTTCATTGTAAACACCTATTCAAAATAAAATTTTAACTACATCAATAAGGTTATGTTTGGCACGTCATTTCATCTAGCTTTTAGTTTTTTTTTACTAGCTGAAAAGCTTGTTTGAACTTATTAGTGATGTTTGGTAAACAAGCTTCTTTTAATAGTTTGTAGCATTTTTTGAGACTCTACTAGCATTTTTTAAAACGCTAGAGTTTAGCTTCTTAAGTTTCATTCCTCTTTTGCCCTTAAAATATTTATTAAATTTTCTTTTTGTCAATTTCTACATAAGGTAGGATTTTATTTTATTTATTTTTGTTTTTCTTCTTCTACTCATAAGGTAGGGTTTTATTATTTTTACCCTTTTTTACATAAGGTAAGGTTTTCTTATTTTTATCCTTTTATTACATAAGATATAAGATATTGATAATGATAGATAATAAGTTTATCTTACTTTATTATTATTATTATTATTATTTGGATATTTTTATATTACATTATTTATTTTAACTATTATACTATTTACAATATTTATTTTATTATTTCAGCATTATATTTCAAGATATTAATGATGATAGATGATAGTTTATTTATTTTTTGAATATATTTATATTACACTATTTATTTTAATCATTACACTATTGACATTGTTTATTCTATTATTTTTAACATTAAACTTCATGTTATTTTAATCATTACACTAATTAAAACAATGAAAGTATGATGTCTACTTAAGTGTATGTTATTTTTTACTTTATTTTAAACTTGACTGCAAATATTTTAAGATATAGTATAAGATTAATAGTAGAATACACAATATGAAAAAAATATATAATAATTGAAACTAAAAAATATAATTAAAATAATTAATTTATAAATAAAAAATTACGAGAGTTTAAAATTAATTAAAAAAATTATAAATATGCCAAAAAATATTTTCATCAATAAAATAAAATTAAAATTTATATAAAAACACCACATAAATATGTCTATTTCTGTCATTTTACATTTTTAGCTATTTCGACTAATAATTTTACCAAATATTTATGATTCAATAAACTAACTTAATAGCTTTCAGCTACTAGCTTCTAGCTTTCAGTTACTAGCTAACTTTTTAGCTCCTTGCTAGCCTTTCAACTACTTTTACCAAACATAGCCTAAGAGATTAAATAAAATGAAATGAATCAAGATATTTGAAACTTGTTTGATTCGTCTAGTCTTAGTTGGACTTGAAATTTTCCAAAAGTTGAATCACATGTTAGTTTGGCGTTCTTCTTTGTGTAAATTCCCTTTGAAGAAAATACATTTACAATACAAGTAAAAGAAAGATGATTCATGACTCATGAGAGAAGATGAAAAAGCCTTGAAATCAGTTTTTGCATATTTATCAATAGTTTTACTTAATAATTATGCAAATAATTTAACCAAAAATGAAAAGGATATGAATGTACATATGCACAAATCAAATTGGCCAACGTGAACTATTGTTTTCAAAACAACAAAGAAGATTGTGTTTAAATATAAAAGATGTCATTATTGTAAGGTGGAAGTGCAAGCAAAAATGAAAAAAAAAATGTGTCAATTCATATGCACTTTTATCATTTTGTTATTTTCCCCACAAAGGTAAATGTTATATTTCAAAAAAAAATTATATTTCATTACTAAAATTATTAAAAAAAGTTAAAATGAATGTTGAACGATTAATACTTATTTGCAATAGGGACTCTTTTATTCGGTTATAAAGAATTTAGCAATAGACTTATTATTAGAGCAAATGAAATATGGTTTCTAGCAATAGACTTATACACCAACAATCTCCCCTTCAAGTGTGACTCTCTTGCACATGGTAGCCTCCCCCTCAAGCGAAAGATTTTTTTTTTCATTCACAAGTATTCATGGTGGCCCTTAGAGCTTAACCATTGTCGCCTATATGCTCTAGATACTTGCATCGCCATTAGCTCACATCAATGGGACACGCCGCCTAACCTCCACATCGCTAGGAAGACTTTCAATACAAGGAGTCTTCATACATAAATCCATACATGAATCCATTGCTAATCCACTACTCATCTGAGCTGGTCACCTGGCTGAACCGTCGTCTCTGATACTATTTGTTGGGAAACATACAAGGGGGTAAAGACTAGGAAAAACTGCACGAATAGGCAACGAGCCAACCACACAAGTGAACTTGACATCACATCCAACCTAAAACCTTAAGACGTTAGGTCTATGGGTCTTTATCACTTAAATGTTAATTATGTAACGATCCAATGTTACTACATACATCACACTACTACCTTTCTATTTGAGGAAAACTCATTCATTAGAAACTCTTGTGTTAAAACCATTCCAAAAGTACAATAGTTGGTTTTTTGCCTCTTTTAATGTTAAGAAAACTTGTCAATCAAATCATTCAACCAAAAATAATCATCCTATGATGCTTAATGCAAGTCGTGGCACTCCATCTAGGAAATCAGTCCTGTTGGAGGTTTAACTGGCATACAGCCTAATGCTTAGCACAAATTGTGGCGCTCCATCTTTAGAATCAATCTATTTGGAGGTTCAATCGGTGCATAGCATGACAAGTTCCATTTCCAACTTTTTAAGCTCATTTAGTTTATACTTAAACACCTTTAACATCACACTACAAAAAGCCAAATATGTATGCGAACAAAATAAACTATTATATTAATGAAACTATATTTATATCATTATATAAAAAAAAAAAAGAATACAAAATGCACTCTCTATAGTTGGCCACACTATACATCATATCAAAAGAATCAAACGGTGAAATGAGAAACAAGATTCGTTGCATCTCCTTGCCTTCGATCGAGTACCTCTGCCATCAACTATAAGCAGTTAGGTCCATAAAAAACCTCAACATTTGCTCCCACACTATCAACGTGATCATCACAGTCAAATAACACAACAACAAGGCAAGGGTAAGTTTACATAAAACAACTTATCATATAATTAATGGGAATAAACAACAAGTAATTCCACACTTATTCCAAACAATTTACCAACAGGGAGCAAGCATATGCCATTCACCATAAGTATTTTATAAACGTTCATACAATTTAAATTCAACAATCAATTTGACCATGCATGACAACAATACAACTCAACCAACCAACAACCATGTCATGCATATAGATAATACTTCTAATTAAGAGATTTTCATCATTTTGAGTGACTAGCACAGACATGTTCCTTAACATAATGTCATCCAACATTAATGGGGAACATTGTAGCTCTAATTAATGGATAAGATCAAGTGGTTTATCAAAATAGATATACGTGGGTAATGGCTCACCATAACTCAAGCCTTGTAATGACCTTGGTCCCCTATGGAATTGCCCATCTACCTATCCCCTAAGCCCTAGGTGCAATGGCCCCCACTAACCTTTCCAACACTAGGTTAGATGTCTTGTCTAAGCCTCAGTTCCACTCAACCAACCAACTTACATGCTTACTCACAACACAGTTACAACTATAGACTACTTCAACATTCACAACATTAGCAACTATTTCAACAATACCATGTGGGTTCAATTCAACACCATACATCATCAACAACATTCCTAACAACCCCGTGTAAGCTCAATTCAGCATGATACATGGCCAACAACATTCCCAACAACACTATGTAGGCTCAATTCAGCACTATACATGACCAACAAGTAAGGTTCAATCCATGTAACCCATACACCATAGGATTCTCAAGAAAGAATTCCATCATCGAAATATAAGGGTCCTATTTAAGTAACCATCCAACATCATCACAAAGTCAATTCTTAATCTTTTTAGAAACTTCATAAATAATTGCAAATGATTTCATAACTTTAGAAATCAATTAAAATTTAAAACAGGGAAAAGCATCTGACTCATTTCCACTAAGCAAGTCGTCCCTTCACTCAGCTAAATTGAGATAAAAGGTACCACTAATTCCCAGGTGTCCATTTGCTCAACAAAGCATTTGTTCGCTCAACGAATGTACTCAAAAATAACATTTTTGCTCAGTGAGTTCCCGCTCAACGAAAATGAGATAGGAAACACCTTTTTTTCTAGGGATATTTTCGCTTACCGAATCTTTGATTCATTTAGCTAGTCTCCGATTCACTTAGCTAATTTTTTATTAGCTTAGCTACTTCTCAATTCGCTCGGCCAATTTCTGATTAGCTTAGCTATTTTTCGATTCACTTAGCGAATCCCCAATCCACTTAGCAAAAATGAGGCAGAAAGTACCCTTGTTCCCAAGGCCAAAATTGCTTAGAAAATTTTAAATTTTCACTTAGTACATATTAGATTCATTTAGCGAATTTGGGACAGAAAGTATCCCTACATCTTCGTGTTATTTTCACTTGGCAAGATTGACTCTTGATCAGCGAAAATTTCAAAACCAATCTATGTAAAAACTTCTTCTTCTCCAAATTCCATTTTCAAATTTTCCAACTCATGCCAAGTTCATAAAAGGTTTCCAAACATCATTTCAACATTTAAAACATGTTCTCAATATCAAGCAGCAACCAAAATCATCCATTCATAACCCATTCACAATTTCTCCTCAAACCTATATTTTCACCAAAAAGCCACAAAATACATGCCCAAACAACAATCCAGTCATTTCAATATATATTTATCAATCAATTAACATATACCAATCATGAAACATAGAATAGTAAGCTTCCCTTATTTCTTGGAGCCTCCAAGCCTTTGAATTTGGGGGAAGAAGAGAATGAGAGAATAGGAACCCTAAAGCCAAAATTTAAGGAAAGAGCCTCTACAACACCAAAACCCACACCAATATACTTAGCAAAAAATTAGAACTAACATAAATTTCCCATACCCTATCATGGTTTCCACGAAAACAAGAGAAAAGGGGATGAGAACTCACTAAACTTGTGATCGTAATCACTCCACAAGAACGAGGAGTGGGTGGGTCTTGGAAATTTTGTGTTACTTCTTAGGGATTGAAGAAACTGATGGAAAGAGTTTTTGAGGGTCTCTAGAGTTTGGGAGTGACAAAATGTGAAGGGGAAGCGGTTTATGGTCTTAAAAAAGGTATAAGGCTTTTAGAGGTGCCTTGGGCTCACTAAGGCCTAACTCTCACTCCCCACCACTCTAAGGTCCAAAACTGGCCTAACACCATGGTTCAATCACTAAACCAACTGAGGCATTATCAATAGGAACATTTGGTTCAGGCACATATTCTCAACTCTCACACTTCAAAACTTGAAGTTCCCAAGACAACAAAACACAAAACTACCAATACACAAATACAACTCATTTATTAATTTTTGAATTCATAAATCAAATTTAATTTCCACTTTTTTTTTCATATCACTAAATCAGAGATTAAGGAAAACACTAGTGTTATGCTTAATATACCCATCTTTATCCAATGTAAGACTTCCTATACACACTTGCACTCTAAGAATCTCCATCTCAAGTGAGAGTGTCTTCCACATTATATGCTCCTCCTTAAGCAGAAGCCTTTTTCCATTAACGAGCATTCAGTGATGGCCATTAGAGCTTATCCATTACTGCCAATATGCTCTAGATACTTGCACTATCATACTTGCACCGTCATTAGCTCACATCAATGGGACATGTCACCTGACCTCCATATCGCCAAGAAGATTTTCAATACAAGGATCCCCACACATAAATGTATACATGAATCCACCGCCAATCCACTACTCTTCTAAGTCAGTCCCCAAGTCAAAACCATCAGTTGACGACATAATTAATGAAATGAAAATAATACAAGAAAAATCAAAAAGATTTTGCATGCATAGCTAAATGCAAAACTTAAGGGAATGAAGTTGAGTGATCAAAGTTGAATTCTTGCCCACATAAGTTTATATTAGTGAGTCTTTTTGGTGCAAATATTCAAATTGATTAAGATTTTGCATTGTAGGAAAACATTGATCATTTCAATCAACAATGGTCATAAATCTTAAAAAGAAAAGTATAAGGGTCTGTTTAATGGTTAAGATAAGATTGGATATACATGAGAACAGGATAAGAACAAGATAAGATAAGAGTGAGAAAAGCTTTAATCTTATCCAATGTTTGGTACACATTAGATAACAAATTAGATATATAACATTATTGTGTTATCCTATCCCGTATTTGACATGAAGGAGATAATGATAGGATATGTTATAAATTGTGTTAAACGACAAATTACTATTTCATTAAAATTACATATGGTTTTTTAAAAAGTAACTTTTAATTTTTACAAATTATAAAAAATATATCACTACCACTACCACCACCCCTGCCATCGCCATTGCCCATAACCATCGCTATCGCCATTGCCATTGCCACCACTGTTATCACCATCATTGCTATTGACACCACCACCATTGTTGCCACCATCACCGCTGCTACTGTTGCCATTGCCACCACCACTGCTACTATTGCCGCTGTGGCAACCACCACCATTACCAACAACATCACCAAATGTAGTGGTGGCGATGGCTTCGGTAACAATAACGGTGATAGTGGTGGTGGTGGTGGTGGCAACAATGAGATAATGGTGATGATGGTGATGATGGCAATGGTGACAATGATAGTGGTAGTGGCGACGAAAACTGTGATAATAAAGTTGGTGGCGGCAATGACAATGGCGGGAATGGTGGTAGCAACAAGGGTGGTGGTGGTTTGAGGGAGGGAGGGAGGGAGAGAAATAGAGTATCCTATATTGTTACGTTCTAACCCAACTAGGAATGGCAACAAGGTGGGACGGGCATGGGTAATAGCCCCCCATTACCTGCCTTTGTGGATAAAGTTTTGCGCTACCCTTATATCTACGCAAGTATCAGTCAAGTGGATACCCACAAGTTTTTTTCAACATCACAAGTATCTGTGGACATTTACTAAAAAACATAAAAAATAGCTTAAAAATATTTTAAAATGATTAATGAAAAAAAACCTATATCTATTACTCGTGTGTACCCATTAAAGTTATTCATTTTCTACCTATGGCAAATTTTACCTACAAATATCTATGGATGTGAATTTTTTTGCCATCCCTAAATTAACCTTGTTTCCTCACTTAGGATGAGATACACTACACTAACAGGATGGGATAAGGAAATTATATCCTATTAATACACTAAACAATTAATTACAAGGCCCTTAGATGTTAGTTAATAGGGAAATGTTGATTGATGTTAAAGAAATGCTAGTAGTTGAAACTAATTTACTCAAAAATGTTGATTGAATGCATTTATGTCAGGATTGAATAAATTATTTAGGCTTAAATATATTGTTAGTCCCTATAAAGTAAGTGAGTTTTGATTTTAGTCCTTGTAAAATTTTTTCTTTGATTTTCATCCCTCAAAAATCTAAAATTACTATTTTTAGTGCCTACTATTATGTAACACTTGTTAACTACTTATATGTTTAATAAAAGGTCACGTGACCATCCTAGGTGACACCCACTCTTGTATTATCAACATGTGACACCTCTAAAAATCTTTCTAGATTCCTAAAATCAATATTATTTATCTATCTTAAAATGAACGTAAGAGATCAAAAATAATGATTGTAGATTTTAGAGGGACGAAAATCAAAGAAAAATATTTTACAAGGACCAAAATCAAAATCCACTTATTTTACAAGGACCAAAAATAATTATTTTAAATTTCAGAAGGATGAAAAATAAAGAAAAAATTTTACAGGGACCAAAATATATAAAAACTTATTCATTTTATAGGGACTAAAAATATATTTAAGCCAATTATTTATTATTATAAATATTTTTTTAAAATGTATTAATTGAATTGAATGTTTATATTATGAAAATTGATGATTGGACATACTAGGTCATTGAAAAAATTGATTAATTGAATTCATAAGCAATACTTATAATTTCTTTAATTAATTCTTTTTGGTTTCTCACGTGTCTCTTCTTTCGAAGACAATCCTACTCAAGGTACGATTGGACACTAAATGTGGGCACCTGTCCCAGCAAGGATTTGAACCTCGATTCACCACGTTATAGGGGACTAGCCCCTTCCACTAGACCTAACCCCCATTGGCTGCTTTAATTAATTTAATTATGCATTTTATAAATTTATAAATAAAAAATGTTTTTATTTTAGTGGAAAAATAATCTCTAAGGTATTGTCACATAACATTTGTATATTTGATGAAAACTTTCTTTCTTTCTTTCTTTATATATATAGATATATAAAACCTATTTAATTATAATTGTTATATGAAAGTTTTTGATTTTTAAATTGATTACTTCATTTATTTTATTTTCATTAGCAATTTTAATATTTTTCCTTCTTTTCAAGTTTTTATAATTATTTTAAAATATTTTTAAGCAAATAACAATAAAAATGTATTTTTTAATAAATTACAAAATAAATACTTATTTTATATATTAGTTCATATATTAGTTCTAAATATAAAAAATATCTTATACATTTAATTTTTATATTTTTTATAATTTTGTAAAATAAGTAACCACTAAAAGTACATTAATTCTTAGTAAATCATAAAAATTCAATAATTATATTGACTATAAATAGAGAAAGACAAAGATATACATTAATATAATATAAGCAATAATTCTTTTAACTTATTTATGAATTTTGTTATCTTTTAGTCTTTGTAATTACATATTTTAATGAAAAGAGTTTTTAAATAATATTTTGTTTTAATTTTTACGTGTTTAACTAAATATGATGTTCAATAAATGTATATTATCTTATATTTTTAGCTTTGTATATTTTATTTTTTTATAGTTATTATTTCTAAATTTGTAAAAAAGTACACATTAAAAGTGCATTAATTCTCATAAATCATAAAAATAGATTTTATAATATATATGGATCAGAAATAGAGAAAAAAATACGTTAATTTAATATTGATACTGATAATTAAAAATATTAAAATTTCTTATATTTTTAAAATTGATTATAATTAAAATTATTATAAGTTATTCCTTGCACGGTTCAAATATAAATTTATTTATTTTTTGCTAATTATCCACTAAAATGTCCTTTTTTCTTTGGTACCCAAAGGAAAATAGAAAACCAAGCAATAATAAGTCCCGTTTATTGTCGAGTGGAAAATCTTTCCAGGCAAATATATTATATTAGATTTGGAACGCTGGAAGAATGCAACTGTTTTTTTTTTTTTCGGTTGTGCTTATGCGTTAGCAATATGCATGCACGTGAAGTCAATAAAATTTTCAAACCTCTATTTTTATAATTCCAAACTTTTCCAATACACACAAGGCGTCCCTTTGAAAACTACTCCGGCACCGTATGCCTGCCGGTGCCTCTACGTTACGCTTGACAAATAATTTGTCCGGAGTACCTAGACCTGGACACAAGAGTCATATTCAGAAAGTTCTCAATGGTACATTTAGAGAATGGTGCTTTGAGATTTGAGTTGAAAAAAGGAAAATTAATTTTCCATTCAACGTTAACTTTCCTATAAATGCAACACAGAATCTTGGGTACCAGCACAACACATCTTTCTCCCATTTCACTAACCAAACTGAAGTAATCGTTCCCATAGTTGTCACACTACACTAGCTACCATGGTTGCCAAAATTCATTTCTATCATATTTCATTGGCAATACTCTTCTGCATGGGATTCTGGACTTTTCAAGTCACATCCCGCACTCTCCAAGATGCGTCCATGTATGAGAGGCACGAGGAATGGATGACTCATTATGGCAAAGTGTATAAGGATCCTCAGGAAAGGGAAAAGCGTCTCAGGATATTCAAGGAAAATGTGAATTACATTGAAGCTTTCAACAATGCTGCCAATAAACCTTACAAGCTAGGCATCAATCAATTTGCAGACCTCACCAACGATGAGTTCATAGCTCCCAGAAATAGATTCAAGGGGCACATGTGTTCCTCAATCACAAGAACACCCACTTTTAAGTATGAAAATGTGACTGCAGTACCATCCAGAGTGGATTGGAGACAGAAAGGAGCAGTCACACCCGTCAAGGACCAAGGTCAATGTGGTAAGTGCATGATATTTCATTTGCCAAGTCAAATTAAATTGAATGGTTATCTAACTATATATTAATTTACCTTGTAGGTTGTTGTTGGGCGTTTTCTGCTGTTGCAGCAACTGAAGGAATTCATGCACTGAGTGCTGGAAAATTGATCTCTTTGTCAGAGCAAGAACTTGTTGATTGTGACACAAAGGGTGTGGACCAAGGTTGTGAAGGCGGTCTTATGGATGATGCTTTCAAATTCGTCATCCAAAACCAAGGACTCAACACTGAAGCCAATTACCCCTACAAGGGTGTTGATGGAAGGTGCAATGCAAATGAAGCAGCCAATCATGCTGTTACCATTACTGGGTATGAGGATGTCCCCACCAACAATGAGAAGGCACTGCAAAAAGCTGTGGCTAATCAACCAGTTTCTGTAGCCATTGATGCAAGTGGCTCTGACTTCCAATTTTACAAAAGTGGTGTCTTCACTGGTTCATGTGGAACTGAGTTGGATCACGGTGTCACTGCTGTGGGATATGGTGTTAATGATGATGGGACCGAATATTGGTTGGTTAAGAACTCGTGGGGAACCGAGTGGGGTGAAGAAGGCTACATTAGGATGCAAAGGGATGTGGATGCTGAGGAAGGACTCTGCGGCATAGCTATGCAAGCATCTTATCCTACTGCATAATTATCAAATTCGGACACCGTCATACTATTTGCAATTCTACATATCTTTTTTAAGTTTTAAGCATTGATTCCTGTTATTGGTCGTGTATATTACTGTATCCCCTGCATGAACCATTGTACTTATCAATCAATTACTTGCAATGAAAAACGAGTAATGGCTATTATGACTTATGAGTTATGACATACAGGATAAAGGTATCAGAACCATAACATAAACGAGAAAAAACAAGTACTAAGGCAGAGATCGTGAGGGAGAAAATTGACTTGTCTATGAAAGAATTGTTACTCACTACAATGATACAGAGGGTTATATGTATATATAGTACTGACAGAGTGTTGTTTGACCACCTAACTGAAATTCTAACATTGGCTGACAGTTACCTAATGACAGTTACAACTGAACTAACTGATCATCCCTTTACACAAGATCACAAGTTTATTTTTCATTTTATGAAGTGAATGAACATGTGTCGATTTTAATAACATGAGAAAAGTTTCAGAATTCCAGAAAAATGAGACATTGTGGCTGGTTTGGGACCTTTAACTGCAATATATACATTGGTGGTAACTGAATGAATGGTGCATGTTGCTGCCTCAGGAGGTTTTTCCTTTTATTTGCTTCGATTTTATTGATTGAGACCCTCAAATTATTCCTCCCAAAGAAATTTCTAACGTAGATAATTGTGACTGGATTTTCAATATACGATAAATCTGATAGCCGTTACATGACAGTTTGAAACAGAATTTGTTATTCAGCAACCATGTAAAATTGTGAGTGCTACCCTTCAGGAGTTTGTCGCCTATAGTATAATGAGTTTTAGAATCTGATTTGGGGAGAGATACTCGCTTATAATTCCAACATAATGTAAGTGAGATTAGGCGAAAACTATATTTACTTCTACACAGTTAGGGAGTGACACAAACATATTTAGGAAATGGGATTTTTTGTGTTGAGTACAAAAGCATTGGAAATAATATATAAGGCAGAACAAGAGAAGCAAAGAGATAAAAATTTGTTATATATATTATTTTGTATTTATGTTTTGTAATAGCCAGCATAGTCACTTTATTTATAAAGCTCATATTATATTATTTTTTATATTTTACTTTAGTTCCAAAAGAGGAGTAACTTGATCTAAGCGTTGTAAATTGAGCACAAATAAATTTAACATTAGGAAAATATCCATTAACGAGACAAGCGAATTATCTTAAAAAGTTTTAGAATAGTTTCTTAAATATTAATTTTATGACTTACTCAAAATAGTTTAAATTTTAAAAAATAACTATTTATTTTTAAAAATTATCTTAAAAAATCTAACAAATAATCATTTCTTTAAAGTGAATTAAAGAAAAAAGTTATAAAAATAATTTAATTTAAAAATATTCTGTCGATAAATGAAAGAGTATTTTGAAATAATCATACAACAATATTTAATTTTTAAAAATAATTTTAGGGGTGGATTGAATATCCATATCAAATAAAAAAATTGTTAATGGATGGATTGTAAGAATTTTATTAAGTGAATTTTTAATGGATCATAAATGGATTGTTTTTAATCTATCTATTATAATCCGAATAAAAAATTATCATATCCATCTGTTTAAATAGGCCTAGGAAAAAATCACATCTCCCTACTACAACGCAATTTATGAGGAGTGAGTTGATCCATCCTATCCATCCAAGATAGGAAGAGTTGAGAAAGAGAAACCTCGTAATCCTTCTCCTAGAAAGAAAATCATATTTTCATCATACTTAGTGAGATTGAGAGATCCTCTTGTAACAAAAGAAAAAAATTTGTAATCTTACTTTCAATAGAATGGCATGGATTGTTACTACTATGGTATTGCCCCAAAATTCACAACACCAATAGAAGATATTTCAAATTTTGGTGGACAGAAAATAAGAACTCTGATCCACATCCACTCAATTTCATTGAACTAGATATGGACATGCGCGATGCACGGATAAATAAGTGAACTACTTAAATTGATGGTAATTAAAAAACAAGTTAAAATATATTATTTTATTAGTTGATGTGTTAGTTAAGATGTTATTTCTTTAAATTATGAAACGTAAGTTTTGTTACAGCAAATTTTTTGGTATTTACATTGAAATAATATTTGCAACAATAATGTATTACTTAATCTCTCTAACACAATCCAACACTGTATATATCTCTTTTATAGAGATTTTATATCTTTTAAAGTCTTGCTTATGCATATCTTTCTTATTAGATGTTTTAACACACGAATGAACAACATGTTTATAATGTATGAGTAAACTATATTTTGAGGTTTTGCATAATGTTATTTGTTTCAATATTTATATTTTAGAAACTCATCTATTGTATATCATTCTTCATTAATGTAAATACCCACTGAAAATAAAATTTTAAGTACATTAAGAGAATAAATAAATTCAAATGAATCAAGATATTTAAAGGGAATAGTCATCAACACACTATTTCTTCTTATATAACATAATAAATATTATATCTTATCTTTAATAATGACTTCAATTTTTTTATCAATCTACTAAATTACAATAAATAATAATAATGTTACATAAATTTAAAATTACACATAATGAATCAATAAATAATTAAATTTTGAATCAATAAATAAGTTATATATTTTTCTTATGTTTTGTAAATGACAAAATATATCACACAAACATTAGGAAATAAATCACGAAACAGTATTAGCAAACAAAGGTTAACCTTTATTTATTAAAATACTTGTGTTTAACCTAATGATCACTATGGAGGCTTAATTTATAGCCTATACGTTTCATGCAATTATTAAATATAAAAAATTAGTTTTTCAAATTATTACTGCATGATAATTTAATCTCTATAATTATTAAATTATTAGTTCAGTTCTCAATGCTATTAAGGACTGTAATTTTACTTACTAATTTGATTAAAAACTCCAAATAATATTAATGTAAATTCAATGCAAATTTAATGTTATTATTATATTTTAAATGTAGGAGACATATCATGGTTAGTTCTATTCAAATTTAAATAATTTGTAACCTTATACACCATATTAATTATATTACTCTCTCATATTAATGCAAATTTAAATAAAATGTCAAAAGATAGAATATAATAAGTGAGCAGTTGATGCAACTAATATGCATTGAAAAATAATTATCTTAAACCTACTGAGTATGGAGGCTTAATTATAGCCTAAACGTTTCATGCAATTATAAAATATAAAAATTAGTTCTTCCAATTATAACTGCATGATAACTTAATCTCTATAATTATAAAATTATTAATTAAGTTCTCAAAATTATTGAATGATTATAATTTAATCTCTATAATTTTATTAAAAAGCCACAAACTAAGGGGGAATTTGCAAAGATATTAAATCTGATTGCTGATATGAAGCACCCCAATTTGTTGCCCTTGCTTGCTTACTACCATTCTAGAGATGAGAAGTTGATGCTCTACACAGATAACGAAAATCTTTTCTCTCGACTTATTCATAATTTTATCTTTTGTTATTGTATACATTGTTGAAAATTAATTAAAAAATATGCAAAAAACAGCAAACGGATATTGAATACAACTTAGTCAACAGGAGAAATACTTCACACAATATATTACACTGGTTTGCAAAATGGGTTATCAAATCCCCAAATTATGCATGATCGAAAAAAATTAAAAAGAGTGGGAAAAAAAGGAAAGTAAAAATATGTACATCAATATATAATTTGAAGAAGAAACTCGATTGGACAGGAATTGACACATAAGCAATTACGCTCTTGATTTCGCAATTCTTCATGTTTGTGCTGTTGAAAACCAGAATAATGCATGTGGAGAAGAAACTCAATTATACAAGAATTGACACACAGGGAATTACGCTCTTGACTCCGCAATTTTATTTGCAACATAAGTCAATTGCATTCTTTTTACGTCAATTCTTTGTACCATTGAAAACCAAAATGATGCGTGTTTCGTACCATTGAAAACAATCATTCTGGAGCTTCTTCGTGCATCAACTCTTGTATCGTAGCAAGGAGCTTAACCTAAATTGGTAGAGGTGGATTGGGTACAACATTTAGTAGTGGGAAGTTTTTCTCTTGGTGAATGATTTAGTAGTGAGGAGTTTTAATAGAAAGAATTGTAGAGAAATTGATACCTAAGCAATTAGGATGATGTGGCAAAGATTAGTATAGCGATGTGGCAGCATATGGTTGTGTAGCTCAGGATTTATAGATTACTAGATGTGGACCCGCACAATGCGCGAGTAAATATGTGAACTAATTAAATTGATGGTGATTAAAAAGTATGTTAAAATATATTATTTTATCGGTTGGTATGTTAAATTTAGATGTGATTTCTTTGATTTATGAAATGTAAGTTCATCATAGCAAATTTCTTGGCCGATCTTTAGTTTGAAACAATATTTACAACAATAATCTAACATTTAATCTCTTCTTTATAGAGATTGTATATCTTTTGATGAAGTCTTGCTTATGCATTTCTTTCTTATTAGATGTTTTAACATATGAATAAACAATATGTTTATAATGTATGAGAAAATTTTAGAAACTCATCTATTAATGTCTCATTCTTCATTAATGTAAATACCCACTGAAAATAAAATTTTAAATGTACATTAAGAGAATAAATGAATTAAAATGAATCAAGATATTTAAAGGGAACAGTCATCAACACACCATTTCCTTTTATATAACATAATAAATTGTTAAGACAAAGGATGAATTTATAACCCTCAAATATTTTGATAATAACAAACAGTTAAATTTATATATGTTCTCGCATAATCGTCTGATCATTTGTTCGTATACAATCGTCTAATGTTTTTAAGATGAGTATCGTCTTATCCTTTGATTAGATAAACTTCATAACTAACAAATCTTACAGACGATGACAACAATCTACCTCAATTACATATCAATCAGAGCGTAAGCTACCTCAAAACGTATAAAGCCTATATAGCTACTCTCGAGGAAAGTCAGCGAAAAAGGAGGAATATGTGTGCAAATGTCGGAACGAGAAAGCAGACATGACAACTGCTAAAGATTGAGTACAAAAATAGAAAAGATAAGCAAACTGTTTTATCTTATCATATGACAAGTTGGTGAAAGGCATTAAATGCTGCATTTAATGCTCCAACGACTCTCTTCATTAGACGAAGGTCATCTTCTGCAATACACTCAACGGATTCTTTTTTGAAGCCTATAAATAGAAGAAGAGACCTCTTCTGAAAGTTGTTGTAGTTACTAATCATAATTGCTTTAAGAAAAGAAACAACTTGCGTAAACTCCATTTGTAAAATTCTCTTTATACTTCATTGTATATTCGTCTAATAAAACGTTAAACCTAGTGATGTAAACTCACACGTAAACCTTTTTCTTAATGAGATTGGTGGAAGCCTAAAGAGGCTTTGATTCAAAGAATACTTAGGTGTTTGTTTGGAGAGGCAAGTGAAAGACTACTTGGGTTGAGCCTGAAGAGGCTTAGGGAAAGAATACTTGTAACTTGTGAACGTTAGTGGAACTTGGTTGTTGCCAAGAACTGGACGTAGTCTCTAGGGTGAAACGAACCAATATAATTTCTATGTGCTTTCCAGTTTTGTCTTTCAGCTTTCGTTTGTCTTTTAAAATGTTTTTGAAAATCTTTTTAATCTTATTTCAGACAATACGTTGTAACAAAAGAATTGCGAAAATTTGATATAACACAATTCAACTCCCTTTCTTGTGTTATCTTTGTGTTCTACAAATCTTATATCTCTATCTTTAATGACTTTAATTTTATTTTTGTATGAATCTACTAAATTACAACAAATAATGATAATGTTGTATAAATTTAAAATTACACATAATGAATTAACAAATAATTATATTTTGAATCAAGAAAAAAGTTATATATTTTTCTTACATTTTGTAAAGGATAAAATATGTTATAGAAACATTAGGAAATAAATCACACAAACAATATTAGCAAATAAAGGTTGACACAACTTGTATGCACAGAAAAATAATTATGTTTAACCTACTGAATACAGAGGCTTAATTATAGCCTAAACGTTTCATGCAATTATAAAATATAAAAAATTGGTCCTTCATATTATTACTGCATGATAATTTAATCTCTATAATTATAAATTATTAGTTCAGTTCTTAAAACTGTTAAATAACTGTACTTTTACTTCCTAATTTTATTAAAAAGTATAGTAAAATAATATTAATGTAAATTCAATGGAAATTAAATGTTATTATTATATTTTAAATATAGGAGACATATAATGGCTAATTCAATGCAATTTTAAATAATTTGTAACCTTATGTACCATATTAATTATATTACTCTCTCATATTAATGCAAACTTGTAAAATCTTGCTTCATTTTTAAATTTGTTATTGTGTACGTACATTATTGAAAATTAATTAAAAAAATCTACAAAAAACATCAAACGGATATAATTTTCCTTTGGACAACATCTATAATTAAGCTAAGGTCCAAGGAATTGACATATTATATAATGACAGATGAAGAACTAATACCATGTTAAATTAGAATAATTAAAAGGGAAGAGAAATGACAATAGACAATAAATAAATATCCCTTATAATTGGTATGTAGAGAAGGGAGAGGAAACAATTGAAGAGTAACATATATAATATAGCACCAATAAGCACTTTTTTTTTAACTCAATTGGATTACACTACTTTGGGAAAGTGACCAACCAATAATCATTCTCACTTGAAAGCTAACCATACCCTCATTCTGAAAGTAAGAGATGGAGTTCTTATGAGATCTCATTCAAGATAATGTTATACTTCATTTTATTTTAAATGAATAAGTTTTCATAGATAAGTTTTCATGTGATTTGAATTTGAAATGATAAGTTTTCAAAGAATACTTTAAAAAAAAAATAATACATAATTAATTTATATATAAAAATATAAATTGTTCACATATACCACCCACCACTTACTATAGGAGATGATTTTTAACATTGTGCTTTTGTGCTCTTAGGGCTGCTTTGGATGCAGCTTTCTCTACTAACCTCCTCATGCTTTGCTTTTGCAATATCCTCTTCTCTTTTTATATTTTTCATCTTTGTTGGATCAATTTCTTCCTATTTGGCAAGGGTATCCTATCAGGGATTATCGAATTCACATATAAAAAATATAAATTGTTCACATACCACCAACAACTTACTGTAGGAGATGATTTTTAAAATTGTGCTTTTGTCCTATGAGGGCTGCTTTGGATGCAACTTTCTCTGCTAACGTCTTCTTTTTTTCCAAGGGATGCTTTGCACAAAACAATGAAAGAGCAATGCTGCATTGGTTTGCAAAATGGATTATCATATCTCAAATTATGCATGATGGAAAAAATAAAAGAGTAGGAAAAAAAAGGAAGAAAGAATATTTACATCAATATATAATTTCGAGAAGAAACTTGATTGGATAAGAATTGACACATAATCAATTACGCTCTCAATTTCGCACTTTTGCGCTGTTGAAAACCAGAATGATGCATGCAGAGAAGAAACTCGATTGCAGAGGAATTGATACATAAGCAATTACGCTCTCAATTCCACAATTCCACAATTTTGTTCACAACATAAGTCAATTGCACTCTACATAAGTCAATTTTGTGTATATTACATCTGCATCGTTGAAAACCACAATGATGCATGCATCTACATCGTTGAAAACCGTCATTCCAAAGCCTCTTCGTATGTTAACTGTGTTAGATAATTCAAACCAAACATGCACTAAGTGTCGCATATCTTCAACCTACAATTCTATAAATTCCTATTTATATAAAAGTAACAACATAGGTTAGATAATTTTCTTAAAAAAAAAAAATCAAGTCTACCTTGTTTTCTAGCTGATCACTTGATAGACATTTGAGAGTATCAATCTTTGCTTGTCTATTTGTAATTGAGTAATTAGATATAGAAATTTTGGTGAGCACATCTTCTGGTTATTGTGAACTACGCAATCCTCCCATGGTAGTTTCTTCACCTCCGATAACTTCTCTTCCTTCTATGCAAATAAAATGGTAGAAGGAAAGGAGCAAACAAAGGGACAAAGGAATACAAAGATATGCACGAGAGTAGAAAAAAAAATTAAATCTGTGAATAACCATTCGAGGAATGATAGATGGTGGAAGGGGGAGAAGGCTTTACTTTGATCTGCATAACCGACCAAACATTGATTAAGGACATAACCACCAAGCATTGATTGTGGTCGTAACAACTTAATCGTTATTGTGGGCAATGAGCTAGAGGGGATGAGGGAAAGTTGTATTAGAAGGTACAAGCAAAGGAATACGTGAGGTAATGACAAATCTACAAATAGTCTGACATGGCAAGTAATAGGATAATGATGTGGAAGCAAATCAGCAAATAGTCTGACATAGTGAGTAATAGGGTAATGATGTGGAAGCGTATTGATTCATAGCTCAAGATTTATATATTATAAATAGATAGATAGATAGTAAACAGTTGTTCTAGTAACCATGGTCAAGTATTTCTCCCTTTCCAATTTATTTCTGTTTATTAAATTTAAATTGAGAATTTGGGTCTCTGACTTCCAAGTCCAGCTATATAGATATTGTGGGGTGATATAATTTATGATATAAATGTTTGTCAGTCATAACTGTTACAGACCTATTGTTTTCCTTTAAGGCGATTTTTTCTTTATTTGGTTTGAAGACTTTAAACCTATACTTCTTGCATTTAAGGTAATAGTATCATTTTATCTAGGCTTAATTATATTTTTTGCCCCCAAGTTTTACAATTTTGCAAATTTTGCCATCCCAAATTTTTTTCACAAATTTGGTCCCTCAATTTTTAATTTTTGTGAATTTTGCCCCTAAGTAGAAAAATTGTCACAATTAAGACATTTTGTGGTGGTTTTTTTCTTTAATTGTGGCATTTTTTTACTTGGGGACAAAATTTGTAAAAATTGAAAATTAGAGGGCAAAATTTGTGAAAAAAATTCCGGGGTGGCAAAATTTGCTAAATTGTAAATTTGGGGGGCAAAAAAATACAATTAAGCCTTTTATCTAAAAACAGAAGTTATAGAAAAGCATTGGTTCTTTGACTTCTACAAATATGGGGTGATAGATAATAAGCCATACCATACGCCAATGGTATAACTCTATAAGAGAGAGCTTTTAGTACAAGATTAGGCCGGTATTGTTCAAGGGAAAAAGGAACCCTTTATATTAAGTCCATTGTTATTTTGCATGTGCCTTGGCAGGGAAGGTACCTTGTGTGTTTGGGGCATTGGCACCTCAATTTTAATTTCATAAGCATAATATTAATAAAATATATTTTGACTTTGTCCCAATAAATTCATCTTTCTCTTGGTTCTAGGGAAAATATTTTTGCTCTACCCTTGCTAGGAATCATGCGTTCTATTCCTGGTGTGAAATTTATCAGAACAATTTTTATTTTTATTTTTTTTTACAGAAATCAACCTTGCTCATACGAGGAGAAGTAACATTGTAACAAATAACTGAAAACACAGAGGAGCTGTTTGAGTAGTTGAATTCACTGTCATTACACAAAAAAATATGATATATACTGTGATTTTGTAATTCTATGGCTTTTCTTTTCCCTCTTTCTTGAGAAAGGGAGATCTTTATAAGTTGACAAGATGACTATTGTATAAAATGTCTTCACTAACCTATGTCAGTCTCCTAAAGTGTGAGATTTATAGTCAATTCAAGCAAGAAGTTATACCAGTGAAGACATGTTCACTGCAAGGAATTTTGAGGCCACCCATGGCATGATCATATCCAAATTCTTCTGCAGCTTGACTCAACAATTCCTGGATTGTAGGCTGGTTCAAGTATGATATGGGGATAACAAACCGCCTCATTTTCTCTCCAACATAGACTGCAACGTAGCCCTTTGGCACATCCACAGCTTTTGGATGTGCTTGGTTTGCTGCAAATGATGCCTTTCTGATACCAGGTAAACGAAAACCCATTGTTGTATGTGTTGAGCCTTGGGAAGAGAATGTCAAAACTAGTAAATAAGATGCAAGTTTTTGAACTTCAAATGATTTAGGATGCGAATGATTTTTGTTGTCCTAAATCCTTGCAGGTATGAATATATATAGAAGAAAGAATTTGTAAGAAATCGTCGGCTGCATGAATGATTGAGGGGGGAGGGCTATGGAAGTCATGGGATCAACAGGGAGACAGGGCCATGTGGTGTTGCCTTGGAGGACTTTCTTAAGAATTAATATAACATGTTGTAGTAGTTAAGATAATACTATCTCACCTTCTGGGGTGAATCTGCTTGAAATAAAATCAATGTATATTACCAACCGCAGAAATATAATGGACTATGATCTCTCACTATCCGTTGCCCTATAATTCATCAGCCAGAACATATCTTCCAGCTGTGCTTCAACATAACGTGAAGAAAACATGTCCAAGGCATGTCTACAAAAATAGGGAATACCAATTAATGCATGAACATATTAGGTTTCACTTAGGCACGTCTCATTTGGTTACATGTGGAGGCCTTATGTTGGCCATTGTTTGATAAGGTGGGGTTACACACGTCAACCCAACATTATCCTTGATAGAGACACTGAAGAAAACACCATGTGATATCTCATGTGTATGCCTTCCATCCTTTAACAGTCATTTTCTCTGGGAATTGGGTTTCTACAGAATCTTAAAAGCTATATATACACCATCTTTCGTCTTCACAAACAACAAATGCCATTGCAATCTTCAATCCATCAACATTCAGATTCATTCTTTGAAAATTTGTGATTTTTTTCCTTCAAACAAGCATAAAAAATGGGTTTCCACTTACCTGCTATTCGACGGGCATCATTCACAGCTAACCAAGCACCTTCAAAATCTGTAGAAGTCCCAAAGGGCTATCTTGCAGTGTATGTTGGAGAGAAACAGAAGCGGTTCGTGATTCCCATATCATACTTGAACCAACCTTCATTCCAAGACTTGTTGAGTCTAGCTGAGGAAGAGTTCGGATATGATCATCCCATGGGTGGCCTGACAATTCCTTGCAGTGAAGATGTTTTCCAGCATATAACTTCTCGCTTGAATAGGCAATAAATCTCACACTGGCCGGGAGACTGAGATAGATTAGTACTTAGTAGATACATTTATACAATAGGCATCTTCTCAACTTGTAAAGATTACCAATTTTTGAGTAATGACAACAAACTCAGTTGCTAAGTATTTCTGTTTATCAATTTACATTGTTCACTTCTCTCTGCAATTAGAACTGTATACACTAGACACTATTAGAAGGTTGATTGCTGGAAGAGAAAAAAAAAAAGTCTTGATTGTTATCATGAATTCCACAGCATAGAACAACCCACATGCTTCACAGACCGGGAAAGGCTAAAAGTATTTTTCTAGGGCCAAAGAGAAACTTGAATTTATTAATTTGGGACGGGATTGAAGGATGTTTTAAGTTCTAATAATAACAACTAAAATTCAAATTCATAGCCCCAATCACACACCTTTTTATTGAAATATATCATTCAACAGTGCCACATGAGACAAGTATCTATGGTACTTCTCAATCTGTGAGCTGTATTAATTGAAGTCCCCTCTCAATTCAGCTCAGTGTGTGTCTTCTGATGGGACCCATGGTGCCAAATCATTTATAGCAACTGGCAATTTGACATAACACCTATAAAGATTTTCATTTTCATTGAAACACGATAGAATTTCGAAAGAAGAGTAGATTGGTTTAAGATTAAGTAGTTTTAGTTATGTACATGTATATACAAATAAGAATAACGTTATATAATTATAGAAATAAATTCTCATTCTCTTTATGAGTAGTAGATATTAAGTTGAGACAAATAAAATCAACAACTTGAAGGTTGAAGTCCACCAAGTATGCGGAACAAATTTTGTAATGAAATATGCAAAGCAATAGTTCATAGATTTACTGTTTCTATAGGTTAAAGACAAAAGCTTTATGCAAAATTTTAAAATCACATCACATTAGCTTTTCACCAACACTTATCTATAAATAATAACCCTGGAGCTCCTTTTCTTTGCAAGGTACGTGACCACTATTAAGAAATTAACTTTCATCTATTTACCCCTTTACTCAATGATGATATAATAAATTTGACTTAAACGTAATTTTATTTTTTTTAGTTTTGATTATGTGTACTTGTAATCTCTTTAATTTTTTTTCGAGTCAATTAAATTCTTTATAGGAGGAATGAAGTTACTTCAAGAGTAACTCTTGGTAAAGATAATCATTAATTCAACAACTCTTTTACAAATTAAATTTTATTAATTCAACTGTTAAATTAAAAGTTCTCATTGAATTAATTAAGTCTAGAAATTTTAATAAAATTTTAAAATTATTAGATACTTAATTAAATAAATTCAATCTAATGTATAATATACTTTTAAAATATAAGTAAATGTTGTCTATAAGATTATATAATTACAAATATCTGATTTCTCTAAAATTAAGTATATGTATGATACTGAGTTAATAATAAAATATTTAACAGTTTGACTAATAAAATTTAATTTGTAGAAAGAGGTATTAAAGGGAATAACTTTACCCAAATTTAATTGATCACACACACAGGGCAAAATGAGTCAAGCGGCTATTAGGGTAGGCACGAATCTGTTTGATAAAATATAGGATTTCGATTTTAAATTTTGAGCTTGAATTAAATGTGGGCTAAAACGGGCTTAGTCTACAAAAACATGCTAAAAGCTCAAAAAAATCGGGCTTCCAGCAGGATTGGACTTCATTTTAGAGGTCTGAATTAAATCTGTGCTTTTTGCCTAGCCCACTATAGCCCGAAACCTACATCAGACTTTCCATTTACCTCTTTCTCTCTCTTTATATATATATATAGCCTGCTCGTCTAACTTGTATGATTCTTAAATGAATCAACTCTTGCTTTCCAAATTCTATCCTGTTTAAATGAAAATGAAAATATTTATGGGTATTATGTCAAATTGACAGTTGGTATAAAGAAATTGGCCCCGTGGGTCATAACAGAAGACACACACTCTGAGCTGAATTGAGATGGGACCTCGATTTATACTACCTACCGATTGAGAAGCACCATATATACATGTATCATGTGACACTGTTGAATGATAGATTTCAATAAAATGGTGTACGTTTGGTGCCCATGAATTTTAATTTTATGTATTATTATAGGACTTAAAAATCTTTCAATCCCATCCCAAATTAATAAATTCAAGTTTCTCTGTGGCCTTATCCAAATACTATTAGCTTTTCCCGCGTCTGTGAAGCATGTGGGCTGTTATATGCTGTGGAATTCATGATAACAATCAACTGTTTTTTTTCTTTTTTCAGTAAATCTTCTAATACTGTCTACGGTTTTAATTGCATAGAGAAGTGCACATTGTAATTGATAAACAGAAAATACTTAGCAATTTAATTGTAGTCATTACTCAAAAATTGGTAATCTTTACAAGTTGAGAAGATGCCTATTGTTTAAAATGTCTCTACAAATATATGTCAGTCTCTACTACAGTGAGATTTATTGTCCATTTAAGTGAGAAGTTATATGTTGGAAAACATCTTCACTGCAAGGAATTGTCAGGCCACCCATGGGATGATCATATCCAAACTCTTCCTCAGCTTGACTCAACAAGTCTTGGAATGAAGGTTGGTTCAAGTATGATATGGGAATCACAAACCGCTTCTGTTTCTCTCCAACATACACTGCAAGATAGCCCTTTGGGACTTCTACAGATTTTGAAGCTGCTTGGCTTGTTGTGAATGATGCCCATCGAATAGCAGGTAAATGGAAACCCATTTTCTGTGCTTCTTTGAAGGAAGAAAATCACAAATTTTCAAAGAATGATTCTAAAAGCTGATTGAGGATTGCAATGGCATGTGTTGTTTGCAAATAAAAAGGAGTGTATATATAGTTTTTAAGACTCTTAGAAACCCAATTCTCAGAGAAAATGACAGTTAAAGGATGTGGAGGCATCCCCATGAGATATCACATGGGGTTGTCTTCGATGCCTCTATCAAGGATAAGTTATGTCGACGTGTGTAACCCCACCTTATCAAACAATGGCCAACATAAGGCCTCCACTTGTACCCAAATGAGACATGCCTAAGTGAAACCTAACATTTATTCATGCATTAATTGGTATTCCATATTTTGTAAACATGCTTTGGACATGTTTTCTTCACGTCATATGAAGTACAGCTGGAAGGTATATTCTGGCTGATGAATTATAAGGCAACGGATGGATGGCGAGAGATCATAGTCCATTATATTTCTGCGGTTGATATTATACATCGATTCTATTTCAAGCCAATTCACTCCGGAAGGTGAGATAGTATTAGCTTAACTACTATAACATGTTAAGTTAATTCTTGAGAAAGTCCTCCAAGGCAACACCATATGCCCCTGTCTCCCTGTTGGTCCCATGACTCTTATCTCGTAGCTCTTGCCCCTCAATCTCAATCATTCATGTAGCCAACAATTTCTTACAAATTCTTTCTTCTATATATATTCATAGCTGCAAGGATTTAGGACAACAAAAAACATTCACATCCTAAAGCATTTGAAGTTCAAAAACTTGCATCTTATTTACGAGTCTTTTTTGACATTCTCTTCCCAATTCTTAACACATACAACAATGGGTTTTTGTTTACCTGGTTTCAGAAAGGCATCATTTGCTGCAAACCAAACATCTTCGAAAGCTGTGGATGTGCCAAAGGGCTACCTTGCCGTCTATGTTGGAGAGAAAATGAAGCGGTTTGTTATTCCCATTTCATACTTGAACCAACTTTCCTTTCAGGACTTGTTGAGTCAAGCTGAGGAAGAATTCGGGTATGACCATCCAATGGGTGGTCTCACAATACCATGTATGGAGGATGAGTTCCTAAACATCACTGCTCACCTCTCACTTGAATGACCCGTAAATCATGCTAATGGAGACACACATAGATTAGATGAGGAAAATTTGTACAGAAGGAATTTTCTTCTATTGTTAGGATTTTGTATTTTGTTTTCTTGTATAATTCTATTGAAAGTTGTAACTTGTTGCCTAAATGAGAATGCAATGCAAGACATTGTTTAAACACACTGTTTTTGCCAAATCTCAATAAACTTTAAGATATACTACAGTATCATTATCAAATTTAAGTTGACGTATATCAGGCTACCAGCTTATATCAGGGATTAAGTGCTGTAATTTTGTTGGAGATATTGACCAACCTTTATAATGGCTGTTGCTGCTGCCCTATTGTATTTCAATAAAGCTCCTTAAGCCGAAAAAGGAACCCAGAACATATTTGTCCTGAAACAGTTTTAGCTACTTGTTGCCAGGCTTTTCTATAATATGTGCCTCATTCAATTCCTGCTTCCAGCACTACAAAGTAATTATATATTTTCAGTTAATTTAATACTCCCTCCCGTTCTATCATCACTGCAAAATCATTATCATTTTCCAAGGGTCATTGATTCTTACATTTTCCTAAACAAGAAGCACCATCACATGGATTATTAGTTGTTTACTGGGCAGAAAAGCATGGAGTTATTACTACTATGGTATTGCCCTGAAATTCACAATAGCAATAGAAGAAGATACTGCAAATTTTGGTTGACAGAAAATAAGAACTCCAATCCACACAGTTTCAGTGACAGTAAACAGTTGTTCATATATCCACGACCAATTATTTCTCCCTTTCCAATTTATTTCTGTTCATTAAATTTAAATTGAGAATTTGGATCTTCCAAGTCCATCTGTATTAATATTTTGGGATGATATAAATATTAGTCGATCGTAATTGTTAAAGACCTAAACCTATTGTTTTACTTTAAGGTAACTTTTCTTCTTTTAGTTGGTTTGTAAGGTCATAGTTTCATTTTATCTAAAAGACAAGTTATAGAAAAGCATTGGTTCTTTGACTTCTGCAGATATAGGGTTATAGTTGATAAGCCATACCATACATCAATGGTATAAGAGAAAGCTTTTGCTACAGAAGTAGGCCAGTGTTATTAAGGAAAAAAGTAAAATTATTATTTTGCACCTGCCTTGGTAGGGAAGGTACCTCGTGTGATTGAGGCCTTGGCACCTCAAAATTTTAATTTCATATGTATATTTATTAATAAAGTATTTCTTTTACTTTGTCCCAAATAAATTTATCTTTCTCTTTGGTCCTAGAAAAAATACTTTTACTCTACCCTTGCTTGGAATCATGTGTAGTATTCCTGCTTTGAAACTATCAGAACAAAATCCTGGTATTTTTTACAGAATTCAACCTTGCTCATACATAGAGAAGTGAATGTTGAAATTAATAAACAGAAAATGCAGAGGAGCTGCCTTCTCATTTCACAAAAAAATATGATATACCGTGATTTTTTCATTCTATGGTATTTCTTTTCCCTCTTTCTCGAGAAAGGGAGATCTTTACAAGTTAAGAAAACGCCTGTTATACAAAATGTCTCCACCAATCTATGTCAGTCTCCCAAGGTGTATGGTCAATTCAAGCAGGAAGTTATACATTGGAAGACATCTTCACTGCAAGGAATTGTCAGGCCACCCATGGGATGATCATATCCAAACTCTTCCTCAGCTTGACTCAACAAGTCTTGGAATGAAGGTTGGTTCAAGTATGATACAGGGATCACAAACCGCTTCATTTTCTCTCCGACATATACTGCAAGATAACCTTTTGGTGCATCCACCGCTTTTGAAGATGCTTGATTTGCTGCAAATAATGCCTTTCTGATACCAGGTAAATGAAAACCCATTGTTGTATTGATTGTGTTTGAGACTTGAGAAGAGAATGGTTTGAGACTTTGAAAACAGTCTTGAAAATCAAACAAGCTTTTGAATTTTGAATGCTTTAGGTTGTGAATGATTTGTGTTGGTCCTGAATGCTTGCAGCCATGAATATATATAGATAAAAGGATATGCACAAAAGGATTGATTGGTTACTTGAATTATTGGTGAGGGAGGGATATGAGATAGGAGTCATGGGACCAAATGGTAGACAATGGCATATGTTGTTGTCTTAGAGGACTTTCTTGAGAATCAACGTAACATGTTATAGAAGATAATAACACAAGTCCCACCTTCTGGATCTATGAAAAAGAAAGTCTAATTGGATGTTGTTGACACTTATTAAGGGTGGGGGGGGCCAGAAGCATCATTTATGCAAATTTCATACTGTGTTGCTTAGAATTTGACGTACAAAAAAAATGTGGTTCATAATGCCTCTTGATCATGCACGCAATTTTGGTTCTCCACTGTTTCAGAGCTATAAAGTCCTATAGGACAGCATCATATGCCCTTGCTCCCAGTTGGTCCCATGACTCCTATCATAGCTAGCCCTCCACCAGTCATTTAAGTAGCCAAACGGTTTCTCGCACATCCTTTTATGCATATATATTCATGTCTGCAAGCACTTGGGATCATTACTGTAATAGATAAATTTCATATCTGCATATTTTGCCACAGCCACTCCCACTTGTAGTCATTGGGTTCTTAATTGGTACCAGCACCATACAACTAATTCGCTCATATGACAAAGGCCCCATTTACTTATAATAAACCATTCTTCATTTTTGCGAGTGAAGCAGCACCATCTTCACATGACCAATTGAGCATATTAGTTGGTCTTAGAGTCGCAACAAAAGATATGCTAGTGACGGTTCTTCACTATTTGAATATTCTCCAAAACTAACATTTGAAGATATTTCTTATTTGTGTAGAAGGAAAACTAAGATAATCCATATATCTATTGTTCTCTTTCCTTGAAGGTCTTCATAAGATAATTATATAGACCAAGGGCTAGTTGACTATCAAACATACCAGTTATGAACCCAAAATCCTTATCCAAGACCTAGTTTCGAAGTAAATTAAACAGATGTACCCTAGTCTTTTTTGGTGAGACTAGTGCAAAAAACATATACAACGTCAGTTTTAACATCAATTCAATTAGAACTGATGTAAAAAAATGGTCGCATTTTTGTAAATATAAGCAAACATTTTTACATTAGTTATCCACTTAACTAATGTAAATACTACTTTCTACATCAGTTAAGCTTTTAACTGATGTTGAAAGTAGTTTTTTACATCAGTTAAGTGGATAACTGATGTAAAATGAGTTGTGAGGTGTTTACAACCCTCGTTGCCCCCACAATAGGGAATAGAACAAGGGTTTTGACAATGCTCTCCACCTCACTCCCTCCACGCCTACGCCATCATCCTCACTGCTATCGTCGCCCTGACTCTGTGACCGCCATTCGTAACAGTGTCATGGAGTCTGTGAAGAGTGGCATAGATGTCGTGGACATTGTGGACTCCAAAGTTGATGTCATTGCCATTAGCGTCCCCTTCTTCGTCCTTGACAACAACCCCAACCCCAACTTGCACGTCGTGAAGATCTGGCCATTGACAAGAACGTGGACCTTTATGACTACGCACACCTCATCATTGTGGACGCCAACCCCAATTGTTGTGGATGCCACCACCAAAACTCACCGCCGTTGCACCTAAGGCAAGTCATTTTTTCCAACTTTGTGATTATTGCTCTATTGTGTAAAAATCATTTTGGATTTGACCCAAGCTCGTGGGTTTTGTGATTGGTTGGAATAGTCTGTGATTTTTTTTCTTTGTACTAATGCCTGTTGATCATTTTATGTAAATAATTTATCTAAGGATATTTATTTGAACTATATGATGACTATTGAAGATTGTGATAGTGGTGTATTTGCATGATTGACCACATAGAGCTTAGGTTGGGCCTTGTATGATGTTCTTGGTTATTGATTAGGTTGTAGGATAGTTTTACTTTTGTAATATATTGTATTGATTGAATAGATGTAAAATATGGGAAAGTACAACCAAACAAAGGAAATGCTGTCGAAATTTCTATAGAATAAGAATGGCCATACAAAGCTCAGTTGGACCTCCTATAAATTTTTCATATTTGTTAATTTCAGTTGTATTACTCTTGAAGAAGTTGAATACATGTCCTGCAACCAATACAAAACCGTCATACTAATTAAACAAGAAGACATTTTTTTCTTCTTTATTCTTTTTGGGAACGCAAAATTATTCCTGTTCCTCTCTTGCTCTCTTGTCACTACTAATTATGCATCCTACAAGCAACATGAGGTTAGTGATACATTCTAAACAAGAAAACACTTTTCTTGTTTTTTCCTTTTCCAAACACAAACTTTTTTTTTTCTCCTAAGTAATTGACGGAGAATACAGAGTCACGAATCCTTTTTGCTCTCTCATAGCTAGGATTGGAAAAACAACAATCAGAGGACTAGTAGTATAGGCCTTTCCATTTCCAAGATCATCACCAAAACATCTAATTTCAAAAGAAGCAATAAATAGTTCAATAATTGACAACTTTCCCTTTTCAACAAATTTTTTCATGCTTTGTTTTAACCTTGGAAGTAAAACCAGGTGGTGAGTCATAAGATCCTCCACCCTCTTTTCCACCATTGCTACAACATCTTCATAAGTTTGAGGAAGCCCAACTCATTATGGCTAAATGGCACACTATAAAATTGTTGAAACATGACACAACTGGATACTTATCACTTCGAACCTTATACGATATATTTGCTACTTTGTGCTTAGCAATCACTTTTTCAAGATTTTCAATTCGACCTTCAAGATCATAGGATACTGCATCCTTTTTCCAATACAACCATCATATATGTCTATTTCCTTACTTGGTTTTAATTTACTTCCACTAACTTGATCAAGGTCAGCATATGGTGAGCTAAATAGCACACAGTGAGAGCAATCAAATCCAAGTAAGCCTTGCCAAGATTTGATACTTTTGATATAAAAGAACCAATTGAGAACCTTGAAAGAGTGCTTGCTCAATATACTCTATTTTGTAAATTTCTCTTATTCTATAGCTTTTTAATTTTCTACTCTTTTGTATATTGTTTGCAAAATATACTAATAATGTCTTCCCATATTACTTGAAATTTGCAAATGTTTTTTAATTTGTGGTGATATTGGCCTAAAGCAAATGGGTCAAATAAAATATTTATTTGGGTCAAATAGAATGTCCTCCCATTCTATTTGTCTCATTTGTTTCAAACCAATATTTCTACCAACACTTGTCTCCGCAATGCCTTGCAATATAGGAAGACATTATTAGTAAATCTTGCAACTAATATAGAAAAGTAAAATTTCAAAGAAATTATAAGATTAATTTTCATAACAGAGTCTAGTGGGCAATCACTCTTTTAAGGTTCTCAATCCAAAATTATACATCAAAAATATCAAATCATGACAAGACTTCCTTACTTGGATTTGATTGCTTTCATTGTGTGTCATTCAGCTCATCATGAGCTGGCATTCATCAAGGTGATGGAAGAAATCAAATCCATGTAAGGAACGAGACACATTTGACGATTGTGTTGGAAGAGGGTGTGGTATCTTATGATCTTGAAGACTGAATTGAGAAACTTGAAAGAGAGATTGCTAAGTACAAAGTAACACAATTGTGTCGAATATGGTTCGAACTGATAAATTCCTGTAGTGGTGTCATGTTTCAACAATTTTACCGTGTGCCATTTAGCCATCACGAGTTGGCCTTCCGTGGCCTCCTAAAGACGCAATTGCAATGGTGGAAAAGAGGGTGGAGAATCTTGTGACCCACTACCTAGTTATACCTCCAGTTTAAAATAGAACAAGGAGAGAATTTTGTTGAAAAGGAGAAGTTGTCAATTATTTAACTATTTTGTGCATCTACTTAAATTAAATGTTTTGATGATGAATAATTTGGAAATGAAAATGCTTATACTACTAGTCCTTTAACTATTGTTTTTCCCAATCCTAACATCCTGTGACTCATCATTCTTCATTGATCACTCTGCTTGATTGTTTTAACTAACATTTTATCCTTTTATGTGAATCTACAAATATTCAACAATCCACATCCATCCTCCAACTTTGACTTGAATTACATCTGCACATGTGTATTTAGGTAGTTTATAATTGTATTTTAAGTACTTTAGAATTGTATTTTCTTATTAGTTGTAGATGAAATTTATATGTTTGTTTCAAATGTATTTAGGAGGTGGTTTATAATTAGTTGTAGATGAAATTTATATATGTTTAGAATGGATTTAGGAACTTTAAAATTGTTTGAATTGTGTTTAGGACGTACCTTATATAATTATGTTTTAATGTATTTCGAATTTAACATACTTGTATATGATTAGATTGTACACTGTTTGCCTAGGTCTATTTTTATTTTATAGGTGTTGTTAAACTTATAAAACAAACAAAATATTAAAAAATATGACTTTCTACATTGGTTGTGGCCTTAACCGATGTAGAAAGTCACTTGACTTTCTACATCGGTTAAAGCCTCAACTGATGCAGAAAGTCACCTTTCAACACATAGAAATCGATTCTCTACATCAATTCATATTTGAACCAATGTAGAAAGTCTTTTTTACATCGGTTTACAGTTTGATGTAAAAAAACTCTAGTTTTTACATCGGCGAGATCTACATCGGTTCATAAACCGATGTTGAATCCTCAAAATAACTGATGCTAAAAACTCCTCTTGCAATAGTGTGAGATTGTTACTAGAATTAAGTAACAGGAGACAACTGTTTTTTGAATCTTATAGGAGAAAAAGGAATTGTCATTATGTATATAAATCTAAATCTAAAGTCTAATTGGAGCTTTTGTCCAGTTATGTATAACCAAGCTTCATGTAATACTAGATATGGTCCACGGATGCATGTTTGAGTAAATAAGCAAGACATTGATGTTTTGTTTAATTGAAAAATATGATGAAATAAACTTCATGTACTACTATATAACCGAACAATAATTGTTTATTTCAATCTTTACATTTTAGAAACTAATCTATTAATGTCTCATTCTTCATTGTAAACACCTATTCAAAATAAAATTTTAACTACATCATTAAGGCTATGTTTGGCATGTCATTTCAGCTAGCTTTTAGGTTTTTTTTTTTATTATTAGCTGAAAAGCTTGTTTGACCTTATTAGTGATCTTTGGTAAACAAGCTTCTTTTAATAGCTTGTAGCATTTTTTGAGATGCTACTAGTATTTTTGAAAACGCTAGTTTTTAGCTTATTATATTTCATTCCTCTTTTGTCCTTAAAATATTTATTAAATTTTGTTTTGTCAATTTCTACATAAGGTAGGATTTTATTTTATTTATTTTTGTTGTTCTTCTTCTACTCATGAGGTAGGGTTTTATTATTTTTACCCTTTTTTACATAGGTAAGGTTTTCTTATTTTTACCCTTTTATTACATATGATATAAGATATTGATAATGATAGATAATAATTTTATCTTACTTTGTCATTATTATTTTTCGGATATTTATATATTACATTGTTTATTTTAACTAGTATACTATTTACAATATTTATTTTATTATTTCAGCATTATATTTCAAGATATTAATATTGATAGATGATATTTTTTTATTTTGTGAATATATTTTATATTACACTATTTATTTTAATCATTACATTATTTACATTGTTTATTTTGTTGTTTTTAACATTAAACTTCAGTTATTTTAATCATTACACTAATTAAAACAATGAAAGTATGATGTATACTTAAGTGTATGTTATTTTTACTTTATTTTAAACTTGATTGCAAATATTTTAAGATATAGTATAAGATTACTAGTAGAATACACAATATGGAAAAAAATATAATAATTGAAACTAAAAAATATAATTAAAATAATTAATTTATAATTAAAAAATTACAAGAGTTTAAAATTAATTAAAAAACTAAAATTATAAATACCCCATCAAATATTTTCATCAATAAAATAAAATTAAAATTTATATAAAAATACCACATAAGTATGTCTATTTCTGTCATTTTATATTTATTAGCTATTTCGATAGATAATTTTACCAAACATTTATAATTTAATAAGCTAACTTAACAACTTTCAGCTACTAGCTACCAACTTTCAGTTACCAGCTAATTTTTCAGCTTCTAACTAGCTTTTCAACTTTCAGCTAGTTTTTCAACTACTTTTACCAAACATAGCCTAAGAGAATAAATAAAATGAAATGAATCAAGATATTTGAAACTTGTTTGATTTGTCTAGTCTTTAGTTGGACTCGAAACTTTCCAAAAGTTGAATCACATGTTAGATTGGCGTTCTTCTTTTTGTAAACTCCCTTTGAAGAAAACACATTTACAATTAACACAACTAAAAGAAAGATGATTCATGACTCATAAGAGAAGATGAAAAAGTCTTGGAATCAATTTTTGTATATTTATCACTAGTTTTTCTTAATAATTATGCAAATAGTTTTACCAAAAATGAAAAGGATGTGAATGTACATATCCACAAATCAAATAGGCCAACGTGAACTAATGTTTTCAAAAAAAAGAAGAAGATTGTGTTTAAATATAAAAGATATCATTATATTGTAAGGTGGAAGCCCAAGCAAAAATTGAAAAAAAAAAGCGTCACTCTCACATGCAGTTTTATCATTTTGTTATTTTCCCCACAAAGGTGAATGTTATATTTCAAAAAAATAAAGGGTTAAATTTCATTATTAAAATTGTTCAAAAAGTTCAAATGAATGTTGAACGATTAATACATATTTGCAATAGGGGCTCTTTTATTCGGTTATAAAGAATTTAGCAATAGACTTAATATTGGAACAAATGAAATATGATTTCTAGGAATTAAAAAGTTAAGAACTTAATTGTAATAGTTATAAAAATTTCTTAGGTGACCTAAAATTAGGGTCAAGATCACGACAAGTGTACCGGCCATACAAGTAATAAAGGAAAAAGTAAGAGTTATCGTCTCCACAGGAATTATGGTTTAATAACAACGCAACCAAATAATTACTTGTGAATTTAAGAATTAAAGAAGGAATTAGAGATTTTTGGATATTATTTGGATTAATAAAAATAAATAACCAAGAACGCAATTTAAAGATGTTTAGAAAATTTATAAATAAAAACAGTTAGGTATCGAAATCCCCTTGGTTCTCCTTTAAAATAATCTCTTTCTTTCCCAAACTCTTTCTTGTTAAGCAATTTACCTTCAATTTCTCTAACTTAGTTTAACCCTAATTCCTTAGGCGATAAACCCTTTAATCCCAATGATGAACCCTAATCCCTTAGGCAAGCAAAATTAGTCATAAGCATTAAGAGAAGGAAATTTGCGCGAAGACATACAATCTATCCCTATCCCTAGGCTCAAGAGTTGTATGGTTATTGAATTGGAACTGTCTAAACCCCAATTTCCCAATTGCAAGATTTAGATTACTAATCAATTTCTTAATGAGTGTCAATCATGGAAAAGCATTAAGCACAAATTCAACAACTAAATTAACAAAAACAAGAGAAGAATTTAGAAAAGAAATTGATTACATTAATTTCAAATCAAGGTTCATCCTAACCTAACCCCGAAGGGGTTTAGAAACTCATAAAGAAATTAAACACACAAAGAAAATAAAAAGAAGATAGAAAAGAAGCCATGAATCTTGAGAATCAAACCACAATTCTTCAAGATCCAAAGCCGAAGATGAATCTTCAAGCTCTTCCTCGCTCCCGGTCCTTAGATGAGTCAAAGAATGCCCTCAAATGAATATTTTCTCCTTTTTATAATGAATTTGGGCTGAATGGGCTGTAAAATAAACTAGGCCCATAGAAAGCCTCAGACCCACCCACCAGGGTTGGAAACCTACTGGGAGGCATTTTTCAAAAATTGGACTCCATGCTGGCAGCGAGCGACTTCATTGCCCGCCGAGCGGGATACACCACCTGTCAGGTGGTGTGCCATTAAAGCAAGGCCCGCCAAGAGGTCCACAAAGCCCGTTGGGCAGGTATGACTTGTGCTTGTGAGTCTCTTTTGCAATCTTCATTTTGGTCCTTGCTTCTTTTAGATCCTCTTTGACTAGCACAATACTCCTTCATACTTGTGAACTGTATTTTCTTTCTTTACACATTTAACTTTCCTTCACAAAATTTAACAAAAATTAAGGCAATTCATGCAATTTTTAATAGAAAGCTTAAAAATGTACATCACATGAAATTCTTCATTAATGGTCTATTTTCTCACAAATTTCTTATGAGCTAATGCAAAAATCATGTAAATTTGCTCTATAAATCTACATAAAATATAGATTTATCAGTGGAAATAGGCTAGGCTTTGTTGGACCTGAACCTGTCCTTGATTAAAAATATATGACCAAAGTTTGGTCATTTATCTATCATAGGTTTTTTTTAAAGGCTTAACCTGACCTACAGGCCTATTTAAGAGTTTACTTTATGATAATTTAACATCATGATAGAGATATGATAATTTGTTTAAAAACATATTTTGCAATAAGACCTCTAAATAGGATATAAATTTATCTTTCAACAAACTTATAAACTTGACTCTTTATGTAGATCAACATGCTTAACATTTAAAAAGATAAATAAATGCATAATTTTAATACATTATAACAAATTTAATATAATAATAATAATATTAACAACACATATTTATTTATATTTATTTAAATAAGTCAGCTTGTTAGGCCTAACAAGCTTTTTGAATGGCCTAGGCCTTGTCTTTTTAATTAAATAGTCTTTAATAAAAGTTTTGGCCTAGTCTATTTTGTAAAAAAGTGTGATCTGGCTTGGACCTAATGTAGGCTAGGCTATAAACTCCTATTGAGCAGCCTGACTTATTTTCATCCCTATTTAAAACTAAGAAGCACAGAAAGAAATTGACATGAAAGTTCTTTAATTGATAGATTACAAATTAATATTTGCTTCCTGTAATTACCACTATTCAATAGTCAAAATATTACTTACTAATTCATTGCACATACTTTGCTGCTTTAATACTCATTTTACAAAATACAACAATAATGTCTCGTATACCATTATTCTCTCTTTATTTCTTCTAAAGTCGGTTTGTCTTTAGAGTAAGCAAGTAAAATATATCTACTTTTATTCAACGAAGAGTATTATTTAAGAATAAATACATCCGAAGTCATTTTAAGTAACTTTTTTCCAGTATTTACATGTTAATTGTGTGACCTTGATTAAACTTTATCTCCATGTTTAACTGTATGAAAAAAATTATTTAACTTTAGTTTGGGTAAAAGTAAACTAATTTTATTCATGTTTTATGTATAAAAGAATATAACATTTGGGTTGGTGTTACCTTAGGTTAATTGTACAAATTCAAATAATCAAAAATACATATCTTATTCCATGAAAAGGGAAAAAATATGAATGAATGAATAAATAAATAAATTGAAAATATAAAAATTTGGAATAATATTTATTTTTATCTTGGAGGTGTTCCTATGTATTTCTTGGTACCTAATGGAGAATTTAAGACTATGATCTTCATTTCGAAAAGCGAGAGAGAGCGAGCGAGAATAATTTGATTTATTTTAAATAATAAAATAAAATACATGATAAAAGTTTTAAATAATTAAATAAAATGAGAAATAAAAATATCTAAAAACATAAAGAAGGCTTATTAAAGTAAGAAACATCAAAAATCTATTTACGTCCACAAAAAAATCTTTTATTTTTTCAACTTTTTACGTTTATTTTTACTTAAAAAAGAAAACTGAAAACATCTTAATTACATTGAAACAGTATTTACAGAAAAGTGGATAATTTTGCAAATTATAAATATTCCCCCCACCGGGGGGGGGGGGGGGGGTGGTGTTGATCTAGTTTGATATGTAAAAAATGTTTTGTATTTTAAATTTATTTCTATCATCATTTATAAAAATTTAAATATACCTTGCACATAATGTAACACTCCTTTAATTCTAAATATAATTCATATTAATTTTATTATTACTTTAAGTTGATGAAAATGTGAGTAAAATTATTATTTTTTTCGACAATAGAAAAACAAAATTTAGAAATAGAAGTGAAATGATAAAAACTGCTTATGTATATACATATATATATATATATATGTATATATATATCCAACTGTACATCATGGTTTGAGTAATACATAATAGTCAAAGAGAAAACAAAAGTACATCAAAAGACATGTACTACCTTACCCAATATGTAACACCCTCACTTTTATTTAATTAATTGTTTTATTTATTTATTTATTATATATTTAATTCTGAAAAATCGGGAAGGAATCTAAAAATTCTAATCCCCACAGTTAAACTCAGAATATTGAAAACTATCTAATTGTGATTTTCAATAATTTTTCCAAGTTGAAGCCCGGAGAAATTCGAAAATGACGATTTTGTCCTTATTTGTCAATATTAAGGGCTGACATGAAAAAAATATTCAATTGATATTAAAATGTCAAATTGAGTTTAAAATCATGTCATATGTATTAAAATATAATTTTGGGAATTTTTTGGAAATTTTCTGAAATTCCTGTACAACATGACCAAAATACCCCTAGTTGTCAAATAACCAACTCAGTATTGGTTTGACATCCAAAAATGATGAAAATGATATTTTTAATACATTTCTAGGTAAAATATGTAATTTTAGAATTTTCATAAAAATTTGAGCATTTATTGAATTAAAATGAATTTTCTAAGCTTAAAATATATAATATATATATTTATAATTCGAAAAAAATTAAAATTTATTTTTAGAAATTATTTTTGATGAAAAATATTACATTTGTTCAGATTTATATCTAAATTAATTATTTTGGTATTAAAAGTTATTTTTTTCAAGTTTAGGCGATTTTATCGGTACCGGCTAATTAATTAACAGTCAAAATTTATACTGCAAATATTTGGGACAGCTGCTATCCCACGTACCAGCTCTAGCAAGGGGTGATTCATCCCCTATATGAATATGTGTCCCTAATAAAAAAAATAAAAATTGCATTTTTGACATCATGGATGACATAACTCCATGGACACCTAGGTTCATTTTTTTCCTATAAATAGCCATCACTTATAACTGAATTTTTCATCCCATTCCTCCTTTCACCACCGTAAGCTTCCATAGAGAAATTTTCTCTCTTTAGAAAATTTTCTTTTACTTTGTTTTTATGCTAAAATTCTACTAGTTTTCCGATAACTAGTAAAAATCCTCTTCCTAGGAGCTCTGTACCAACAACTTCACCAACTCTTTGAGGTAATGGGGGGAGTGGGGTTGGTTCTAATTTTCAATTACTTTGCATGTTGGTAGGAAGGGTTTTCCCCTAAACCCGTTTAGGCTTTAGTTTTACTATTAATATTATTGTTATATTATTTGATGTTAAACTTTAAATTTTGCTAAGTTATTATTTTGCTCAAATTTAAATTATTAAATTATACCAAGCTGTTACTCTGCTCAATTTTAGAAAATTAAAATGCACTTGCTAAGCTGTTACTCTGCTCATTTTTAGAAAATTAAAATGCATTTACTAAGATGTTACTCTGCTCAATTTTAGATAATTAAAATACTCTTATTAAGTAGTTATGCTGCTCAAATTTAGACAACCATAGTATAATTATTAAGTTGTTATACTGCTCGAATTTAAACAATTATAGTAGAATTACTAAGCTGTTATACTGCCCAAATTTAGGAAAAATATTTTTAGCTATTATGATAAATAATTAAATTATTAAATTATCAAATTTTAGTAATACTCAATTAGTTTAGCAAAAATAGTAGAAGAAATAAACCATAAATCTCATAATATGAAACTAAAGATAGAAATTATTTTATAAGCTATTTATGAATTTATTTTTAGAAAACTACTATAGAAATTTCAGTTTAAGTTCTTATCTTTCAGGTAAGGTCTAGACACACTAATAGACCATCTGTAAAAATTTCATAAATTTTAAAGCTTATTTAGTACTTCTAATTATGCTCTATAAGTGTCTGTGGACACATATTTCTTAGAAATACTGAATTTCAAAATTTTTTGAAAAAATTCTAAAAATTCATGATAAAATTCTAATTATTTTTCTAAGTTTAAAAATTATTTTTATGGAATTTTTTTGACCATTCTATGATTTATTTCTTAATTATCAGTCTTTATTTTAATTTGTATACCTTTATTTTTATTGAATTATTGCTTATGTGCTTTAATTTGAATTATGACTTATGTGAATGATATGTATGGACCAAATCTCTGTAATATAAGGCAGAGATATTAGTAGAAATTATACTGGTGCTCAAATACTTGAGACCAGAATGAACCTTTAGAAATTAATATATTAGTGAGTAATGTAAAGCAAGGGACATGCAGTGGCATGACACCCTGTTAGGGAAGCTACAGTTTGGTACGCTGAGGAATGAAAGGCAGGGACCCATTTGGGAGGTCTCGGGGGTAGGCATCGAGTGGTGAAAGTCCTAATAGCCAGGGTAGCGCTCGTGAGCTGGGATATTCACCTGACCAAGCTCGATAACCCCGACAACTGCTCAGCATTCCAGGATTGGTTTGAGAGTATACCTCTATAAATGGACGTCCTGACTGATATTTGTTCCTCATTGATGATGAGGACTGTACCATGTGATGATGTTGATGAAGTATATGTACTCCCAGTCACTTCCCAGGTTCTGTTAAGAACTATTACTCACTGATGGGAAGTATGAATCCATACCAAGTCAAGGGTAGTGTAGTATAACTTAGAATAAACCCTAGGTTCTCTTCATTGATTGTATTTAAATTCCTACCATACATGTGAAAGTGATTTAGAACAAATCACCTCACTCCATTATTTTTGTTATGCATGTTGAATCGTGATTATTGAAGATGATAACAATGCCTGATGATGCTGAGGAAGAGCCAGAGGATACTTCTCCAAATTTGAAGACCTAGTTTATAATATTTTCTTAAGGGATAGGGTAGATAAATACTGCTCTGTATAGGATCTTTTTTTTATGTATATATTGGGTTAGGTAGTATATGTCTTTTGATGTATTTTTGTTTTCTCTTCGACTATTATGTATTACTCAAACCATGATGTACAGTTGGATATATATATATACATAAGCAGTTTTTATCATTTCACTTCTATTTCTAAATTCTGTTTTTCTATTGCTAGTATCAAAGAAAAAAAAAATTTACTCACATTTCCATCAATTTAAAATAATAATTAAATTAATATGAATTATATTTAAAATTAAAGGAGTGTTACACAATATATACATCAAAAAGATCCTATACAGAGCAGTATTTATCTACCCTATCCCGTAAGAAAATATTATAAACTAGGTCTACAATCTGGAGGAGTATCCTCTAGCTCATCCTCAGCATCATCAGACACTACTGTCATCTTCAATAATCACGATTGAACATGCATAACAAAAATAATGGAGTGAGGTGATTTGTTCTAAATCACTTTCATATGTATGATAGGAATTTAAATACAATTAATGAAGGGAACCTAGGGTTTATTCTAAGTTATACTACACTACCCTTGACTTGGTATGGATCCATACTTTCCATTAGTGAGTAATAGTTTTCAACAAAACCTGGGAAGTGACTGGAAGTACATATACCTCATCAACATCATCACGTGATACAGTCCTCATCATCAATGAGAAACAAATATCAGTCAGGATGTCCATTTATAGAGGTATACTCTCAAACCAATCCCGGAATGCTAAGTAGTTGTCGGGGTTATCGAGCTTAGTCAGGTGAATATCCCAGCTCACGGGTGCTACCCTGGCTATGAGGACTTTTACCACTCAATGCCTACCCCCGAGACCTCTCCAAATGGGTCCTTGCCTTTCATTTCCCAGCGTACCAAACCGTAGCTTCCCTAACAAGATGTCATGTCACTGCATGTCTCTTGCTTTACATTATTCACTGATCTATTAATTTTTAAAGGTTCACTCTGGTCTCAAAAATTTGAGCACTAGTACAATTTCTACTAATATCTTTGCCTTATATTATAGAGATTTGATCCATACATATCATTCATATAATTCATAATTCAAATTAAAGCACATAATCAATAATTCGATAAAACAAAGACATACAAATTAAAATAAAAACTGATAATTAAGAAATAAATCATATAATGGTCAAAAATTTCATAAAAAATAATTTTTAAGCTTAGAAAAGTAATTAAAATTTTATCATGAATTTTTTGAAATTTTTTGAAATTTAGTACTTTTAAGAAAAATGCGTCAACAGGCATTTATAGAGCACAATTAGAAATACTAAATAAGCTTTAAACTTTATGAAATTTTTACAAATGGTCTATTTGTATGTCTAGACCTTACCTGAATGATAAAAACTTAAACTAAAATTTTCACAGTAGTTTTCTAAAAATAAATTCATAAATAGGTCATAAAATAATTTCTATACTTAGTTTCATATTATGAGATTTATGGTTTAGTTCTTCTACTATTTTTGCTAAACTAATTGAGTATTACTAAAATTTGATAATATAATAATTTAATTATCTATTATAACAACTAAAAGATATTTTTTTTCTAAATTTGGGCAGTATAACAGCTTAATAATTCTATTATATTTGTTTGAATTTGAGCAGTATAACAACTTAATAATTATACTATAGTTGTCTAAATTTGAGCAGCATAACTACTTAATAAATGTATTTTAATTATCTAAAATTGAGTAGCATAACAACTTAGTAAAAGCTTGAATTTAATACTAAACATTATAATATTTATAAAACTTAATAAACTTAAACATCAAAAGGTTTAGGAGAAAACCTTTCCTACCAACATGCAAAGTAATTGAAAATTAGAACCAACCCCACTCCCCCCATTACCTCAGAGAGTTGGTGAAGTTGTTGGTGCAAAGCTCTTAGGAAGAAGATTTTTACTAGTTAATGAAAACTAGTAGAATTTTGGTATAAGAAAAATTTTATGGAGGAAGGTGGCTATGGAGGCTTTGTAGAACTTGGGAAAAGAAGAGGAGGTGCTGAAAAAATTGTAAATGAAGGTTGCTATTTATAGGGAAAAAAATAAACCTAGGTGTCCATATGTGAGATCATGCATGATGCATTATTTTCTATTTTGCTTTTTCTTTTTAATCAAATTAGGGACACATATTGAACTTAGGTGATGAATCACCTCCCCTCTAGAGTTTCAATGTGGGATAGCAGCTGTCTCAAAGAATCTCAGTATAAATTTTGATTATTAATTAATTAGCTGGTACCGATAAAATCACGTAAACTTGATTAAATTAACTTTTAATATCAAAATAATTAAAGTAAACATAAATATGAACAAATGTATTATTTTTCATCAAAAATCATTTCTAAAAATAATTTTTAATTTTTTTATTATTTTATTTTTTTTTCGAATTATAAATATATATATTATATATTTTAAGCTTAGAAAATTCATATTAAATTCATTTTAATTCAATAAATGCTCAAATTTTTATGAAAATTATAAAGTTACATATTTTACCTAGAAATGTACTAAAAATATTATTTTCACCATTCTTGGATGTCAAACCAATACTGCGTTGGTTATTTGACAATTAGGGGTATTTTGGTCATTTTGTATAAGAATTTCAGAAAATTCCCAAAAAATTTCCAAAATTATATTTTAATACATATGAAATGATTTTAAACTCAAATTGATATTTTAATATCAATTGAATCTTTTTCTCATGTCAGCCCTTAACATTGACAAATAAGGACAAAATCGTCATTTTCTAATTTCTCTGGGCTCTGACTCGGAAAAATTATTGAAAATTACGATTAGATAGTTTTCGATATTCTGAGTTTAACCATGGGGATCAGAATTTTTAGATTCCTTCTTGATTTTTCAGAATTAAATATAGAATAAATAAATAAATAAATAAATAAAATAATTAATTAAGTAAAAGTGAGGGTGTTACACATAAGGTTTTCATTCTCAATTTAAATAAGTATAATTAAAAATTATTGAGATTGAAAAAGTAAGGAAGAATAATTAAAATTATTAAAAGTTATGAAAATTGATAGATTTATTAAGATTAGTGAAAACTAAAATTGAATTATTATGAAGTTTAAGGGAGGAAGGTATATCATAAGTTGTCTTTAAAAAATAGAATAATGATAATTGAGCTGAAATAAAGTTGATGAGGCAAAATTGTGTTGTTAAATGTTGCTTACATGGCAACGTTATAATTTGTATTTTAAAATTTAACTATTATAAATAGATAAATAGATTTGGAAAATGAAATAATTTTAAAAGTTTAAAAGTCAAAAATTTAAAATCAAAATAAAATTTGAAGGATTTTTTATGATCTAAGATTAGGATTTGAAGACGAAAAATCTTGAAGTTTTTATTTTGAATAAAATTTGATATTTTGGTTAATGCGTTTTAAGTGGAAGAAAAATAAAAATTATCTAATTGGTTCAATTTGTGAAGATTTTTAATATAAAATAAGAATTAATTTGAGAGTTTTGTCTAATGAAAATCAACAGAAACACCAAATTTACTTTATTTTGACAAATAGAAAAATTAATTTATTAAAAAATATTAAGAAACCAAAATCACAATAATCCAAATTAAGATGACATTATGTGGCATAGGGTTAACAAAATTGGCGGCAGTTTGAGTAAGAGATGGAGAGTGAGAATGAGGGAGTGAGAATAAGAGAGTGAGAACGAAAGAGATAGAGATAAAGAAACACACAATGAGAAATGAGGGATGGTCACTGGAAATCACGTCGCCGGTGAGAAAGAACAAGAGAAGGGTTTGGGGAAGAAGAGGGAAAGTAAGGGAAAAATGTGCTGGTGTTAGTGTGATTTGAACATAGAATCGGCCAACTTGACACTATGGTCAACGCTAATTATAACAATAATTATAAACATTTATTATGCGGTTGTACAATTGAAGGTAACGTTGGCTTAGCTGACACTTACTCAAATATCTTACTAGCATTAGCTAAAGTCGACCTAAGCTTAAACAATAGCATCGGTTTGGCTAAGTGTTTTTTATATTAAAATTTTTAGAAAAAGGAATTTGAGTGGTTGCATCCATGTTGCATCAGTCTAGCCGATGCTAGTAACTGAAGGAAAAAAGATGTGTTCATAACATACACAGTGGAATAAAAGTATCTATTTTATGTTCAAAATATACTACAACAATAATATCATTTGTAGAAAAAACTTAAAAGGTGTACCCAAATAACGATTTTTAAATTATCAAAATTGTCTTCAATTGTGTGAAGACTCTACACGTATCCACACCGAAACTAATCTCTGCTATCAACTCTTATCTGTGAAACCACATAAAACAAAGATATCCCTCAATAATATTTTAGTATTTGTGAGCAAAGAAAAGAAGAAGGAAAACCAATGGATCTATCAATGTATCAAGATGCTATTTTATAGCTAGCAATTAAAGATACATTTTTTGATCTTATCTAATAAAATCAAACAGATTTGATTTTGCTATAAGTCAAAAATTCCCCTGTTAATTTTCGTAAAGCTCACTCAAAAAATATTATGATAACTACAGTAACTAATCACATAATAGAATTAGATACGCAATAATTACAATAACTATTCACATGATTAATTACAGTAACTAATCACATAATAGTCTCAGATATGTAGTAATTACAATAACTAATCACATCCATGTTCATGAAAGGATACCATTTATATATGTATATATATTATATTCTTGGTGCTAGCAAAGAATATAATAATATTCCACCTAGAAAATTTTATTTATTTGATTTAAAATTAAATTCTCTAATTTAATTTATCAAATAAAACAATTTCTTTAGCAAAGATTAGCACACTCATTTGTGTGTGACCCCGTAGGTTCAATACTAAGCCAGTAGTAAAATAATTAAATTAATTTACTAATCAAGGTAGGTGTCTAGCAACACTCCTTAACGTTCAGATAGTATGAAGTAACGTCTTTTACTTTCAAGAACCAATAGAAGAATAACGTGATATTTCCTTCCATCATTTACAACTCTGGATTAACTCTAGAGCATGGTATTAATGTCAAACTCTAATAAATTAATCCATATATTTATTTAGTGAATGACTTAAGAAACTCTTTTCTTTATTCATTCAATTGCCCTAGCCAAGGTCTTAATTTTATCATGGAGCTCAAACTCATTACCGAGAGTTGATAGATTCCTTCTTGATTAACTACTAATTCTACAAGTATTTAATTATATCCAATGTCCATTCAACTGGTACCCTAAGGCATTAGGTGTCCAAGATTAAAATATAATAAACATCTTGTTAATTACTATGATAATCTTAGGTCAAAGGAAACTATTATATTTTTTCTTGAGAATTTTCTATTGATAATTTACGGTAATATTAACCATTAGAAATTCTCAATTGAGTCAGTTCAATAATCACATCCACATATGCATCATCTATATATGTAAATTAATAAATGAGATCTATTAATCTTTATTCAATAAAGACTATCACATATATATTGATCTATCTAGATTATTAATGTCCTATTCATAATAACCCTATGATCAAAAACAATTCAGATTAAAATTATAAAAAAGACTTGTTTCTTATTATTATAATCTCTATCATGATAACAAGTTTCAAATTTTAATCAAGGACCTTGTCAAATTAACTATTTAATCAAAACAATAAACATGATAAAGAAATAAAGTACAATACTTTATTAAAAATTGATCACTTGATAGATTGGATTTTGGGCATGCATATTTATCCCCAACAGTAACGTCATGTTGAGGCTGCTGCTAACTTTTCAACTCTGAAAGCCATGGTTCTTGTAATGAAAGCGGTGTTTGAAGGTGGTTTTGTGGATTTGTTACAGTTGTTGGAAAATATCATGTTTCATTCTTGGTCTTGGCTTTTAGCTACAGGTGGAAGATATCAATGTTAATTCTCGGAGAGATATGTTAATCTTGTTGGTTGTTTGTCCCTTAATGTTCTTAGATTTTTCCTCTTGATCTTTGTATACAGGTATGAGTATCCCTTGTACTAGGCATAATAAAATTTTAGCTTACAAAAAAAAGTAAATAAATCACTTAAATCAACAGAGACACCAAGCAAAAAAGACTTTACTTAAAAACTATAACACACAATTTTCATACAACTTATCGATTTTGGATGGTAACAACAAAGATAGTCACACGTCTTTACAACTCCTCTTTATTTAGCTAAAGGAAAAGTCACAATAACATATTTGCCACATAATACTACTACATGCTTGGTTCTTGTTCAGCCACTTACTACTTAGCAGTTTTAGGAATACATTTTAAAAGATAGACCTGATCCACTTAATTTTTCTTCAATGATTTTGGATAATTTTTCTATCATAGAAGGGGAAAAATAATTTACCCAATCTCCTATTTCTGCCTTCCGGAATAAGTACTTGTTCTCAACGATTTTGTACATTTTTCCAGATTTATTCACTTCCAAATCCTTCATCTTCTTAAAGCTACATAGCTTGATTATGCTTTCAATCACTCCATTACTTTCTTCCTCTTGAGTGAATGTACAACCCAAAAACTGTGCTACTCTTTTCACATGAAATTTGACATCCTCTTTAAGATCCTCGTACTTTAAGAACAGAACTTTGTTTGGTCTTGCTATGCTTTCCTTCCAGTAACCTAACATATGACTCCACCATGGACCAAACTCAATGATCCCGTTGCTATACATTTCAAAAGCTTCCTCGAGTGTTAATGCAGGTAAAGGCTCTACATTAATTTTACTAAAGAAAGTCCATGCTGAAACAAAAGTGTCAAATGGGTTCCTACAAATATAAATTATCCTACAATTAGAGTCTGTGATTGACTTGGGTAATGAAAGGAATGGAATGTGAGTACCATAAAGTCTTAGCTCAGTCATTGGGCCATGGATATCACCAGAAGACATTAATTCAAGGGCAGGCACAAGTTCATGAGGATTGGAAGTAAGTAATGGATGGTTCTCTATGGAGGAGAAACATTGGTGGTTGACAATGGCAAAAGTAAGGGCTTTCAACCAGGTAGTACCTGTTTTTGGAAAGCTGGCAACAACAACATCTCTGTCTCTTGCTTGAAAGTAGTTTTGAAAAATGCTTCCTTCATGAATAAGAGCTGATGGGCACCAAAATTCTTGAAATAGATAGAGATAGGGGACTCCCCAACCTCTCTCTCTGCGAAGGGACAGAATTAGCTTGTCTTCTTCATTTACTTGTTGCTCATCCGTTGAAGCCATTGGAGTGGCTAACTAGAATATGAATGATATAATTTACCAGTATTGTTGGATGACAATTTAGCTCACCATGGGATAGTTTTATAGCACCATCCAGTGGTTCAAGTTGAAGAAAATAATTAATTAAATATTTGCACATACGTGGTATGTGAGCATAAACTGTTTTGACAAATGCCAACAATGCAGGCTCACAGGCATGCAGGGGGCACAAAGCTTTCCTTTCTTGATAGCAAAAACCTTTAAAGGATTGACATATTAAAATTATCCTTAGGTTTTAAACAAAGCATCTAATGCAATTTTTGTCCTCATCTTTTACGGTGTGTTTCGTATCGACGAAATAGAGTAGAAATGGAGAGGAATGAAAAGAAACGAAAGAGAGATAAAAAAATACTTGTCTTGTTTAGTGGAGTTCAAATGGAAAAAGAGAGATCACACCTTTTTATTTTTTTGCTAAAATGCATGGATATGCAGAATGAGAAATATATCTTGTATATTTTGTGGCATTTTTTTTTTAACGATTAAAAACTACTAAAAAATGATAAATAATGACAATTTTGAATATTTTTTAGTAATTTAAAACCGCTAAAAAATGCTACAATCGATTATTGGCCTCTAATAGTTAATTATTGGCCTACAATAATTGACTATTGACTTATAATAGTCGATTAAAATTTAATTTATTTATTTATTTTCTATTTATTTATTTTTTACTTTTTACTTATTTTTTTAAAAGTAAATATTTATTTTTATTTTATTTATTTTTTATCTATTTCTATCAACTTTATTTCTTCCTTATTTTTTTTCTTCCTAGCGACCAAACACAGCGTTGATGTTATCTTCCTCCGTTTTATTAACTGATGGGTTTTTCTTGGAAGTTTATTCACTAATGTCGTCAGGCGGTTCGCTTATGCTTGCAGTTTAATTCTTCTTCTTCACAAACTTATGTTGGCACTCGCATCAAAGACAAGACATCGAAATTTGTATTTTCCTTTGGTCTATGTGTCAAAGAACACGGGTCTGAATTCACTGCCACAGCAGGGTGTATTAGTGGTTTCTTGTTGTATTAAAAGGGACACTCTCTGACATAGTAGATCGCACAGTGAAATGCTGCTGCCTAGTATGATGGCATATATACATATGCTACTGCATCCTGCTTGTAACTTACGTTGTCTTCTTGCCAAATCAGCATATCTTGTACTATCAATTAATTAATAGAACTTTTGGCTTATTTAGAAAACAAAATAAAAAAAAAATTTCTATTTACAACAAATGAAATTTTACTAATATATATAGGTAAGGATCAAGTTATTCTAAAAATAATTTTTAGTAAAGTTACTTTGTAACATTCTTTCAATTCTAAATATAATTCATATTAATTTAATTATTACTTTAAGTTTATGAAAATGTGAGTAAATTTTTTTTTAATAGAAAAAATTCTAAATTGAACAGAATTTGAAAATAGAAGTGAAATGATAAAAACTGCTTATGTATATATATATATATCCAACTGTACATCATGGTTTGAGTAATATATAATAGTCAAAGAAAAAAGAAAAGTACATCAAAAGACATATACTACCTAACCCAATATATACATAAAAAAAAAATCCTATATAGAGTAGTATTTATCTACCCTATCCCTTAAGAACATATTATATACTAAGTCTTCAAATCTGAGGGAGTATCTTCTGGCTCATCCTCAACATCATCAGGCATTGTTGTCATTTTTAATAATTACGATTGAACATGCATAATAAAAATAATGGAGTGAGGTGATTGGTTCTAAATCACTTTCAGATGTATGATAGGAATTTAAATACAATTAATGAAGTGAACCTAGGGTTTATTCTAAGTTATACTACATTACCCTTGACTTGGTATAGATCCATACTTTCCATCAGGGAGTAATAGTTCTTAACAGAACTTGGGAAGTGACTGGGAGTACATATACCTCATCAACATCATCACATGGTACAGTCCTCATCATCAATGAGGAACAAATATCAGTTAGGACGTCCATTTATAGAGGTATACTCTCAAACCAATCCCTGAATGCTAAGCAGTTGTCGGGGTTATTGAGTTTGATCAGGTGAATATCCTAACTCACGGACGCTACCCTGGCTATTAGGACTTTCAACACTCGATGCCTACCCCCGAGACCTTCCCAAAGGGGTCCCTGTCTTTTATTCCTCAACATACCAAACTGTAGCTTCCCTAATAGGGTGTCATGCCACTGCATGTCCCTTACTTTACATTACTTACTGATCTATTAATTTCTAAAGGTTCACTCTAATCTCAAAAATTTGAGCACCAGTATAATTTCTACCAATATCTCTGCCTTATTTACAGAGATTTGATTAATACATATCATTCACATAATTCATAATTCAAATTAAAACACATAACCAATAATTCAATAAAAATAAAGATATAAAAATTAAAATAAAGACTGATAATTAAAAATAAAACATAGAATAGTCAAAAAATTTCATAAAAATAATTTTTAAGCTTAGAAAAATAATTAGAATTTTATCATGAATTTTTAGAAAAATTTTGAATTTTTTTAAAATTTAGTACTTTTAAGAAAAATGTATCCACAAGCACTTATAGAGCACAATTAGAAGTACTAAATAAGCTTTAAAATTTATGAAATTTTTACAGATGGTCTATTAGTGTGTCTAGACCTTACCTGAATGATAAAAACTTAAACTGAAATTTCCACAGTAGTTTTCTAAAAATAAATTCATAAGTAGCTTATAAAATAATTTCTATATTTAGTTTCATATTATGAGATTTATGGTTTATTTCTTCTACTATTTTTGCTAAACTAATTAAATATAACTAAAATTTGATAATATAATAATTTAATTATCTATTATAATAACTAAAAATATTTTTTCTAAATTTGGGCAGTATAACAACTTAGTAATTCTACTATAATTGTTTGAATTCGAGCAGTATAACAACTTAATAATTATACTATAGTTGTCTAAATTTGAGCAGCATAACTACTTAATAAATGTATTTTAATTATCTAAAATTGAGCAGCATAACAACTTAGTAAAAGCTTAAATTTAATACTAAACATTGTAATATTCATAAAACTTAATAAACTTAAACATCGAAAGGTTTAGGGGAAAACCTTTCCTACCAACATGCAAAGTAATTGAAAATTAGAACCAACCCCACTCCTCCCATTACCTCAAAGAGTTTGGTGAAGTTGTTGGTGCAGAGCTCCTAGGAAAAGGATTTTTACTAATTATTGGAAAACAAAGTAAAAGAAATTTCTTTTAAAGGGAGAGAATTTCTCTATGGAGACTCGCGGATGAGAAGAGGGATGGGAAATTCAATTCAAGGTCATGCCTATTTATAGGAAAAAAAAAAGGCTTAGGTGTCCATATTGATTACATCATATATTATGTAATAATTCAAATTTTATTTTCCTTTTTAGCTTAATTAGGGACAAATATTACATATAGGTGGTGAATCACCTCCCCTCTAGAGCTGCAATAGGGGACAACAGCTATCTCAAAGAATTTCCAGTGCAAATTTTATCTATTATTTAGTTAGCCGGTACCGATAAAATCACCTAAACTTGAATAAATTAACTCTTAATATCAAAATAATTAATGTAAATATAATATAAACAAATATAGTATTTTTCATCAAAAATAAATGTTAATTTATTATTATTTTTTTCGAATTATATAAGCATATTTTGTATATTTTAAGTTTAGAAAATTCATATTAAATCCATTTTAATTCAATAAATGCTCAAATTTTTATGAAAATTCTAAAATTACATATTTTACTTAGAAATGTACTAAAAATATTATTTTCACCATTTTTGCATGTCAAACCAATACTAAGTTGATTATTTGACAATTAAGGATATTTTGGTCATTTTGTACAAGAATTTCAGAAAATTCCCAAAAAATTCCTAAAATTATATTTTAATACATATGACATGATTAGAAACTCAATTTGACATTTTAATATCAATTGAATCTTTTTCTCATGTCAGCCATTTATATTGACAAATAAGAACAAAATCGTCATTTCCTAATTTCTCTAGACTTCAATTCGGAAAAATTATTAAAATCATGATTAGATAGTTTTTGATATTCTGAGTTTAACCGTGGGGATCAGAATTTTTAGATTCCTTCCCCATTTTTTTAAGAATTAAATATAGAATAAATAAATAAATAAAACAATTAATTAAGTAAAAGTGAGGGTGTTACATACTTCACTTAATAGCTCTTAATATATATTAAACTAGTTTAATAACCCATATCTTGTACGGGTCAAGTTTATAATTTATAAATTTTATATATTATTATATTTTTTAATATATTTTTAAAGAGAAAACATGTCATGCATTGACACTGTAAAGTAGTTTTATACTGTTATCCAATCACAAACTACCATTTATTGTAAGTTTGTTGACTTTTATAATAAATACTTCAAAAGTCATATTAATGGTAATTTTTGATTGGTTGACAGTCTAAAACCTTTTATACTAACAGTACATGACCATTAAACTCATTTTTAAATTATTTTTTATTTTACAAAAATATATGTTAATAGATATGTATAAAAATATTTATATATATAAATAATAATAAATATTGATATAAATTCAAGTAATTGTATATTCACAGTGTCTTATATCATTTTAATTTGCAAAAATATATGTTAGTAGAACATTTTACTATGATTTTTGACATTTGTTTTATGATTTTTGGTCCTATATCAAACATTTTCATTAAATTAAATGACACTAATACTTAATTTTGAATAAATATATAATAGACAATAGTTGTGATTTTCATGGTATTAAAGCAAACATTCAGGTATTTGTCCTATAATAAATTTGATTGCACTTTTTGCCCCAAAATTTTACAATTTCAGAAATTTTGTCCCCCCAAATTTTTTTTGCAAATTTTGTCCTTCAGTTTACAAAATATTGTGAAATTTGTCCTAACATAGAAAAACCGCCACAATTAAGACATTTTGTGGTGGTTTTTCTTTTAAACTGTCACAATTAAGATAATTTTGAGGTGGTTTTTCTTTTACTTGTGGCAATTTTTCTACTTGGAGGCATAATTCACGAAAAAAATTTGGATTGCACTTTTTGCCCCAAAGTTTCACAATCTTGCAAATTTTGCCCCCCAAAATTTTTTTATCATGAATTTTGCCCCTCATTTGCAAAATATTGATAATTTTGCCTCCAAGTAGAAAAATCGTCACAATTAAAGGAAAAACTGCCACAAATTTGTCTTAATGGTGGTGATTTAAAAGAAAAATGCCACAAAATGTCCTAATTGTGGCGATTTTTTTATGTTAGGGCAAAATTCGTGATATTTTGTAAATTGGGGGGCAAATTTCGTCTAAAAATACAGAGCAAAATTTGTAAGATTGTAAAATTTTGGGAACAAAGTGCAATGAAAATATTAAGTACAAAGTGTTATTTATATTACTTTTGATCTTAATTACATTCTAAGAAAGGAAATTTTTTAAAATTTGATTTTAAATAAAATATTGACTCCTATTTACACATGTGATTCAATTTTTTCATTTTTTGAAGAAGTTTTGCATCTTGAGTTATAAGATAACAAATTAAGGACTAAAATCAAACTATGAATTTTATGAGGATTAAAATCAAATTTTAAATTTTATGGGCCCTAAAACAAAAGTTATGAATTTTATAAGAACTAAAATAAAACTTTAAATTTTATAGGGATTAAATCAAACTTTAAATTAAAGTTTATAGGGACTAAAACCAAACTTAAAAAAAATTAAGGACGAAAAAACACACTTGTCACATAGGAACCATGTGGAAGCCACGTGGCAGCCACATAGATGTCACGTCACTCAAAATGTCCACGTGTACAATACTGATGTGACACCACCATTAGTTGCATTAACGGAGTTAATAACTAGGGTTTAATGTAACTTTTTTTAAAATGGAAGATCAAAAGTCGACGATTTTTAAAGAAAGGACTAAAAGCGAACATTTACATATTTATAGGGACCAAAACAATGTTTAGCCCTAATATTAATTGCACAATTAAAATAAAATAATATACATGTACTTATTTATAAATAATCTTTATTTATTTACGTTAAATTCTTATTTATTTTCTAATAAATGATTTTATTTCGGTTAAAATTTTAATTTACATATTTATATATTTTAATTCTTATTTCTAATTATATTTTGTATATTTCAATAATGATAAAATTATCCTCGTGTTCAAAGTATTTTAAATAATTGCTATTGATGATGTACAAAAAAATAATAATCACTATTGATACAAAAATCATACATGTTAGATTACATTTTATATTTCAAATTCTTATTTGTCATTTTTTAAATATATTTATTTTATTTATTTTAGGAATTAAAATTATAATATTAAATCATAAGTATTAAAATCATGATATGTTTATTTTGGAGATATTAAAATCATGAACTTAAATTCATAAGTCTAAATATTATAATAAGAGGCAAATCATGATATTAAAATTGTGTTGTGGCAAATTAATTGAATCTCTCTATCTTTTTTGTCACTATGATACTAAATTGCATTTCTTACAATTAAAATAAATATCTTGCTCTAATATTTGAACTTAAATAATTAGAAATTTTAAATATAAATTAAAAATTTAAATAATTCACTCATTATAGAGGGTCAAGATTTATATATATATATATATATAAAGGGGACATATCTAGTTAGAGGACCATTTTTATATCAGAGTGAGAAGAGGAGTTAATCTTGGCCATACAATCATACATAGAGGGTCAAGATTTAATGTCATGCGACCACTTAAAAAGTCATGTGATTTTTTAAAAAGCTCACATGACTTTGTATATTTTAATCTTGACCATTCATGAAAAAATCTAATGGTTAATATCTATTCTTCTCATTCTCACATAAAAAAATGCCATCTCACTTGATACATTTCCTATATATATATATATATGTATATATGTACACATATACATATATATAATGAGTGAATTATTTATAATAAAAATAATTATTTTTTAAAGAAAGATTATTTATAATAATATATATCAAATGAAAAATGCTATTTTGTGCTAAATTCTTTTTTGTCAAATTTACACAAAGAGTGATTTTTTTTGAAAATCTATTTTATTTATTTTCATATTTTTAAAATTAATATTTATTTCAAAAATGAGTGTCAAGTCACATTTGTGGTTTGTGCATTTCACGCATATGGTTTTCATATTGAATAGAAACATTGTTCCCCAAATCTTAGCCGCAATTTTTTTTATAATTTTCATCTAAAGGCTATCATTGAAAGTTCTCATTTTTTTTATTGTAAGAGTTTCTCATTTGAAACATTCTCTCTTTTTATATATATCAAATGAGAAACTCTTACAATGAAAAAATGAAAAGTTTCAATAATAGCTTTTGGATCATAATTTTAAAAAAAAAAAATTGCAGCTAAGATTAAAACATAATATTAATCACCTCTTATGAGACAACCATTGCCATCGCCTCTGTCACTACCGTCATCACCGTCGCCGGCAAAGGTCGTAGTTGTGGTAATGGCGACATCAGCAATAATGATTAGGGATGGCAATTCTACCCAGACCCTATGGATACCCGCAAAAAATATCCGCAATGGGTAGGGTAAATACCCGCTCAATGGGGATGGGAGCAGGGGCGGGGATTTACCTGCAAAATATAATGGGGATGGGTGCGGGTATGGGTACTATAGTACCCAACCCGCCCCATACCCACACACACACACACAAATATATATATATATATATATATATATATATATATATATATATATATCATATAATATACTAAAAAAATAAGTTCTAGTGAGTATTAAAATATTAAAAATCTTGATTCATTAAAAAAAAAAAGATATTGCAAGAAATATAAACAAAAATAAGAGTTTAATTTATATGCATTGTTATTGTAAATTTTTTTTACATATATGTAAGCTAGAAATTCACTATACTGTTGCATCATATTAATAAATGGGATAATATGATGAAATAATTAAATTTTATTAAACGTCTGTGTAAAAATGTTTTGCACTACAATTGTATATAAATTAAATATCAAAAATAATTTATAATCCTTTAAAAATAAATTATATGAAAAGATTATATTCTTTTCAAATGTACACATGCTTCTAAATATTATTGAAATACTTGTAATTATTCTTATCGTTAAATGTAGATTTTTTAAAAGTAAGATTATTCAAATTTTATTAGTTAATAACTATGTTAAAGGATGGATTAAATGAATTTTCCTTTATATATTGAAAGTGAAATATTAAAAAAACTTAATTATAAAAATTTCATCAATACTTTCATAATTGCTACAAAAGTAAAATGAGATTTGTCAAATTGTATTAAATTAAATTTTGAATTTCGCTTAAGGCTACAATTTTTTTTTTCATGGCACTACACTTAAGTAAAGTGCGGGTAGCGGGTACGGGTATGGGTATACAGGTACCCAGCTGGTACGGGGATGGGGATTAAAGTTGCTACCCGCGCGGGTATGGGGGTGGGTACAGGGATTTTTTTCAAACGCGGGTATGGGGACGGGTACCATAGTACCCTACCCAGACCCTACCCATTGCCATCCCTAATAATGATGGTGGTGGCGACAATAGTAGCCTCATAAAAGGTGTTTAATTGAGTTTTAATCTCAGTCATTAATTGTTTTTACTTGCAATTCAATGGTTACTATTAATTGTTCTCATTTCTCATCTTAAGAAGTTTCTCATTTGAAACCACTACTACAAAATACTTTTTTTTAAATAGGAATTCAACTCTGTTCAAAATGAATCAATTTAAAATATGGACGGGTGGCATTTTTGAAATTTTTTGCAACTTTTTTAACTCGGTTGACAATGAACCGATTTAAAAACATCTTCATTGGTAAGCTTTCAACTTTTAAACGAACATTTTAACTTGGTTTATCCAGAACTGATTTAAAAACTTAATTGTTTTTTTTTACAACTTTATAACTCGGACGATTTAAAACGTTGAATCTGGGGTGTTAGTGGGCAACATTTTAACTCAGTTATTTTTGAACTGATTTAAAAGTATACTTTTAAAATCAATTCAACAACAACAACAAAAAAAGTAATAATAATAATAATAATAATAATAACTTGTAGGATTATTTTGTATTAAAAATTTAGATTTAGTGACATTCTTAAATCAACATACATAATCTAATTATTTTAATTATATATATAATAATAATGATATTTTTAGAATGATTTCAAATTAATTTAAATTTAATTTAAATTAAACATGTTAATAAAACATTTATTATGAACTACATGATTTATAGTATTAACAATCATAATATAACTTGATAAAGGTCAAAATTTGATGCAATTATTAAAAAAATTAAATTTATATTATTGAAAAAATAATAATAAATAAATTATTTTATATTGAAAAGTTTCTAAATTAATGTTAGAATGTGACATTACTCACAATAGTAGATTTATATTTGTATGAAAGTAATAAATATTTATTGTAAACATTTAGATAATTTTCTTATGGTTCATCAATCCTTTTAAATTTATTATTTTATTATTTTATTATATAATATTAGAATAATTTAGTCATAATTTAATTTACTATTAATGTTATTTTGAAAATTTTGTTTTATTGAAGGTAATTCAGATTTAAATTTGAATTATATTAAAATTTATAGAATCCTAATTTCAAAGTTTGGATGATTTGCTCACAAATTATTTATTATTTTATTAGTATAATATTTATAATTTAATTGTGATATTTCGAGTACAAACTACTTTAATTAGACTTGGATTTGACTTAACTCTAAATTTATTAGATTTTATATTTATAAATTTAATACATGCGAATGATTTAGTCATAATTTAATGTACTACTAATGTAATTTTACAATTGAAAATTTTTGTATTATTGAAGGTGCTTTAGATTTAAATTTAAATTTGAATTAGATTAAAATTGATAAAATTTAAATTTAAAAATTTGAGTGATTTGCTTACAAATTAATTGTTATTATTAATTATTATTTTCTTTGTGTAATCTTTATAATTTAATTGTAATATCTTGGGTGTAAAATATTTTAATTAGAATTTAATGATTTGATTTAAGTCAAAATATTATTAGATTGATGCTTATAAATTTAATACATTTGAATGATTTAGTCATAATTTAATTTACTTAATTTTATTTAAATTTTTGTATTATTTAAAATAATTTAGATTTAAATTTGAATTTCAATTAGATTAAATTGATAAAATGTTAATTTAAAATTTTGGATGATTTGCTTACAAATTATTTTTTATTTTTTATTTTTTGAATATTCTTTATAATTTAATTGTGATATTTTGGATATAAACTATTTTAATTATAATTCAATTTGATTTCAGTAAAAATGATGTTAGATCTTATATTTAGAAAATATTAAAATTTAAATTCATAAGTAATAAAATTAAAAAAAGGTTAAAAATAAATAAATTTTCATATTGATTTAAATTTTGATTAGATTTAAGCCATTTAATTTTCAATAACGTAACTAAGAATTTTTGAATTGATTTGTCAATATTTGATTTTATAAATTTATTGAAATATTTTAATTAAATTTGTTAAAAATTAAAAAATGATAATAATTTAAGGAAAAAGGAATGAGTTTAATATTTGAATCGTGGTGTTATATGCTATGATTAAAATTTTTATTTATAACACCATTGATAAAGGAAAAAAGATATATAATTTTTAATTTTTCACATTGTACTCTTGCTTAAAGGCTCAGTTTTATTACTTATTACATTGTTTTTTTTATCATAGATATCAATAGAAGATTTACCTTTATCATGCACGACATAGTCATTTAAGTTAGAGAATATTTAATAATTGATAATCAATATTTTTTCACCACATAACTGAACTCATTCAAAAAACCAAAGAAAAAACATATAAAGTAAATCAAAATAATTAAAATGTCTAAATATGTCATCACATATTAAATAAAAAATCAAATACATAATAAATCAGCAAAAAATAAATAAAAAGTAAAAAATGTCAAAACTCTCCACAAAGGGAAAGGCAATAAAAAAAGACATTATGTTATATATAAAAGAATGAATTGGTATGACACTATTTTAAAAAAAATTAAAAATTAGTAAATAATATGGACTTATCCAAAAATTCCCTTCATATTTGTCTTCAACATTTCACCTTTGCCAAATGCTAAAAAGGGAGACCAAAACAGGTAAAATAATAGGACATGTCAAGTGTTGTTAGAGGAAGAAATAAAAAGATAAATAGAAATAGTCAGTAAGAAAATGAACAATGAGAAGAAAAAAATAATATAGAAAGAATAGAGAGACATAAACTTACCCATAATTTCTTTCTTATTTTTATCATTGATGGTAAACCTTTGCAGAAGAGTTAACTATAAAGTAATATATATATATATATATATAGTGAAGGAAACATTGGAATTAATGTTGATACCCTTGAAGTTACTCTTTGGCTTAGTGTCAAAAACACCAACTTGGTGTTGAAACACAAGATCATATTGGATATGTTAAATTTAACATTGTCAACGCTGAGTCTAGTGCCCAACATTGGTGAAAAATATAAGCATAAATATGTTAAACTAAGATAAATGCATAGGAGTAACTTAACCAAAAACAAGAATAAGAATTAAATAGAATAAGAATTCACATAATACATACGAAAGGACAACATTTTAGTAGAGGATAATACTAAAAAATTACACAAATAATTTAGCCAATATTAATTTCAGTAGAACATAATTCAGATAATACTAAAAATATTTCTAAGCTTAGATATATTTCTAACAAAATAGTGTACATGTGTACACTTAAATTTACAAATGAGAATATACCTTTGATAAAGCACAAGCAAGTAAAAAGTAGAACTATGATAGTGATAGAAGGAAGAGGCGTAGCTCTAAAGCAAGAAATACAATGACAACAAAAAAAGAATAGAAATGTTAAGAAGACGAAGACAAAGACGAAGACGAAGACGAAGACGGAAGAGATGACATCAACATAAGGAGGAATAAATGTTTTAATGTTGATAAAATCTTTAAATCTAACATAAATGGCGTCAACATAGGGAGGAATAAGGGTTTGATGTCATCAAGGGAGGAAGAGGGTTTTAGATTGGTATATGAACGAAAATATGAGTGCAAATTTGAAAAAGGAACACAAACACACACACACACACACACACTTACTTAACTATGTAGATCCGTTGTACAAAAAACTGATGTAGAAAAGACTTTTTGGAACAATTCTTAGAGCAACTGATCTTTCTAGATTAATTGTATTAAGATAAAAAGTCTTTTTTACCTTGGTTGTAGTGCAACCAATTTAGAATGTCTTCTTAGGAGTCTTACAAGTTGCAAAAAATAGTCAAGATTTTACCTCTGTTGCTATATAAATGATCTAAAAAATACTTTCTAGTTGAGTGTTTTGCAAAACAATTTAAAAAGTGTTTTCTGGATCAATTGTTAAATAATCGATCTGGAATATTTGTCTCAATTTTACAAAATTGTCAATGCCTTACATACTACATCGACTGTACTGGAATTGATGTTAAAAGCCTTTTTTGTACTATTGTAGAGACAAAAGGGAGTAAATTAAAAGAAATAAACGATTAAGAACAAGTATATGCACAGCTATAAAAGGATGATAGTTTTATATGATTGTGAGATTTTGGGCAAATTTCCTTGGGGTAGTCTAACAAGACATTAGGTGGCAATGTACCTTCTTTTGAGGCCTTGTTATGTTGTTAGGGGGGTTGCTTAGGTCCTTTATTTCATTGTGTAAGCATCAAGCAGGTGAGGTATCTTTTGTACTCTTTCTTTGGTTACATCTAAGTCAATAGCCCTGGTGCCTGGCTTGGTATCTCAATAAAAAAAATTTCTTGGCCTTTCAAAAAAAAATGATTGTGAGATTTTTGCTTTTTGCTAGTTGTAAGGATAGTACATAAAATGCATTTCAAATGAGAAAAAAAGAAAAAATATTAAAAATGTCTAATTAAAAGAGTAGAACAAAAATAAGAGTCTTACTCTTTAAATTATGCATTATAATTTATAATATAGGAATAGATAAAATTTATGAATTAATTGAAAATGAAAATATAGTGATAATTCATGGTTCAAAAATGCAACTTATTTGGCCTTAGCCTAACTGTACATTCCAAATGAAATGATTAAAGATACTAGAGTATTCATAAATTGATCCAATTCAATCAAAATCAAAAAAATCAATCCAAAAAAATGAAAACTGAATAAATCGAAAACCAAACAAACTGAAAACCAAACAAATCCAAATTTTTATTGAATTGGATTGGATTTTGAATTTGATTTTGAAAACTGATCCAATCCAATCCAAACAAAATTTATACATGCATATATTTTTTCATTTATAATTTTAATATCATTCATGTTATAATGTTTTTATTTCTTATAATTTTGGCTCAACTTTTTTTTGGCTTAAAAGCTACTTTAAAGTTAAAGTTCAAAATAAAAGCTTTAAAAATAAAGTAGAAATTGTTTGGCATTTTTTTTTTTATAGTTTTAAAGCTCCTTTTAAGCTAAATGTTGTTTTGCTCAATAGAATAATATATATCAATGAAATAAAAATATTATGTGAAGTTAATTTTTAGTTACAATCATATAAAATTAATTTAATCAATATAAATTTATTTTAATGATAACAATAATATATAAAAGTATTAAACATAAAAATTTAAAATTTTTAATTTTAAAAATGTCAAAAACTATTTTAGTTAATAAATATAATTTTAAATCTAATTTATAAATATTTTATTATATATAATACTAATTACAAAAGTATTATTTAAAAAATTTTGTATTATTGTTTTGTAATATTTTCAAAAGATAAAAAATAATTTATTTAAAAAGAATTTAATAATTTCAATACATATTAAATAGTATTTAACAAATAATCTAAAAAGTATTTAATAAATATATTATTGTAATTAAAAATGAAAAAACATAACTACAAATTAAAAATTAAAAAAATCTTAAATATAAATTAAATTTAAAGGATAAACATGTTAAATATTTTAAAATATAAAAATTTTATTTAACTCTATTATATACTTGTTTTAGTAACATTTTTTATTTTATGTAATAAAATAGTTAAAAAAATATATTTAAAGATAAATTTATTTTTTAATTTTTAATTTTAAAATTTTAAAATTTTAAAATTAATTTAATTAAAAAAAATTAATTGTAAAGATTATTTACAAACATTTTAATATATATAACATTAAATAAATTAATTTAAGTATTTATTACAAAAGTTAAAATATTTAAAAATGTTTATATTATTGTTAAGTAATATTTTTAGAAGATAAAAAATAATTTATTTAAACAAAGTTTAATAATGTCAATATATGTTAAAAAATATTTAGTAAATAATCCGAAAAATATTTAATAAATATACTCTAGCAATTAAGAATTGAAAATTTTGACTATAAATTACAATCTTTTTTTAAAAAATGGCATCTAAATTAAATTTAATGAATAAAATTATAAATATTTCAAATATAAAAATTTATTAAACTATATTATTTACTCATTTCATTAATGTTCTTTTATTTTACCTAAATAATATTTAAAAGTTAAACAATAAATAATATTTTGTATTTTTTAAAATAAATAATTTAAAAACAAATTAAAACCTTACAATAAATAAACATAAATTAAAATAAGCTAATATATATAAGTATTATTTATCAAGAAAGCCAATGAAGCACTCAAATTAGAAAAAGAGTAAAAAATAAAAAAGATTGCATTTTTGGTCACATTAGGATTTGAAGAGGGGACTGCGAGAATAAACTTTATGTAAGCTAAAAAATGCTCCTCCTACCAACTTAATTATATGCTACTTTTTTTTTTCAAATTTTGTTCTGTGAAATTAAGTAGATTATTTTTTTAAGAGCTTTTCATAAAATACATTTGGCTTGACTTCTCTTTTTAAGAAAAAAAATAAGCTAAAAAGAAGCTGGGGCAAACACACTCTTATAAAAAATTTGTTTGTTTAAAGATAGTTTTTTTATGATATGTTTTAAAGATAGTTTTTTAGTAACTATTTGAATAAAGATAACATGTATATAATTAAGAAGTTGTGTAAATTTATTTTTAATAATAGAAAGAGTTATACTACTATTAGTTATATATTGAGGTTATGTTTGGCCCAACATTTTTTTGGCTTAAAAGATATTTTAAAGTTAAAGCTCAAAATAAGAGCTTTAAAAATAAAGTAGAAGTTGTTTGGCAATTTTTATTTTTTTTGGTTTTAAGCTCCTTTTAAACTAAAAGTTGTTTGGAAAAAAATCTTAAAATTTTAAATTTATTTAAAACAAATTGCCTCACTCAATAAAATAATATATATAATGATAAAATAAAAAATATTATGTAAAGTTAATTTTTAGTTACAATTATGTAAAATTAATTTAATCAACATAAATTTATTTTAATGATAACAAAACTACATAAAAATGTCAAAAACATTTTAAATTTTTTATTTTTTATTTTAAAAATGTCAAAAACCGAGTCAGCATCTATTATCCCATGAATACCTTAGCTGCCAGTAAACACCGTGACCAGCTCTTATTTTCTTCTCATCATTCACCCTCAAACCGACGAACACACTCGCCTCATCTATAACACACTTAGGGTTGACTCAACATTAAGTGAGATTTAAAACAAATTTTAAAAGAGATTTTTTTACTTTAAATGAGAGAATTATATATTAAAATTTTTTATTAACATATAAGATCTTTTTGTTTTATAAAAACTAATAATAATTTCTTTTTTTTGAACTTAAAATTTGAGTTTTAATAACTTTACCTTGAGCTTGCCCTGCACATACTAACCTCGCACACAAGACCCAAACGAACAACCATCACTCACATGAACCCCGCTCACCATGTTCAGTGTTGTACCAGCTGAGTCACTGATGTACCAGCCAGCTCCTCGTGTTCACAAATTCCACCATACATCCACGCCTTTGACGCTCGGTCACTCCACCACCAAAGCAGCACCAGCAGTACTCTCACTCTATTCCTCTACCTCGCTTGTGCTTCTAAGGTCTGTGTGTGGTTATGAAGTGTAAATATATTTTATCGATGTGCATATTGTTATGGGTTCTGAATATTTTTGTCTTTGTGCATACTCGCTTATGATTTGTTATCTTTTTGTACGTTGTTAATTTTGGGCCTGCAAATACTTGACGATTATGTTAAAGCCTTTGTGCATGTCCCTGTGTATGTGTCCTCTTTTACGGAGTATTCGATTGATGCTTCAGCCTCCAAGGCCCCGTTAATGCATGACAAGCTTGAATTAATGTTGTTCGACCGATAAGGGTTGATAGAATAAAATAATGGGTGTCATTGCATGCATTTTGGTTTCTTTTTCATATAGTATGTAAAAAGGGATGCTCCCACCGTAACGCGTTCGAAATTCAATCACTGGGGTCTTTTGGTCCTGAAATTCATAGTTGTTGAACAAAAGTGTTACTTTATTCATTTCAAAAGTGTTGTGTTGTGTCAACTAACCCATATGATATTTCTTTATTGTATTTTATTTTTTATTCGTATTATTATTCCCATGCAGACAATCGGATGTGATGTTCTTGTTCTTAGTGTTACAGTTTTATTCACTGTAAGTTTAGGTACTCAATAATAATTCACGGGTTGATTAGGTACGTAGGATTTCACTCCTTTTTCCTTTTTCTTTTCTGGTTTTCTCAATTTGAGTCAAATTATATGTTTTTAAAGGAAGAAGAAAATAAAACAGGAAGAAAGTTGTTTCCATTGTCATTTCAATCTTAAAATTCATGACTCAAAAAAAAAAAATCTTAAAATTCACGTTGCCCTTTCTTAATTGCAAGTGTATATAATTTTAAATTAAAAAGGGTTAATTTAAGTCAAGTCTCACATAATTTTATCAAAGATCAAAATAAAAGGATTTAAATAATAAAATAGTTGTTTGGATGTGACATCCTCTTGATCCTTAGAACTTTTGGAGACACAAGTTGTGATAATTTAATGTGTTCAAAGTTCTTTCTTAATTAATTTTGATCAATATTAAATAATTCCTTTTGATCAATATTAAATAATTCTTCTATAGTAAAATCTTTAGAAATACATTAATCAAAACAATGGCAATACTTTCTTTTATAACAAAATTCCTCAATAATAATAACAACCATAAAAATGATCATACAATCTTAAATAAAATATCCTGTAACTACTAAAATTAAATTTTTATAATTTCATTAAAAATTATGGTAATAACAAAATCTTTATTAAAGAAAAGATTAATTGAATGTGACATCTTCTTAAATTTAGAGTTTTGAGGTACAAGTTGTGATAACTTAATGTCTTTAAACTCTTCTTTAAAATAAAAACTGTCAAACTAAAATTAAATTACAACAAAATAAAAAAGAAAAAGAGTTAAAACAAAATTAAAATAACCAATGAATTGGATTAGGTGTACACCTCTATCAGTTTTATATTTTAGGATGTATGAGTTGTGACAATTTAGAAATCCTAAAATTTAATAAATGTAAAAATTAATAATAAAAATTAAAAAAAGTCAATACACAAACATTTTATATTAAAAGAACTACGTGAGTTTGATTTTCCATTGCACCGAGACATATGTGGGAATAGGGAATCACTCCTGTCGATCTCAAAAACAATAAAACTTAATCATTTCAAGATAAAATTAAATTAAATTTTGTAATAAATAAAATATTTCCTTTTGTTATATTTTTTTTGGGTAAGATAAATATTTTAAAAGTTATTAAAATTTTGCTTAATTAATTAAAGGTAACCGTATTTATTACGTACGTTGTAGGGTGTTAGCATCTTTCCTACACGTAATTGACTTCCGAACCCAAATCTGATTTTCATAGGCTATTTTCTTTTTTAAGTTTTTTCAATATTTTTTCTAAATAAATATTGATAGCAACTACTTATTTTCAAACTATTTTCGCCATTTTGCCGCGACCTTGGTTGCAAAAATATAAAAAGATATTCAATACTTATTTTTTAAATAGTTAAAAATATTTAATAAAGGATATTAAGTACTTTTCATTCTTTTCTTTCTTCAACTAACAACATCAAAAGACGCACACGGAAAAGGCTAAGAATTAAATTCCTAGCAACTCATAGTTAGCATCTTCTTTTTATTTCAGTGTGAAAAAGTAGGAAAGTGTGAAACTCGCTACTATATTACATTATTTGCCGTCCAGAAAGAAGAAAAAAACCATAGTCACCCATGCACGCGTTATTATTCAGTCTGTAACCGAGTTGGCTACTTGGCATTGGAAAGTTAACAAGGACAGCCCTCATTTTACTAAGATTTGACAATGTTACTAATGTGCCAAAAACCGCAACTAATTCCACATTTGATTCTTCAACAGTTCAACGTAATCACTCATCTTCATTTTGCAAATATAGCTTGTATTGTATATATATGACTATTGTCTTCGTTTTTTCCACTCTGGGGTAAAACATTCTGGAAGATCTCTCTCTCTCTTCAGCTGTCAATGAGTAGACTGTTATTATTATTATTAATACTTTGCCAACCAAATTAAAGTTAGCGCGCGTCAATTTTTAGCCGAAATTACGACGAATTGAAATTGGACCTATACGTTGATAGAGGGAAATTATTCCATGTGATACTGAAACAGAAGTAAATTTTTTTCTTTTCTGTTCCCCCTCTTTTTTTAAATGGTAAATTTACTTTTTAAATTATTTAATTAGTGTAAATTTAAGAAAAATTGAAAATATTAGAAAAATAGCTTGGAAATGTAAGTCGTAGTTGATAATATTATAATGATTACATGTTATTATAAGAACAGATTCAAATACGTAACTTCCAAATACATTTGATTTTGATATTTAATTTACTGAAAAAAGCGTATATTATATATATAAATTCTTGCGAAATAATATTTTTTATTTTATACAAAGATGTATTTTATATAAACAATTTAAGCAAGTTGTATATGTAACATATGATTTACCTTTTTTTATATAAAATATAAAAACTATATTTAAAAATATAACTTATTTATCTTTCTAAAAAAGTAGTACCATATAACAATACTAAAACAATGTGCAAGTAGTATTTTTATAGACATAGTTTTCTAAACATGTTGAATGGTAAATACAATGAAAGGATAGAGGCAGAAGAGAGCAAAACGCTGCGAACCTTCTTCTAGGTACTAAAGTAAATGAACAAAAACTTAAAGTGATGCCAGCAATTTATTGCTAAAGAATTTTCAGCGCCCAGAAATTATAGTGAAGATATATACTTGTGTGCTGAATATAATATTGGCATATTCTAGAATGCTACTTCACAACATTTATATGAACTGCTTGGAAAATAAAGCTTAAATTAATTTGTAAGTTTTTATAATTAAATAAAATTTTTAATTAAGTTTCTATAGTTAAAAATATTTTAGAAAAAGTTCTTATAATTTAAAAAATTTATAATCAAATCCCTACATACTAACAACTTATACAATTTTGACGTGGCACTAATTTAGTGCATGCATTAAATTAAAGTGACATGTGAAAATAGAGAAGGAATAAACAGTGTATTGAAGGTTGGAATTGAACCTCACCCTTGAAGTCCACTAACAACTAAAACCACTAGGACAATGGCTTTATTTAATATATAAATGAATATTATATTAGAAAAATGTTATTTGTACAACAACTCATATAACATTTGTACAATACTTTTTTGTGTTTATCTCTCTCTTGCATATCGTTTATTACATCTCATAATAATGGAGAGAATAGACACAAAAAGTGTTGTTGTATAAATTATTGTATATATATATATATATATATAGTATATAGTATATATATATAGATATATATATATATATACACATCTCATTATATTACATATAACTTAAACTAGAGACCAAAACTATACATGTATTTACAACTACTAAATTAAACAATATTAATATTATATGAACTAATAATATTAAAATTAATAAATTTAAATTAGTATATATTATTAATATTAATAATATTAAAATAATATTAATAAATATATACTAATAATATTAAAATTAATAAATACAAATAATATTAAAAATAATATCAAAATTATTAAATATAAATTAATAATATATTTTATGGATCAAAATTACACATGTATTTATTAATATTAATATTAATATTAATAAATATAAATTAATAATATATACTAAGGACCAAAATTACACACATATTTATTACTAGTAAATAAACAATATAATATTATAAAACCAAATAAACAAGAACTTATACCATTTAATACTATATATCTTAATTATAACTTAATTATTCTATTTTAAGCAATTTTCTCTTCTATAAAATTGTATTGTTTTAATTTTTTAATTTTATTTTTTACATATTTTAATGACTAAAATAAGATATTATTATAAATGTAATAAATTTTTTTATATATTTTACTAAAAAAGTTATATTTATACTATATATTTCCAATTAACCTTTTCTAATATATTTATGTCATATCTAATATAGTTATATTTTCATAGAAGTTTATTAATATATAGTATTTTATATATATTAATGAACTCTGAGGCCCCATTCATGCTCATAAGCATATATTATTAACTTATATTTATTAATGTTAATTTTATTCTTATTAATATCTAATAAATATTTACTAATTTATATACTATTAACATTATTTAATTTAATAGTAATAGATATTTGTACAATTTTGATCCTCCGTTTACATTATATATAATATAATTTTCATTTGTATACCAAATGAAGTCATTAGTCTTGCAGTTCTAGTATTGTTGGTAGACTTCAAGAGTGGGGGTTTTATTCTCACTTTCAACACTTTGTCAATTCCTACTCTATTTTTACATGTCACCTTAGTGCACCACATCATTGCCATGTCATCATCATGTAAATGTGTGTACTAGGCAACATATCAACTTCTACATTAGCAAAATTTGAAGAGACTTGATTGCAATTAGGAGATTTAATTGGCACAATTAAAACTTGAGGGACCAAAATTATAATTAAATTTTTATATTTAAATTAATGTGTATTAGTGTATAAAGATTTAATTACAAGATTGTTAAATTATAAGAACTTTTTAAAAATATTTTTAACTACAAGAATTTAATTAAAAACTAAATAAAACTATTCAGACCTGTGGATTAATTTAACCAAAACTAAAACATGAAAATGATATATTATAGCCCTTCCACAACCAGACGGCTGATGATAATGTTTTTGGCCTTTTGAATAAAATTAATAAGTTGCTTGTTCATTAGAATAACTCGTTTTTCTTCCTTCCCATGATTTCACCTTAACTTGTTTAAAATGACATGAACTATTTAGTTATTTCTTTTTAAATAGGGTGGGACTTTCTCTAATCTAAACTTTATCTCTACCCAAAAAAATGTCTTCTTAAATAGAAGTTGATCATTTTCAACTCTAATCATAAGACGCTAAGGAATAGGATTACTTAATAAACACATCGAAAAGTAAAGGTAATTGAATTTTGGACGCTTTTTATTTTTTTTATTTTTTCTCTGCGTAAATGAAACTATGATAGCCTTATGTTGTGGCACATTTGTTGATCACCGACGAACTCAGGTTTTTAAAGTTAAAGGTTTGATCCCTCTACACATTATCCAATTCCCCCTTCTAAATCTCAACCCTCCACAAAGGTGAAATTAGAAGCTTCAATAAGAATTACATGACAACCGATCGCAAGGATCAACTAGTGCGGAGTTGTTTCAGCTTAATCAATAGTCTCGAGTTCAAGTTCTAGATATCTATTTGCATTAAATATTCAGAGAAAAAACTTTACCGCCCATGATAGTCCAATCTGACTTAAGCAAGATTATATCTCATAGAGAATACCTGTAATCTCTAAAAAAAAAAAAAAAGAATTACATGACTCTTCTAATATATGCATGATGCACTTTAGTCAAAAGAAGAAAGAAAGAAAGAAAGAAAAATAACGTGATAACTGTTGATTAATAAAATAAATGTTAAAAATGTGATAAAATAAATGCATATATATAATAAATTATGAAAAAATTAAAATCTCAATAATTAGTTTGTTAATTAATAATTATTATTCTGCGCGTTAGTACATCCAAATAAAATATGTGTTCTCCAATTTCTGCTTAGAGATGAGGGAACTTTTCCGAGAAAGCCAACCCCAACAACTTATTGCCCTTGTTAAAGACTAAAGTCCAATTCATTGATGGTGTGCTAGTGTTACACTATTCATTTAGAATAAAATCGCATAAAGAATTCTATTTTCTTCATGAATAATTATAAATTCTCCTATAAATTTTCTTATTAATCCTTTTACTTCTTCTGTTTGGTAAATATTAAATGCATTTTATATGTTTAAAACACTAAAAGTATTGATTTTTTTATTTAATACTTTCTTTATAAAATAATAAAATGATTACCAACATTACGTTGGTTCAAGTGAAATTGCATATGAATATCTTAAGTAAGGTCTCAGGTTTGAGTCTTATGGATGGAAAAAACGTAGTTGGTAAGGAAGAACCTACTAAAGATGACCAATCTAGTTTTTCGGTAGAGATTAGTTATCGATAAAGTCAGTGGATACTTCGCATTAATAACATGATAATCCAAAAAATAATAAAAATAATTTATAAGATGATTTATAAGAGAATATGTAGAAAGATATTTCATTACTTTTTTGTCAATAATAACAAAATGACTCAACCCACATGCTTCCTATTAACTTTACTAAAAACAAGACAAGGTGAGTTGATCCATTTTCAAAAATAAGTTAAAAAAGCTAGCTCCCCTTTTTTATAATGGGTTGATAGATTGACTTGCTCAATAATTTAAAAAATTATAAATTACATAAAAACTATATAAATTTGAAAGATTATTTTCGAAAGCTTCTCAATATACAATTATTTCCTTATACTTTTGGTCTCATAAGTATATATACAATTTTGGTCCCTTTAATTTTAATTGCTCACATTTAGTCTTCATAGTTTTCAATTGTTCAAATTAAGTCTTTTTCCTTGAAATTTTATTTAATAATTAACAGAAATTTAAAAGAGATATAAAATATCCTTTGATTTGTATAAATTATGAAAAACCATTTTTTTATTTTTATTTAAATATTTTATAAATTTTTAGATGAAATTTTTGGGTGAAGGATTTAATTTGAATAATTAAAAAAATTATAAGGATTAAATGCAAACAATTAGAACTAAGGAGACAAAAAATTGTACATAAACTAAAACATGAAGACTAAAATACAATTAAGTCTATATAATTGTTAACCTTTTGTGTTAGTGCATTGTACAAAATAAAAGTTTGTTTTTATATAATTAAAATTCATAATAAATATTTTTAAATAAATCAATTATATTTTGAATTTACAATGAATAATTTAAATTATGATATAAAAAATATTTTTAACTATTTACAATTTTTTTTAGAAAAATTTTTGAAATTCAATTTAGAGATAAAGATAAAAAATTGAAGATTGAAAAGGATGGAAGGTTAAGATGATCTAGTATATATTTTTTGCTAGTTATGGGTAATGTGTGAAATGCACATCTAAAAGAGAGAAAAAAAATATTGAAAATATTTAATTGAGAGAGTGAATAGAGTGAAAGCTTTACTTTTCAAGTTGTATATTATAATTTATATTATAGGAGTAGATAGAAGTAGATTTCCTCATTTTGATCCTTAAATTTTCCTTGAAGTTCTATGCTCATAACATCCCTCTAGTTTGAGAGATTTGAAACCAACACAACTAGCTATCATGGACACTTCAAGCTAGGGGTGTTGCTAGTGGCAAGGGTTGTAGTGATGTTGGTGAATTGCAGTTAGCAGGATGATTCTTTGATGCTACTATATATGCTACCTTGACAGGTTGGACCATGATACAAGCGATGAACATTGTTGGTAGTGGCATGGTCTGTGTTAGAGAACTAAAGTCCCATATTGGGTAAATAAAGTCAAGTCAAAGTATATATAAGGACAGAGAGATCAAACCCAATTAGTTCGAATCTTTTGAGTGACACACCTCCTAACCTTGATACACATCCAAGCCTAATCCACACTCTCTCATTAGATTTGCACTCCAAATTCTAACATGGTATCAGAGCCCAAATAACGTAACAGTCTGTACCAATCCAAAAGAAAAAGAAGAAGAAGATTAAAAAAAAAAAAGGTCTCTGAGACTAAAAAAGTACAAGCTTAGGCGGCTAACAAAAAGAAAAAAGCATAGACTTGAGGCCTTTGAGGCAGACTTGAGTACAAGCCCCCCCTCCCCCACAAAAAAAATGTAGAAGCCAAGTCTAAATAATAATAATAAAAAAGGATCTATAGCCTACTCAATGATGATACGCAAGTCACAATTGAAACAATCTAGTTGGACTTAAGGGAAAGTATTAGAGAACTAAAGTCTCACATCAGATAAACAAACTCAAGTCAAAGTGTATATAAGGATAGAGAGATGAAATATAATTGGTTCAGATATTTTGGGTGACATACCTTCTATCCTTAATACACATCTAAGCCCAATCCACACTCTCTCATTGGGCCTACACTCTAAATTCTAACAGTCTCAGATGTGTTAGCAGAGAGCTCTCTCTCTTTTAAATTTCCTTATCTATATTGATGATACCAATTAGGCCAAGTCAAGTATTTTGGTTTCTCTCTCTTCCCCCAATTTTTTTTTTGTATAATTATCACAATCCACAAATTCAAATTTAAAAATCTTGTGAATTGTTCCAATTCCACTAGTAGCTCTATTCTTAATTATGAGTCTTTGTAGTTTCTGATTTCAAATTAATTTTGGAAATATACTGAATGTTTCTATTTTTTTTAGCACAATGTTTAACACACAAGTCCATGTACGCATTATGCATGCACGTACAGGATAAATATTTATCACGAAATAGTCAAAGCAAATTTATGTGATTAAATTAAGGGTATGTTTGGATAAACTTCTCCATAAGTACTTATAGGAGAAGAAAATAAGAAGAAAAAAATAAAATAAACTTATCCAAAAGCTAAAATTAGGTTATGCATAAGCTAATTTGTAGAAGTTCTCTAATATTAGTTTCTTTAAAAACTGATTTTTAACTTATACATAAGTTAATTTTAGCTTATGAAGAAGTTTATTTTATTTTTTCTTCGCTTTTTCTTTTCTTATAAGTACTTATGAAGAAGTTTATCCAAACAAGTCCTAAATTAATATTATCAAACAATAAATTATATAAGACCTAAATCATTCAAATTAATATTCTCAAACGATGTCGATCCACGTAATGTTCAAATTTTTGATAAGCCAATTGTTGGGAAGGTCTTATTGTTGCAACAATGCTTTCTTACTCTTAGTGATGCCCTACTCAAAAGATCAAAAAATAAATAAATTAAAATGCAACAAAAGAAAAAAAAGAAAAAAGACGTAAATATTAATTTCTTGTATAGTTAAAATAGATTTTTTTATTAATAATATCATAAAGTGGATACAAACTGAGATCTCGCTCAACAATAAGGATTATGAGAAATATTCAACTTCGAAAATTTACATGAAACCAAATCAAATTAACATGAACAAATTAACCAAACACAATGTCGTGAGCATGTGTGCTTCGGGGACTTAAAGATTGGACATTACAAATATCTTATTAAACCATGTAGTTTCATAGTTCTAATAAAGGTTTTAAAAAATGGTTTGCAACTGCAATTTTGACCGCAATATCAAAATTTTTGGGGTATACTACCACAGCAACATGACTACAATTATGACCGTATCAGTTGCATTTGTCTGTAATTTTCCGTAATATCAAGTAATGCGATGAAACCACGATCGCAAACGCAATTTATAGCCTTGGTGCTAATTTCTAGTGGATCACATGATGGAGCAATTAGAATCAAGGCATGAATCATAACATATTACTAGGCGAGGGCAAGGGTAATAACAAGGTTGATAGGGTACATAGCATTTGGGACAGGTACACCATTTAGGACACGGTAAAGGAGGCTTACAACCGTGGCACTTGGAGTTGTGACAATTAGAACATGGCTTACACTAACCCTGGCACTTGGGGTTCTCACATTTAACACAAATGATGACACACTCGCCATCACACTTGGTGCTTTGGCACTTGAAGCAGCAGGGGTCACACTTACCATGGCAACTGGAGCTATGGCACTTGTTACACAGAGCAGCACACAACATCTTTTTAATCTTTTCTTCCTCTTTCTTCTTCTTCTTTTCCGCCTCCTCCTCCTCCTTCTTCTCTTCTGCTACTTTTTTCAGGTCTTCCACACTTAAAATGATCACAGAGCAGAACTTCTTCTTCAGCATATTGGCCAAGCAAACCATGTCCACATTATCGCCGGTCACCGCCACACGATCATTGTCATCCCCATCTAGTGCCACCGTAGTCACACCTGTTGGTTTTGGTCATGACTCAATAAAAGCTAGGATATGCATTCAGAGTATATACAAATAGGAATGAAGGGGTTACACCTAAGGGTAAAGCACAATAAATTATTGTATGGTCTGAAACTACTATATGTTTGTGGTCGTGATTAGGAGAAATTAGGCTAATTGACCAAACATTTTATCAAAATTGGGTCCTTTTGAAACAAATTATTAACATGGGGTTATTTTGACCGCTGACCAGTCAAATCCGCTAGTTTGACTAGCAAGATGCATGCCACATCAGTATTTTTTTAATTTTTTATGCACCACATAAACTCGCTAGTCAAACTAGCAGAATATTAATTAGTTGGTCAAACTAGCGAGTTTATGTGGCATTCCACGTGGATGTTCAGTTAGATTAAAAAATTACACGTTTTTCTTTTAAGTTGTAACTCTCATTAGTGAGTTTATGAGAGCACACCAAGTGTTGCATCTAGGTTAATTATGCAAGTCTTACTAACAACTTTATGAGAGCGCGCCAAGTGCAATTGGGTTAATTGTGCAAGTCTACTTGCAACTTTATGAGAGCGAGCTAAGTGTTGCTATTGGATTTATTGTACAGGTTTTAAACTTTTAATTTTATTATAATTTATTTAAAATAATAAATTATAATAAATATTTGAATTAAATAAAATAACAAACATAAATTAAAGTTTAAAAAAAATTATAAAATAATAAATTATAATAAAATTAAAAGTTTAAAATAGATTTAAATAAATTATAATAACGTTTATTAAGTTAAAAATAAAATACCTTTTTATTTATTTTTAACTTAACAATAAATTTGTTTATCCATATAATTCTTATTTTTAAATTTATTTAATATGTTAAATTAAAATCTTATTTAAATCTATCTTAAAATTTTAAAATTTATTATTTTATTTAATTAAGATTTGCACAATATACTTGATTACGGCACTTGACATGCTCTCATAAAGTTGCTAGTAAGACTTGCACGATTTACTCAATTGCAACACTTGGCACTCTCTCATAACGTTGCTAGTAAGACTTGCACAATTAACTCAAATGTGACACTTGGTGTGCTTTCATAAACTCGCTAGTGAGAGTTGCAACTTTAAAGAAAAACATGTAATTTTTTAATCCAGCTCAACGTTCATGTGAAATGTCACATAAACTCGCTAGTTTGAATAACTAATTAATATTATGCTAGTTTGACTAGCGAGTTTACGTGGCGTATAAAAAATTAAAAAATACTGACGTGGCATGCATCTCGCTAGTCAAACTAGCGAGTTTGACTGGTCAACGGTCAAAACAACTCCATGCCAATAATTGGTTTCAAGAGGACCCTATTTTGATAAAATGTTTGTAAAAAGACTCCAAATTGGTCAATCAGCCGAGAAATTATTATATAGTTCACAGCTATTATAGTCTCAGATAATCTTCGCGTGATACATAACAGATTTTTATTAACTTTTTTCTCATAAATTAAAAAACTTGATTATGTGTCACATAGATATTAACTAGGATTATGGACATGTGGTAATTATAAACCATATAATATTTCTTTTCTTAGGCCAGTGACACATAGCTGAGCTTTTCAATTTAAAAAAAAATTAATAAAAATTGATTTCATGTCACATGGACAGTTGTCGCATGGTAAGTACAATTATAACATTGAACCAATGTTATAATTGTACTTAACAAGAATTTATTGCCTGGACATTTTTTTAATTTATTGAACCAATGTTATAATTATATTATCATAATGTCAATTGATATTTTTTTAATTAAAATACCATATCCTCTCAACTGAACTGTTTTGGATTGGAGGAGCTAAATGTATGCACAGATATGTGGCTTATAACAGTTATGCTATTGCGTACGGAAAATTTAGTATAAAAACAAAACAATTACACCGGATGACTAGAAATATACACGGAAGTAAAGAAAAGTTAAAATCACGGCGTTTCATACTATTGTATGCATAGAATTTGTAGTAAAAATCATTTCCCGATTTATAAAGCGTAAAAGGGATTGACATGTGACGTTCACCTGGTACCTGTGCAGCAATTTTCAGGGCTTTGTTTCTGCGTCTGTCGCAGTCCATTTGCAACTTGATAACTATTTTTTGCTGTATTAAACATGTTATGTATATATTCTTGAGAAATTTTCAAAAAAAGAAAGGGGCAGGAAAGCAAAACTCAAAGCATTGGTTAGCATATTTAAGTGAACGGATCTTACCTTCATGATTGGTTAATTGAAACAAGCGGCTACTTTTTACTCTTGTAATCGGAAACAAACTCAAAACTCAAAAGGTGTACGTCCTAGCTTGTGTTTATCTTCGAAGTTGAGCGAGGTAGCACCTACTTGTTTATGTAATATATAGTGGCGTCTAGACTCGGTCTTCGTTGACCCTCTGTTTGACAGCATGAAAAAAAATAGAATAGAGAGAAATTGGGAGGTGAAAAATAAGTAAGAAATAGAGTGAAAATATAAGTTGTTTGATTGTGTAAAAATATGGGTGAAATAGGAGTAAAATAAAGTACAAATAATATTATATGATAGTTTGGTTTGAGTGGAAAAAAAAAAAAAAAATTAGACTAATGTTGTCTTTTCTGTTTTGTCCTTATATAACTCATGTTAAAGTCTAGAACAAATGAGACTCTAATACAAGACTATCAAAAAACAATAGTAAACTATCTGTCGAAATGAGACTGTAAATAGTCTATTATCTATTTTCAATAGTCTACTATCGCAAGAAGGAACTATCTGTAGGTCTTGATAGTTGATTATTACCATGTAATAGTCGACTATCAGTGGTTAGCTAGCAGTTGTACAACTCTTTGTGGGCATTTTCATCAATTTTATATATCAACACCTATTTCCACCCATTTTTACATGAAAATGAACGATGGTGGACTCCACATATTTTTTTCTTCTTTTTCCTTCTTATTTTTACACTACTAAATATACAAACTTATTTTTTACCTCATTATTTCTTTTCTTTTACTCTAATTTTCACACTATTTCTATGCTGTCAACAGGGCCTGAGTGAGGGGGCCGGCGGACAATCACATGGGGCTGGCTGACAATTACGTTCAAACACGTACATGAATTGGCTGTATTCGAACTGGTAACGTACATGAATTGTCTGTCTTCGACCTGGTCTAGTGGTTTGCTTATTTCATTACCGTCATTATTCCCTGGCTGGAGACAAGACGCTGCCATAACTCTTCCCAAACCCAACAACGTACATGAATTTATGTACAACTAGAAAGTTGTCCCATGCAATCACACGGTTCACATTGATATTCACGCCTGCATTAAAATGGTTTTCAAGCATTAATGTTTTAAATATCAGAACAATAATTAAACCGATAAAAATATCAATTCATAATTTATTAGTTAAACCGTAGTTAAATTATGGTCAAATAGGTAGTAATTGAATTTATACTTTTTAATATTATATAATATTTTAAGTAAAAAATAAAATAAAATTATAAAAAATAAAGATATAAAAATTATAAAGAACTAAATTATATGTTTTATAAGATAAAAAATTAATAATAATTGACAAAATAATGTATACCTATGTGTAATCCTTAAATATATGTTTTATTTATCTTAAAAATATTTTAGATTAAATTAAAAAAATAAAAAAGAAAGATTACCAATATTTAACAAATGAAACATTCTAAAAAAATGTAAATTCAAACCGATTTTCTGTATCGATTTTAGACCAATTTTGCATAGATTCTCACCGGTTATGATATGTCGATTTTTTGGAGTTAACAAATTGATCACCAGACCTGTTCCCGATTAAATCGGATGGTCCAGTCTAATTTTTAAAACTATGTCAAATATAAATAAATAGGTCACTAAATTGTGTTTTAAGGCAAAATAAATAATAATTTTGACATGTGAAAATAGAGGAAACAATTATGTGCATAACTAATTACATGCTTCTAAAATATTAATACTATTAGAGGAGGTAACATGAATAAATTCAATCTAAAAAAAAAAGGCAAGCTCAATTAGGTTTAATATATTATGCCAAATAAAGTTTAAAAAAAAATACCATCAAACGCGTAAATCAACTGGTGTGAGGTTGTCGCAACTTAACCAATAGTCTCGAATTTGAGTTTCTGGTATGCAAGTACATTAAATATTGAAGAAAAAAGTTTTTTTGCTCATTGTGTTCCTACTCGGATTAAGTAAGATTGTTTCCCATAGAGAATATTTGTAGTCTTAAACAAAAAAATAATAAAAAATAAACAATTAATAGAAATAACAATATATTATGTAGTTTCAATATCATTTATTGGTTTGGATAGGTTGTCTCACATTTGTTGTTGCAATTGCAACTAATTTTTTAACATGTTTAATTATTATCATTTATCAATATAAGAGATTTGACGATATTATAATTAATACTTTCTTATTGCCATATATATATATTTCTCATTAAAATATACTCACTCTAATTTAATATACAATTATATGAATTAAAAAATCAATGTATATAAAGAAAAAAAAGTTAAACCCAAAGAGACACGAATGTAATTTATCTACAAATAATGTGTTAAAATAACAGTACAGGAAACTACATTTATTTATTATTAAATAAAAAATAAAGTGAAATTCCAAATAAAAATTTGAAAACAATGTGATCAATTAAAGTCATATTTCATTTCTAATAAAAAAAAATCGAACTTATGCCGAACTAAACAATTTCAAAAAGAAAAATTTAAGTAATAAACAAATATTATAAAAACATTTTAAATAAAAAGATGAACCTGACGTTTTAAATAAAAATTAGATTTCATTTCTAATAAAAAGACTTACTTATATGCAACAACATAATTTGTAAACGTAATTAAACTAATTAATTTAAGTCATAAAACTTAGTAATAATAAATATTGTAAAAAATTATTTTAAATAAAAAATTGAACCTAACGTTTTCAATAAAACATATATTTCATTTATAATAAAAATCTTATTTGTATGTAACAAAATAATTTGTAAACGACGTAATTAAACTAATTAAGTTACATAAAATCAGTTTGTCTCATATCAATGAAACAAAACATGAAAAAACATGTAAAAAAAATGCAGAGCACCTAAAACAAAACACAAAGCGCTGGAAAAAAGAAAACAAAACATCTGAAATAAAAAACAGAGTGTCCGTGTAAGTGAGAGATGGAAAACAGTAAAAGATTGAATGAAACTTGAGCGGAAAACCAAATGCATGAGATCATGACACGTGTGCAACTCAGGACATTGTTTTATTAAATAGTAATAGATCAAGTTGTTTCAATGTCTTCTTCGGTTCTCCCGCAATCAAGTAGGGTTTGCGGTATCTCGTTAGAACTGTTTTTCCATTTACCATTGAAATTATTTATACATACTTAATTTAAATATAAATTATTTTATTTTAAATTCACTTTTATAACTAAAATTAATTAATGTTACAAAATACAGCTTTTAAATTGTCACTTAAATACAGACTCGGTGACTTTAATTTCAAAGGTTCAACAAATGGTAGTGGGTGCGTGGAATGAAAAAGGAAAATCAAATGTTAAATAAACGAAAATTGCATTAGGTAATATAATTGGTTAAAGTCACATGCGTGTACGTAGTAACTTAAGAATATCCATGAGAAAATTTGACTCGAATTACCTATCCATATTTTTTGTTAGCTTCAGTCTCTTTTTAATTAAAAAATAACATCCTAACGGCCAGAAAAAAAAAGAAGAAATTAACCTGTGGGAAAGCCAAAAATTTGACTCCAATTACCTATCCATATTTTTTGTTAGCTTCAATGACTCGGATTACTAACGACAAAACTTTTCTTTCAAGTATTTAATGTAGTTGTATATTCAAGTCTCAACTCATGACTATTTGTTAAGCTGGAACAACTACATACCAGTTGATTGACGTATTCGGTGATAGAGATTTCTTATTCTGAAAACTCTTAAAAAATTATTTATATCTTTATATATTAATAAAAGTAAAGTAGTTTAAGTGGGAAATTCTTATATAATTGAGCACTATTTATTTCTTCTATTCCTAGTTAAAATAAGGATAATTTGGTAATTAAATAATTTAGGTAATCAAGAGATTCTCTTATATATTTATTTGAATTTGAATTTTAACAATAAATAGAAATGGAAAACAGTAAGTCACATAATTTGTCACTAACATTCAAATTTCACATTCTGATAATTGATAATTCATTTTATCACTTATTTCTTCATTTACTCGACATTACTTATTAATTTCAATATTTTACAATTTTTTCTTTATTTAGTTATCAATATATTAATATAAAGATAAGAATTTATTGTATATTTGAATTTGAATTTTAACTTTGATAATTGATATATAACTCATTTTATCACTTATTTTCTTATTTACTCAAGATTACATCTTAATTTCAATATTCTGGGATTTGTTCCTTTATTTAGTTATGACTATATTAATATAAATAAGGTTGAGAATTTTCAAGAAAGCTAATTATTAAAAAAACTCACATCATCATCACCACACACTGACCAGCAAAACCTAATTAAAAGAGGAACAATATTAACAAGCAAAATTTGGTGTCAATTGAACGAGAAATTTTTCTTAATTCTACCTTTTCTTTATTTCTTTTTCATCAATCACAAATGCTCTCTGTATGTTATATTTTATAACTATGAATTCCATTGCTTTTCTTTACCACATATGAATAATATTAATAGCAAGCAAAATTTGGTGTTCATTGAATGGGTAATTTTTCTTAATTTAACCTTTTATTTATTTTTTTTCATCAATCACAAATGATCTCTGTTTGTTATATTTTATAACCATGAATTCTATTGCTTTCCTTTACCATATGAATAATATTAATAGCAAGTAAAATTTGGTGTTCATTGAACGGCTAACTTTATTTTCAATTATACCTTTTATTTATTTCTTTTTCATCAATCACAAATGATCTCTGTTTTTTATATTTCATAACCATGAATTCCATTGCCTTCCTTTACGAGATATGAATAATATTAACAACAAGCAAAATTTGGTGTTCATTGAATGGGTAGTTTTTCTTAATTCTATCTTTTATTTATTTATTTTTCATGGTTTATGTTTGTACCTTCTTTGTTCATGTGACATGACAAATTGAGACTTGTGCTCAATGGGTATCTCTTGAAAAGATTGGAGTCATAAATAAAAACCAACAGATAATTAAGATCTTTTAGAGATTTGATAGTTACATGAGGTTTAAATTTGAATTCTTAAGTATTTTAATCTAGACCTTTCATTTTAATTTAATGGTTGAGATTAGTTATTCTCATTCTCACCTAAGAAGGCCATTCTCATATGATACACTCCTTATATATATATATATATATATATATATATATATATATATATATATATATATATATATATATATATATATATATGTATATATGTATGTATATATGGGTGGGGATTAACTAGCTGCAAATGTCCAATTTACCTAGAATTTGGTGTACATGATCATTGGCATATAATCTTTTAATTTAACGGTTGGATTGTTGAAATGTAATATATATCAAGAGCTATTGAGTGAAGTAACTCTACCAGTAACTTGATCCTCATCATATATATATAGGATGGGGATTAAGTTACTTCAAGAGTAACTCTTAGTAGAGTTACTCCACTCAATAACTCTTAGTATAAATTAAATTTTAATGATCTAACCATTGAATTAAAAAATTATGTTGAGTAGATCAAGTCTACAAAATTTTATAAAGTTTGAAAACTATTTGATACTTCATTAAATAAATTCAAATTGACGGATAATATACTTTTTAAAATTATAAGTAAATATCATCTATAAGATGGATTAGCTACAAATGTCCGATTTACTTAAAATTTGGTGTACATGATTATTGACATAATATCAAAATATTCAACGATTGGATTGTTGAAATTTAACATATATCAAGAGTTATTAAGTGGAGTTACTCTTAGAGTAACTTGATCCCCACCCATATATATATATATAGGTGACGATCTGTTGACATTAGGTGTCAAACTTAGTCAAATTACACCTTTAATAACTTTTTGTAGAAAGCAAATTTAACCAATCCAACCGTTGAATTATGTGATATTATATTCATAATCATGTATATCAAATTTCATATCATTTGGACCTTTTTAGATATGTTATCTAACATTGAATATTTACATAAATTTTAATATCATATTGTACATTAAAATAAAGTGATGTGATGAAGTATTAAATAATTTTGAAATTATATGAAATTTTATATACTTAATCTAGTTAATAAGAATATCAAATTCAATGGTTGCATTGGTTAAATTTACATTCTATAAAAAGTTATTGAAGGTGTAATTTGACTAAGTTTGACACCTGATGTCAACGAATCCTGACCCTATATATATATATATATATATATATATATATATATATATATATATATATATTTGGGTGGCAATCAGGTTACCCCAAGAGTAACTCTCAATAGAGTTACTCTACTCAATAACTTTTGGTATATATTAAATTTCAACGATCTAATTGTTAAATTAAAAGATTTTATTAAGTAGATCAAGTCTACAAAATTTTGTAAAGTTTGAAAACTATTTGATACTTTATTAAATAAATTCAAATTAATGTATAGGATATTTTTCTAAATTAGAAGTAAATGTCAACTATAAGATTAACTATATACAAATGTCCGATTTACCTAAAATTTGGTGTACATAATCATTGATATAATATCAAAATATTTAGCAGTTAGATTTTTAAAATTTAATATATATAAAGAGTTATTAAGTGGAGAAACTCTATCAAGAGTTAATTTATTTATTTATTCTTGAAGATTGTTCATGAATGATACGCATATTACCTTATTCTAAATTCACCAAATTTTTTTTACCTTTCTAATTGGGCAATTGAGATCTCAATATTTGATAATTAAAAGTGCAAAACTTATCACTTTAAAAAAGAAAGAATTGAATCAGATGTGTAATTAAGAATCAATATTTGATATAAAATCAAATTTAAAAAAACTTTATTTCTTATAATACATTTAAGATCAAAAGTAATATAAACAACACATCTTATTTAATAGTTAATACTATAAAATAAACACATAAATGATTGCTTTGAAATATTCTAAAAATCAAGATCAAGATTGTTGTCTATTATATATCTATTTAGAATTAAATATACGTGTCATTTAATATAATAGAATAAATTTGATATAGAATAAAAAATAACAAAGTAAATGTCCATTAATTTTCATAATAAAATGTTTTAATTCGAGAATTAAGCATTTGATAATCATGATAATAAATTATTATATATTATTATATTACATTAAATACTAATAATGTAAAGAAAAATAATGTGTATTTTTATTCTATTATATTTTTATCAACCAATAAAATAATTAAATCTTATATGAATTTTGATTTTTGATAATATGACAATCAATTTATTAAATTTTTTATAATATATTATGATTCAAATTTATAGTAATTCCACAAAACAAAAAGTTATATGATCAACTTAACTATAAATAATTATGTATAAATTATTTTTCATTTTCATCGTTTCTTTCTAAAATACTCAATTACTAATATCTTCTTTTATTCATTTTATTCGATTTTAATGGAGGGATAAATATAAGCAAAAAACACAAATTCACTGATTTTTTTTTATCTTTTCTCTCATGTAAGTTTCTATCTTTTTCATTTATCTTTGAATATTTTTTACATATTTTGTCTAATATTTAGTATTAAAAGTTTGTTTGCAGACATTATTTTACTATTTTTTCATTTTCAATTATTGAAATGACATGAGGAGGGGTTGATTCTCCTGCTTCAAAGTCAATGATAAAGTATATTTTATTTGTTTACATGTTTAAAATATATTTGTCGAGGTATCGGTACTCACCCAAATTAACATGTACTAGAGGAAGAGTAAGTGTTTATCAAGCATCACTTTCATGTATATGATCACAACTTGAATCTCAACTAATATGCTTAGAAGACCTAATTATTTTCTCAACTAATATGCTTAGAAGACCTAATTATTTTCTATGTATAACGATAAAAATGTTACATCAAAGTAGGATTAAAAGTGAATTAAACCAACCTGAAATCACTAAAGATAAATTTACAAGTTTATTAGTTATTAGCATAAACAATATGATTTACAATATTATTATATAAGCATTATCTTATTTTTGTATTCATCGTTAATTTTTTGTTGTAATCTATAAGTTTAAATACCCACAAATTTCTTTTTTATATAATTAATGTTACCTTTTTTTTCCTCTTACGATAGAAACATATTTTTTTAAAAGAAAAACTAATAATTACAAAATGTAATATAAAATATTTTTTATTAAAATTATGTATATATTTAAGTTATATACAAATGTAAATATATTTATAAAGAAAATATTTTTTAAAACAAACATTTATATAAATTAAAATGATATGAGAGATATATAAATATAAAATTATTTGAATATATGTATCAATATTCATAATTATTTTTATATATTTTTTACATATTTACATATGTATCTACTAACATATACTTATATAAAATTTAAAAATAAGTGAGAAATACATAAAAATAATAATAAAATAAAAATTATAGATTGTAACTCATCAACACCCGGACATGGGTTATTATGCTAGTACTCTTGTATAATTGAGATTGTTCAAGCGAAGTCAATATATATATCATTGACTCACATCAAAATACATGCATTAATTAAACATTGAAGTGATTCCAAATTCATCTTGTCTTCTAATTATTTGTACGTGAGTAGAAGGAATCCAACTCTTGTTATTGGTGTGATTGATTAACATTGATTAATTGATGGTACTTTCATATTAGTATTTAGTAAATTACTTTTATATGTTACATAAATAATAAATCTTACTTTATTAATGATTGTAAATAAATAATCTTAGTATAAATATTCATCAATAAAAACAAACAGGTCATTATATATATATAAAAAAAAACGATGGTGCAACTTATATTATTCTCAACTTGTTAAATGCAGAACATATTTAAATACATTTATCAAATAAATAAATGAATTTCAGCCGCATATTAGTTTGATTTTGTTAAACAAGCCAACAAATGATATGTAGTAAATAGAACAACGAGAAATTTTTTATTAAATTTCCAAAAAACTAGTCGAACAGAATAACCAGTTGGAAGAAAAACATTGAGCTTGCAAGCAACTTATTGCTTGTTTAGTTTTGAGAAAACATCTTATCGTTTCATTTTCTAGCTGTTTTTATAAATAATTACAAAAATAACATTTTATTGTTGTATTATTTTTATTTTAAAAGATTTATATAAAAATAAAGAAAATAATCTTGTTGTATTAATTAATTCTTTCCTATATAAATCTTTAAACTATAAAATATAATATGATATTTCTATAATTAGTTGTAAAATAAAAAATAAAAAAAATATGTTCTGAAACTAAACAGACCTTTAAAGTCACTGTATAATATAATATATTATTAACTGTATTATTATATATTATTATATAATGTTTGCGTAACCAAAAACTCAACTTTGTCAACAAATGGGAAACACGGTGTGGGGCAGATTATCTAACTTAGGACACGAACAAGAGGGAATATCACTGAACCATTCAGCTCCAATCACATACTAATTTTATTCAGCTCTTCCATAATATTACAATGAAAAAAAAAAAACCCAAATCAACTAAATGAATGATCGAATATATATATATATATGTGTGTGTGTGTGTGTGTATGAACATCTTTTGTATAAGGGTACACATATAGTTCTAGTATTTGGAATAAAGTCTGTTACATAATTTAAACATCTTAGAAACCTTTGCAACTGTTTCTTATATTTAATTTTATTTGGAATTTTTTCTTCTTTGCAAATTCTAAGAACTGTTAAATAGGAGTAATTGTTCCTTGATATTTTTCATATCCTAAAAATTTACTTTTTTTAGTAACACAATGAATGTCGCTACTCTCGCTAAACAGAAGAGAGAAAGGAGAAGACAAGAATGTAATAAAAGAAATGGAAGATTCCATATCAAACTAGTTATTATAGATGTTCACAAGCAGCCTAAATATCAGTAATGAAATTAATTTGGCCATGTTCATCTGATAACATTTTGAAATAGAATTTACAAAAAAAAAAAGTCATCATTGGATGTCCAAACATAAATGTATCTATTAAAAGCTAGAACAGAAAGAATCAATATCACCTTTAGACAAATTAATCATGAAACAAAAGGCATTACAAAATGATTAAGTCATTAAGAGTCATTGGATAATTCTGAAGACCTTGAATCCCTGAAATAAGAAAGCCAATGCATTGATAATCCACAAGTCGAAGCATATAACCTAGATCAGAGAAGTCTGGACATCACATCTAAAATAGTAAGAAATGGTATTTAGTAGAAACCAAACCAAACCACTAATTCAAATTGTGTCTAGCCCAGCACACATCAAGCATTCTTTGGGATCATATTGGACCCTGACAACCTCTGAGTGGTTTGTGGTCCCCGAACACACATCCTAATAGCTTGGATTATTGGTCACAATTCACCCAGTTCTACTTACTCACATGCACGAGGTATCAGATACAACAAATTACAAAATGAAACATCAACAAAAGAAATAATAATAAGCCTTAAGGTTTCTATTTTATCGTTTACTTCATATGTAAATTCAATTTTCTAAAGAAAGAAATTCAAATATAAAACTAGAGTTTATAGATACCTGTAGAAATTGTCTTAAACTTAAGTAGTCCACTACATGGTTCACATCACACGCAAGCTCTCACGGAAGATTCAGTTGAGCAATCAATGTGATAAAACAATTTACTCCTATGTTTCAGTTGAATCACAAGAAAAAGAACTGCATAAAAAATCCTTCTATCTGCAATTCAAGTTAGATTGTAATGTCAATCTGCTAAAAAAAGATAGTTCCAGGGACAAAAACTTGGTCTTTAGATCATTAAAGCAAGTTGAACCTAGCAAGATCAAGTATTGGATAAGATAAGAAATACTTGCAACCAGCAAGATCTTCAATTTTTTTATGAGCATCTTGTCTAACCCTGTGGCCATCTATATATAAACAAACTCCCACATCAATTAGGTTGAATTACATAGGATTGGAAACTTTTGGAAGAAGCACCTTCTTTTCGCCAAGAAAGTTTCGGATCTTAATGGGAGGAGTTGTTGGTGATACGGGTGATGAGATTCTCGGCATGGCTGAGGGCTTTGCAGATGGCAATAGAGGTTTTGTAAGAGTCAAACCACTTACAGTTATGACAGCTGAGCCACCAGACCATGGCGGTAGGAAGTACGTGTGCAGTGGCAGAACCCCACACTACCAAAGAAGCTTTATACCAGTTTGAAGCTCTACATCCTAGCAAACTTCTCTGCCACCAGAACTAGAAATTTCTTGATCTCCTCTACCCTCGCCATCGCGCGCCGCCACTGTGTGAAGCTTTCAAGTTAGGGGAACCAAACAAGAACGATGAGAAGCACCATCTAATTCGTAAGCCCACAATGGATTCGCCTCACTCATTCATCGTTATAAACAGAGGGGGGAAATGATGATGCTAGAAAAAATTTAAAAAAAAATGAAAAATCAAAGTTGACAAAAAATGGAATTAAACGAGAGATGAAGAGTACGTGAGAATGATTTAATTGATACGATTTCACTTTCAAAAAGTCATCAACAAAATCGTTAGGGTTTAGGAATTGCAAAAAGTTAAGGCGGCACAGTTCAGTGAGCGCTTAGGAATGTTTCAAAGTGTTAAAAGCAGCGAGCTAAAGGGAAAAAATTATTTGGCACTTTAGCTCAACGAGAACAATTTTTTTCATAGTTTACGAGAAATAAAAATATGCCAGTTATTCAATCGTTGATAATAAAACATAAAAGAAAGTAGATAAAAACCGTTGTTTATTCATCTTTGAGAACAATTCTTAATAGTTGCATAAAGAAAATATGAAATTGCTTTCAATAAGACAACAGAATAAATAACCGTTCTCTATTGTGTTATAAGACAACAGTTTTTAAGCCGCATTGAGGAAAGGGGTTGCGGTAGCTTAAAAATGTTGTAGTGCTCTTTGTCGGCTTGACTCAACAAGTCTTGGAAAGATGGTTGGTTCAAGTATGATATGGGAATCACAAACTGCTTTATTCTCTCTCCAACATAGACTACAAGATAGCCCTTGGCATGTCTACCGCTTTTGAATTTGTCTGGTTTACAGTTAATGATGCCCTTCGGATACCCAGTAAATGAAAGCCCATTGTTGTATATAGTATGTGTTGTGACTTGGAAAGACTTGAAAGTGGAGGTTTTTGAATTTTGAATGCTTTAGGATGTGAATGATTTCTGTTGGTCCTAAATGCTTGTAACCATTAATATATATAGATAAAAGGATATGTAAGAAACCATTTGCTACCTGAATTATTGTTGCAGGCAAGGGCTATGAGATAGGAGTAATGGGACAAACTGGGATATAAGGGCATATGGTGATGTCTTAAAGGACTTTCTCATGAATCAACGTAACATGTTATAATAGTTAAACCTTCTGGTGTGAAGGCCAACAGATTTCCCCACTTGAAAAGAAACATATATCAACGAAAAAAAAGAAAATACTAATTGGATCATGTTGACAATAGTATTAACAGGGGGCGGGGCCCATGAACTTAATGTATGCAAATAGAATTTGCCGTACATTAAAAATGTGGCTCATAATGCCTCGTGATCATGTATTCAATGTTGGTTCTCTTCTTACCTCCAAACACTAATTTAGAGCTATCAATCTGGTCTGCTTAAGGTTTTATGGTTGATAACTGTGACTCTGATATTATTTGGTACATGATATATGTATATATCAATAGCACTGTCATCTTAATTATTTGAAGAAGCATGTGGGATGTCTACAGCATATCCACCATTGGATTAGCTATATGACAATGCATGCACAAGCATTAGGTTCTCAGGTGGGTATAATTTGTTGGCCATTATGTCGGAAGGTGAGGTATGCACTCCTATTGAACTTTCTAATCTTTGAAAAAGACCTGTGAGACAATACCATGTGGTGTGTCCCTCACTAGATCCCATCATGGACCATTGTGAAGTTGGATTGTAGAGGCCCTTAGCAACTATATATACACTATTTCTTGGGTTCTCAAGCAACACAAGTCATCGCATTCCTGAAGTATCAGAACTCAAATATTTCTTTCATATACAAGTCCTTTGTCATCAGTATATTATTTGTTGTGTGGAGCAACAGAAAACAATGGGTTTCCGCGTACCAGGTATTATTAGGCGGGCTTCATTTTCTACAATCCAAGCAGCCTCCAAGAGGGTTGATGTACCAAAAGGATATCTTGCAGTCTATGTTGGAGATAAGATGAGGCGGTTCATGATTCCAATATCATACTTGAACCAACCTTCATTTCAAGCATTACTAAGTGAAGCAGAAGAAGAATTCGGATATGATCATCCAACAGGTGGTCTCACAATACCATGCACGGAGGATGTGTTCCTAAATGTCACCTCTCATTTGAATGAGCTGTAAATCAATCATGCTAATGCAGAGGTAGATTAGATGAGGCAAATTTGTACAGAAGGCATTTTCTTTTATTGTGAGGATTTTCTATGCTGTACAGAAGTTGAAACCTGTATGCCTGAATGAGAATGCAACACAAGACATTTTTTAAGCACTTTTTGCTTTTGCCAAATCTCAATAAATTTAAATATATACAACAGTATCATCATGAAATTTAAGTTGATATATATCAGCACGCATCAGGCTATCAGCTTTATATTAGGGATTAAGTGCAGTAATTCTGTTGGAGATATTGACCAACCTTGATAAAAAGGATTCTATCATCACAGCAAAATTATTATCATATTCCAAGGGTCATTGATTCTTCCATTTTCCTAAACATGCAGCATCATCACATGGATTATCAGTTGTTTCTTGGGCAGAAAAGCAAGGATTGTTACTACTATGATATTGCCCCAAAATTCACAACAGCAATAGAAGAAGATATGGCAAATTTTAGTGGATGGAAAATAATAACTCTGATCCACTTCAATGAATAGTAAACACCTGTTCTATTATCCGTGGCCAATTATTTCTCCCTTTCCAATTTATTTCTGTTTATTAAATTAAAATTCAGATATAATTTATGATATAAATGTTTGTCAGTCATAATTGTTACAGACCTAAACATATTGTTTTGCATTAAGGCAACTTTCCCTTTATTTGGTTTGAAAACATTAAACCTATGCTTCTTGCATTGGTTCTTTGACTTCTATAAATATTGGTTTATAGATAATAAGCCATACCATACTTCAATGGTATAAGAGAAAGCTTTTGCTACAGGAGTAGGCAAGTGTTATTCAAGGAAAAAAGTAAACCTTGATGTTAAGTTCATTGTTATTTTGACCTACCTTGGCACCTCAAAATTTTAATTTCATATGTATAATATTAATATAATATATTTTGACTTTGTCGCAAATAAATTTATCTTTCTCTTGGTCCCAGGAAAAATACTTTTGCTCTACCCTTGAAAGGAATCATGTGTTCTATTCCTGCTGTGAAATTTATCAAAACAAAGTCCGTTTTCTTTTTTTCTTTTTTACAGAAATCAACCTTGCTCATACAGGGGCAAGTGAACATGGTTACTAATAACAGAAGACACAGAGGAGCTTTTTGAGTAGTTGAATTCATTTTCATTAGACAAAAATATGATATATACTGTGATTTTTTCATTCTGACAGTTTTTCTTTTCCCTCATTCTAAAGAAAGGGAGATTGATCTATACAAGTTGCAAAGACACCTATTGTACAAAATGTCTCTACGAATATATGTCAGTCTCCTGTCGTGTGAGATTTATTGTCCATTCAAGCAACAAGAAGTTATACGTTGGAAGACTTCTTCGCTGCATGGAATTGTGAGGCCACCATGGGATGATCATATCCAAACTCATCCTCAGTTTGACTCAACAAGTGTTGGAATGAAGGTTGGTTCAAGTATGATACAGGGATCACAAATTGTTTCACTTTCTCTCCGACATAGACTGCAAATAGCCTTTTGCCGCATCCACTGCTTTTGAAGATGCTTGATTTGCTGCAAATAACACCTTTCTGATACCAGGTAAACGAAAACCCATTGTTGTATTGTGTTAGAGACTTAGAGAATGGCTTAAGATAAGACTTGAAAGCAGAGGCTTTTGAATTTCAAATGTGTTAAAGTGTGAATGATTTGTGTCGGTCCTAAATGCTTGCAGCCATGAATATATATAGATAAAAGGATATGTAAGAAACCATTGGCTACATGAATTGTTGACGAATGAGGGCTATGAGATAGGAGCAATGGGGCCACCTGAGAGACAAGGGCATATGGTGTTGTCTTAGTGGTCTTTCTCAAGAATCAACATAACATGTTATAATAGTTAACCTTTTGGAGTGAAGGCCAACAGATTTCCCCACTTGAAAAGAAACATATATCAATGAAAAAAAAATTCTAATTGGATCATGTTGACAATTATTAAGGGGGATTGGGGTCATCACTTAATTTATGCAAATTTCATGCTGGCGTGTTGGTTAGAATTTGCCGTACATAAAAAATATGGTGTGTTCTTCAAGAAAAATTATTAGATAGTCCAAGACTACCAAGTGTCTATGGTCCCAACTAATATTTATATAATACATATTCAACTTTTACAATTCACGATAAAGAATTAATAACACTTGATTACAAGTCATATAGAGATTAATGGGGACCATGGTAGTCTAGGACCACCTAATAATTTTTCCGTCTTCAGTGCTGCTATCATGGATAAAGTTGTGTAGACGTGTGTAACCCCACCTTATCAAACAATGGCTAACATAAAGCCTCCCCTTGTAACCAAATAATATGTTCCTAAGTGAAACCTAATGTTTGTTCATGCATTAAATTGTATTCCATATTTTTGTAAACATGCTTTGGACATGTTTTCTTCATGTTATGTTGAAGTACAGCTGGAAGGTAATTTCTAGCTAATGAATTATAAGGCAAGGGATAGCAAGAGATCGCAGACCATTATATTTCTGAGGTTTGACATTATACATCTGTTTTATTTGAGTTCCCTCCACGAGGTGGGACTCGTATTATCTATTATAACATGTTACATTGATACTTGGAAAGTCCTCCAAGGCAACACCATGTGCCATCGTCTCCCTGTTGGTCCCATGACTCTTATCTCATAGCCCTTCCCCTTCAATCATTCATGCAGCCAACAATTTCTAAAAATTCTTTCATCTATATATATTCATGGCACCAAGCATTTTTGACAAAAAAAATCATTCATCCTAAGGCATTGGAAGTTCAAGAACTTGCATCCTAATTATAGTCTTTTGACAGCATTCTCTTCCCAAGCCTCAACGCACAACAATGGGTTTTAGTCTACCTGGTATCAAAAAGGCATCATTTGTTGTAAACCAAGCATCTTCAAAAGTAGTGAATGTGCCTAAGGGCTAACTTACAGTCTATGTTGGAATGAAAATAAAGCGGTTTGTTATCCCCATATCATACTTGAACCAGCCTTTTCCTTTCAAGATTTGTTGAGTCAAGCTGAGGAAGAATTCGGGTATGACCATCCAATGGGTGGTGTCACAATACCATGCATGGAGGATGAGTTCCTAAACGTCACTTCTCACTTGAGTGACCTGTAAATCATGCTAATGGAGAGACAGATACATTAGATGAGGAAAATTTGTACCCATCGGAAGATGAAACCTATTGCCTAAATGAGAATGCAACACAAGACATTGCTTAAACAACTTTTGCTTTAATTTTAATATATACAATACCATCATTATCAAATTTAAGGTTATATATATCAGGCTATCAGCTTATATATGGATTAAGTGCAGTAATTCTTTTGGAGATGTTGACCCACCTTGATTGTGGTTGTTACTGATGAAATTGCTACAAATTTCTAGAAGATTGTAGCAATAACATATGTAAATGAAAAAGTAAAGATTATTCTAGAATACTCTTGTAAAATATTCACAATGTATTTAGAAAAATCTAGAAAATAAATCCAGAAACTTATAGAAATGTAGCTTTACAAAAAAGTAGAAAAGCTAAGAGAAAAGTGAGATAACTCTAGAACAATAAAGTCTAGATGTTTCTAGAACTATCCTTGCATGCCTATAAATAGGCAATTGTATGATCATTTGTATGTAAACACTTCCAAATATCAAATAAAGCCTTACTATCATTCTCTATCAACTACTTCTATATCATTTAGCACCTTTACACATATTTTTCTAAAACTTATAGTGGTACTAGAGCTATGTTCGATCATCTACTGGGCGTAGATATATTATCCAACTATTTCCAAAAAATCTTACTATATTCTCTACCAATCCCATAATTTTTCCTTAACCAATGGCCAATACTATTCAACCCTCATCTATTCATGTCCCTATTTTTACTGGAGAAAATTATGATTTATGGAGCATTAAAATGAAGACATTTTTTTGCTCCAAAGATCTATGGGATATTATAGAAGATGGATTCATTGCTCCCGCAGACATTTCTACTTTGACTATAGCTCAAAAGAAGGAGTTAAAGGAAAACAAGCAAAAAGATTCAAGGGCATTATTTATTTTACAACAAGCAATAGTTGACACAATTTTTCCAAGAATAATGGGTGCCACAAGTGCTAAAGAAGCATGAAGTACACTGCAGGAGGAGTTTCAAGGAAGTGCCAAAGTATGTGTCATTAAACTTCAAACCCTAAGACATGAGTTTGAATTAATACAAAATGAAGGAGTTCGAGACCATAAAAGATTACTATTCTAGGATAAAAGAAATAGTTAGTCAAATGAGAGCATATAGGGAAGATATTCTTGACAAGAGAATTGTTGAGAAAATTCTAATTTTTATTCCCCATAAATACGATGCGATTATAACTACAATTGAGCAAACCAAAGATCTGTCTACCATGTTAATGATAGAACTAATGTGCTTTCTTGAAGCATATGAGAAAAGATTGAGTAAGCATAATATAAATTCTATCGAAAATGCCTTTCAATCAAAGCTCAAATTACAGTCTCAAAATAAATATAGAGGAAAGAAAAATAGTGGAGAACTTTCTAGAAATAAAGGAAATTCAAGAAGTGTCTTTAAGACCAATCAAGATAAATATCTCCACGTGGCATATACAAGAAGACAAGTCACTTGGAGAAAAACTGTTGGCATCGTGGAAAGCCATAGTGTCAGTACTGCAAGCAATTCGGACATGTAGAGAAGAACAACAAATTTTGTTAAAGAGGATGATAGTGACCAACATCTTTTTTATGCTACCCGAGATTCCAGTGATGAAACAAATGGAAGCTGGTACTTGGATAGTGGTTGCAGCAATCACATGGTCAAAGATAGGAGCATCTTTAAGGAAATTGATAACTCCATCAAAGTAAAAGTTTGTTTGGGAAATGGCATCATGGTGGAGTCCAAAGGAAAAGGCACTGTCATGGTGGACACAAAGAAAGGTATGAGACTCATCAAAGACGTCTTACTTGTTCCCAATCTTAGAGAAAATCTCTTGAGCATTGGCCAAGTGATGGAGAAAGGCTATGCTCTACACTTTGAAGGAGATACATGCACAATCTATGATAACTATAACAAAAGGCAGGAGATAACCCAAGTTAAAATGGAAAAAAGAAATAGAAGTTTCTCGATAAGCTTCAAATATACTACCAACATTGCCATGAAAGTCCAAGTTGATGATTCATGGTTATGGAATCGAAGATTTGGCCACTTCAACACCCATGCTTTGAAGCTTTTATACCAAAAGAATATGATGAGAGACCTGCCATTCCTGAAAGAAAACAATGAAACTTGTGAAGGATGTCTTCTTGGAAAGCAACACAAACTACCATTTTCAAATGACAAAGCATAGAGAGCTAAAGACTTGTTGGAGTTGATCCACACTGACATTTGTGGACCGATGAGGACACTGTCACTCAACAACAACAGGTACTTCATCCTCTTCATTGACGACTTTTCTAGAATGACCTGGGTATACTTCATTAACGAAAAGTCAGAAGTCTTTGGAATATTCAATAAGTTTAAAGCTCTCGTTGAGAAGCAAAGTGGGAAACATATAAAGGTACTTAGAAGTGATCGAGGCAAAGAGTATAACTCACATGAGTTTAATAAGTTTTGTGAAGATGAATGCATTAAGCGTCAACTCACCGTCATATATTCTCCACAATAAAATGGCATGTCTAAAAGGAAGAATCGTACAGTCACGGAAATGGCTAGATCAATAATGAAGGATAAGGGTTTGCCTAACACTTTTTGGGTAGAAGCAATGTACACTACAGTATATATACTCAACAAATGTCCAACTAAGACAGTTCAAGACAAGACTCCTATTGAGGCATAGAGTGGGCAAAAGCCATTAGCTAAACACTTACGAGTATTTGGGTCTATATGCTACATACATGTTCCTAATGAGAAGAGACACAAGCTAGAAGACAAGACTATACGAGGTATTTTCTTAGGGCACAGTACGTAGTCAAAAGGCTATCGAGTCTACAACTCGCAAACAAAAAAGCTCACCATCAGTCGAGATGTTAAGGTAAATGAAAATGCTACTTGGAATTAAGAAGAAGAACAGGTTGTGAGAAGCAACATTCCTGTTCTAAAGCAACAACCTCAAGAAGAAGCTAAAGAAGTAGTAGGGGATCTAGGTACACTTCCTCCACCTTCACAACAAGATACTTCACCAAAGTTTACTTTGAGAAGAGTAAGATCTTTGGTGGATATATATGAAACTTACAACATGGCCATGCATGAGCCTAAATGTTATGAAGAAGCATCAAAGCAAGAAGTATAGGTCAAGGCAATAGAAGAAAAAATTAAAATGATCAAAAAGAATAATACTTGGAAGCTCGTAGATTGTCCACACGGAAAAAACATTATTGAGTTAAATGAGTCTACAAGACAAAGCTCAACCCTATTGGTACCATAAAAAAGCATAAGGCTAGATTAGTCCCTAAAGGCAACTCACAACAACCTAGAGTTGACTACAATGAAACATTTGCCCCAGTTGCTCGCCTGGATACAATTAGAGCTTTAATAGCTCTTGCAGCACAAAAAGGGTGGAGCTTCTACCAATTGGATTTCAAATTTGCTTTTCTAAATGGAGTGCTTGAAGAAGAGATTTGTGTTGAGCAACCACAAGCTAGGTTTCATTAGCAAAGGCAATGAAGGCAAAGTACTAAGACTAAGAAAAGCCTTATATGGTTTCAAGCAAGCTCCCCGAGCATGATACAGCAAAATCGATCAATACTTCACCGATCAATGATTCAGGAGGAGCAAAAGTGAGTCAACATTGTACATCAAGACTCAAGGTTAGCATGATACTTTTATCGTCTCCCTATATGTAGATGATCTTATCTACACAGGAAACACTACGAAGATGATGAATGATTTCAAAGAAGACATGATGAAGACATTCAAGATGACAAATCTTGGCTTGATGAATTACTTCCTCGGCATAGAGGTAAGACAACAAAAGGAAGGAATATTTATATCTCAAAAGAAATACACTGAAGCACTATTGAAGAAATTCAAGATGTATGGTTGCAAGTCTGTTGCTACTCCACTTGTGACAAATGAGAAGCTGCAAAAAGATGATGGAACACTAGAAGCAGACGCATCATGCTATAGAAGTTTGATGGGAAGCCTACTATATCTCACAGCCACATGACTAGACATCATGTATACTATAAGTTTTCTATCAAGATTCATGCAGAGGTCAAGTCAAATTTACTATGGAGCAGCAAAAAGAATTTTAAGATATTTACAAGGCACAAAGGAGTTGGGGATATGGTACAAAACCATGGCCAACTCAAAGCTGACCAGCTACACCGACAATGATTGGGCAGGATCAATAGATGACATGAAGAGTACTTCAAGATATGCCTTTTCACTAGAATCAGGAGTATTCTCTTGGGTATCCAAAAAGCAAGCAACAGTTACTCAATCAGTAGCAGAAGTAGAGTACATGGCTACCGCGGAATCTACAAGTCAAGCTATATGGCTTCGAAGAATACTTGGAGAAATGGGTGAACAACAAAATGCCCCTACCATAATCTACTGTGACAACAAATCAGCTGTAGCAATGGTGAAAAATCCAGTCCATCATCAAAGAACAAAACATATAGCTATCAAATATCACTTTATCAGAGAAGCAGAGGCAATTAAACAAATCTAACTCCAGTACTGTATGACAGAAGATCAAGTTACAAACATTCTTACGAAGGCACTACCAAGAGCAAGATTTGAGCATCTACGTACAATGCTTGGAGTTTCCGAAATTTGTATTAAGGAGGAATGATGAAATTGCTACAAATTTCTAGAAGATTGTAGCAATAACATATGTATATGAAAAAGTAAAGATTATTCTAGAATACTCTTGTAACATAATGTATTTAGAAAAATCTAGAAAATAAATCTAGAAACTTATAGAAATGTAGCTTTAGAAAAAAGTAGAAAAACTAAGAGAAAAGTGAGATAACTTTAGAACAATAAAGTCTTTATGTTTCTAGAACTATCCTTGCATTCCTATAAATAAGCAATTGTATGATCATTTGTATGTAAGCACTTCCAAATATCAAATAAAACCTTACTATCATTCTCTATCAACTACTTCTATATCATTCAGCACCTTTACACATATTTTTCTAAAACTAACAGTTACTGCTGCGCGATTGCATGTCAACCAACAACAGATTGTCCTTAAACAGTTTTAGCCATTTGTTGCTAGATTTTTCTATAACATGTGGCTCTTTCAGTTCCTTCTTTAAGCACCACATAGTAATTATATATCAAGTACTCCCTCCCGTTCTATCATCACTGAAAAATCATGATCATTTTCCAAGGGTCATCCTTTCTTAAATTTTCCTAAACAAGAAGCATCATCACATGGACTATTAGTTGTTTACTGGGCAGAAAGGCATGGAGTTATTACTACTATGGTATTGCCCCGAAATTCACAACAGCAATAGAAGAAAAAATTTGGTTGACAGAAAATAAGATCTCTGATTCACACAGTTTCAATGAGTAGTGAATATTTGTTCTATTACCCATTGCCAATTATTTCTCCCTTTCCAATTTATTTCTGATTATTAAATTTTAATTGAGAATTTGGATATCTGACTTCCAAGTCCAGCTGTATAAATATTTTTGGGTGATGATTTAAGATATAAATATTAGCCAGTCATAATTTTTACACAACTAGACCCATTCTCTTGCTTTAAGGACACTATTTCTTTATTTAGCCTGAAAACTTTAAATCTATGTTTCTTGCATTGTAAGGTTATATTTTCATTTATATTTAAAAAAAAAGAAGTTATAGAAAAGCAGTGGTTCTTTGACTTCTCCAAATATAGGGTTATAGATAAGAGAAAGCTTTTGTTAAGGAGTAGGGCAGGTTTATCAAGGAAAAAATAAACCTTGATGTTAAGTCCAATTTTAATTTGCACCTGCTTTGGCAGGGAAGGTACCTCGTGTGTTGTTTAGGACCTTGGCACCTCAAAATTTTAATTTCATATGTATATTTATTAATAAAATATATTTTGTTTATCCCAAATAAATTTATCTTTCTCTTTGGTCTTTGAAAAAATACTTTTGCTCTACCCTTGATAGGAATCATGTGTTCTATTTCTGCTTTCAAATTTATCAGAACAACGTCTGGTTGTTTTAACAGAACCCAACCTTGCTCATACAGAGAGAGAAGTTAACGATGAAACTAATAAACAGAAAGCACAGAGGAGCTGCTTGTGTAGTTGAATTCATTCTAATTACACAAAAAATATGATATACTGTGATTTTGTCATTATATAGCATTTCCAACTTCTACAGGAAAGGGAGATCTTTACAAGTTGAGAAGATGCCTATTGTACAAAATGTCTCTACTAATCTACGTCAATCTCTGACGGTGTGTGATTTATCGTCAATTCAAGCAAGATATGTTGGAAGACTTCTTCGCTGTACGGAATTGTGAGACCACCCATGGGATGATCATATCCAAACTCTTCCTCAGCTTTACTCAACAAGTCCTTAAATGAAGGTTGGTTCAAGTATGATACAGGGATCACAAACTGCTTCATTTTCTCTCCAACATAGACTGCAAGATAGCCCTTTGGCGCATCCACTGCTTTTGAAGATGCTTGATTTGTTGCAAATAATGCCTTTTTGATACCAGGTAAACGAAATCCCATTGTTGTATTGATTTGAGAAGAAAATGGTTTAAGAAAAGTCTTGAGAATAAGCTTTTGAATTTTGAATGCTTTAGGATGTGAATGATTTGTGTGGGTCCTAAATGCTTGCAGCCATGAATATATATAGATAAAATGATATGCAAGAAACTATTAATTGGTTCTTGAATTATTGGTGAAAGAGGGATATGAGATAGAGTCATGGGACCAAATGAGAGACAAGGCAAGTGGTGTTGTCTTCGGGGACTTTCTTAAGAATTAACCTAACATGTTATAGTAGATAATACAAGTCCCACCTTCTGGAGCTATGAAAAAGTAAGTCTAATTGGATCTTGTTGATACTTATTCAGGGTGGTGGGGCCCAGAATGTGGTTCATAATGCTTCATGATACGATCATGCATTCAATTTTGGTTCTCTTCTTATCTCCACTCTTTCAGAGCTATAAAGTTGTATAGGACAGCGCCATATGCCCTTGTTTTCCAGTTGGTCCCATGACTCCTACCATAGCCCTCCACCAATCACACAAGTAGCCAAACAAATTCTCACATATCCTTTTATCTATATATATTCAGGGCGGCAAGCACTTGGGACCAACACAAATCATTTGTAGCAAACCAAGCATCTTCAAAAGCTGTGGACATGCCATGGGACCCCTTGCAGTTTGTGCTCTCCACTTCATACTTGAAGCAAACTTCATTCCAAGAGTTATTGAGCCAAGCTGAGGAAGAATGTGTATAAACATGCAACGGGTGGTCTTACAATTCTTTGCAGAGAAGATGTGTTCTTAGATATCACTTCTCGCTTGAATAGGCACTATAATGTTAAAATAAGACTGATGTAGACATATATATTACTTGACACGTATTTTGTTATCCACTTTCTTGCCTTGAAAATATTTTCTCTTTTCTTATCTACTCAGGCAAGTGTAAAAATGTTCAAATGAATGAGAAGTTTATGATAACCCGTTTTGTATGAGAAGGAGAATCACAAACCAGAACAAGATATGGGAGCTGAGGCCATCAAATTTGGGGCACATGGAGATGAATCGGCTAAAGTGGAAGGGAATTTTTATTTATTTTGCAAGGTGCTAATTTTATTTAATTTATTTATGCTGAATCTTTAAGGGAGACGAATTGTTAATTTTGCAGGGGAAGGGAAGGGAGTTTGTTAAGCTGAATAGGATGTGTTGATTTCTCACATTAAATGTCACTTTTAGAGTATCTTTCTGAAAGAGATTGAATATGAACAACTGAAAGTGATTGAACGCCTCTGCAGCAAGCATTGGGCCAGCTTAATCAATGATCTTTTTCTCCTTATGAAATCAGTGATTTGAATGCTTTATTAGTTTAGTAGAAAAATTATATAGGACTAAAAGGCTTCAGATATTTTCAAATGCCAACTTACATTCAAATGATGTTATATTTATTATTTATATATTTTTATGAAATTGTTAATTTCATGTTTTACCAGTATCATTTCTTTCAAAAAAGTTGTTGTAATTGTGTTAAATTAAGTGACAATGTATTTTGTAGAAAGTAAATTCGTTACCAAATTTTTATTGAGATTTTTCTGCCAAATTTTAGACCATCAATTTTGTGGATTATATAGGAATGTGTTTTAGGAATGATTATGAAAAAAGATTTTTGCCATCATTGAACTACTCAAACATTATTTATATAAAATTCATCCAATCTATTTTCAATCATATTTGTATGTCAGATGTTTTAACACATAAATTAAATATAAAATAAGGATTTTGCAAATTAAGTGTCATTTAATTTACCCTTTTGAATTTCAAATGTCAATTAGTGTCATTATTATATTTTAAATGTAATAGACATATAATTGCTAATTCAATACATTTTCAAATATGTAACACCTTATTCACTAGTTCAATTACCTTAGAAGGCTGAAATTTTTATTTTAAGTGTAAAATTATTATTTATATTGAATAATATTTACATAGTAATAATTTTTTTTAATAATTAAAATTTTAATCAAATTTAGTCTTTTAATTACAAATTAATTATTAATATATAACTGCTAATTAAATACACAGCTTAATTGCACTTTGTGTCACCTAAGTTTCATCATTTTGCAGATTTTCCCACCATGTTTTTTTTCGTATTTTGCCACTCTATTTTTGAAATCTTGCGAATTTTGTCCAATCTTGAACATTTGATGAAACTGTTCAAAATGCAAGATTTTGCCATCCTTAATGAACAATTGATGATTGGGCAAAATTTGTAAGATTTCAAAAATAGGGTGACAAAATGCAAGAGAAAAAAATGCGGTAGCAAACTATGCAAAATGATGAAACTTGGGTGCACAAAGTGCAATTAAGCCTAAATACAATTTAAAACTATGAGGTATTGATTACCAATTGTAACAACATTATCTGTTTTAAAATTTGATTATGACACCATTTTCTGGATTGATTTTTCATTTAAAATATTTCTAACAAACTTTAATTTCATTATTATTCTCTTTAATGTATGATTCCCTAGACATATTTATTTAAACTAATTTAAATCAATTATTAATGTCAAAATAAATTTTAAATTTATACTTTTAAAATATACCTAAATATAAAAGGCCAATACATAATCTTTTAATATACTTCAATTTCAAATAATTCCTCAATCATATAATTTAATAATATAAACCCTCAACCATTTGAAGCATTAAAAACATGTGATTTTTAATTGTATATTCTTATTAGATTTAATTTTATATCCTGTATTGTAACATCATTTCGAATAAGTATTTTCTTTTATCCAACATTTAATAGATTTATACTTTGAACTACTTGAACTTTATTTATTTAAAATTCATCCAATATATTTTCGATCATATTCGTGTTTCAAATCTTATAAGACATGAATACATAAATTAAATATAAAATAGTTATTTTACAAATTAAGTGTCATTTAATTTACCCTTTTCAATTCAAATTTCAATTAGTGTCATTATTATATTTTAAATGTAGTAGGCATATAACGGCTAATTCAATACATATTTAAATCATTTATTACCTTACACTCCAATTTCCATATAAATATTTACTTTATAAATTTTGGAAGCTGTTATTTGTTTTTTTATAAGAATCTTTTATGAGTTTAATGGCTATGCACTGTTAGTGTAAAAAGTTTTACACTATCAACCAATTAAAAATTACCGTTGGTAGACTTTTAAGGTAATTATTGTAAAAGTCAACAAACTTACCATATATGATGGTTTCTGATTGGATGATAATGTAAAACTGTTTTACACTGACAATGCATAGCTTATTTTCTCATCTTTTATTAGTCAAAACGAAGTACAAGGGTTACTCAAATCCATATTACAAAGATATAACCTGAGGAACTAGCTAGATAACAGTAGACAAGCTACATGATCAAAGCACCCATTGGAAAAAGAGCACTCAAAACAATTACTTTTGGTCTTGTACCACATGTTATATACATTTAAAATATAATAATGACACTAATTGACATTTGAAATTCAAATGGGTAAATTAAATGGCACTTAATTTGTAAAATGCTTATTTTATATTCAATTTATGTATTATAACATTTGACATATGAATATGATTGAAAATATATCGGATGAATTTTATATAAATAAAGTTCAAGTAGCTCAAAGTATAAATCTAGTAAATATTGGATAAATTAAAGTACTTATTGAAAATGATATTACAATATATGATATAAATTTAAATCTAATAATAATTTACAATTAAAAAAAACATGTTTTAATGCTTCAAATGGTCGAGGTTTTATATTATTAAATTATAAGATATTGAGGAATTACTGAAATTGACGTATATTATAGATTATCCATTGGTCTTTTATGTTTAGGTATATTCTAAGAGAAAATAGGCTATCCACTATCAGTGTAAAGTGATTTTACATTGTCATCTAATTACAAACTATCATATATGTTCAATTTGTTGATTTTTATAATAATATCTTAAAAGTCATAACAATGGTAATTTGTAATTGGTTGACAATGTAAAACTTTTTATACTGATAGTACATAGCCATTAAACCCACATGTTAAAAGTATAAATTTAAAATTTATTTTGAATTTAATAATTGATTTAAATAAATATGCTCAGGTATCATACATTAAAGAGAATAATAATGCAATTAAAGTTTGTAGTAAATATTTAAATATGAAAAATCAATCCAGACAATTATGTCATAATGAAATTCAAAACATGATAATGTTGTTACAATTGGAAATCAGTAACTGATAGTTTTAAATTGTATTTAATTAACAGTTATATATTAATAATTAATTTGTAATTAAGAGACTCAATTGATTAAAATTTTAATTATTAAAAAAATAAATACTATGTAAATATTATTAAATATAAACATGAGAAAAGAATAATTTTACACTTAAAATAAAAAATAGCCTGCTATGTTAATTGAATTGGTGAATAAGGTGTTACATATTTGAAAATGTATTGAGTTAGCCGTTATATGTCTATACTACATTTAAAATATATTAATGACAGTAATTGACATTTGAAATTCAAATGGGTAAATTAAATGACACTTAATTCGTTAAATACTTATTTTATATTTAAAAGGCATAACTGTGTTAGCATCTTACCCTGCTGCGTAATTACAAAACTTGGAAACCATTGAACTATTTACAATTTTTCATATCTTTTTAACTTTTAAGCAATGATTCCATCTATTGGTAGTGTCTAACACTGTAACCCCTGCGTGAACCTAGTATTGTACATTGTATTTATTATTAATCAATTACTATGCAATTAAAAATAAGTCATGATTATGACTTATGACTTATCAGTTATACAAGCTAAAGGTATCACAAGTCAGAACCACAAAATAAAGGAAAGAGAAGAAGTAGTAAGGCCTAGAGATTGTGAGAGAGAGAATTGAATTTGAATTCTCTATTAAAGAATTGTTACTGACTACAATGATACAGAGGGGTATATGTATGTAACTATATATAGCTCCGTGTGTTGTTTAACCACCTAACGCCATGCTCTATGAATTTGTCATTCTAATGGTCTTTCCCCCTCGAGAAGGGAGACTTTTACATGTTGAGAAGAAGCCTAAATACAAAATGTTTATATTACTCTATGTCAGTCTCCTAAACTTTGAGATTTACAGCTCACTCAATGTATAAGTTACATGATGGAAGACATCTTCACTGCAAGGAATTGTAATACCACCTGTGGGATGATCATATCCAAACTCTTGCTCAGCTTGACTTAACAAGTCTTGGAAAGATGGTTGGTTCAAGTATGATACGGAAATCACAAACCGGTTCATTCTCTCTCCAACATAGACTACAAGATAGCCCTTTCGCGTGTCTACCGCTTTTGAATTTGTCTGGTTTGAAACAAATGATGCCCTTTGGATGCCCAGTAAATGAAAACCCATTGTTGTATAGTATGTGTTGTGACTTGGAAACACTTGAAGGTAGAGGTTTTTGAATTTCGAATTCATGCTTTAGGATGTGAATGATTTCTGTTGGTCCTAAATGCTTGTAACCATTCATATATATAGATAAAGGCATATGTAAGAAACCATTGGCTACCTGAATTATTGTTGAAGGCAAGGGCTATGAGATAGGAGTAATGGGACAAACTGAGAGACAAGGGCATATGGTGTTGTCTTAGAGGACTATCTCAAGAATCAACGTAACAAGTTATAGTAGTTAACCTTCTGGAGAGAAAGCCAACAGATTTCCCCACTTGAAAAGAAACATATTTAAAAGAAAAAAAAAATCTAATTTGATCATGTTGACAATTATGAAGGGGGGGAGGGGGACCATGAACTTAATTAAGTATGAAAATTTCACGCCGATGTGTTGGTTAGAATTTGCCGTACATAAAAACTGTGGTGTCGTCTTCATTGATAAAGTTGTGGTAGACGTGTGAAACCCCACATTACCAAAAAGTGGCCATCATAAAGCCTCCACTTGTAACCAAATGAGGCGTGTCTAAGTGAAACCTAACGTTTGTTCATGCATTAATTGGTTTTCCATATTTTTTTAAACATGCTTTGGACATGTTTTCTTCACATTGACAATGCAGCCAAATGTTTAGGTACAGCTGGAAGGTAATTTCTAGCAGATGAATTATAAAGCAAGGGATAGCAAGAGATCATAGACCATTATATTTCTGAGGTTTGACATTATACACCTGTTTTAGTTGAAGTGGATTCGCTCCACAAGGTGGGACTCGTATTATCTTTTATAACATGTAACATTGATCACTGAGAAAGTCTTCCATGGCAAAACCATATGCCCTTGTCTCCCTGTTGGTTCCACGATTGTTATCTCATAGCCCCTCGCCCCCACCCCCCAATCATGTAGTCAACTATTTCATACAAATTCTTTCTTCTATATATATTCATGGCTGCAAGCATTTAGGACAACAAAAATCATTCATCCTAAGGCATTTGAAGTTCAAAAACTTGCATCTTATTTACAGTCTTTTTTTTTTACAACATTCTCTTCCCAAGTCTCAATGCGTACAACAATGGGTTTTCGTCTATCTGGTATCAGAAAGGCATCAGTTGCAGCAAACCAAGCATCTTCAAAGGCTGTGAATGTGCCAAAGGGCTACCTTGCAGTCTATGTTGGAAAGAAAATGAAGCGGTTTGTTATCCCCGTATCATACTTGAACCAACCTTCCTTTCAAGATTTGTTGAGTCAAGCTGAGGAAGAATTCGGGTATGACCATCCAATGGGTGGTCTCACAATACCATGCATGGAGGATGAGTTCCTAAATGTCACTTCTCAATTGAATGACCGGTAAATCATGCTAATGGAGACACAGATAGATTAGATGAGGAAAATTTGTACAGAAGGCACTTTCTTTTATTATAAGGATTTTTTAATTTTTTTTTGTTTTCTTGTATAATCCCATCGGAAGTTGAAACCTGTAGCCTGAATGAGAATGCAACACAAGACATTGTTTAAACACCTTTTGCTTTTGCTTAATCTCAATAAATTTTAATATATACAATAGCATCATTATCAAATTTAAGTTGATATATATCAGGCTATCAGCTTATATTAGGGGTTAAGTGCAGTAATTCTTTTGGAGATGTTGACCAACCGTGATAGTGGTTGTTACTGCTGCCCGGTTGTATTTCAACCCACAACACATTGTCCTGAAACAGTTTTAGCCACTTGTTGCTAGATTTTTCTATAATATGTGGCACTTTTAGTTCCATCTTTATGAACCTGTAAGTTTTAGAAAAATATGTATAAAGGTATTGAATGATATAGAAGTAGTTGATAGTGAATGATAGTAAGACTTTATTTGATATCTAGAAGTGCTTGCTATAATGCAAAGACCATTTGTCTATTTATAGACTTGCAAGGATAGTTCTAGAGATATTTATTGTTCTAGAGTTATCTAATTATTACATTATGTAGTATTCTAATTTTTAACTAAAAGTATTAAGATAATTCTAGAATAATCTTTACCTTTTTATATACAGATGTTACTACAATTTTCTAGAAATTTGTAACAATTTCATCAGAACCAAATAGTAATTATATATCTTCAGTTAATTTAGTACTCCCTCCCCGTTCTATCATCACTGCAAGATCATTATCATTTTCCAAGGGTCATTGATTCTTCCATTTTCCTAAGCAAGCACCACCATCACATGGATTGTTAGTTGTTTCTTGGGTGGAAAAACATGGAGTTATTACCACTATGGTATTGCCCAATAATTGATAACAGCAATAGATGAAGATATCGCAAATATTGGTGGACAGAAAATATAAACTTCTAATCACACAGTTTTTATTAAAGTAACTAGCTGTTCTATTACCCATGGCCAATTATTTCTCCCTTTCGAATTTATTTCTGTTTATTAAATTTTAATTGAGAATTTGGATATCTGACTTCCAAGTCCAGCTGTATAAATATTTTTGGGTGATAATTTAAGATATAAATATTAGCCAGTCATAATTGTTACACAACTAGATCCATTCTTTTGCTCTGAGGACACTTTTTCTTTATTTGGCCTGAAAACTTTAAATCTATATGTTCTTGCATTGTAAGGTCATATTTTCATTATATTTAAAAGAAAGAAGTTATAGAAAAGCATTGATTCTTTGACTTCTCCAAATATAGGATAATAGATAAGAGAAAGCTTTTCTTACAGGAGTAGGGCAGGTTTATTCAAGGAAAAAATAAACCTTGATGTTAAGTCCAATTTTATTTTGCACCTGCTTTGGCAGGGAAGGTACCTCGTGTGTTGTTTAGGGCCTTGACACCTCAAAATTTTAATTTCATTTGTATATTTATTAATAAAATATATTTTGTTTGTCCCAAATAAATTTATCTTTCTCTTTGGTCCTAGGGAAAATACTTTTGCTCTACCCTTGATAGGAATCATGTGTTCTATTTCTGCTTTCAAATTTATCAGAACAAAGTCTGGTTTTTTTAACAGAACCCAACCTTGCTCATACAGAGAGAAGTTAACAATGAAACTAATAAACAGAAAGCACAGAGGAGCTGCTTGAGTAGTTGAATTCAGTCTAATTACACAAAAAATATGATATACTGTGCTTTTGTCGTTCTGTAACATTTCCTTCTTTTACAGGAAAGGGAGATCTTTACAAGTTGAGAAGATGCCTATTGTACAGAATGTCTCCACTAATCTATGTCAGTCTCCCACAGTGTGAGATTTATTGTCAGTTCAAGCAAGAAGTTATACGTTGGAAGACTTCTTCGCTGCAAGGAATTGTGAGGCCACCCATGGGATGATCAAATCCAAACTCTTCCTCAGCTTGACTCAACAAGTCCTGGAATGAAGGTTGGTTCAAGTATGATACAGGGATCACAAACCGCTTCATTTTCTCTCCAACATAGACTGCAAGATAGCCCTTTGGCGCATCCACCACTTTTGAAGATGCTTGATTTGCTGCAAATAATGCCCTTTTGATACCGGGTAAGCGAAAACCCATTGTTGTATTGATTTGAGAAGAGAATGGTTTAAGAAAAGTCTTGAGAATAAGCTTTTGAATTTTGAATGCTTTAGGATGTGAATGATTTGTGTTGGTCCTAAATGCTTGCAGCCATGAATATATATATAGATAAAATGATATGCAAGAAACCATTAATTGGTTCTTGAATTATTGGTGAAGGAGGGAAATGAGATAGGAGTGATGGGACCAAATGTGTGAGACAAGGCATTTGGTGTTGTCTTAGGGGACTTTCTTAAGAATCAACGTAACATGTTATAGTTGATAATACAAGTCCCACCTTCTGGATCTATGAAAAAGTAAGTCTAATTGGATCTTGTTGACACTTACTCAGGGTGGTGGGGCCTGGCATCTTCATTTATGCAAATTTCATGCTGTGTTGCTTAGAATTTGACATACAAAATTAAAAATGTGGTTCATAATGCCTCATGATACGATCATGCATTCAATGTTGGTTCTCTTCTTATCTCCACTCTTTCAGAGCTAGAAAGTAGTATATAGACAGTGCCATATGCCCTTGTCTCCTAGTTGGTCCCATGACTCCCACCATAGCCCTCCACCAATCACTCAAGTAGCCAAATGAATTCTCACATATCCTTTTTATCTATATATATTCAGGGCTGCAAGCACTTGAGACCAACACAAATCATTTGTAGCAAATCAAGTATCTTCAAAAGCTGTGGATGCGCCGTAGGACTACCTTGCAATTTATGTTGGAGAGAAAATGAAGCAGTTTTGGATCCCCACATCATAGTTGAAGCAAACTTCATTCCAAGACTTATTGAGCCAAGCTGAGGAATAATTTGAGTATAAACGTGCAACAAGTGATCTTAAAATTCCTTGCAGAAAAGATGTGTTCTTAGTTATCACTTCTCGCTTGAATAGGAACTATAACGCGAAAATAAGACTGACGTAGACATATATATGACTTGACGCATATTTTGTTATTCACTTTCTTGCCTTGAAAATATTTTCTCTTTTTTGTTATCTACTCAGGCAAGTGTAAATATGTTCATGCGAATGAGAAGTTTATAACCATTGCTTTATTTCTCTCATTTCCCCCTCATTTATCAATATGAAAATCAATGTGGGTTAATATTCGAAGGTGTTATGCAACAACAAACTTGATTGACGCTATATTCTCTTTTTTCACATAACAATCCAACAAATTTCTATCAATTTCTCCAAGACCTCAATACGGATCGCTATGTTTGATTTCTCAAAGTTTGAGTTGTTTGACTATGAAATGTTTTTAAAACACAAAATGATCGAGATCTCATCTTATTGGAAACAATTTTACTAGATGAAAAGGTAAGCATTTCCTTTTAAATTTTATTGCACATCATTCACATAATTATTTCATATATCATGTTTAATGTTTTCTAAATTTCTAATATATTTTCTGCTTTTGTAAATATAAAAATATCACATCAACAAAGTTCATGTTGTCAATTTATTTTCCACATTAATCCTCTAAAAGTTACTTTTTCCAAACAAAGTCTATAATCAATTTTTTTTTTTTTTATATATCAACCAACCTAAAACTTACCCTTACAAAGTGATGCACTCGAAATCTTTTACTCAAATTGTTATATATATAATATGTTTACTCTTAAATACATTTTTATTTTTTTTTATATTTAAAATTATATAAAAAATTCTGAAATTCCACCAAATACTCACTAACATTATATATCACATAATGAAAAATAATTTTCTCCATTCAACTATTTTTAACAAATTTATACTAATTAAATTTATTTAATTTTCCAAGTCTTTCTCCTATTTGTACTTTTAAAGACATTACAATAGAAAACTCCACTACATGAAGCAACAAGGAAAATTTTGATTTCAAATTTCAATCTTATTTTACAAGAGGGAAACATATGAACCTTATAAAATTTGAAAATAATGCCAACAAATGATACCTATAGACAATATTCCTCTACAAAATCAATCATGAACACCCAACTTTATCGAAGTGATTTAAATAAAATTAATGAAGATTGAAAAAGAACATAGAAAGAGTTTTTCATTTAATTTTACTTGACTTTTTGTTGTTGGTTTTAATTCAACCCAATAAATTCCAAATAAGATTATCTTATTTGGAATTTATTGGGTTGAAATAAAACCAAAGACAAAAACCTAAATAAAATAAAATAAAAACTCCTATTTTCTTTTTCAATATTCATTAATTTTATTTAAATCACTCTAATAAAATTGAGTGTTCACAGTTGATTTTGTAGAGGAATATGGTTAATAGGATCATTTGGTAGGACTATTTTCAAATTTCTATGGTGTACCCTCTTGTAAAATATGATTGAAATCTGAAATCAAAATTTTCCTTATTGCTTCATGTAATGGAGTTTGCTGTTGCAATGTTTTTAAAAATACAAATAGGAGTAAGACTTGGAAATGTTAAATAAATTTAATTAGTATAAAATTTGTTAAAAATAGTTGAATGAAGAAAATTATTTTTCATTGTGAGTGATATAACGTTAGTGAGTATTTGTTGGAATGTCAAAAAAATTCTATATAAATTTTAAATATAAAATAATCTAAATAAGATAAAAATGTATTTAAGAGTAAAAATATTATATTAATAGAAATTTGAGTAAAAATTTCAAGTGAATCACTTTGTAAGGTTAAGTTTTAGGTTGGTTAATATATATAAAAAAATTGATTATAAATTTGTCTTGAAAAAGTAACTCTTAGAGGATTAACGTGGAAAATAAATTGACAGCATGAACTCTGTTGATATGATATTTTTATATTTATAAAGCAGAAAATATATTAGAAATTTAGAAAACATTAAACATGATATATGAAATAATTATGTGAATGATGTATAATAAAATTTAAAAGGAAATGCTTATCTTTTTATCTAGTAATATCGTTTCCAATAAGATTAGATCTTGATCATTTTGTGTAGTAAAAACATTCCATAGTCAAATAACTTGAACGTTGAGAAACAAATCATTGCGGTTTGTGTTGAGGTCTTGGAGAAATTGATAGGAATTTGTTGCATTGTTGTGTGAAAAAGGAGAAGATAGAGTAGATTGAGTTCGTAGTTGCATAACATCTTCCAATATTTATACAGTAATTGGTGTGTAAGGTAATAAATGATTTAAATATGTATTGAATTAGCCATTATATGTCTACATTTAAACTATAATAATGACACTAATTGACATTTGAAATTCAAAGGGTAAATTAAATGACACTTAATTTGTAAAATAATTATTTTATATTTAATTTATGATTTTATGTATTATAAGATTTGACATGCTAATATGATTGAAAATATATTGGATGAATTTTATATAAATAAAGTTTGAGTAGTTCAAAGTATAAATCTATTAAATATTGGATAAATTAAAATATTTATTGGAAATGATATTATAATATAGGATATAAAATTAAATCCAATAATAATATACAATTAAAAAACACATATTTTTAATGCTTCAAATGGTCAAGGTTTTACATTATTAAATTATGTTATTGAGGAATTATTTGAAATTGAAGTATATTGATAGACTATGCATTGGCCTTTTTATATTTAGGTATATTTTAAAAGAGTAAATTCAAAATTTATTTTGAATTTAATAATTGATTTAAATTAGTTTAAATAAATATGTCTAGGGTATCATGAGAATAATAGTGTAATTAATGTTTGTCATAAATATTTTAATTTAAATTGTGATAATGTTGTTACAATTGGTGATCAGTAACTGATAATTTTAAGTTGTATTTAATTAGCTTCTATATATTAATAATTAACTAGATTTTAAATCCGTGCATTGCACGGGTTTGTTTAAATTATATATTATTTTTATTTCTATTTATTATTATTTTAAAAAATATATACATCAATAAAATTATTAATTTTAAAATATTTAATAGTAAATTAAATATGATTATACTAAAATTGAGTTAGATGATTAATTATATTTTTAATTGAGAAGATGTTACGTTCGAAGATATTAAGCCTATTGAAATTTATTATGATTTTTTTTTTCAAGTAATGATAGTGTTGCGATACCTATATGAAATTAATAAATTGAAAATAAATGTAAGCATAATAAATATGAATATATACAAATTTAAATTTGAGTGTTAAATTTATTATTGTGGATATTAACACGTATTTTTTGTGTGTGTTTATAATTAATAATTTTAAATATATTTATTGTAAAAAACAAAATTTATTTTAAATTTGTTGAAATAGTATGATTTTTATTAAATATATATGGTTATAATTATTTTAAACTGGTGTTTTTAATTATTTAGAAGATATTAATTTTAATTATGGGATATTGTTAAAGTTTTGAATTAGTTAACCTAAACATGATATAAATTGAACACTCTTGATTAGTGCGTGTGTGATGAGATTTGTTTATTATTATTTTAGTTGTTGCTATTTAATTTTAATTTCATTACTTGCTACTTTTTAAAGCTATTTATCTATAAGAATTTTATATATATATCTATATATATATATATATATATATATATATATATATGTAGTTGTTAATTATTTTAAAATGATACTTTTAATTATTTAGAATATATTAATTTTAATTATGTGATATTGTTAAGTTTTGAATTGGTTAACCTAAATGCAACATAAATTGAACATTGTCGATAAGTACAATGAGATTTGTCTATTATTATTGTTGTTGTTGTTATTGTTTTTAAGGTTTGAATTTATAAGAATAAAAAATTATAATGTTAAAATTGACTGTTACGAATTTGAAAGGAGTCTATGATTATTATTATTATTATTATTTAAATTGTGTAATTATTATTAATGTAATCAATTTAATTCTTTATTAAAGTAAACCTTATAGAGATAGAGAGATTATTCTATAATTAATTTATTTTATGAAAATAATTAAATATTTTTATATCATAATTCATTTGGACCAAATAATAAAGATTAAAGTATATTTTTTTGGTACATAATAAACATTAAAGTATAATAAACTATATAAATAACATGCATCAACATTAAAGTATATATATATTACTTTATAGTTGACTCTTCTGCAAAGGTTTACCATCAATGATAAAAATAAGAAAGAAATTATGGGTAAGTTTATGTCTCTCTATTCTTTCTACATTATTTTTTCTTCTTACTGACTATTTCTATTTATCTTTTTTATTTCTTCCTCTAACAACACTTGACATGTCCTATTATTTTACCTATTTTGGTCTCCCTTTTAGCATTTGGCAAAGGTGAAACGTTGAAGACAAATATGAAGGGAATTTTTGGATAAGTCCATATTATTTACTAATTTTTATTTTTTTTAAAATAGTATCATACCAATTCATTCTTTTATATATAACATAATGTCTTTTTTATTGCCTTTCCCTTTGTGGAGAGTTTTGACATTTTTTACTTTTTATTTATTTTTTGCTGATTTATTATGTATTTTATTTTTTATTTAATATGTGATGACATATTTAGACATTTTAATTATTTTAATTTACTTTATATTTTTTTTATTTGGTTTTTTGAATGAGTTCAGTTATGTAGTAAAAAAAATATTGATTATCAATTATTAAATATTCTCTAACTTAAACGACTATGTCATGCATGATAAAGGTAAATCTTGTATTGATATCTATGATAAAAAAAAAACAATGTAATAAGTAATAAGACTGAGCCTTTAAGTAGGAGTACAATGTGAAAAATTAAAAATTATATATCTTTTTTTTCTTTATCAACAATGTTATAAATAAAGATTTTAATCATAGCGTATAACACCACGATTCAAATATTAAAGTCATTCCTTTTTCCTTAAATCATTATCATTTTTTAATTTTTAACAAATTTAATTAAAATATTTCAATAAATTTATAAAATCAAATATTGACAAATCAATTTAAAAATTCTTAGTTACATTATTGAAAATTAAATGGCTTAAATCTAATCAAAATTTAAATCAATATGAAAGTTTATTTATTTTTAACCTTTTTTTAATTTTATTACTTCTTCATTTTAATTTTAATATTTTCTAAATATAAGATCTAACATCATTTTTACTTAAATCAAATTGAATTATAATTAAAATAGTTTATATCCTAAATATCACAATTAAATTATAAAGAATATTCAAAAAATAATAAATTAAAAATAACAAATAATTTGTAAGCAAATCATCCAAAATTTTAAATTAACATTTTATCAATTTAATCTAATTGAAATTGAAATTTAATTCTAAATTATTTTAAATAATACAAAAATTTCAACAAAATTAAGTAAATTAAATTATGACTAAATCATTCAAATGTATTAAATTTAGAACCATAAATCTAATAATATTTTGACTTAGATCAAATCATTAAATTCTAATTAAAATATTTTACACCCAAGATATTACAATTAAATTATAAAGATTACACAAAGAAAATAATAATTAATAATAACAATTAATTCATAAGCAAATCACCCAAATTTTTAAATTAAAATTTTATCAATTTTAATCAAATTCAAATTTAAATTTAAATTTAAATTTAAAGCACCTTCAATAATACAAAAATTTTAAATTGTAAAATTACATTAGTAGTACATGAAATTATGACTAAATCATTCACATGTATTAAATTTATAAATATAAAATCTAATAAATTTAGAGTTAAGTCAAATCAAAGTCTAATTAAAATAGTTTGTACTCTAAATATCACAATTAAATTATAAATATTATACTAATAAAATAATAAATAATTTGTGAGCAAATCATCCAAACTTTTAAATTAGCATTCTATAAATTTTAATATAATTCAAATTTAAATCTAAATTACCTTCAATAATACAAAAATTTCAAAATAACATTAAAAGTAAATTAAATGATGACTAAATTATTCTAATATTATATAATAAAACAATAAATTAATAAATTTAAAATGATTAATAAACCATAAGAAAATTATCTAAATTTTTACAATAAATATTTATTACTTTCATACAAATATAAATCTACTATTGTGAATAATGTCACATTCTAACATTAATTTAGAAACTTTTCAATATAAAATAATTTATTTATTATTATTTTTTCAATAATTTAAATTTAAATATTTTTTAATAATTGCATCAAATTTTGACCTTTATCAAGTTATATTATGATTGTTAATAATATAAATCATGTAGTTCGTAATAAATGTTTTATTAACATATTTAATTTAAATTAATTTGAAATCATTCTAAAAATGTCATTATCATTATATATATAATTAAAATAATTAGGTTATGTATGTTGATTTAAGAATGTCACTAAATCTAAATTTTTAATACAAAATAATCCTACAAGTTATTATTATTATTATTATTACTTTTTTTGTTGTTGTTGTCGAATTGATTTTAAAAGTATGTTTTTAAATCAGTTCAAAAATAACCGAGTTAAAATGTTGCCCACTAACACCCCAGATTCAATGTTTTAAATCGTCCGAGTTATAAAGTTGTAAAAAAAAAAACAATTAAGTTTTTAAATCAGTTCTGGATAAACCAAGTTAAAATGTTGGTTTAAAAGTTGAAAGCTTACTTGCAAAGATGTTTTTAAATCGATTCATTGTCAACCAAGTTAAAAAAGTTGCAAAAAATTTCAAAAATGTCATCGCGTCAATATTTTAAATTGATTCATTTTGAACAAAGTTGAATTCCTATTTAAAAAAAAGTATTTTGTAGTAGTGGTTTCAAATAAGAAACCTCTTAAGATGAGAAATGAGAACAATTAATAGTAACCATTGAATTACAATTAAAAACAATTAATGACTGAGATTAAAACTCAATTAAACACCTTTTATGAGACTACTATTGTCGCCACCACCATCATTGTTGTTGATGCCGCCATTACCACAACTACGACCTTTGCTGGCGACGATGACAGCGGTAGTGGCAGAGGCGATGGCAGTGGTTGTCTCAAGAGAGGTGATTAATATTATGTTTTAATCTTAGCCGCAATTTTTTTTTTATAATTATGATCCAAAGGCTATTATTGAAACTTTTCATTTTTTCATTGTAAGAGTTTCTCATTTGAAAAGTTCTGAATATATATAAAAAGAGAGAATGTTTCAAATGAGAAACTCTTACAATGAAAAAATGAGAACTTTCAATGATAGCCTTTAGATGAAAATTATAAAAAAAATTGCGGCTGAGATTTGGGGAACAATGTTTCTATTCAATACGAAAACCATATGCGTGAAATGCACAAACCACAAATGTAACTTGACACTCATTTTTAAAAAAAATATTAATTTTAAAAATATGAAAATAAATAAAATAGATTTTCAGAAAAAATCACTCTTTGTGTAAATTTGATGAAAAAGAATTTTGTACGAAATAGCATTTTTCATTTGATATATATTATTATAAATAATTATTATAAATAATCTTTCTTTAAAAAATAATTATTTTATTATAAATAATTCACTCATTATATATATGTATATGTGTACACACACACACACACACACACACACACATATATATAGGAAACGTATCAAGTAAGATGGCATTTTTTTATGTGAGAGTGAAAAGAATAGATATTAACCATTAGATTTTTTCATGAATGGTCAAGATTAAAACATACAAAGTCATGTGAGCTTTTTAAAAAATTACATGACTTTTTAAGTGGTCACATGACATTAAATCTTGACCCTCCATGTATGGTTGTATAGCCAAGATTTACTCCTCTTCTCACTCTCATATAAAATGGCCCTCTCACTAGATATGTCCCCTTTATATATATATATATATATATATATATATATATATATATAATATGAGTGAATTATTTAAATTATTTAAAATTTTAATTTATATTTAAATTTTCTAATTATTTAAGTTCAAATATTAGAGCAAGATATTTATTTTTCTTGTGAGAAATGCAATTTAGTATCATAGTGACAAAAACATAGAGAGATTCAATTAATTTGCCACAACACAATTTTAATATCATGATTTGCCTCTTATTATAATATTTAGACTGATGAATTTAAGTTAATATCTCCAAAATAAACATATCATGATTTTAATACTTATGATTTAATATTATAATTTTAATTCCTAAAATAAATATATTTAAAAAATGACAAATAAGAATTTGAAATATAAAATGTAATCTAACATGTATGATTTTTGTATCAATAGTGATTATTATTTTTTTGTACCTTATCAATAGCAATTATTTAAAATACTTTGAACATGAGGATAATTTTATCATTATTGAAATATACAAAATATAATTAGAAATAAGAATTAAAATATATAAATATGTAAATTAAAATTTTAACTGAAATAAAATCATTTATTAGAAAATAAATAAGAATTTAACATAAATAAATAAAGATTATTTATAAATAAGGATATGTATATTATTTTATTTTAATTGTGCAATTAATATTAGGGTTAAACATTGTTTTGGTCCCTATAAATATGTAAATGTTCACTTTTAGTCCCTTCTTTAAAAATCGTCGACTTTTGATCCTCCATTTTAAAAACAGTTACATTAAAACCTAGTCATTAACTCCGTTAATGCAACTAATGGTGGTGTCATGTCAGTATTGTACACGTGGACATTTTGAGTGATGTGGCATCTATGTGACTACCACGTGGCTTCTACATGGTTCCCATGTGACAAGTGTGTTTCTTCGACCTTAAATTTTTTTTTAAGTTTGGTTTTAGTCCCTATAAACTTTAATTTAAAGTTTGATTTAATCCCTATAAAATTTAAAGTTTTATTTTAGTTCTTATAAAATTCATAACTTTTGTTTTAGGGCCCATAAAATTTAAAATTTGATTCTAATCCTCATAAAATTCATAGTTTGATTATAGTCCTTAATTTGTTACCTTATAACTCAAGATGTAAAACTTCTTCAAAAATAAAATAAAATTGAATCACATGTGTAAATAGGAGTCAATATTTTATTTAAAATCAAATTTTAAAAAATTTCCTTTCTTAGAATGTAATTAAGATCAAAAGTAATATAAATAACACTTTGTACTTAATATTTTCATTGCACTTTTGTTCCCAAAATTTTACAATCTTGCAAATTTTGCTCTATATTTTTAGACAAATTTTGCCCCCCAATTTACAAAATATCATGAATTTTGCCCTAACATAAAAAAATCACCACAATTAAGACATTTTGTGGCATTTTTCTTTTAAACCACCACAATTAAGACAATTTTGGGGCGGTTTTTCCTTTAATTGTGACGATTTTTCTACTTGGAGGCAAAATTCTCAATATTTTTTTAAATGAGGGGCAAAATTCATGATAAAAAAAATTTGGGGGGCAAAATTTGCAAGATTATGAAACTTTGGGGCAAAAAATGCAATCCAAAATTTTTTTCATGAATTTTGCCTCGAAGTAGAAAAACTGCCACAATTAAAAGAAAAACCACTTCAAAATTATCTTAATTGTGATAGTTTAAAAGTAAAACCACAACAAAATGTCTTAATTGTGGCGGTTTTTCTATGTTAGGACAAATTTCGCAATATTTTGTAAACTGAAGGACAAAATTTGCTAAAAAAAAATTGGGGGGACAAAATTTGTGAAATTGTAAAATGTTGGGGGCAAAAAGTGCAATTAAACTTATTATAGGACAAATACTTGAATGTTTGCTTTAATACCATGAAAATCACAACTATTGTCTATTATATATTTATTCAAAATTAAGTATTAGTGTCATTTAATTGAATGACAATGTTTGATATAGGACCAAAAATCATAAAACAAATGTCAAAATCATAGTAAAATGTTCTACTGACATATATTTTTGCAAATTAAAATGATATAAGACACGTGTGAATATACAATTACTTGAATTTATATCAATATTTATTATTATTTATATATATAAATATTTAAATATTTTTATACATATCTATTAACATATACTTTTGTAAAATAAAAAATAATTTAAAAATGAGTTTAATGGTCATGCACTGTTAGTGTAAAAAGTTTGAGACTGTCAACCAATCAAAAATTACCATTAATATGACTTTTAAACGATTTATTATAAAAGTCAACAAACTTATAATAAATGGTGGTTTGTGATTGGATAACAGTATAAAATTATTTTACACTGTTAGTGCATGACATGTTTTCTCTTTAAAAATATATTAAAAAATATCATAATATATAAAATTTATAAATTATAAACTTGACCCGTACAAGATATGGGTTATTAAACTAGTTTAATATATATTAAGAGCTATTAAGTGAATTATGTAACACCCTCACTTTTACTTAATTAATTGTTTTATTTATTTATTTATTCTATATTTAATTTTGAAAAAAATCGGGAAGGAATCTAAAAATTTTGATCCCCACGGTTAAACTCAGAATATCAAAAACTATCTAATGGTGATTTTTAATAATTTTTCCGAACCGATGTCCGGAGAAATTAGAAAACGACGATTTTGTCTTTATTTGTCAATATAAAGGGCTGACATGAGAAAAAGATTCAATTGATATTAAAATGTCAAATTGAGTTTAAAATCATGTCATATGTATTAAAATTTAATTTTAGGAATTTTTTGGGAATTTTCTGAAATTCTAGTACAAAATGACCAAAATACCCTTAATTGTCAAATAACCAACTCAATATTGGTTTGGCATGCAAAAATGGTGAAAATAATATTTTTAGTAAATTTCTAGGTAAAATATATAATTTTAGAATTTAAAATTTGAGCATTTATTGAATTAAAATGGATTTAATATGAATTTTCTAAACTTAAAATATACAAAATATGCTTATATAATTCAAAAAAAATAATAATAAATTAAAATTTATTTTTGATGAAAAATACTATATTTGTTCAGATTTATATTTACATTAATTATTTTGATATTAAGAGTTAATTTATTCAAGTTTAGGTGATTTTATCGGTACCGACTAATTAATTAACAAATAAAATTTGCACTGGAAATTCTTTAAGACAGCTGTTATCCCACATTGCAGCTCTAGAGGGGAAGTGATTCACCACCTATATGTAATATTTGTCCCTAATTAAGCTAAAAAGAAAAATAAAATTTGAATTATTACATAATATATGATGTAATCAATATGAACACCTAAGCCTTTTTTTTCCTATAAATAGGCATGACCTTGAATTGAATTTCTCATCGCTCTTCTCAGCCGTAAGTCTCCATAGAGAAATTCTCTCCCTTTAAAAAAATTCTTTTACTTTGTTTTTATGCTAAAATTCTACTAGTTTTCCAATAACTAGTAAAAATCCTCTTCTTAGGAGTTCTGCACCAACAACTTCACCAACTCTTTGAAGTAATGGGTGGAGTGGGATTGGTTCTAATTTTCAATTACTTTGCATGTTGGTAAGAAAGGTTTTCCCCTAAACCTTTCGACGTTTAAGTTTATTAAGTTTTATAAATATTATAATGTTTAGTATTAAATTCAAGCTTTTACTAAATTGTTATGTTGCTCAATTTTAGATATTTAAAATACATTTACTAAGTAGTTATGCTACTCAAATTTAGATAACTATAGTATAATTATTAAGTTGTTATACTGCTCGAATTCAAACAATTATAGTATAATTACGAAGCTGTTATACTGCCCAAATTTAGAAAATATATTTTTAGCTATTATAATAGATAATTAAATTATTATATTATCAAATTTTAGTAATACTCAATTAGTTTAGCAAAAATAGTAGAAGAAATAAACCATAAATCTCATAATATGAAACTAAATATAGAAATTATTTTATGAGCTATTTATGAATTTATTTTTAGAAAACTACTGTAGAAATTTCAGTTTAAGTTTTTATCGTTCAGGTAAGGTCTAGACACACTAATAGACCATCTGTAAAAATTTCATAAATTTTAAAGCTTATTTAGTACTTCTAATTGTGCTCTATAAGTGCTTGGGGACACATTTTTCTTAAAAGTACTAAATTTCAAAAAATTGTTAAAAATTCATGATAAAATTCTAATTATTTTTCTAATTAAACTTAGATGATTATATACATGTTTAAAGTAAAAAAAAAAAAAAATTAGATAGCATCAGATAATGTTGAAGATTGTACTCACATTAGAGATATTGTGAGTGATTTTAGTGAAGATAGAGAAGATGAGATACAAGATGAATGTATTGAAGGAAGCGAAGAGTGTGCTGGTTCAAGATGGGTCATCCATATCATTTACAACAGCAACTATGAACACCATCAATTTTCTTTATGATATGGATTGACCCATCTTGAACCAGCACACTCTTCGCTTCCTTCAATACATTCACCTTGTATCTCATCTTCTCCATCTTCACTAAAATTACTCACAATATCTCTGATGTGAGTACAATCTTCAACATTGTTTGATGCCATCTTAAAACAAATTACTTTAAACATGTATATAATCATCTAAGTTTAATATAACAAATAATTTAAATTAATAAAATAAAAATATTATACCTCAACAACGATGATATTGCTCTTGCTAATCGGGCAAAACATGAAAAATTGATATACAACAGACACGGGTATAAATAGGAGAAGAGGATGTAAGGATTTTAAAAGAAGTAGACAATGACATTGTCTACTTTGGTTTTTTTTTTTTTTAAATATTAGAAGTAGACAATGGCATTGTCTACTTTCATGTTTAAAAAAGAAAAAAGTGAAGTAGACAATGCCATTGTCTACTCCCATCTGTAAAAAAAAAAAAGCAAAATCGACATTGTTATTGTCGATTTTCATCCCGCAGAAAAAAAAACTTATTTTATAAAATCGACAATAGCATTGTCGATTTTCACTTAAAAAAATATATTAAAATAAATCGACAATGCCATTGTCGATTTCAATCTAAATATCGACAATAGCGTTGTCGATTTACCCCATTCACGAAAATACTTTTTCACTTGTACCAAATACGGAAATTTAATTTCAAAATGCACCAAATTGGTAAAAAAGCCGAAATTTTACTTGGACTTGCTGGCGATTCAAAACCGACAGGAAATACCGCCTAATAGTCCCAAACCATTATAGTTAACGGCAATTTCGTATAACCGTCAGTAGAAAACCGCCACTAAATCGCGCTTTTCTTGTAGTGCCTAGCATTAATTGTGATGTCATATTTTTTACTAGTACAAATGAGGTTGTATAACATATTTTATTTTTACAAATTTTTGCATTTGACAATTTGTATTGAATATTTATTTGGGACCCATTCGCACTACTGACTCCTTCTATTGTCTTCTTATAATAATTTGTAGGTACTCATCCTTCTTGAATACAATTAATATCAGCTTCCAAATCAATAAGGGTGACCATATTAAATGTTTCATTTTGTATCACTAAGATCACTCCACAATGCCCATTTATGGTTGTAATTATATTCAATAGATTAATAAAAGATCCTATACTTTGGCCTTCATTACTTGTTTTTATCTTGGATTTTTAATATCTTTTTTCCCTTTAATTCTAATAATCTGTATTATAGTGAGATATCATTTTGTTTGAGTATTTGAATTGCTTGTTTAAGACTTTTAATTTCATTTTGTAGGTCTTTTATTGTAACTTGCCCATTTTGACCTCTAAACCTATTGTATATCTCTTTCATATCTATTGGTTGTATTTCTTTTCTACTATGTTCATCCTTTTGAATTAAATCATTTAGTTGTTGTAAAAATTCATTTTTTAATAGCGAATCTTCCATTTTATCTATTATAGAAATTAATGTGGAGATTTGATTTCTAGTTAACATGTTAACAATTTTGCAATTTGAGCAATCACATAAACCAGGGCTAAACAATAACCTTCTTCTTCACTATTTTGATCATGCTCAGAAGTGAAAATTTTTTAATTGATAAATTACATCATTTTTTCTTCTTCATCCTCTATTTCTTCTGCATTAGAAGATTCTTCTAAGTCAGAGTTTATTAATACATTTAAAAGACTTTCTTTTAATTTTTGATCTAATTCTAATTCATTTATTTATTTATTTTGTTGAACCTTACAATTACTAGCATAGTGACCAATCCTTCCACATTTCTAGCAAGCATTCTCCTTTTCTTTAATTTTGAATACTTAGGTTTTCTATAATTTTTATTTTGAGTATTTTCGGTTATATTTTTAGTATTTTTTTATAAGGTTTTCTATAATTACTTGTTGGCTTAGATTGTTGTTTTTTTATTTTTCCTTTTTGTTTAGCACTGCGCAAATACATTCCCGATTCAGTCATATAATATGAGGACGTAGATCTGAGGGCTGAATTTCGTTTATGCTAAACTCACATTTCATAAAAAAAAAATTTACACATGAATTGTAAATTTCCGAGAATACAATATCAATAGTGATAATAAAAATTAAAGAGTAGTATGAAAATGGAATTCACTCGTCACTGCCATTGCGCGAAATTACATTGGAAGAGTTTCGTTCCCGGAATGCGAGTTGCTCAGCTCTGTGGCTTCGTCATCGCGACGTTAACACCTTCATCACACCTTCGATGCACAAACTCTACTCTTCTCTCTCGTCACCTGTGATTCTGAGGCATTATTTTCCTCAAGATGGCGGAGTAGATCGGACTCTCGCTATTGCGCGCTGTGACTGCATGGTTTTTGCCTGGCGGAGAAGCACCACGGCGGCATATAGTGAGAACCGTGGAATCGCCGTCTGTGACGAAGACAGTGTCGCAGCTCAGGTCTGCAAGGGGGCGGCGTACATGTGAAGATGACGGAGGAATGAAGAATGGGAGATGCGCGTGAGTCAGACCTGGTCTCCTTCCTTTGGGGTTGGATTTCTAATGGGCCTGGCCCAATCCCTGTTTGTTGACATTACTGGCAAATCTGGCAGCCATCGTTGCGGGCCCTTGGTCTTTTTAATCTGCAAGTTAAAAAAAAACGGAAATGAACAAAGCATAGTAAGTTTAGGATAAATAAATTAGGAGACAAGAGAGCAAATAAACAAATTGTAAAATTACACATTGTACTGCACGTGAGATTTAAGTGGGTATATTCTTTTTATTCACTATGTCTGCACCTTATTGGACATAATTTATAAACAATATAGTTAGTTTATCAAGCGAAAAAAGCTGTTCATAAAATGGAATTCATCTTTGTAGTTTTTCTACAATAATAATAATGATAATAAAAACTCACTGGATAATGTAGCTAACGTAAAATATATGATAATAATAATAATAATAATAATAATAATAGAAGGTTTAGGTGTTTCACGTAGTATCCGTAGATTATATTTTGTGTTACTTTTGGTTTCCTTTTATAATAACTATGCTTAGTTTCCTTTGATAAATAAATAAATAAATGAAGTAAATAAATCATTAAACTTGATAATGCCCACCTAGGATACACTTCTTATTTGGACATTATTAAAGTTTTAATGATAGTCATTCAAAATGCAGTTCTTATTTGATTATCATTCTTTCTTAAAAAATAATAATAATAATCATAATATTAAATAAAATAATATAAATATATTTTAATTAATGAAGGTTTTAATGATAGTCACTTTGGATGCACTTTCTATATGACTATTGTAAAAATCTAAAAAGGTATATGGATAACCACTTTGGATGCACTTCCAATTTGGTTATTAAGTATGTCTTTATAAAATCAAAATAAAAATAAATTTGTTCAATCTCCTTACAATATTGAGGGTTTTACAATATTAAACTTTCTCTTTTTAAAAGGATTTTAAATAGTCACTTTGGATGCACTTCCTATTTGGCTATTATGAAATCTTAAAAGGTATATTGATAACCACTTTAGATGCACTTCCAATTTGGTTATTGAGTATGCCTTTATCATACCGAAAATAAAATAAATATAATAAAAATAAAAAATTTAACCAACAAAACTATTTTTTAATTAAAGAACTACGTGAGTCTAATTCCTCATTGCAGTTGAAGATACGTAGGAGCAGGGGTTCACCCCTGTCGATCTAAAAAAAAAATAATAATAAATTTTTATTTTTTTTTCCAAAATAAATATTTTCTAAAAATTCTTTTGGTAAATAAAGATGACAAAATTTGCAAATAAAATAAATCTAAAGAGTAAAATAAATATTGTTGAAGCTATCCATTTTGCACATTTAATTAGGGGTAATTGTCTTTATGACGGACGTCGTAAGGTGCTAATACCTTCCCTACATGTAATTGACTCACGAACCCATATATTTGGTTTCACAGATCACATTCTTTCTCAAGGTTTTTCCACATGTTTTCCTTAATAAACTATGGTGGCGGCTCCTCTGTTTTTATTTCTTTTCTGCCATTCGTTGTGACCCCGGTTGCCACAAAGACCTCCTGTAAAACCAATATATAAATTAAATACTGTACCTTAAAAAGAATTAGAAGCTATAAGATTCAAAAGTGACATATAGAATTAGATATTGAAAGTATAAAAAGAAATATGGAAAAGTTAAGCTTAGAAAAGCCCTCAATAAACACTCTAGAAAAAATAGATTTAGAATTAAACAAAATAAAATTTCAAAACAAAAGTTATCCTAAATTAAGAAATTATTATCTAAGACCTATATATCTTGGCATTCAAATAGAAGAAAGTGGAGAATTTGTCCAAAACTCTTATACTAGATTAGACCTTGTAGAATGGAAATTGGACAAATTAAGTGAACAAGGCATATTAGATTTAACTTGTCAAATGTCAATGGCAGCAATTGCCTATAAGTCTAAAAGATGTTCAGATAAAGATTCTGCTATAGCTATAATCCAAGGTTTTACTAGTCAATTAAAAAGCTGGTGGGATAATTTATGTATTACCGAAGAAAAGGAATTAGTATTAAATAGTGTAAAAGCTGAAACTCAAGAGCAAGATGTGGTAACAACTTTAATATATACAATAATCCAAAATTTTATAGGAGATCCAAATATATTTAAAGAAAGAGCTACAAGTCAATTTGCGAACTTACATTGTCCAACTATATCTGATTATAGATGGTATTTTGGAAAGAAAGATTTATAGCTAGACTCCCAAAATTATTTTCTAAAAAAGTTAAAGCAAATTTGCAAAGAGTATATGGAAATTCATTATCTTATGAAAATTTAACTTGTGGTCAAATACATAATATTGTGATAGACATTGGAATACAAGTTTGTATTGATTTCAAACTACAAAATAAATTCATAAAGAGAAATTAAGAAGTAAAAGAGAAGTGAGAACATTTTGTCAACAATATGGAGTAGAAACCATTAGAGATGATAAGGTATAGTAACAGTAGTGAATACATTGTATCTATGATGTGAATGCAATCAAGGAAACTACAGTATATAAACTGAATGTGAAAAAGACGCTAAGCAAGAATCAGATTGAAAGGCCACACGCTTAACGGAGTAGATATTGAACAGAGGAATGAAGCTGTGTTGCACGATGGAAGAATCATGTAATAATCAGAGAAGAATGGGAATGGCTGTTACCTTCGCAATCACCAGAGAGAGAACGTAGCGAATTGATGCTTTCTCCTTTTGTATCCGTCCCCTTCTTCCTCTTTCGTCTCTGCTTCTCTCTTTTTTTTCTTTTCAAAATAACCTCCGAATCCCCTCTCAAAGTTCCCATAATGCTTTATTTATACATTGTAGACTTCCAACGTTTGCAAGTCTCAGCAGCTTGCTCCGCAAGCTCCCTTTTATGGGCATGATGTATTCTGTTTCGTTGATGGGCTTTTAATCCTATAGCCCAAACAAATACCTACTGATTTCATTTCTTTTTCTTTTACTTTCTGCTTATCTCCCTCTCTTTTTTGGATGACCTATGGGCTTAACTATGCTGCTGGGCCCAACTTATTTATATATTTAAATCGAATATGGACCTCAAGAAAATATTATTATTTATTTATTTATTTACTTATTTTTATTTTGTTTTATTTTATTTATTATTTTTTTATTTTATGAATTACCCGAATAAAATTGAGTGTTTACAGTCTTAAAGTCATATTTATTTTTGATGAACTTGGCACGTCTATATTGGTTTTATTTTCTATTCTAATTAATTGTTTTGACATAGTTTCCAACGTTGTGTTAGAATAATTTAATTGTTGATGTAATTTTTTAATGTCTTTTTTGTCTACTAATTTATCTTTAGCATTTACATTTTTAAAAGAGGCTGCTTCTATTTCTAAATCTTTTACTTGAATTTTTATTCCTTCTAAGGGAGTATATTCAAATTTTATTATTTTATTGCTTAAAGTTTTCCAAGGTGTTGATTTTTTTCTAAAAGGCTTAGCTCCTTTTCTTTTTTTAATGAATAATCTAAATTATTTCTTTCACAATAATTTGAAAATCAATCAAAGAAATATATATTAATTTCATTTTCATTTAGGTGTTGATAAAATATTTCTTTAAAGTGTTCCGTTGTTTGTTTATTGAATGTGGAGAAAAACCAATCCCTTATATTTTTATTATATTGAGCTCCAAAATCTTCTCTAATCCAGTCTTTATCAATTTCAAAGGGATGTTCTCTAGTAAGAGTATTAAGTATTTGTGATGTACTGGGTGAATATGGAGGAGATTCTAATTTACTTGTTTCCTCATAAACAGGTCTAGAAATTCTAGGTAAGAGGTTATCTAATCCTTTAATTTCAAAACTAATTGTTGACCCATCTATTGAATGTCTAGAGGGTCTCTCTTTTAATAAATGTTAAGGGTTCTGTTAATTTTATAGAAGTTGATCTATTCATTCTTAATCTAATATCATTGCCCTCTTGTATTATCTCTCTAGCTAACTTCAGTGTTATAAATTTTTTCTTCTTCTATTATATCTTAAAATAATCAATCTTTTGGAATTTTATTTACTACTTCTTGATGACTAAGTATTTTAGGCACTTCAACCAAAGATTTCGTTAAATTTGCTTCTACAAGTATAGTTTCATTTTTTTGGTGATCATCTTAAAGCCTTAAAATTATAATTAATTTTGGTTACTGTATGATAAATTTTGTATATTATTTGGAAAAGGCCAGCTTTTTCATCTAAAGTTTCATCCAAAACGATTTTATATACTCATTTTTTATATCCATAGAAAAATTTGGAAAGCAATTGAAAAAATCGGCCCATTGTGGAGATTGCTCTCCATAACAACTATAACTAAATCATTGAACTTTTTTAACCTTACATCTCTTAGTAATATAATTATGGGTGTATTGATTCCTAATCTGTAATTTGGTTTTGCAGCTACTTGTATTAGCCTAATGTATAAAATTATATCGTTTTGCAATATGTTTGTCTAACATTTCTTGTTCCAAAATATTAATAACTTTATTGTTCTTAGTTTCAAGACAGCTATATTCAAGCATGTGAATTTCTTCGAAGGATAAGGATGACCATAAAAATTGTTGCTTATAAACTTCACATTTTTTATTATAATTGACCAATTATGTAAGGCATTTTCAATCTTTGCTATTTGTAATTCAGTTGGAGCAGTTTGTCTTTCTTGACCTTGAGAAGTGGAAGGAGTGTCTTGAAAAGATTGCCTTACTACTATTTTATTATTTTTTCTTAAATTTAATTCGCTTAAAGTTCTCAACAGACTAGCCATTTTAATTTTCTTTCTTAGTGTTGCATGTGATGGGACCACCTATATCTTTAACTTAGCTAACCAACGGATATACTAACTATCTTAGGATTTAATTACCAAGACTACTAAGCTTAGAAGCTAACCAACATCTTAATAGTTTTCACTGCTCCAATTAACACTAATCAATATATAAAATGATAGTGTGTTTTGAACTCTAATATCTAGACATAAAGCCTAAGCCACTCCCACGGCTTAGGCTCTGATACCAAAGTGAAAGGATTAACTACTTCGAGAGAAAGGACGTCCATTTAGTGTGTGAATTGAAAAGTCATGTAATGGTTGTGGGTTACTCTACTATAAATAGAGTATGAATCCATGTAGCTCGCGTGCCAAAGCAATACAATCTCCTCTATTTTCTATAGTCTCCTCTCTATTTTTCTAACAGGTACTATATATACATATATCCCTCTGTATCATTGTAGTAAGTAACAATTCCTTCATAGAGAATTCAATTCTCTCTCACACAATCTCTACCTTACTACTTCTTTTCTCTCCTTTATGTTGTGGTTCTGACTTGTGATACCTTTAGCTTGTATAACTCCTAAGTCATAACCATAACCCATTTTTCATTGCATAATATTTACGTTGTATATATTTTTTCTGATAATTAAAATTTTAATCAAATTAGTCTCTTAATTAAAAATTAATTATTAACATATAACTGCTAATTAAATACAATTTAAAACTATCAATTACTGATTACCAATTGTAACAATATTATCATGTTTTAAATTTTCATTATGACACAATTGTCCAGATCGATTTTTCATATTAAAATATTTATTACAAACTTCAATTACATTATTATTCTCTTTAATGTATGATACCCTAGACACATTTATTTATACTAATTTAAGTTAGTTATTAAATTCAAAATAAATTTTAAATTTATACTTCCAAAATATACCTAAATATAAAAGGCCAATGCATAATCTATCAATATACTTCAATTTCAAATAATTCCTCAATCATATAATTTAATAATATAAAACCTTGACCATTTGAAGTATTAAAAACATATGTTTTTTAATTGCACATTATTATTAGATTTAATTTTATATCCTGTGTTGTAATATCATTTCCGGAAGTATTTTAATTTATCCAATATTTAATAGATTTGTACTTTGAACTACTCAAACTTTATTTATGTAAAATCATCCAATATATTTTCAACCATATTCATATGTCAAATATTCTTATAATACATAAATACATAAATTAAATATAAAATGAGTATTTAACAAATTAAGAGTCATTTAATTTACCCTTTTGAATTTCAAATGTCAATTAGTGTGATTATTAAGTTTTAAATGTAATAGACATATAATGGCTAATTCAATACATATTTAAATCATTTATTACCTTATACACCAATTACTATATAACTGTTTTAAGGTGTTATGCAACTACAAACTTGATCTACTCTACCTTCTCTGTTTTCACATAACAATCCAACAAATTCCAATCGATTTCTCCAAGATCTCAACACAGATAGCAATGATTGATTTCCCATAGTTCGAGTTGTTCGACTTGAAATGTTTTTACAACACAAAATGATCAAGATCTAATCTTATTAGAAACAATATTACTAGATGAAAAAGTAAGCATTTCCTTTTAAATTTTATTATACATCATTCACATAATTATTTCATATAGCATGTTTAATTTTTTCTAAATTTTTAATGTAAGTGATTCACTTGAAATCTTTTGCTCAAATTGTTATAAATATCATATTTTTACTCTTAAATACATTTTTATCTTATTTAGATTTTTTATATTTAAAATTTATATAAAAAAATTTTGACATTCTGACAAATACTCACTAACATCATATATCACACAATGCAAAATAATTTTCTCCATTCAACTATTTGTAACAAATTTTATCCTAATTAAATTTATTTAATATTTCGAAGTCTTACTCCTATTTGTACTTTTAAAAACATTGCAGTTGCAAATTCCACTACATGAAGCAATAAGGAAAATTTTGATTTCAAATTTCAATCATATTTTACAAGAGGGAAACATATACAGCATAAGAAATTTGAAAATAGTTCCAGCAAACAATGCCTATAAACCGATCAAAGGAACATTGAATAGGTGGTTTTTGTTTACAACTGCTGTCAACAAAATCAATGACTCATCCATTAGCATTCCTCTACAAAATCAAACACCCAATATTTTATCCAATTGATTTAAATAAAATTAATGAAGATTTTAAAAGAAAAGAGAAAGAGTTTTTTATTTTATTTTATTTGAGTTTTTGTCTTTGGTTTTATTTCTACCCAATAAATTCCAAATATGATTTTTATCTTATTTGGAATTTATTGGGTTGAAATAAAAACCAAAGACAAAAACCCAAATAAAATAAGATAAAAAACTCTTTCTTTTTTTATTTTCAATCTTCTTTAATTTTATTTAAATCGTCTAGATAAAATTGGATGTTCACAGTTGATTTTGTAGAGGAATATGGATTATATGTATCATTTTCTGGGACTATTTTCAAATTTCATATGGTGTATATGTTTCCCTATGGTAAAATATGACTGAAATTTAAAATCAATTTTTTCCTTATTGCTTCATGTAGTGGAGTTTGCTGTTATAATATCTTTAGAAGTACAAATAGGAGTAAGACTTGGAAATATTAAATAAATTTAATTAGTATAATTTTGTTAAAAATAGTTAAATGGAGAAAAATATTTTTCATTGTGTGACATATAATGTTAGTGAGTATTTATTGGAATATCAGAGTTTTTTATATAGTTTTAAATATAAAAAAATCTAAATAAGAAAAAAAAATGTATAGAAGAGTAAAAATATTATATTTATAACAATTTGAGTAAAAGATTTCGAGTGAATGACTTTGTAAGGATAAGTTTTAGGTTGGTTGATATAAAAAAAAAATGATTATATATAAACTTTGTTTGGAAAATGTAACTCTAAGAGGATTAATGTGGAAAATAAATTGACAAAATGAACTTTGTTGATGTGACATTTTTATATTTATAAAACAAAAAATATATTAGAAATTTAGAAAACATTAAATATGATACATGAAATAATTATATGATGTATAATAAAATTTAAAAGGAAATCCTTGCCTTTTCATCTAGTAATATCATTTCCAATAAGATTATATCTCGATCTTTTTATGATGTAAAAACATTACATAGTCAAACAACTCGAATTTGAGAAACCAATAATCGCGATCTGTATTGAGGTCTTGGAGGAATTGATAGGAATTTGTTGGATTATTCTATGAAAAAAGAGAAGATAGAGTCAATCAAGTTTGTTGTTGCATAACACCTTCCAATATTTATATAGTAATTGGTGTGTAGGGTAATAAATGATTTAAATATGTATTGAATTAGACGTTATATGTCTAATACATTTAAAATTTAATAATAACACTAATTGACATTTGAAATTCAAAAGGGTAAATTAAATGACACTTAATTTGTAAAATACTTATTTTATGTTTAATTTATATATTTATGTATTTATAAGATTAGACATATGAATATAATTGAAAATATATTGGATGAATTTTATATAAATAAAGTTGGAATAGTTCAAAGTATAAATCTATTAAATATTGAATAAATTAAAAAAACTTAACGGAAATGATATTACAATAGAGGATATAAAATTAAATATAATAATAATGTACAATTAAAACACATGATTTTAATGCTTCAAATGGTCGAGGTTTTATATTATTAAATTATATGATTGAGCAATTATTTGAGATTGAAGTATATTGACAGATTATGCATTGGCCTTTTATGTTTAGGTATATTTTAAAAGTATTAATTTAAAAATTATTTTGAATTTAATAATTGATTTAAATTAATTTAAATAAATATGTCTAGGGTTTCATACATTAAAGAGAATAATAATGAAACTAAAGTTCGTAATAAATATTTTAATATGAAAAATCAATTCAGACAATTGTGTCATAATGAAGTTTTAAAACGTGATAATGTTGTTACATTGGTAATCAGCAACTGATAGTTTTAAATTGTATTTAATGAGCAGTTATATATTAATAATTAATTCGTAATGGAGAGACAAAATTTGATTAAAAATTCAATTATTAAAAAAAGGTAGTATGTAAATATTATTAAGGTTTAAATATATTTTAAGTCCCTGCAAATATGTTTCTATCTGGTGTTAGTCTTCACAAAAAAATTTATTAGTTTTAGATCCCTGACATTTTTTTAGTGTTATTTTTTAGTCCTTATTATTAACTATGGTTAATTTAGTGTTACAAGCTGACAAAATAAAGAATATTAATTAAAGTGATTAAGGTAATGAATAACATTTTAAATTAAGATAATTAGATTATTTTTAGGTGTGTAATTCAATTATGTGATTTATTTATTATTTTATATAAATAAGGTACTTACATATAATTTAGTTTATAATTTATTTTAATTTTTAATATATTATGAATAGTGATTTTTATTGCTTTTAATATTGCTCTTACTTTTCATTTCACTAATTTATTTTTAACATTGTATTTTTTTGTAAAAAATTATAATTTACTTAGACGTTTATAATTTACATTTAATATACTACTTTGATGTTATTTTTACATTTTAATTCATTAATTTGACTAATTATAATATAATTTATTTTTTTAATATATCAAGTAGTAATTTTGTCTCTAAAGATAAAATTAATATATTAAAAATAAATTCTAATTTTTTTAAAAAGTATAATGTTAAAAGTAAATTAGTGAATTGAAAAGAAAGAGCAATATTAAAAGCAATAAAAATTACTGTTTATAATATATTAAAAATTATAAATAAATTATACATAATTAACTTATTTATATAAAATAATAAATATATTACTTAATTGAATTACACACCTAAAAATAATCTAATTATCTTAATTTAAAATATTCTTTATCACCTTAATTATCTTACTTAATATTCTTTATTTTGTTAGCTATATTGCTACTAAATTAAATAGACTTAATAGTAAGGACCAAAAAAGAATACTAAGAAAATGTTAGGGATCTAAAACTAACAAAAATTTGCAAGGATTAAAATTAGACAGAATCATATTTGCAAGAACTTAAAACATATTTAAGCCTATTATTTAATATAAATATCAGAAAAGAATAATTTTACATCTAAAATAAAAAATTCAGCCTTTGATAGTAATTGAATTGGTGAAAAAGGTGTTGCATATTTGAAAATGTATTGAATTTGCCGTTATACTTTTACTACATTTAAAATATAATTATGACACTAATTGATATTTGAAATTGAAAAGGTTATATTAAATGGAACTTAATTTGCAAAATACTTATTCTATATTTAATTTATGTATTATAAGATTTAACATACAAATATGATTGAAAATAGATTAGATGAATTTTATATAAATAATGTTCAAGTAGTTCAATGATAGCAAAAATCTTTTTTTCAAAAGCATTCCTAAAACACATTCCTATATAATCAACGAAATTTATGGTTTAAAATTGTGCAGAAAAATCTCAATAAAAATTTGGTACCGAATTTCCTTTCTACGAAACACATTGTCACTTAATTTAACGCAATTAAAACAATTATTTCGAAAGAAATTAATGATGTAGGTAAAACATGAAATTATCAATTTCAAAAAAATATAAAAATAATAAACATAACATGATCATTTGAATGTCAGTTGGCATTTGAAAATATAGCAACGTGACAGCGTATGGTTTTGTATCTCAGGATTTATATATTGCTCATGTGAAGATGGTGCTGCTGCTTGAAACACAGAAATGAAGAATGTTTATCATAAGTAAATGGGGCCTCCATCATATGAGCGAATTAGATGTATGGTGTTGGTACCAAGAACCCAATGACAACAAGTGGGAGTGGCTGTGGCAAAATATGCAGGTATGAAATTTATCTATTACAGTAATGACACTTGGCTTGTGTCTTTTTTTATTCTTTTTATTATTATTATTGTAAAGATAGATGCACAATTTTTCATTTTATCATAAAGATTCTAAACTTAACGTTCAACTTATTAACCCACATTGATTTTCATATTGATAAATGAGGGGGAAATGAGAGAAATAAAGTAATGGTCATAAACTTGTCATTCATATGAACATTTTTACACTTGCCTGAGTATGATAGCAAAAAAGAGAAAATACTTTCAAGGCAAGAAAGTGAATAACAAAATACATGTCAAGTCATATATGCCTATGTCAGTCTTATTTTTGCAATATACCACCAATTCGAGTGAGAAGTAATATATAAGAGCACATCTTCTTTGCAAGGAATTGAAACACCACCCGTTGCATGTTTATACCCAAATGCTTCCTCAGCTTGGCTCAATAACACTTCATTTGGTAATGAAGAAATAGCGGAGAGGAGGGTGAAAGAGCACAGAAGAGTAGAGAGATCGAAAAATTCGCTTCGTTTGGTAGAGTAGAAAAGTGACAAAAATTTCAAAAAAAACTGTTGAGCCCATGCCGTTAAATTTCCACGCGAAAATGCAAAGATTTGCGAAGAAATCGTACAAATGCCCCGCAAAAATAAGACAATTTGCATGGAAGAGAGGGCGATAGTGTTCACAAAATCGATTTTGTAAAATGGGTAAATCGATTTGCACCAATTTTGTGAACCAACGATGTGTATTATTTTCTGCACACCAAATCGATTTTGTAAACAAACAAAATGGATTTGGTATACTAATCTATATCGATTTTGGTTTCACAATACAACCAACGAAATCGATTTTGTGTAATGTAAATCGATTTTATGCAATCTAAATCGATTTGCTACTCTTTTGTTATATATATATATATATATATATTATTGAAAATAATAATAAAAAATAAATATTATTATTAATAATAAATAATAATAATAATAATTAAAATAAAAATTAAAAAATAAATGATATAACGGAACCAACAAAATCAATTTTGTTGGTTAAAGAAATCGATTTGCATAATATAAAAGCTCTTTATCCATAACTTTTAAGACAACCTAAAATCGATTTTGTTGATAGTGAAAATCAATTTTTTGCTTTATTTTTTTATTTTTCTCTTTCCTACTTTTTTTTTATTTCTCCTCTATGTCTCTTCAACCAAACAACCTTAACTTCCACTCTATTTTTCACCTATTTCTCTTTTTTTCTTTTTCCACATCTTCTCTTTCTTTCCCTCTATTTCTTTCCTTTCTACCAAACACAGCGTAAGTCTTGGAATGAAGTTTGCTTAAAGTATGATGTGGAGATCACAAACTGCTTCATTTTCTCTCCAACATAGACTGCAAGGTACTCCTACGGCATGTCCACAGCTTTTGAAGATGCTTGGTTTGCTACAAATGATTTGTGTTGGTCCCCAGTGCTTGCAGCCCTGAATATATTTAGATAAAAGGATATGTGAGAATTCGTTTGGCTACTTGAGTGATTGGTGGAGGGCTATGGTAGGAGTCTTGGGACCAACTGGGAGACAAGGGCGTATTGTGCTTTCGTATGGGACTTTATATAGCTCTGAAAGAGTGGAGATAAGAAGAGAACCAACATTGAATCCATGATCGTATGATGAGGCATTATGAACCACATTTTGAATTATGTTTATCAAATTCAAGCAACACAGCATGAAATTTGCAAAAATCATGTTTCCGGCCCCCACCACCCTGAATAAGAGTCAACAAGGTTCAATTGGACTTACTTTTTCATAGATCCAGTAGGCGGGACTTGTATTATTTACTATAACATGTTACGTTGATTCTTAAGAAAGTCCCCTAAGACAACACCACATGCCTTGTCTCTCATTTGGTCCCATGACTCCTATCTAATATCCCTCCTTCACCAATAATTTAAGAACCAATTAATGGTTTCTTGCATATCATTTTATCTATATATATTCATGGCTGTAAGGATTTAGGACAAACACAAATCATTCACATCCTGAAGCATTCAAAATTCAAAAGCTTATTCTCAAGACTTTTCTTAAACCATTCTCTTCTCAAAGCAATAAAACAATGGGTTTTCGTTTAGCTGGTATCAGAAAGGCATTATTTGCAGCAAATCAAGCATCTTCAAAAGCAGTGGATGCTCCAAAGGGCTATCTTGTAGTCTATGTCGGAGAGAAAATGAAGAGGTTTGTGATCCCTGTATCATACTTGAACCAACCTTCATTCCAGGACTTGTTGAGTCAAGCTGAGGAAGAGTTTGGATATGATCATCCCAAGGGTGGCCTCACAATTCCATGCAGCGAAGAAGTCTTCCAACGTATAACTTCTTGCTTCAATTGACAATAAATCTTATACTTGAGGAGACTGACATAGTTTAGTGGAGACATTTTGTACAATAGGCATCTTCTCAACTTGTAAAGATATCCCTTTCTTAGAAAAGAGGGAAATGAAATAAAATGACAAAATCACAGTATATCATATTTTTTGTGTAATTAGATTGAATTCAACTACTCAAGCAGCTCCTCTGTGTTTTCTGTTTATTAGTTTCAATGTTCACTTCTCTCTGTATGAGCAAGGTTGAATTCTGTTAAAAAAAAGACTTTGTTTTAATAAATTTGAAAGCAGGAATAGAACACATGATTCCTAACAATGGTAGAGTAAAAGTATTTTCCCTAGGACCAAAGAGAAAGATAAATTTATTCGGGACAAACAAAATATATTTTATTAATAAATATACAAATGAAATTAAAATTTTGAGGTGCCAAGGCCCTAAACAACATCCGAGGTACCTTCCCTGCCAAAGCAGGTGCACAATAAAATTGGACTTAACATCAAGGTTTATTTTTTCCTTGAATAAACCAGCCCTACTCCTGCAGCAAAAGCTTTCTCTTACCTATAACCCTATATCTCGAGAAGTCAAAGAACCAATGCTTTTCTAAAACATCTGTCTTTTAAATAAAACGAAACTGTGACCTTACAATGCTAGAAGCATAGATTTAAAGTTTTCAAACCAAATAAAGAAAAAGTGTCCTTAAAGTAAAACAATGAGTCTATGTGTGTAACAATTATGAATGACTAATATTTATATCATAAATTACCACCCAACATTATGTATACAACTGGACTTGGAAGTCAGATACCAAATTCTCAATTTAAATTTAATAAACAGAAATAAATTGGAAATGGAGAAATAATTGGCCATGGGTAATAGATCAACTATTTACTATTCATTGAAACTGTGTGGATCTGAGTTCTTATTTTCTGTCTACCAAAATTTGAGATATCTTCTTCTATTGCTATGTTGTGAATTTCGGGGCAATACCATAGTAGTAATAACTCCACGCTTTTCTGCCCAGTAAACAACTAATAATCCATGAGATGGTGCTTCTTGTTTAGGAAAATGGAAGAGTCAATGACGCTAGGAAAAAATGATAATGATTTTGCAGTGGTGATACAACAGGAGGGAGTACTAAATTAACCGAATATAATTACTATGTGGTGCTTAAAGAAGGAACTAAAAGAACCACAGGTTAAAGAAAAATCTAGCAACAAGTGGCTAAAACTGTTTCAGGACAATGAGTTGTGTGTTGAAAATACAATCGGGCAGCAGTAACAACCAATAAGGTTGGACAACATCTCCAAAATAATTACTGCACTTGATCCCTATATAAGCTGATAGCCTGATATATATCAACTTAAATTTGATAATGATACAATTGTATATATTAAAATTTATTGAGATGAAGCAAAAGCAAAAGGTGTTTAAACAATGTCTTGTGTTGCATTCTCATTCAGGCTATAGGTTTCGACTTCCAATGGGATTATACAAGAAAACAAAATAAAAATATCCTTATAATAAAAGAAAGTGCCTTCTGTACAAATTTTCCTCATCTAATCTATCTGTGTCTCCATTAGCATGATTTACAGGTCATTGAACTCATCCTCGATGCATGGTATTGTGAGACCACCCATTGGATGGTCATACCCAAATTCTTCCTCAGCTTGACCCAACAAATCTTGAAAGGAAGGTTGGTTCAAGTATTATACGGGGATAACAAACCACTTCATTTTCTGGCCAACATAGACTGCAAGGTAGCCCTTTGGCACATTCACAGCTTTTGAAGATGCTTGGTTTACAGCAAATGATGCCTTTCTGATACCAGGTAGACTAAAACCCATTTTTGTGTGCATTGAGACTTGGGAAGAGAATGTTGTCAAAAGACTGATAGGATGCAAGTTTTTGAATTTCCAATGCCTTTGGATGAATGATTTTTGTTGTCCTAAAAGCTTGCAGCCATGAATATATATAGATGAAAAAAAATTTAGAAATTGTCGGCTTCATGAATGATTGAGGGGGTTGGGCTATGAGATAAGAATCACACTACAGCAGTGCAGCTTATTAGAGTTGGCCAAAAGCTGACTCTAGAATTAAAAAAACCGACACTAACCCCTTTTATTATGTCAGCTGTGCGTCGAACGGGCATGCGACATTAAAATAATTGACACACTAAAACAGTTGAGTCAGTTTATTGAAGCCGGCACTAGGTAGAATTGGCTTTACCAACGCTATGGCCAACACTACACAAAAGCCGGCACTAGGAATTTATTTGTTTAAATTAATTTCATGTTTATAAGTCTCAGCCTCAACGACTCTATGTGTAACTTATTTTTAATTTTTCTTATGGTGTAGTGTCAGCTAAGTCGACTCTAACTTGCAGCATTGGTATTTAGTGTTGGCTTCGCCAACTCAATATTTATTTTTTTAAATGGTTTTTTTGCTTTTTATTAAAAAAAAATATAATAGTAGCGTCGCTTTTAGCATTGGCTAGCCGACTCTAAGGTTTTTTTTTTTAATTGTGTTGTTCTATTATCAGCTATTGCACCTATTAACCGTGTCGAGAGAAAGGGAAAGAGTGAGATAGAGAGAGTGTGGTATATGATTAAATTGTAATTCAGGTTCACTACAATGTGTAGCTTGACTCCTAGCTCCATAGGGGTCTCAAATGGTTTGGCTCCCATCAAACCTGTCTCATTCAACAAGTCTAGAACATACTTCCTTTGTGATAGGAAGATCCCCTTCTTTAAGTACTTAACATCAATACTCAAGAAGTACTTCAAGGCCCCCAAGTCTTTAGTCTGAAACTATGTTTGGAGAAAACTCTTCAAATTGTTAATGCCTCTACTATCACTTCCTATAATCATAATATCATCAACATATACCACTAGTAAAATGCTGCCAAGGTTAGTATCCTTATAAAATACTGTATGATCACTCTTACTTCGCTTTAGTCCAAGTGTAAGGAATACTTCACTGAATCTCCCAAACCAAGATCTAGTCGATTGCTTCAAGCCATATAACAACTTCTTTAAGCGGCACACCTTTCCATACTCCCTCTAAGCAACAAACCCAAGTGGTTGCTCCATATACACCTCCTCCTATAAGTCACCATGTAAGAAGGCATTCTTCACATCCAATTGGAACAAAGGCCAATGATGTGTAGCAGTAAGAAAGATAAGAATACAAACAAAGGAAAGCTTAGCAATAATGGAAAAAGTATAAGTATAATCAACTCCATAAGTTTGGCAACGAGGCGGGCCTTTAAACGAGCCACGGAACCATCAAGATTCATCTTGACAATATAAACCCAATTGTAACCAGTAGTCTACTTCCCTGTAGGGAGGGAAGTCCAATCCCAAGTTTCATTTTTCTCGAGCCATCATTTCCTCCTCCATTGCTTGTCTCCAGCCACCATGACTAAAGGCATCTAAAAGAGATTTAGGGGCAGAAACAAAATATAGGGCAACAACAAAGGACTTAGAGGTGGATGACAAATGAGCAAAAGACATATGTGAAGAAATAGGATAAGTACATTTACAAGTGCATTTACCTTTACGTAATGCAATTTGGAGATCAAGGTTTTAAGGGGGATCTGCAGATGCCGAAAAAGGTACTAGTAGAGGTTGAGTATTCTCTGGTGGAGCTTCAGGTGACACCTATTTAGGACAGCGAGAATATATCCGCTCAAAAAACTAGAAACCTGTATCAAGAGGAGTTGGAGGAGCAAAAAGGATAATAGTGTAATTTAAGAAGGAATCATTTGACTCATACATAGGCACAAAGGACTCAAACTCAACAAAGAATGGACAATCTTCACAATCTTCAACAAAAGTCACATCTGCAAAAATGAGGTACTGACGAAGGTCTAAAGAAAAGCAACGGTACCCTTTTTGGGTCCTAGAGTAACCCAAGAACACACACTCCAATGACTTGGGATTCAACTTGGTGACTTGGGGATAGACATCATACACAAAACGTGTACAACCAAATATTTTTGGGGTTAAGGGAAACAAAGATTGAGAAGGAAAAAGAACATAATGAGGAATTGCACCATTTAATGTAGAAGATGGCATGCGATTAATCAAATATGCAGCAGTAAGAACTACATCTACCTAAAAACACTTCGAAACTTTCATCTCAAATAATAAGGCTCAAGTAACTTCCATTAGGTGACGATTCTTACGCTCACCCACCCCAATTCTGTTGTGGACTAACAACACAAGAAGATTGGTGCAACATGCCATTTTTAGGAAAGTAATCTTTAATATTATAACTACGAAGAACATATACATGATAACCAAATTGTGTACAAATTTCAGCATAAAAATGGCAAAATATAGTGAACAGTTCAAATCTAGATTTCAAGATATATAACTACATGGCACGAGAATAATTATCAATAAAAGTAACAAAATATTTATAACCAGGCTTTGAAGTCACTGGGCAAGGACCCCATACATCAGAATGAACAATATCAAAGAGAGCTTGAGCTCTTTTATTTAAACAAGGCAAATACACACTATGATGATGTTCAGTAAATTAACACAACTCACAAAATAGATTTGACTCAGACTCTAACTGAGGACATAATTTCCTAAGAACTCCTAAAGACGAATGACCTTGCCAACAATGAAGCAGAAATAGAAAGACTATATATAGAAGCTGCGAAAGAGTGTGGAGCTCCTTCATCCAATAAGTACAGCCTATTAGATACTTTTCCTCTACCAATAGTCTTCGAGATCTGTAGATCCTAAAATACACAAGAGTCAGGAAAGAAGGTTATAGAACAATTTAACAAATGTGTGATCTGACTAATGGAGAGAAGATTACATGAGAATTGAGGTAAGTACAAAACAGAAGACAATGGTAAGGTAAGAATAGGGGTATTACATCCACTCCCCTTAACATGAACACTAGACCCATTAGAAAAGGTAATAGAAGAATGGATACTAGAAGGACTAAAAGAAGAAAATATACCTAAATCCCTTGTCATGTGATCTGTGGTGCCAGAATCAATGACCCAATGCCGGAAGTAGAGGAGAGACACCCAGTAGGATTACCTATTTGGGCAAAAGTGGCTAAAGAAGAAGGTGCAGATGACTGTTGAGAAATTTGAAACTAGGTGTATATGTGAAACTCGTCATCAGTCATAACCATCATACCCCTTCGCCTGATTGAGTGGCTGTGTTAGGTTGGGACACTGCATGAGCCTATAACTGCAAGTACTAGTGATTCTATGAGGAATAAGGACACCGATTTCGATAATGACCTATTTCCCCACAACCAAAACATTGCACCTAGCCACCACCTCGACCACAACCACGACCACCACGACCTCCTGATTGGACCGCCAAATCAGTGCGATGAAGGGAATCACCTTCCAAAGTGGAACGTGAGCCCTCAAAAGATGATTGCATAACCCGAAAGAACACATTAATAAGATTATCCACCTGTTGACTGGATAAGATCTGAGATCGAACTACCTCAAACTCCGAATCAAGATCAAAGAGCCAACTTAAGGCTATAAGCTTCTTTTGATGGGTCACCAACCCCTATATAGATTTGCAAACTAGGAGAGAAGTCAATTCTTCAGTATATTTTTTGAACTCCAGGAAGTAGTCCAACAACTTCTACTTATTCTGTTTTGGGCATAAAATCTCTTGTAGAAGGGCATAAATTTGATTCAAAATATCGGATTTCCCATAAATGAATTTCGGAAAATCCCACAATTCCTTCACCATTTCGTAACTAAGTTCATCTATCAAAAAAATTAATGAGTAAGGCCAGAATTCACTTGTCTTCCATATTCCACACAGCTGCCTTCGACTCATCTAGACATGTTTTCGTCAAATGATCTTCCTTCCCCATCCCGCCGAGACTAACTTCAACCAAATACTTCCATTCCACATAGTTATCATCGTCCCCATCAAGTTTGATATCAATGAGTTTGGAGGAAATGGTAACAATCTCTGTAATAAGCCCCTTGGAACTGCCTTCGCGATTAGACATCCTTACACGACAGCGAAACACGTTATTTTGACCCAAACACGCATTGAGTCACCTCGAAACACCCCCAAAACACCACGAACAGCCACAGGACCAATTGGGCTTCACTCAGGCCTCAAAAATGCCCCACTCTATCCCCAAAAATGCAAGCCATATGCTGCAAAAATGGGCGTCCAAGGTTCGCATGTGAAGAAAACCCCAAAAAAGGGGTTTTCTCTATTCTGCGATTTACACCTTATTATGGCCACCAAAAAAAATTTTCAACCCCCTAGCAGTCTTGGTCGGCCTCCTCTATGGTTGCTAGTAGGTTTCGGTTTTTTTTTAGAGCTGTGGAAAAGAGATTGCTGACAACAATGCTAAACCCTACCTGGCTCTATGATACCATGTAGAGAGAAAGAGAAAGAGAGAGATAGAGAGAAAGCAACATATGAGTAAATTGTAATTCATGTTCACTACAATGTGTAGCTGCCTTCATATTTATATTACTAGGTTAAGTATATACAAGCACATGGGCCAAGGTTGCATACATACTAAAACCCTTTTATTCTAAACGACTCTTAACAAACCAGAACCATATATACCAGTTATTTTATCCCGTCTTGCTCTGTTATATTTTCATATTGTGCAATGCAAACACATATACATACATATAATATATATATAATAAAATTGCAAGTTCAACTACTTCTGAGCCATTCCAACGCAGGTAACAGAATCACTGAAAGTTAATTACACCAAAATTGAGATACGCGTCACTCAAAGTTCATTCCCACTAGTACATAAATAATATCTTGATCTGGAATCTGAGAAGAATTCAGATAAACATGCTCCATGAAGAACTTTTTACCACTCTCCATGTCCATAATTTCTTCTTCAGCCATCACAGTCCATTACTCTTCACAAGGTAGCCAACCTACAATAGTTGGAAGTGCATCAACTCCTTGCCTTTTCACTCTTGGATCAGAAACATCAAGAACCTTCAAATCATTCAATATACATATTAAATCTTAACTTACAAATGATTCAATAAATAATCTTTCTATTTAATCTATAGAAACTAACTCGATCTACCTACCCAAACACTAAGTTTAAGACCGGATGTTACTCTCGCCACTGAGTTTGATTTTGAGAAGACCAGATACATATGAATGTGGTACGAATAGTTTCAACTTATAATGTCCATCCTGTAATCGGGAAAATTTTAAGACAATAATTCACATTTCAATCATTAGTACAAGCACTATCTTAGCCCTGCCATGTGCAAAAAGTGACAATTGTTTCAGCTGCTTATTTCATTATTAAAGCACATAGAAGCAGAAGCAGTCCATATTATGCAGCATGTAAATAAATTCAAAAAAAAAAAAACTATTAATAGAAAGAACTAATCAGATTATCAAAATTTAAAAGAAAATAAATTTCAATATAATAACTAAAAAGTAACAAACCGTCATTTCCTTTTTCTTTGTAGAACTAGTATGGACTTCCAAAGAGGAGCTAACACTAGTATGCAATCATTTGACACCTTTTCACTCGGAAATGCAGCCCAGATAGAAGCACAATTTTTCATTTTATCATAAAGATTCTAAACTTAACGTTCAACTTATTAACCCATATTGATTTTCATATTGATGGGGAAATGAGAGAAATAAAGTAATGGTCATATCTAGGAACACATCTTCTCTGAATGGAATTCTAAGACCACCTGTTGCTTGTTTATAGCCAAATTCTTCCTCAGCTTGGCTCAGTAAGTCTTGGAATGAAGTTTGCTTCAAGTATGATGTGGGGATCACAAACTGCTTTATTTTCTGTCCAACATAGACTGCAAGGTACTCCTATGGCACTTCCACAGCTTTTGAAGATGCTTGGTTTGCTACAAATGATTTCTGTTGGTCCCAAGTGCTTGCAGCCCTGAATGATTGCCTACTTGAGTGATTGGTGGATGGCTATGGTAGGAGTCATGGGACCAACTGGGAGACAAGGGCATATGGCGCTGTCCTATAGGACTTTATAGCTTTGAAAGAGTGGAGATAAGAAGAGAACCAACATTGAATGCATGATCATATCTTGAGGCATTATGAACCACATTTTTATGTATGTTAAATTATAAGCGACACAGCAAGAAATTTACATAAATGAAGTTTCCGGCCCCCACCACCCTGAATAAGTGTTAACAAGATTCAAATAGACTTTCTCTTTCATAGATCCAAAAGGTGGGACTTGTATTATCTACTATAACATGTTATGTTCATTCTTAAGAAAGTCCTCTAAGACAACACCACATGCCTTTTCTCTCAATTGGTCCCATGACTCCAATCTAATTTCCCTCAGTCACCAATAATTCAAGTAACAAATTAATGGTTTCTTGCATATCCTTTTATCCATATATATTCATGGCTGCAAGCATTTAAGACCAACACAAATCATTCACATCCTAAAGCATTCAAAATTCAAAAGCTAATTCTCAAGACTTTTCTTAAACCTTTCTCTTCTCAAATCAATACAACAATGGGTTTTCGTTTACCTGGTATCAAAAAGGCATTATGTGCAAGAAATCAAGCATCTTCAAAAGTGGTGGATGCTCCAAAGGGCTATCTTGCAGTCTATGTCGGAGAGAAAATGAAGCGGTTCGTGATTCCTGTATCATATTTGAACCAACCTTCATTCCAAGACTTGTTGAGTCAACCTGAGGAAGAGTTTGGACCCATGGGTGGTCTCACAATTCCTTGCAGTGAAGATGTCTTCCAACGTATAACTTCTTGCTTCAATTGCCAATAAATCTCACACTTTAGGAGACTGACATAGATTAGTGGAGACATTTTGTACAATAGGCATCTTTCAACTTGTAAAGATCTCCCGTTCTTGAAAAAGAGGGGGAAAAAACAGAATGACAAAATCATGACATATCACATTTTTTGTGTAATTACAGTGAATTCAACTATTGAAGCAGCTCCTCTGTATTTTCTGTTTATTAGTTTCAATGTTCACTTCTCTATGTAAGAGCAAGGTTGAATTCTATTAAAAAACCAGACTTCGTTCTGATAAAAGCAGGAATAGATCACATGATTCCTAACAAGGGTAGACCAAAAGTATTTTCCTTAGGACCTAAAGAGAAAGATAAATTTATTTGGGACAAAGAAAATATATTTTATCAATAAATAATATACATATGAAATTAAAATTGAGGTGCCAAGGTCCTAAACAACACACGAGGTACCTTCCCTGCCAAAGCTGGTGTAAAATAAAATTTGACTTAACATCAAGGTTTATTTTTTCCTTGAATAAACCTGCCTTGCCCTACTTCAGTAACAAAAGCTTTCTCTTATTATAACCCTGCATCTGGAGAAGTCAAAGAACCAATGCTTTTCCATAACTTCTGTCTTTTAGATAAAATGAAACTATGACCTTACACTGCAAGCATAGGTTTAAAGTTTTCCAACCAAATAGAGAAAAACCATCCTTTAAACAAAACAATTGGTCTAGCTGTGTAACAATTACTACTGACTAATATCTATATCGTAAATTATCACCCAAAAATATTTATACGGCTGGACTTGGAAGTCAGATATCCAAATTCTCAATTTAAATTTAATAAACAGAAATAAATTGGAAAGGGAGAAATAATTGGCCATGGATAAAAGAACAACTATTTACTATCAATTGAAACTGTGCGGATCGGAGTTCTTATTTTCTGTCTACCAAAATTTGCGATATCTTCTTCTATTGCTGTTGTGAATTTTGGGGTAATACCATAGTAGTAATAACTCCATGCTTTTCTGCCCAAGAAACAACTAATAATCCATGTGATCGATGGTGCTGCTTGTTCAGGAAAATGGAAGAATCGATGACCCCTGGAAAATGATAATGATTTTGCAGTGATGATAGTTCAGAATGGGAGTACTTAATTATCTGAAGATATACAATTACTATGTGGTGCTTAAAGAAGGAATTATAAAAGCCACATGTTACAGAAAAATCTAGCAACAAGTGGCAAAAATTGTTTCAGGGCAGCAGTAACAACCACTATCAAGGTTGGTCAACATCTCCAACAGAATTACTGCACTTAATCCTTAATATAAGCTGATAGCCTATATCAACTTAAATTTGATAATGATACAATTGTATATATTAAAATTTATTGAGATGAAGCAAAAGCAAAAGGTGTTTAAACAATGTCTTGTGTTGCATTCTCATTCAGGCTATAGGTTTCGACTTCCAATGGGATTATACAAGAAAACAAAATAAAAATATCCTTATAATAAAAGAAAGTGCCTTCTGTACAAATTTTCCTCATCTAATCTATCTGTGTCTCCATTAGCATGATTTACAGGTCATTCAAGAGAGAGGTGACGCTTAGGAACTCATCCTCTATGCATGGTATTGTGAGACCACCCATTGGATGGTCATACCCAAATTCTTCCTCAGCTTGACCCAACAAATCTTGAAAGGAAGGTTGGTTCAAGTATGATACGGGGATAACAAACCGCTTCATTTTCTGGCCAACATAGACTGCAAGGTAGCCCTTTGGCACATTCACAGCTTTTGAAGATGCTTGGTATGCAGCATATGATACCTTTCCGATACCAGGCAGACGAAAACCCATCGTTGTATGCGTTGAGACTTGGAAAGAGAATGTTGTAAAAAAAAAAGACTGTAAATAAGATGCAAGTTTTTGAACTTCAAATGCCTTAGGATGAATGATTTTTGTTGTCCTAAAAGCTTGCAGCCATGAATATATATAGATGAAAGAATTTGTGAAAAATCGTTGTCCACATGAATGATATATTGAGGAGGTAGGGCTATGAGATAAGAGTCATGGGACCAACAGGGAGACAAGGGCATATGGTGTTGCCTTGGAGGACTTTCTCAGGGATCAATGAACATGTTATAATAGATAATGAGTCCCACCTTGTGGAGCGAATCCACTTCAAATAAAACAGATGTATAGTGTCAAACCTCAGAAATTGATATAATGGTCTATTATCTCTTGCCTTATAATTCATCAGCCAGAAATTACCTTCCAGCTGTACTTCAACATTAGGTTGCGTTGTCAATGTGAAGCAAACATGTCCAAAGCATGTTTACAAAAATATGGAATACCAATTAATGCATGAACAAACGTTGGGTTTCACTTAGATACGTCTCATTTGGTTACAAGGGGTGGCTTTATGTTGGCCATTGTTTGATAAGGTGGGGTTACACATGTCTACACAACTCTATATCCATGATAGAGGCACTGAAGACGACACCACGTTTTTTATGTACGGCAAATTCTATCCAACACATCAGCGTGAAATTTGCATACATTAAGTTCATGGCCGCAACCCCCTCTTAATAATTGTCAACATGATCCAATTAGATTTTATTTTATTTTTTTCATTGATATATGTTTATTTTCAAGTGGGGAAATCCGTTGGCCTTCACTCGAAAGGTTAACTATTATAACATCTTACGTTGATTCTTGAGCAAGTCCACTACGACAACACCATATGCCCTTGTCTTTCAGAGGGTCCCATTACTCCTATCTCATAGCCCTCGCCTTCACCGACAATTCAGGTAGCCTACAGTTTCTTACATAACCTTTTATCAATATACTAGATTTTAAACCATGCGTTAACAGGTTTGTTTAAATTATATATTTTTATATTTGTATTTATTATTATTTTAAAAATATGTGTAGATAAATAAAATTATTAATTTTTAAAATATTTATTAGTAAATTAAATATAATTACATTAAAATTGAGAAAAATGATTAATTATGTTTTTAATTGAGCAGATGTTATGTTTAAAAATATTATGCTTATTAAAATTTATTATGATTTGTTCTTTCTTCAAGTAACGATAGTGCTACAATACCTATATGAAATGTATAAATTTAAAATGAGTCTAAATATAATAAATATGATTATATAAGTATTTAAATTTGAGTGCTCATTTTTATTATTATGAATATTATGTTAACACGTACTTGATTTTTATATGTTTATAATTAATAATTTTAAATAAATTTATTGTAAAATAAAAATTTATTTTAAATTATTGAAATAGTATGATTTTTATTAAATATATATAGTTGTTAATTATTTTAAAATGGTATTTTAAATTATTTAGAAGATATTAATTTTAATTATGTAATATTGTTAAGTTTTGAGTTGGCTAACCTAAACACAACATAATTTGAACACTCTAGATCAATGCAATGACATTTGTCTATTATTATTGTTGTTGTTGTTATTTAATTTTAATTTCATTACTTGTTACCTTTTAAAGTTATTTATCTATAAGAATTAGAGAAAACAAGACATGCATTAACAGTATAAAGTAGTTTTATACTATCATCCAATCACAAACTACCATTTATTGTAAGTTTGTTGACTTTTATAATAAATACTTTAAAAGTCATATCAATGATTATTTCTAATTGGTTGACCGTGTAAAACTTTTGACACTGATAGTACATGACCATTAAACTCTAAGAATTATTAAATGTATATATATATATATATATACATATACATATACATATATATTTGTTAATTATTTTAAAATGATATTTTTAATTATTTAGAAAATATTAATTTTATTATGTAATATTGTTAAAGCTTTAAGTTGGTTAACCTAAAGGCGACATAAATTGAACACTCCTAATAAGTGCAATGAGATTTGTCTATTATTATTATTGTGTTGTTCTTGTTATTTTATTTTAATTTCATTACTTGCTACTTTTTAAATTTATTTATATATAAGAATTATTATATGTTTCAAAATTTATATCTTATAATTTAATTGTTATAGTGATTATTTATTATAGCATAGATATGTTACTATTTTTTTTCTCATTCTAAGTGAATTCAGAAAGACAATACTATTAATAATAATAATTACACTATTATTGCATACTCTACAATTTATATTTTATGATATATAATGAGTATTTATTATTCTTTGAGGTCTGAATTTATAAGAATAAAAAATTATAATATCTTATAATTGACCGTTATGAAAGAACTCTATTATTATATTTAATTATTATTATTGTCTTTTTTGTATATTAATTATATATTAAATTTAATTAATGTTGTAAATTATGTATTATTTAATTAATCAATTCAATGTACTATTTAATATAATTTACCTAAAAATGCTTTTGCATCAATTTAATTGTCATTTTCAAAATGTTATAAATATGTGAGGGGAAAATTATGAAATACAATTAAGTGAACCTATTACTACTATTACTACAACTATTACTATTACTATTATTATTATTAGTATTACTATTATTATTATTATTGTTATTATTAAATTTTAATTATCAAAATTGTGTATTATTATCATTACTGTAATCAATTTAATTCTTTATTAAAAGTAAATCTTATAGAGATAAAGAGAGATTAGTCTATAATTAATTTATTTTATGAAATTATTAATTATTTTTTATACATAATTCATTTGGAACAATTAATAAACATTAAAGTATATAACAAATTGTATAAATAAATTGCATAAATATATAATTAGACAATTGAATTAAGTAGAAAAAATAAAAATAATTAATGAGATAATTTAACTATATAAAATTCATTAAATTATGTTAAGTGAATCATATAAAAAATATAATAAAGAAAAAAATTAATGAATAAGAAGTAAAGCTATAACAATAATATGTTCCTTTTATGTCCTGTTAAACAAAAAAAAATTATAAGTTGAAGATATATAAAGTAAAAGTAAGATTATTAATTTTTTGTTACTCAAAATGAAAAAGACTAAAAATATACACTTTATTTATAATATAATAGTAAAAGAAAAATATATAAAAATATATATAAAAAGCTTGAAAATTAATAATTAAAACATAAAATAACATGACAGTAAAATGAGAAAAGAAATGCACAAAGGTGATAATTGTAAAAAGAACAAAAGAAATAATAAAAGACATAAGGTAAGATGATACCTAATGTTGGTTCTCAATCCTTAGTTTCTATCCCTCGCCAAATTCATTGAATCGTGCATTGCTGTAAAACCTTTCTTCTCTTATCTGCACAAAAAGTGTCATATAATTAAATTCATTAAATATAATTAAGTCATTTAAATTTAATTAGATCCAATCAACAACTATTGTAAAATTTAAGTATCCATCAACGGCTCACATTAGTAACTAAATTGAAAAAATATAAGGATATATATATATATATATATATATATATATATATATATGTGTGTGTGTATATGTATAAGGTCATTAGGTTTGAAAAATATTTTAACTTTTTTATAATATTATAATATTTAATATATTTTTAGTATTTATATATATAAATTTTATCTAAAATTTAGACTTATGTACATAGATAATAATTTATTTTTTAAGTTGTATATTTAATTATTAATTAAATAAAATATATGAATAATTCTAAATTTAATTACATATTTAAAAATCGTTAGTTTTGAAATATATCTAACTTTTTATAATATTATAATATTTAATGTTATTATTATGTTTTAGGAAAAAAGTTTTGAATATATTTTAAAGAAATTAATTTAAAAAAATTAATTTGAGCAATAGTTTTAATATAATATTCAATGTTATTATTATTATTTATATATTAACTTTTTGTACCATCTTTTGATTTTAAAATATATATTAATATATGTATATAGGCATTAAGTTTTATTATAATTATTTTTTTTTAAAAATATCTTTTATATACATATATACATATACATATATATATATATATATATATATAGATTCTGATAAAAAGTCATACATTTACTAAATTTACATTTTAATTATATATTTAATAAACTATAATATTTAATACTATTTAAATAAAATATTTATTTATATGTTATAAAAAATACTACCCTAAACATTAAGTGTTACATTAATACCTATGTAATAAATATCAATAATGTAAACAATTAATCCCATCATTAAAAAAAATTAATTCTATTAAAATTATAGATCCAACGACTATTATAAAGTTTTATTCTCCATCAAAGCTTACAAACGTTCAAGTCTTATGAATAATTTATATCAATAGATAATAAATATCATTAATGTAAAACAATTAATTCATCATTAACAAAAATTAATTTTATTAAATTTTATTAGATGAAACAGCTATTATAAAGTTTTATTCTTCATCAACGACTTACAAAAGTTCAAGTCTCCTTTACTATATATATATATATAGTCATGGCTGAAAGCATTAGGACCAACACAAATTATTCACATCTAAAGCAGTCAAATTCAAATGCCTCCAATTTCAAGTGTTATCTTAATCCATTCTCTTCTCAAGTCTCTAATACAATCTAATACAATCCATACGACAATGGGTTTTCTTTTACCTGGTATCAGAAAGGCATTATTTGCAGCAAATCAAGCATCTTCAAAAGCAGTGATGCCCTTTATCTTGCAGTCTATGTTGGAGAGAAAATGAAGCGGTTGGTGATTCCTGTATCATACTTGAACCAACCTTCATTTCAAGACTTGTTGAGTCAAGCTGAGGATGAGTTTGGATATGATCATCCCATAGGTGGCCTCACAATAACGTGCAGCAAAGAAGTCTTCCAACATATAACTTCTTGTTGCTTGAATGGACAATAAATCTCACACTATAGGAGACTGACATAGATTAGTGGAGACATTTTGTACAATAGCCATCTTCTGAACTTGTATAGATCTCCCCTTCTCTAGAAAGAGGGAAGAGAAAAACCATCAGAATGAAAAAATACAGTATATATCATATTTTATTGTGTAATGACAATGAATTAAACTACTCAAGAAACTCCTGTGTTTTCTGTTATTAGTTACAGTGTTAACATCTCCCTGTATGAGCAAGGTTGATTTCTGTTAAAAATAAATAAAATTACAGATTTTGTTCTGATAAATTTCACAGCAGGAATAGAACATATGATTCCTAACAAGGGTGGAGCAAAAGTATATTTCCTAGGACCAAGAAAAAGATAAATTTATTTGGCACAAATTCAAAATATAGTTTATTGATATTATACATATGAAATTAAAATTTTAGGTGCCAAGACCCCGAACACACGAGGTACCTACGGCAGGTGCAAAATAACAATGGACTTAACATCAAGGTTTACTTTTTCCCTTGAATAACACTGGATTACTCCTGTTGCAAAAACTTTCTCTTGTACCATTGACATATGGTATGGCTTACTATCTATAACCCTATATTAGTAGAAGTCATAGGATCAATGAAAGAAGCACCGACTTAAATTTTCAAACCAAATACAGAAAAAGTTGCCTTAAATGCAAAACAATAGGACTAGGTCTGTAACAATTATGACTGACAAAAATTTATATAATCAATTATATCATCCCAAAATTTTTATACAGCTGAACTTGGAAGTCAGAGATCCAAATTCTCCATTTAAATTTACTAAATAGAAATAAATTGGAAAGAAAGAAGTAATTGGCCATGGATAATAGAACAACTGTTTACTATTCATTGAAATTGAGTGGATGTAGATCAGAGTTCTTATTTTCTGTCCATCAAAATCTGCAATTTCTTCTTCTATTGCTGTTGTGAACTTTGGGGCAATACCATAGTAGTAACAATCCATGCTTTTTCTTCCCAAGAAACAACTAATAATCCTTGTGATGGTGCTGCTTGCTTAGGAAAATGGAAGAATCAATGACCCTTGGAAAATGATAATGATTTTGCTGTGATGATAGAACAACCCTTATCAAGGTTGGTCAAAATCTCCAACAGAACTACTGCACTTAATCCCTAATATAAGATGATACCCTGATGCTGATATATGTGTCAACTTAAGTTTGATAATGATGCTGTTGTATATATTGAAACTTATTGAGGATTGGCAAAAGCAAAAAAGTACTTAAAAAATGTCTTGTGCTGCATTCTCATTCAGGCAACAGTTTCAACTTCTGTACAAAATAGAAAATCCTCGCAATAAAACAAAATGCCTTCTGTACAAATTTGACTCATCTAATCTTTCTCAGTCTCCATTAGCATGATTTACAGCTCATTCAAGTAAGAGGTGACGTTTAGGAACACATCCTCTGTGCATGGTATTGTAAGACCACCTGTTGGATGATCGTATCCGAATTCTTCCTCTGCTTGATTTAGTAATTCTTGAAATGAAGTTTGGTTCAAGTATGATACTGGAATCATGAACTGCCTCATCTTATCTCCAACATAGACTGCAAGATATCCTTTTGGTACTTCAACCCTCTTGGAGGCCCACCTTATAATAGCTGGTATGCGGAAACCCATTGTTTTATATTGCTCCCACAACAAGTAATATACTGATGACAAAGGACTAGTAAGTGAAAGAAATTTTTGAATTCTGATACTTCAGGAATGTGATAACTTGTGTTGCTTGAGAACCCAAGAAATAGTGTATATATAGTTGCTAAGGGCCTCCGCAATCCGATTCCACATTGGGCCATGATGATTGATGGGGTTTATTGAGGGACAAAGGATCACATGGTATTGTCTCAAAGGTCTCTTTCAAGGATTAGGATGTTCAATGGGAGTGCATACCTCACCTTCTAAGATAATGGCCAACAAATTACCCATCTGAGAACCTAATGTTTGTTCATGCATTGTGATATGGCTAATCCAATGGTGGAAATGCTTTAGGCATCTCACATGCTTCTTTAAATAATTAAGATGACAGTGCTATTGATATATATATCTACCATGTACCAACTAATATCAGAGTGACAAATAGCAAACAGTAAACCTTAAGCGGAGCAGATTGATAGCTCTGAATTAGTGTTTGGAGGTAAAAAGAGAACCAATAATTAATTCATGATCAAGAGGCATTATGAACCACATTTCTTATGCACGGCAAATTGTAACCAACACAGCATGAAATTTGCATACATTAAGTTCATGGTCCCATCCCCACCTTAATAATTGTCAACATGATCTAATTAGATTTTTTTTTTCATAGATATATGTTTATTAATTCTTTTCAAGGGGAGAAATCTGTTGGCCTTCACTCCAGGTGGGACAGTATTGTCTTAACTACTACAACATGTTATGTTGATACTTGAGAAAGTCCGCTAAGACAACACCATATGCCCTTATCTCTCAGTTTTTCTCATTACTCTTATATCATAGCTTTCCTTCACCAATAATTCAGGTAGCCAATGGTTTCTTACATATCCTTTTTTCTATATATATGCTTGGTTACAAGCATTTAAGACCAACAGAAATCATTCACATCCTGAAGCATTCGAAATTCAAGAACCTCCACTTTCAAGTCTTTCTAGACCATTATCTTTTCAAGTCCCAACACATACTATACAACAATGGGTTTTCATTTACTAGGTATCCGAAGGGCATCATTTGCTGCAAACCAGGCATCTTCAAAAGTGGTTGACATGCCAAAGGGCTATCTTGCAGTTTATGTTGGAAAGAGAATGAAGAGGTTTGTGATTCCCATATCATACTTGAACCAACCTTCTTTCCAAGACTTGTTGAGTCAAGCTGAGGAAGAGTTTGGCTATGATCATCCCGCAGGTGGTCTTACAATTCCTTGCAGCGAAAATGTCTTCCAACATATAACTCATAGATTGAGTGGGCTGTAAATCTCAAAGTTTAGGAGGCTGACATAGATTTTTATAGAAATTTTGTACCATAGGCATCTTCTCAACTTGTAAAAGTCTCCCTTTCCTCAAAAAATAGGGGGGAAAGACCATTAGAATGACAAATTCATAGAACATGTCCTTAGGTGGTTAAACAACACTCTGTCAGTACTATATATACATATACCCCTCTGTATCATTGTAGTGAATAACAATTCTTTCATAGAGAATTCAATTCTCTCTCTCACAATCTCTGCCTTACTATTTCTTTCTCTCCTTTATGTTATGGTTCTGACTTGTGATACCTTTATCTTGTATAACTCATAAGTCATAACCACGACTCATTTTTCATTGCATAGTAATTGATTGATAACAAGTACAATGTACAATATTAGGTTCATGCAGGGGATACAGTGATATACACAACCAATAGCAGGAATCAGTGCTTAAAAGTTAAAAAGATATGTATGACGGTGTCCGAATTTGATAATTATGTAGTAGGATAAGATGCTTGCATAGCTATGCCGCAGAGTCCTTCCTCAGCATCCACATCCCTTTGCATCCTAATGTAGCCTTCTTCACCCCACTCGGTTCCCCACGAGTTCTTAACCAACCAATATTCGGTCCCATCATCATTAATACCATATCCCACAGCAGTGACAGCGTGATCCAACTCAGTTCCACATGAACCAGTGAAGACACCACTTTTGTAAAATTGGAAGTCAGAACCACTTGCATCAATGGCTACAGAAACTGGTTGATTAGCCACAGCTTTTTGCAGTGCCTTCTCATTGTTGGTGGGGACATCCTCATACCCAGTAATGGTAACAGCATGATTGGCTGCTTCATTTGCATTGCACCTTCCATCAACACCCTTGTAGGGGTAATTGGCTTCAGTGTTGAGTCCTTGGTTTTGGATGACGAATTTGAAAGCATCATCCATAAGACCGCCTTCACAACCTTGGTCCACACCCTTTGTGTCACAATCAACAAGTTCTTGCTCTGACAAAGAGATCAATTTTCCAGCACTCAGTGCATGAATTCCTTCAGTTGCTGCAACAGCAGAAAACGCCCAACAACAACCTACAAGGTAAATTAATATATAGTTAGATAACCATTCAATTTAATTTGACTTGGCAAATGAAATATCATGCACTTACCACATTGACCTTGGTCCTTGACGGGTGTGACTGCTCCTTTCTGTCTCCAATCCACTGTGGATGGTACTGCAGTCACATTTTCATACTTAAAAGTGGGTGTTCTTGTGATTGAGGAACACATGTGCCCCTTGAATCTATTTCTGGGAGCTATGAACTCATCGTTGGTGAGGTCTGCAAATTGATTGATGCCTAGCTTGTAAGGTTTATTGGCAGCATTGTTGAAAGCTTCAATGTAATTCACATTTTCCTTGAATATCCTGAGACGCTTTTCCCTTTCCTGAGGATCCTTATACACTTTGCCATAACGAGTCATCCATTCCTCGTGCCTCTCATACATGGACGCATCTTGGAGAGTGCGGGATGTGACTTGAAAAGTCCAGAATCCCGTGCAGAAGAGTATTGCCAATGAAATATGATAGAAATGAATTTTGGCGACCATGGTAGCTAGTGTAGTGTGACAACTATGGGAACGATTACTTCAGGTTGGTTAGTGAAATGGGAGAAAGATGTGTTGTGCTGGTACCCAAGATTCTGCGTGGCATTTATAGGAAAGTTAACGTTGAATGGAAAATTAATTTTCTTTTTTCAACTCAAATGTCAAAGCACCATTCTCTAAATGTACCATTGAGAACTTTCTGAATATGACTCTTGCGTCCAGGTCTAGGTACTCTGGACAAATTATTTGTCAAGCGTAACGTAGAGGCACTGGCAGGCATACGGTGCCAGAGTAGTTTACAAAGGGATGCCTTGTGTTGTGTGCATCGGAAAAGTTTGGAATTATAAAAATAGAGGTTTGAAAATTTTATTAACTTCATGTGCATGCATATTGCTAACACATACCGAAAAAAAACAAACAGTTGCATTCTTCCAGCGTTCCAAATCTAATATAAAAATCGAGGTTTGAAAATTTTATTAAGGAAAATTAAAAGATCAGCGTACATCCCATCTTTTGAGTGTATGGATAAAAGAAAGAAAATAATAAAGAAAAAAAAAGATAAAAAATGATAGACCGATACCAATGGAGGTTAAATCTAGTGGAAGGAGCTAGTCTTTTACAACGCAGTAAACCAAGGTTTGAATCCCCCTTCGGAGAGGTGCCCACATTTAGTACTTGGCCATGCCTCAGATAGGATTGCTGCAAAAGGAGGAGACCTGTGAAAAACACACAAAAAAATGATAGACTGATGAATAATATGATGAAATATGAAGAGAAAGATAAAAAAAACATTATATTAACGTATATGTTTTTTCTCTATTTATGATCCATATATGTAATAAAATATATTTTTTTGATTTATTAAGGATTAATGAACTTTAATTTCTATATTTTTACAAATTTAGAAACAATAACTATAAAAAATAAAATCTTTAAAGTTAAGATATTTCAGATAATATGAAATTATTGAACTATATTATTAATTAATGTGTAAAAATTAAATTAAATAAATATTATTGAAAAATTGTTTTCATTAAAATATATAAGACTAAGATTAAAAGAAAACAAAATTTATAAATAAGTTATAATAATTATTACTTATATAATATTAATGTATAATTTTATTTTTTTTCTATTTATAGTCAATTATATAAGTATTATAATGTTTTTTTACGATTTATTAAGAATTAATGTAATTTTAAAGGTTTCTTATTTTCCAAATTTATAAAAAGAATATAAAATATAATTATAAAAATTAAATTATAAGATATTGTTTATCTTTTTTTATATTTAGGTCTAATATATATAATAAAATATGTATTTATTTTCTAATTTAATAAAGACAATATATTTTTATTGTAATTTTTAAAAAATAATTTTAAACAATTATAATATTTTGAAAAATAAAGGAAAATATTAATATAGATAATAAAATTAAAAGAAAATTAAAAAATGGCATATGACAATTATAATAAAAGAAGTGCGTGTGTGTGTGTATTTGCCATATAAACAAATGTCATGTGTCATTAGCACTTCAGAAATTATTTTCCCACTAAACTAAAAACATTTATTATTTTTAAATTCATAAAAATGCATAATTAATTAAATTAAAGTATTATAACTATACCAACAAAGGTTGGTCTAGTTAGTAAGGATTAGGCTCATACCCCACAAGAACGTGAGTTTGAATCTCACTATCGATGAAGACCTTGTTGGTAGGTAATTTATAAATACTTCTATAAGCATTCTTTGAGCCTTAAGGCTAATGAACCCCTAGTACCCAACTTACCTAAACTTCTATGTATCAAAAAAAAAAAAGTATGGTCATGATTCAAATAATCTATTTTCATAATTTGAACATGCAATTCATTCAAGCTATGTTGGCAAAAGTAACTGAAAAGCTAGTTAGTAGTTGAAAGGTGGTAGCTGAAAGTTGTTAAGCTAACTTATTGAATTATAAGTGTTTACTAAATTATCCATTGAAGTAGCTGATAAACGTAAAATGACAAAAATATGCATGTTTATATGGTATTTTATATAAATTTTAATTTTATCTTATTAAAAAAATATTTTTGGGTATTTGTAATTTTAGTTTTTAATTAATTTTAAACTCTTGTAACTTTTTTATTTATATATCAACTATTTTACTTACATTTTTTAGTTTCAATTATTATATTTTTCATATTATGTATTCTACTATATACTACATCTTAAAATATTTCCAATCAAGTTTAAAATAAAGTAAAAATAACATACACTTAAGTAGACATCATACTTTCATTATGTTAATTAGTATAATGGTTAAAATATCTTGAAGTATAATGTTAAAAATAATTGAATAAATAATATAAATAGTGTAATGGTTAGTATAAAAATATTCAAAATAATAATAATTAATTAATTAAAATAAATCTATCATCTATCAATATCAGTATCTTGAAGTATAATGCTATAATAATAAAATAAATATTATAAATAGTGTAATGGTTAAAATAAATAGTGTAATATAAAAATATCACAAAAATAATAATAATCAAAATAAACTTATTATCTATCATTATCAATATCTTTTGTAATAAAAGGGTAAAAATAAAAAAATCCTACTTTATATAAAAAAAGGGTAAAAATAATAAAACCATACTCTATGAGTGAAAGAAAAGAAACAAAAAAATATAATAAAATCTTACCCTATCTAAAAAAGGGTAAAAAAAAAAAGAAATCTAATAAATATTTTAAAGACAAAAGGGGAATAAAACATAAGAAGTTAGAAGCTAGAGTTTAAAAAAATAAAAAAACTTACTTAAAGTAGTGTCTCAAAAAAGCTACAAGCTACTAAAAAAAAACTTGTGTACCAAACACTACTAATAAAGTTAAACAAGCTTTTTAGCTAATAAAAAAAGCTAAAAGCTAGCTAAAATAGCATGCCAAATAAAGCCTATCCATTTAAAAAATAACTTATTCTATAATTTGAAATAATTTATTCAGTCAAGACGTAAATGCATTTAATTAATGATCAATTAGTATCAATTATATATAGGCCATTTCTATGTACCAAAAAAAATACATGTACCAAAAAATATAGGCAATTTCTTAATATCAATCATTCCTTATCAATTAACATTTATTATTTTCCTTTTTAAGATTTGTGGTCATTTGTTGTTTAATGCATTTAATCAATGTTTTGTTGAAATTAACGCAAAATCTCAACCAATTTAAATATTTGATGCCCAATATAAACACGTGAGGGAAAATAGTCAATTTTGATCACCCAACTTTATTCCTTTACTTAGATGCATGTGCAAAATCTTTTTGGTTTCCTTTGTATTTTTTTTCATTTCATTATGGTCAACATCTTGAGTTATTGATTTATTATTTCACTTTTGCATGTCAATGTTGATGTTATTCTATCTTCATTTCAAGATGCACATGATCAAACATTATCATAGGTATGATTCAGTTGTAGCGTAAAAAGCACAGTCAAGTTTGAAGATGAGCAACGACCATTGACCATTCTTGTTCATGTCTAAGGGGTTGATTACTTGAATAGAATAACATCCCTTTATGGTTGGAAGGGCTTACGAGGAAAAATGTTTTCAACATGTGCAACTTTTAACCATTCTTACAAGGTGTTTTTTCTTGCAAAGATATATTTCTAATTATTGCTCCTGGGGATAAACCAAAAACATAAATGCATGGTTTGTCAGGGCTAAGCGGTTACATATCAAGGGCCAACCTGCTTAGGTATGGTTAAACTATAATAAATAATAACCTTTAAGAAAAGCAAATTTAATGTTAAGATCAAAAGTATGAGTCAATCTGGAAGCGAATCAAGTAAGAGATATGAGAGCTTGAAGAGAGTGAATCCCAACTGTATAATGTAAATGGACAGCTAAAATTAAAATTAAGTAACACAATCTTATTTATCTATGTATGGTTTTATGTCCAATATTATCTTCTCTCATCCACCGCCCCCCCGGCGCACACACATACACAAAGGACATATCTGGTGAGAACAATTCTCAGTTTTAAGAATGTAAGAACTCTAAATTAAACTCATACAACCATACACAAGCTTTCTTGATTTTTTTTTTTTACTCTTTCTTTATATTTCTATGCTTTCTTGATTTTATTTTTTTTCTCTTTCTTTATATTTCTATGTGTGTGTCCACACATAAGTCATATTTTTAAGTGATTAAGGGATCAACTTCTAAAAAAAATTAATGTTGATCATTCATGTATATTTATATGACCCACATTTGTTCTCACTATTATATAAAACTGATTTTCTTACTAGATACATCCCCTCTAGATGTATCTAGTGAGAAAATCATTTTTATATCAATAATCAAGATTAAAAAAATTAAAGTAAAATAATTATTTAAAAAAGTCACATAACTTTTTAAAAAACTTATGTAACTTTTTTTTTAATCTTAATCATTTGATGATAAAATTTAATATTTAATATTTATTTTCTTATTCTCAAATAAAATAGACCATCTCATTTAAGACATCTAATTCATCTCCTATGTATAGATAAATAGACAAATAAAGAGTAAAAAGATAAAGTACATAGTTTATGCCTGACCCTCTCAAAAAAAATGCTCTATACCAATACTCGTTAACAAAATCCAACAGGATTGGGAAGAGATTAATAAAGTAATTGACATATATAACGCAGATGGTAAATTTGTATCTCATTAAAAAAAATTCTGAAATTAATTAATCATTTTTAATATTTTTTTTATCCATGAATCAAAATATTATACGATTACCCCGGTCTACTTAATTTAGAAGGCAAAAGTTGTGACTTTAGCATCACTTGTAATAATTAATTAACTAGTTACAAAAGCAAAGTTATCTTGATTAATTAAACCTACTACCTGGTTTGTTTTCATTTTATGCGCCGGGCATTTTGCCATGACGTAAATTTTTCTTAATTAAATATTATCTACCTTCCATTTATTATCGAGTTAAAAAATCATGCTCCCTAAAACTAAGAGTAAAACTGATACTTCATTCTGGCTTCTATTTTTGTAGTTACGTACTTTTTTTCTATTTTCAAAATCCACACAAATCTTCTCTGGAAGATTCATAATGCTCCCTAAAAACCCTGCATGATTCTCCCTTGGTCGTCGTTTCACAATTCACAAACACCAAACACATTCAAATAACATTAGTGTTAGTCTTGAAAATAAATACAAGAAAAACAAATTTGTAAGAGGGGATGCAAAATTTACTCTAACTTGAGCCGTTCTAGCTTTAGTGCAGAGTGACTACTAAACATGATTCCAATCTAAGCACTAGAGGTGGAGTAAAATTAATTTTGATAAAAGTAGTTTTAAACTGTCAAACACAATTATAATGTGTGTCCAAATTAATCTCAATTTAAATAATTTTTTCCACAGCTGAAGACTGTTTGTTGCAGTCAATCCTGAGATCCTTAAGATTTAGGTGGCACATATACACTACTTTTGCAGCGTGGATAAATCTTAAGTAACTGCGTACTGAAACACCTGATGAAAAATTAGTAATAAACCTCACACATCTTATTAACTCATTTCTAATTCGGCATCAAGAAACATTCCTCATTATTAAAATCTCAATACTACATTACATAGTGATAATACACACTTCTCAACCATATGAAAAAAATTCAAATTAACAGGACAGTTGCTATTCTAACCATTCCGAAAAGCAGTGGGCTCAAGAAAACCAGAGATTGGTTTAAGTTCTAATTGCTAGACTGATGCAACTCAGGACTGACGCAACACAGAAATGTCTGCGGTAGGTCTCAGTTCAGCACAAACTTCAATCGCTCCATGCACTGGGTCTGACAGGAAGTTGCTGATTAGGTCTTGGTTGATAGGAGCTCCATTATCAACACCCACAGTCTATGGATCCTCTCCAGTTTTGAAAAAACTGGATGAGATCTTATCTGTTGACTAATTTTAATGATAATATAGAAGATAAGAAAAACATGAATGAATAGTGAGATGTATAAACTAGACACTGTCCAGTTTTTTGTAACTGGAGAGGATCCAGGCCCCACAGCCAGCAAGGACTTGCTGGATTAGGATGTAATCAGATCCGGAAGCCCATTTCCTTGAACCCAACCTTGCTGTGGTTGAACAGTCATCAACCATGAAAGAAACACCACGAGCATGCATGAAAGGATTCAAAGAGTCAACAGATTCAATGACACTCTCATTAATGATTTCAAAGTAAGAATGCCCTTTCTTCCTCAGGATCTCAATCTGGAAATTTCGTAATCATAAATTTAAAAAGCAAAACAAAATGTGAACTTAATGTTCTAATGCTACACCAGTAAAGATAAACAAGAAAAGACCACAAATATCAGAATTCATAGAGAAAAGATTCATCCTTTTGTCATTACTAGATGACTAGTCAGTCCCAATTCCCAAATTTGAAGATAAAGCTCATCTAAAGTATGCAAGTAATGCTGTATTCACCCTTGATTTGATTAAAGGGCATTATGATTTTAGCCCACTAAAATTTAAGAGTAAATATACCATTGCTTGCTTCGGAGATAATCTTGCTCTAAAAGATATTTTTCCCAAATTTATCAGTAAAATAAGGACTGCTTGCCGCAGGGAATATACATACCAACTCCCAATAAACTAGCAAGAAAAAAATGCTAACAGAATAAGTATACATACCTGGGCCATCATCAATGCGACACCAGCAGTAAATGGATATAATGGGCCTAGATCACCTGCTGGCCTTGTAGATCGGACACGCTCACCAACCTTCCACATCCGGGTCTGATCAATTTTACCCATGGGAAACGCAGGCAGACCCTCTTTCTCCTGTAAATTACAGGTATAACTTAAAGTATGTTGCATAATGGCCAGCTCTAAATGGAAAGTAAATATGCACTTACATAAAAGCGACGCCCAGCCAAGACAACACTGCGAATCTCACTCCCAGCAGCTATATCCTCATAGCACTCATACAAAATGTCCATGCAGGGATAATATGAAGCACTATATGCTTTTTCAAATTCCCTTTTTCCATCTTCAGATAAAGCATTGTATACAGCCAACATGCCCTATCCAGACAAAAGTAAATAAATAAATAAAGTTAATTCACAAACACACATTCACATGTTTGTTTTTGGGGGTGGGATCGAAGAGACAAAAGTTCAGAACTAAAATATGTGCATGGGATCACAACCTTAGTCGAGATAGTTTTAGATATAATTCCTGTAATGTATTCGACAGTGTTGTTATAAGCCAAATCTTCGCTGCTCATTCCATGTTCAGTGTACCTTCTAAACGAGGACTCCACAATACCATGAACAGCACCAAGTAAAATGCCTATTAACCATAAAAGCAGAAATTAGGTAATAAGACTTCAAAGACAACATCAAGGAACTCAGAGAGATATTCTTGCCTCTCTCATCAAAGATGTCGCTCCTGTATTCCATCTCTAATGTCGTGGCAAATGTAAAAGGGGAACCAAGGGCAACAGACCATGCCAAAGCAACATCAGTAGCTCTGCCATCCACGTCCTGCATGCAATGGTAGAGCTCAGCCCCATCAAAATAATAAATAAAAATAATAATAATTCCTGGCAGGGGAACCACAAGGAGGGAAGAAAAAGAGAAAACAATAGCGTGAGGATCACCTGGTGGACAGCAAAACTTGAATCAATTCCAGCACCATTTATCTCGTTGCCTTGGAGATACAGCCTCCTTACAGAAGGACCCATACCTTTCGGGCATACAGCAATTACACTGAAGTGCTTGGGAAAATCAAGTCCCATTGACCGTAAATGCCCTAGAAGAAAACCATGGGACAGCCCCAGTATGCTATTTGGCTTCATGTGGGAAAATATTTTTTCATAATTATCTGCCTGCATGATTAAAAAAAAATTTAGAAAGACATGAAATATCATAAAACTGCAAAATCACTGCAGCATTGTGCAACTTGACCACTTTTATTGACAAATCAGCATAATTTGAAACATTAGGATAACATCATAGCATCAACAACTTTATCAAATTATTTTGTTTTAAAAAAAGGAGCACTGACTTCAATTAACTAACCTGTGCAGCATCTGAAATCAACAGCAACACAAGATCACTGCCTGAGATAGTTTCCCATATGTCACCTAGAGTTCCATTCTCCTCACTAAAACCAGCTGCACGAGCCTCATTAAAGGATCGAGAACCTTTCCTGAGCCCAACCTGCATTGCCAAAACACCAACACATTAAAATAACCACAGTTACAACTTTCAAGAGAGACCAATCAATGAAAATTTTCTTCAAAAGAAACAAAGAAATCACCCAGAATCACCTTAACCACAATATCAGACTTCGCACCAGCAAGCGAGTCCCGCAAATTCTGAGCCTGAGCAGGTCCCTGGTGAATGCAGTCAAACAATCTCGTTAAACAAAAGTTATACTCAGTGATGAAACAAGTTAAAAAAAAAAAAAACAATTTTTTTGTTTAAATAATAAATTTAAACTTTAGTCTTTCTCAAACAAATTGTTGGGGCTAGTCCCCTACAGTGTAACGAACCACAATTCAAATCTCTGCTAGAAGAGGTGTCCAACCATACCTCAACCAGCTGTGAACCAAAAAAATTGTTGATTTTAATTCTCATAAATTTAATTTTTTAAAATAATTTCTATCACCATTTAATAATGAAGTCACATGCATCTAAAATGATACATGAGATGATACATTTAGGTATGAAACATACAAATCAATTCCAATATTTTTAAAATTTATTTGAGTTTAATAGTATATTTAGACTATTAACCCGTTAGAAATCATATTTGATATAATTAAAAATAATTAATATAAAAATGAATATACTTATTATTTATATAACTAAAAAATGCTTTACCATCACATATAGTATTTAATTTATAAAGTCCAAATCCAAAAAACAGATTTTGAAAAATTAAAACCAAAAATTTTGTCACATCACATTTACCTGAACTAACAAACTTATGAAACTATTCTTTCTTTTTTTCTTTTTTTACCTGCGAACCCCATCCGATTACACCAATCTGCTGAATCCCCTGGAAAGCATCCGGCAACAGAGGGAACAAATCCCTCCCTCCTTTCACAATGAACTGCATGCAACAAATTACCCGGGGGTCACTTTAGCCAGTTCAGCAAATTAAAAGAATAAAATGAAATATTCAAAACAATTTTATTTTTTTTTCAGTGCGAAAAAGAAATAAGAAATTTTGAGGAATGATGAACCTCGTCGTGTCCCGCGAGGCTAATCTTCTCCTTGAAAACGGAGGTTTCGAAGGCGAGCGACAACGGAGGAGCACCGGCGGGCCCGGCCACCATGCGAGCGCCGCCGAGCATAGCCCCAGTGACGGGTTTGAAACGGTGCTCCTGCAAGAACGCGAAACTGGGAACGGCGACGCGGCTTCTGGCGAAGGGCTTCGCCGAGAAGCTTCTGGAAGCGGGGCAGAGTGCTGATGAAGAAGCAGTGGCCGCCATTTTGTAGGCGACAAAACCCCAAAAGGTAGGCAGCGGTAAAGGCAACAAATCATTTGATGCAGAAACGATGTTTTATACCTAGCGATTAGTGCGACTCGGCTAACGTGCGCCACGTCGACCCAAACTCTGCTCTGTTGTTTGTTTCTGATCTGCCGGGTAATAAAACTTAGATACTTTTAATGTTCTTTAATTAAAATTAAAAATTTACCTTAATAATTTACTAAATTTTTTAATGTATTTTTTTATTATGCAGACTATTGAGATAAATCTTTAACTTTAAGCATTAATGGTACTTAAAATTTTTATTTCTTTTCCTAGTTGAGTGGTGTTTTTTTTCTTTTTTGAGTGGTTGGTTTGATTGCATTGTCTCTGTTTTTTTTGTTGAAAGATTGCATTGTCTCTTTAGTCTTTAATGCATTGTAGTTGTAGAATACTGTATTAACACGCAGCCATTCGTGTAAAATCAAACCTTTTGGTAACGTCCAATGGGGCCCCTTTGTTCCAGAGTCCTGTACTGGACAAAAGACCAGATTGCAGGACTTGACTTCGTCCTTTTGTCAGGCATTTAATTTAATTAATGAAGAGAAATGCCAGTATTTTTATTTTTATTTTTAATTGAGAAATGGTAGTACTTAAGTTGTGTTTGATAAAAAAAAAAAAAAAAAAAAAAAAAGAGAGAGAAACGAAAGAAAGAAAAAAGAGAAGAGAAAAAAAAATAAGTGAGAAATAGAATTAAAATTTAAGGTTATTTAGTTGAAGAAAAATAGAAAAAAAAATTGAGATTATTTTAATTATTATTATTTATTTTTATTATTAATATTATTTTTATTGTTATTAATAATATTTATTTTTATTGTTATTAATAATATTTATGTTTATTATTAATATTATTTTTATTTTTATTATTGATATTATTTTTATTATTTTTATTTTTATTTATTATTATTATTTTTAATAATAATTATAATATAATGAAGCAAAAGCATGTAAATTGATTTTGCCTCAAGCAAAACCGATTTACATGCTTCAACAGCAAGAAGCTAGCGGATGCGAGGTGCGAAGTTCGACAATTTCTTCACTTTTCTCCTCAATTTTGTGACGAAATATTTTAAGGTGGGACTCACGTTTTTTTGTGCAAAAACCCTCTATTTTCACTAAAACAAACAAAGAGGAATTGCTACATTCCACTCTTTTCTCTTTTCCTCTCCTCAAATTCACCTTAACCAAACACACCCTTAAGGATGATAAAAAAACTCATACTTATGAATATTTGTGGGTAAAAGTTATTACAAATTGAAAATAAATAGTTTAATGGATATTTACTGACTAATAGGGTGGAGGTAAATAATAAGGTGTTTGTATTTGTAGGTACTCATATTTTAGAATATGTAAAATTTTTAATTATATGTAAAGTAAATTGCTTTGCTTTATTTTTCTATAAATATATATTTCAAAATTATTTATTTTTAATATAAATATATGTTATAAAAATATTTTTAATATAAATATAAGTTTCCAAAATATTTATTTTTAGTTTTATTTTTTCCTTTTCCGTTTAAAAAATTTATATTTTAATAAATATTCATGGATACTCGATACTTGCAGATATATATGAAATTCATGAATACCTGCTTAATGGATATATGTGTGTTATGGGGCAAGTGACAAAAGACTACTACTCATGCCCGTCCTTCTTCATTGACATCCCTGATAGTATTTTTTTAAAATATATTTTTTATTTTTCATTAAAATTTCTTAAAAATTGTAAAGTTTTGTAAGTTTTACTTTTTGTTTAATATTTTTTCGGACTCAAATATAAGCAAAAAAAATATTAATTCACATTGATTAAGAAAGTTAGTTAACATCATTTAATTTTACTAATCTCGATTAAAAAAATATTGTTTTTAAATCTACCCTTCATTGAAACTTGATGTCAAGAATAAAAAAGAAAATGTCATTGGAAATAAAATCTCAATTAAACGAAGGATATTTTAGATATGTTTATATTTTAGACTACTATACCTAAGCTTTTTTTTTTTTTTTTTTTTTGCTTATATATATTTGAGTCTAGAGGGAGTAAGCCTCACTCATGATTTAGTAATTTCCTATTTTTGGGTTAAATATCTTTTTGTCTCCCTAAATATTGTAAAATTTTCTTTTAGTCCCTCCTTTCAAAAAAAAGGTCGAATTTTGGTCCTCCATTTTTGAAAGTGTCACAATAAACCCTGGTTACTAACTCTATTAGATGGAGTTAACACTAATGTAATTTGTGGTGATTTTTGACCACCACAAAATGTGGATTATGGATAAACACCCTTCTCTAACAAAGATCGCACTCATCTCTGGCCACTCTAACACCTTTTCTCCCTCAATCACTTCCTCACCATGCTCTGTCATGCTCTAGCTTGGTTTGAATGCACCCAAAAAGGCACAAACAAGGCATCTGGAAATCTTAGATTAAAGAATAGAAAAAGGGCTTACTTATGTGGGAAGGAAATCTGGGCTTCCCAAACGAGTCACAAGGAGTCACTGCTGGGGGTCAATTCGCAATAGTTCATGGCCACTCGTGGTGGTAAAACATAGTGCTAAGCTGTGGTAGAGAGTAGAGTCATGCAATGGTGCACACCGAGGTTGGGGTTCACTAATGGTCTTTCTCTGTGAGCAATTCGAGATTTTGGTAGTGGCTTCAGTGGCAACTCCAAGTAGGTGCAATGGCGATTGCTCAATAAGGAGAGATGCGAAAGGGCAACAGCAATGCATTCTCTTCCTTTCTCTCTTTCTCTCTCTCTCTCTCTCTCACTCACCTTTTTTCATGCTTGGTTTCATGATGGTGATGTTGTTTCAACTTGGTTTTATCAAAGAACCGCAATTAAGGATGTGTGATGGTGATGGCTTTGTAGCCATAGGGACAGTTTTTTCATATGTTTATTTTGTGATAGGTCCACATGCCCCTCAACACATGCAAAGTGTTCAATGAAACTCCACCTAGACAACATTTGTTATTTTTCCTTATTTGCTCTCTCTCTTTCTCTCTCTCCCCCTCTCTCAATTATTACATTGCATGTGAAATTGTGGTGTGCGTTGTGGATCATGTTGGCACGATAATTTTGGATGAGTGAAAGCGTAGAGGTGCAAATGGGTGCTCTTATTGTTGTGTTGGTGAAAAGGAATGCGACTAGTAGGGGATTCACGACCATTGATGCTTCATTCTCAATTTCATCGCAATAAAACATTTTGTGGTGGTCAAAAACTACTACAACTGCATCACTGTTAACTCCATCTAATGGAGTTATTAACCGAGGTTTATTATGACATTTTTTTAAAATAAAGGACCAAAAGTTGATGTTTTTTAAATGAAGTACTAAAAGCGGATTTTACAATATTTAGAGGGACCAAAAAGATGTTTAACCCTATCTTTTATTTCATTTTAGTCTTTATTAAAAAATTTGAAATGGTTCATGTGATACACTCTCTCTCTCTCTCTCTCTCTCTCTCACACACACACACACACATATATATATATGGTCCTTGATGTTAGTTTGTTGCTATTAAGTGCTGAGGTAGCTTACATAAGGCCATCTCAACATGCCAAGTAGGATTACACATGAGCATTCAATAGTAACATACTAACACAGGGATAGAAACAAAAAAAAATGTATTATAAGGATCATTTAAAAAAAATTATAAGGACTACAATTGAAAAGAAGGTAGAGAAAAATTGAATCTATATAAAAAGTGAAGACGAATGCAATACAAAGATAAGTAGAAAGACAAGCACAAGTACAAGCACTACATGAGGCCTCTCTGATGCCTACACTTCCCTTTATAAAAAGGAAGAAGATGATTGGTAGGTTCGATTAAATTAAAGTCACATACCTAATAGAATAAGTCAAGCTAAAGGAAAAGCACTATTGAATCGGTTATGATGCTTTGTTTGTCGTCTTTCAAATTAAGGAGATGAATAGATTCTTCTTTTTGAAACATTTTTTTTTTTACATAACATTGGTCTTTTCTCTTCAAACTATTGTTCAGATCTATTCTAAGCTTCTACCTAAAGAAAATGTTTACGTCAATCATTGTTAAAGGAGGAGTTTCATGGGAGAAAGTGGTCCTCAAAGACTCAAACAACTTTAATAGACTTCCAAGTCACTAATCACAATTAGTCATTTTGACTCTCACTGCTAAAATTTTTTGAAGAATCTTTTGCATCTTGCTTATGTGTTGAGACACATTAGTCCCATCTTGTGTCTTGCTTGAAAAAAATCGTTGCTGAAAAAACTTCACATTTACCATTGTCACTTATTCATACATTTTTTGTGAAGTCTCCTAGATTTCTCATGCACACTTAATGTTTCTTACTAAAACTAGTACATTATCCTTAACCACCATTAACAAGATTTCAAATAACCTTAACACAATTTCAAATAACCTTTTTTTCTTTTTACTGTCCACAGCTATAGATGTTGTTGTTTATTCCTTTTTCTTTTTCTTTTTTTTTGCTACAATGGGTATGCCTTTTATAAGATTTGCTTGGGTTTGTTCACTTTCACTTGATTGCCTGGTGATATTAATTATGATTACAAGTTTCAAAATAATATTCTCAATGAAAATCAATTTTATAATATTTGTTATCCAAACAAAATTTCATTATTTTAAATTCATGTTTCCTTAAAATTAATTCTGTAAAATCTTAATTCAAAATCAATTCCAAATCAATTCCACATAAGCACGTCCAAACAATGCACTTTCAATTCCACATGTTTTTTTTAGTCCATGTAATATACCTCCTTTTTTTATTTAATCCTTATAAAATATTATTTTTTTTCAAAATGGTACCTTTAATATTTTATTTTTTTCATTTTGGTCCTTGACATTAATATGTTGTTGTTGTTGATCTGTAATCTTACCTGACATGTTGAGATGAGCCTAAAAACAAGTAAAATACGGTAGTTGTTTAAAACCACCATTTTTTACTACATAATACTCAGTTGCCATAACATTCAATTATAATACGGCAGTTTTAACCGCCTATTTACTTTTGTAAATCTGCCTTGAAATTCAAGTATAATATGACATCTTTAACTGTCATTACACCCATTTTTTACTATATAATACGTCAATTGTCATAACATTCAATTATAATACAGCGGTTTTAACCGCTTATTTACTTTTGTAAATCTGCCTCGAAATTCAAGTATAATACGACATTTTTAACTGTCATTATTCCCCACCTGTACTTTTGTTTTCATCATTTACTTTTTATTGTGTCCTGCTTCGGTGCTTCCCCCAAAGACTCAAATGTTTGTATTCTTTACAGCAAAATTTCTCAACAGCAATCATGCTATAAAATCTAAACTATTAACTGGTTATTAATATTATAGGATGTGTTTGGGTATCCATTTGCATCAGTGCAAACGGAAATTCTCACTTTTCAAAACATGAAAATAAAAATAAGAATTTGTTATTTTTACGTTTAACAGACGTTTGTAGATTTTTAACTGTAAACCAAACACACACATAGTACTTAAAAGAAAGAGAAAATGTGATTAATGACTAGGATTTCTGCTGCAGAGAGATTCTTGCTGCAGAAGCAGCAGATAATTCTGAGTTGCCCTCGCATACCAACCCCCCTCCCCACCTAAACACTCAACTCCTCATCGCCTCAGGTTTCATATGTGACACTGAAGATATTGGGCGGAATTGTCTTGCTGAGGTTCTGCTATGATGGTTATGGTAGGTCTTGGTTTGATGTTTGATTTTTTTTTTTATTTTTAGTTTGCCTTTGGTGATGGTTGCTGACAGAGATTTGGTGCGTGTGGTGCAGGGAATGTGTACGTGAGGTTTATTTGTGGTGGGTCATAATGTTATTCTGCCTTTTATTGTTGCCTTTTAGAAATTCTTAATTGGCATGTGTGTAAAGTTGTTGGCTTTGAAGGTTTTGAGTGCCCCAAGGTTGTGACCTTGTTGCTGCTGGAGAACTTGCTGTGGCATTTGGCACTTCTCATGTAGCACTAGTCCACAGGACTCAATGGACCTTTGGTCAGGCATTTATCTATGCTATGCTTCACTTGTTATTGGGTATGTGTGAGTGTGTATGATAATGCATATTGTTTTGTCTCTGTGTGGTTAAGTGGGTTGTGGAATTGTGTTGTAGGTGTTGTATAACTTTCTGAGACTAATAGCCTTTCTTTTTCTGGGTGCATTTTTACAATTAAGGCTGCATTTTTGCAGAGCTTCTTCATGGGAAGCCTATCTTTCCTGGAAAAGATGAGGTTAGTGATACTATATAATCCTCTGGTGACATTAGGGGTAAAGTATCAGTGGTTGTTGGGAAACTGTTTAATGGCCCGCCATGTTTTTATCCAGTATATTATCAGTACCCAGTACAATTGTCTTAATAGCTAGATGAAGAGATTCTTCATATTACTTGCATAACCTTTCTGTTTTTGTCAAACTAACTTCAAATATTTGGTGCCAATCTAAATAATGATTTTTATCTGAAAATACTTGTTATGTTAAGAATATCAATAATGTTTGTGTGTTTCCATAAACAACAAGGAACAACTACATTTCCAAATGCAGCTGGGTCCTCCATTTATTCATTTCTATTTATAGGTACCCACATCCAAGGCACACAGAAGAGCTAAAATAGAAGAGTTAAAGTTCAAATAACTAGTTGTATACCAGACTTTTCCCTGAAACCTGCCCAAATTCAGTATAGGCAGGTAATGAAACAATTCTTAAATTTGCTGATATTAGCTAAACCGAGTGAATGAGCAGCAAGTCACAACAGATTGAATTGAATCTAGGTGTCACAGCAATTTTTTTAACCTTTTGTTTAGAATCTAAAAATTAAAAGAGTTTATCTTATCAGTAAATGAATTATGTTACAAATTTTGCTTGGAATGACATTCTTTTGTTTATGTTTGGATTTATAAATTTTTATCATATTTAGAAAACATTTCATATCAAATGGATTTTTTCAATTCAACTTTGAAACTAAATCATGACTTTGCTTTAACTTCTTTTATGCTCTGCTGATATTTTATTGCTGTGAAGAGTAATTTTTTAAACTTGGAGTTTGTTCTAGGTGAATTTTGATGCAAAGACAGCGTATGACATGATCCAAAATTAAAAAAAGTTCTACGGGAGGTGTTCAACAAGCTGAAAGTTGGCAGCATATTGAGTAATGTCAATATTAGGAATTGACATTTATCTTAGGGACTAACATCTTATCTTACAAATCTTTAATACTAAATTGATGACACTTCCAATTTTAGTGATGAAAGATGAGGATCTACTCATAATGAATACGGATACATATACTTGGTTTGCAGCAATGTAAAACAGTTTGAAAAATTAATACGAGAAAAGTCAAACAGTTTTAATTTTCCATTTATCTTTAAAAATCTCAATTAATTATAGGCCCTTATATTTATTTTTCCTATTTATCTAAATCAATTTCTTAATTAATTCCTTATTTATTTGTTTATCTTTTAATTAAATACCTATTATATATATATATGATTCTACATATATTAGTTGTATCAAGTGGTAGATAATTTCAAACGTACAATTCAGTGTATATATTGAATTAGAATACTCTGTCTTCATTTAATCTATTAATTCTTGTGAGAGATTTTCAAAATAAATGAAAGGTTGCATCATTTCATGAAAATATGTTTCTATTCATAAAAAGGTATAAGTATGAATAGATGTGACTCTTCACCAAGAGTCATGAGATGTGTCTTTTTGAAACGTTCAATCTCTTCACTAAAAGACATAAGTTGATCTATAAATAGAACCAATCTACATGCAAAAAAATATATAACAACAAGAACAAAAGGAACAGCAAAGCATAGAATTCATTAGATTCTTTGCATTCAAATCATTTTCTTTCTTCTCTTGTGTGCAGAGTGAAGTAAGGAAACTATTATTCTGTAAACTACTATTGACGATACGCTTGATGTAGGTGTGCAAACTATGTCAAGGAACTACATTGTATCCTAAAGGGGATTCACTAGAACACCCTATTGCATCCAATTTCTATAGAGATTGATAGGGGTGAATTGAACCTAAAAATTAGTGTTTTACACATGCCTTGGAGACTTGCGCCTTTCTTTGTTGTTTATTCTTTTTTGCAAGACAATTTCCATCAATGATTTCCTGTGTGATATCTCTTCATCGTTGCGAAGTCATCATCACCAAGTTGCACCAACAATCTTTAGGTTTGAATACTAGTCAATAAAGTTTGTACCAACATTCTTAACATCTATTATTTATTTATGTTATTCTAAATTTTAATTTTTAAAATAAATGATGGAGATTAGATTAGGATATGATTAGATATTATTTTCAATTGGTAAAATTTGAGCATATGAGTAAATAGTGTGTTTATTAAGACCTATAAGTTCTAATGATGACTTTATGTTTGTATTTATTAGGCTAACTTGACTACAACGTGGCAGCATATTGAAGTTAGCAGGCTTGTTAAAGGTCGACGTTTGGGCAACTTCGAGTTGAGTTCCTACATTTTCATACTGTAGTAAATAAGAAATTAGCGGTTGCATAGTTTACTTTGGGTTATTGCATTTGATACTCAGTTTTTTTTTTTTATATGTAATCCTTGACCCCATTTATTTTTCTACCTCCTTTGGTAGTTTACCTCATTAATATTGAAGCCTAGGCGGTGCAGTTACTAAACATCTTTTACTAACTTATAAATTTGTCTATTCCTACCAGCAAGCTAACTTGCCGGCAAACATTCTCGGAACTGCTTGAAAGGCTTAGAGAGTTGCATAAACGGTATGCGGTATGCCATTTAGTTCCAGGCAATAAACCTATTAATATATGGTACAGGCAATAACACCTTTTTAAGCTCTAGCAAGTGCTTGCAAGTGCTTGCAAGAGGGTCATTTGGTGTTAGCAATATTTGATGTTCTTTTTAGATCCTTTTAGTATAAAAGTATTTTTAGGATATTGTGGATGTTAACTTGTATTTTGAAAATTACAATTGTTGTTTGAATTATAAGTGCTTGAGTTATTGAAGATTAGTGGTTTTGTATGTATTTATTAATTAGCATGGTCGTTAAGAATGAATTTTGTATATTGAAGATTCTAAATTGTAGTGTAATTTTTTTAATTTTCTTTTGCAAATTATGGCAGTTTAAAACTGTCATATTTTGTAGTATTTTTTATTTTATTTACTACATGCAAATTATGGTGGTTTAAAGCTGTCATACTTTGTAGTATTTTTTTTTATTTGCTTCATACAAATTATAGCGGTTTTAAACTGTCATTTTTAACGACAATGAACTGTCATTTTATACAATGTATAAAATGATGGTTAACTATTAACTGCAGTTTTAAACATTGTGGCAGAAGGATTTATGGCATTTTGGAAAACCGTCATTCGTGTAAAACAGGGCAGTTATAATTGCCATTTTTTACACATTTTTTTTGTAGTGCATTAGTCATCTCAGCATCTTAACAATAACAAACTACCATTAGAGACTAAAATGAAAAATATATATTAAAGGAATTGTTTAAAAAAAAGTTATAAGGACTAAAAAGAAAGATATATTATATATAAGAACAAAAACATGATTAAGCTTCTTTATTTTTTTGGAGGGGGGGCATGTTACATGACATGATTAAGCTTTAATTCACTATTAAACTATTTATATGCAATATTACCATAATTTCTATTTTTATTTTATTTTTTTGTAGAGAAATAGTGGTAGAAAAGGAAGGCATGCACTTTCAATACTACCAAGCAGAGTGCTAATAACAAGTTGGGGATACTAGCAAAGGCTCATCCAAAAGATTATTGCACAAGCCTAAACTGCAAGTAGTTTTAACGAGATGCGGTTACTTAACTAGTAGGGAGGTTCAAAAAAATTGAACTAGATTATTTGAAAACCAAACCAAATTAAACTATAAAAATTGAACCATAAAAAATTGAACTAGACTGTTTAAGAACTGAATTGAACTATTTGAGAACCAAACTGTCTGGGAACTGAACCGAACTATAAAAATTGAACCATTTTAATAAAGGGATAAAAATTCTTAGTGCAAAAAAATAATTCAGTTCAAACAGTTCAGTTTGGTTCAAAGCACAATTCGGTTCGGATTTGAGAATACAATTCACCAAATAGTTCAATTCGACTCGCTAAAGTGTTTTTCAATTTGGTTCTACGAATTGTTTTTACAGTTTGGTTCAATTTTCACGCAGTTCAATTCAATTCACCTATTTTGAACATCCTTATCAACTAACCATTGGGTGTCACAGGATTTCCTTAATAAGGGTTGTCCATCAACTCTTTTAATAATTTTTTTAACATAATTTATCTAACTATATAGCATTATAAAATTCCTCCTAAAAACCATAAAAATAAAAAAAATAAAAAAAAATACAAAGCAATTAGTAAAAGAAGTACGTCAATCATGTAAACAAAACTTGTCTTTCATTTTTTATTTATTTGATTAAAAATCCCAATCTTACTCAACTTTTTCTTCACGGTGAATACAAACAAAAGCTTCTAAAACCTCTTTTTCTTTTCGATTTTCCTTTTTATCCCATTGTCTTGGAAGACTAACAATACATTAAATAAAAATGGAACTCATTTGAAATATTAAGAGCTTAGCCTATTGATATAACAACTTTCCAAAACTCACATGAAAATGAAGCCCACTTTTGTAATCTACAGCCCACGTGTAATTAGTCATAATTTACAAGCAACATAGGCTTGAATTATGTAGCATTTCATTGCCCACCCTAACTCAACAGATTGCTAATAACAACTGATTAAAAACAAAATTTAAAAGGCCAAGAAAGGAACCTGCATAGGCTTCAGGCTCTGGCCCTAGGAGGCTAGGAAGAGACACAAGGTTAATTGTTTTGATTATGAACAAAACTTAGATAAAGTTTTATAGGGGTTTTTAGTGTTGTTTTCTAATTAGAATTAGAGTTTTACCTTATTAATTTATATTAACTTTTAATTCAAGTTTTTATTACGTGAATTGTTGAAATAAATTCTAATTTTGATTGAGGAATAACACCAAAAATACTTAAGAAACTATATCTAGTTTTGTCCATAAATTATCTATTTATGTTTGGGTTGAGTTGAGTATGGCTTGTTGTTTGGATCTTGGAGCATGATTCTGAGTTTGTGATATAGGGGTTTTGTTTTGTTTTTTTCTTTCTTTTTCTTTCTTTTGATTATATGATGCTGAAAACCTTTTTATGTAAATTTACTGGAAAATGAAAATAGTAGGGGTTGTGGAAATAATGGCATATAAGTGCTAATTATATCTTTGTTACTATTGGCATATTAATTGCTTTATTAGTCATTCATAACCATCCGTTTTTTTCTAATATTAAAAGTTTTTCTTAAACCTTTGCCAACAGACTGGTTACATCTACACTATATAAGAAGTCGCAGTGTGAGTCTTGAGATATCAAGAACATTTATCTACTTTCCAACTATTCTTAGCTTTCTTCTCTCTATCATTTCTCTTCTTCTTTATGTTCTTCTAGGTATTGTTCGTGAGGCTCCAAAGTGTTTGGCCTCGAGTGCATAGGTTCAAACATGCTGTTGTGTAAACCTTGGGGAGCAAAATCAGATATCGAGTTATACTGGAGGTCTACTGGAATTTTCTTTTAGGATAATGGCTATTGCCATAAATAGTATTCCTTTCCTTCTTTTTTTTTTTTAACAATATATCTAACAATCTAAAAGCAAATTATTTTTTCTTTCTTTTGATTATGTTGATCTAATGGCTTTGCTGCTCAATAAGAATGCCTTGTTTGATACATCGAAACTTGAACTACTTGATGGAATCAACTATAAGGGATGATTACAAAGGCTATTCATCATCTTTGAGCAACTCAAGGTCGGCTACGTTTCAAAGATGCACCAATAGTTCCTTTTTAAAGAAACAATGAGGCTATGGAGATTGCAATCAAGGTAACCAAAAACTATGGAAAACACAACAAACAGGAATGTTGTCATCCCTTTAATCATATGCCAAATAATTTTCTTTTCAATTTCTTTGTGTCAAGCAAACCCACAAAACCATAAAATCATAAAAAAAAAACTCAAAATTCATACATTATCAAACGTGTGTTACATTTGTATGTAAATAATGTATGAAGTGAAAATATAAAAGTGCTAATATTAAAGGGTGTTCAGTTATTTAAAAAAAATTATGAAAGAATAAGACACTTAGGGATAAGATAAATGTCATGATTCTAGTATGCTTAACTATATGCGGGGGAAGATCTATTAATTGCATGCTATATATTAAACAAGATCCCTCATAAGAAATTAGATAAAAATGTGAGGGTGTTTAGCTAAAGGTGGACTATCAATTTTCAAAAGAACAAACATTGGTCCTAAAATGATTGATTTTGTATTTATTGGTTATCAAGGGTTTTACTCAGAAAAATGGGTATAGACTTTTTTATATTTATTCACCAGTAACTAAATTGCTACTATGCGTGCTTTAATAGATTAGGTTGCAATCCATAACTTGGTTATATACCAAATGAATGTAAAGACTATTTTTCTAAGTGAAGATTTAAAAGATGAAATTTACATGAAGCAACTATAAGGTTTCATTGTGCTGAGACAAGAACATAAGGTATGTAAGCTTAGAATATCCTTGTATGACTCAAAACATACACAAAAGAAATGGAATGAAAAGTTTAATAACACTATGGTTTTGCAACAAACACTTCTCTTGTGTGTATAAAAAAATGGTATATTCTAATTGTGTTATTATATGTTTATATGTGGATGATATGTTGATATGTGGAATCTCTTCGAAAGTGATAATCAAAATTAAAGAGTTTTTAAGTTCCAAATTTGATATGAATGACTTAGGAGAAACTAATGTGATTTTGGGTATTAAAATACGAAAAACTAAAAATGGTCTCTTTTTATGTCAAGCTCATTATGTTGAAAAAAAAAAATCAGTAGTTTTGATGTTGTACTTGCTAGAACACCGTTTGATCCTAGTATTCATATGAAGAAAAATAATAGAACCAATGTTTCTCAATCTAAGTATGCAAAAATAATTGGTAATGTTATGTGTCTTATGAATTATACTAGACCCGACATTACATATGCTATAAGTAGATTGAGTAGACACATTTATAATCCTAATAGTGACCATTAGAATACCTTTTTGCGTCTTCTAAAGTATCTAAAAGGTACTATGGATTGGAGTTTACATTTTACTAACTTTCCAACTGTCTTAGAAGGGTTTTATGATTCAAAATGAATTTTGGACAACGATGAGACAAATTCTACTAATGGGTTAAGAAGCAAAGTGGTTGAGAGGCCTGATGGCTAATATACCATTGTTAGAGAGACCTCCACCTCCTATATATCTTGATCGTGATTCAGAAGCTGCAATTGGTATGGCTAATAATAATAGTGCTTATAATGGTAAGAGAAGGCACATATGTATGAGACAAAGTGTCGTTAAAAACATAATTGAAATGATGATATCTCACTTGAGTATGTGAAAAGTTAGAAAAATCTTACAAATCTTTTTACAAAAGGATTACTCAAGAAAATTGTCTTAGATATGTTGAGGGGGATGGGCTTAAAGCCATGAATGGAGGAAAGTATGGTGGACACCCAACTAGTGGTCAAATGAAACTATATGAATACTCCTATGCACTACACTTCTCATCCCTATGGCATGTGCTAGTGCTTAATGTGAGGTTGAGCCATGAGCTCTTAATAGATACATAGCCTTTAATATGGTGGTGCTATAGAGACTCAATTGATGTATCCACCTATGTGAGTGTGAAGGCATATGCCACCTTCCATGAAAGATTTAGACTCTCTTTCTAAGCACTCATGAGCAACTCAAGGTGCACATAAATGAAGGCCCAAATTATTGTGCAAAAATTTAATCCCAGAGCTATCACGATTTTAAAGGTAAAAGTGTGTGTTGTAAGGGTCTTGTCCTAAGTTCAAAAGTAATTCATTTCTTGGACATACGGTGTTGTCTCACCTCACGACATGTTAATTCAATCTTTAGGACATTAACACTTAGGTACAAAAATCTTTCTTTGTCCATAATTTTTTTTTCTTTCACTTATCTATCATTAATGGGGGATTGTAGGAATAATGACATATAAGTGCTAATTATATCTTTGTTACCGTTAACATATTAATGCTTTGTTACCACTGGCATATTAATTGTTTTATTAGTCATTATTCATACCCATCCAGTTTTTTTCCTAGTATTAAAAGCTATTCTTTAACTTTTGCCAACAAATTGATTACATCTACACTATATAAGAAGTGGCAGCATGAGTCTTGAGATACCAAGAACATTTCTCTACTTTCCAACTATTCTCAACTTTCTCTCTATCTTTTCTCCTCTTCTTTGTGTTCTTCTAGGCATTGTTAGTAAGGCTCCAACATGTTTGTCCTCAAGTGCACAGGGTTCAAACACACTATTGTGTAAACTTTGGGAGGAAAAACCGGATATCGGATTGGACCAGAGGTCTGCCGAAATTTGCTTTTAAGATAATGACTATTGCCACAACACAGTATTCATTTTCCTCCCTTTTTTTTTAACAATATTTCTAACAAGGGTGAGTCCAAAGGAATTGGAAAAGGGAGAAAAAAAAATAAAGAAATAAGAAATAAAATAATAAGACCAAAGCATTATGCTTCTGAAGCCAAAATGACCGTTTCCCTACTCTCGGATAATTTTTAACTTGCACTTGATCTCTTTATCTCCTCCCAATTTTACTCACAAATTTTCTATTTCCCTCTCAAATTTTTCTTCTCTCAAAATTTTATGATTTTCTGCCCTTTTATTTGAGTTGATTTCCTGTATGTTTACCCCTTTGTTAGTCAGCTTTATATCAATTTGCTTATCTTTTCTTGTTTTTCTGCAGTTTAGTACCATTGGAGGGCCAATAGGGTGGTCGTGGCGGGTTTAATTATCATTCCACGCACGTTTTTTGCATTTCACTTTTACTGAATTATGTATTTTTATTTTTTTTTAAATTTCTGCAATGTGGTTTAATTTTCTCTTTTTTTCTGATTTGTTATATACTTTTGATTGATTATTTGTTCAAAATGGGCCTGAGTGGCCCAATACGTTATTTACTATTCAGTTTTTTTGTTCTCTTTATTTGCCTAGAATGAGCTAAGATGGCCCAAATCTAAAAATAAATACTGAAGAAGAAAATAAATAAATAAAACTAGTCTTTGGGTTCAAGTAGCTCAATTTTATGTACCAAAAAAGGTAGATAGATGTACCAAAGACGGATGATCAATTTCAAAAATGAAAAAAAAAATCGAGAACAAATAGAAACAGACTTTGTACTCAAATGGCCCAATTCTAATATGAAATAAAGGGAAGCATGTGTTTTTGTCCGGTTCTAATTGGCCCAATTTGTAAAGGGAGAAAAAGAAAAAGAGCATACACAAATCTTTGTGTTTATTCTCAATCGGATAACAAAAGTTATTGAAAAAAGGTAAATTAATTTTCTTTTTCTTCATTTTTAGAATGGGTTCACCTTGTCTAATTTGAAAATAGTAAAATAAATTTGTTCTCAATTAGGCTTAATGACAGAACAACCTAACAATAGAGACCAAAATGAAACAAAAAATATATTATAGGGACAAAAATAAAAAAAAAATGACTAAAATCAAAATCCCCTATTTTATAGAGACAAAAAAATTATTTAAGCCAAATAAAAAGTAATAGTAAATTAATGCTATATTCTTAAGAAAAATAAAAAAAAATGTTATTACAGTAATAATCTAATGATAGTCTAAAATTTAAAATAGTTAAACAATAATATTATAAAAAGAAAATAAAAATAATTAAAAAATACACACAATAATAAATTATTATTATTATAATAATAAAATAATAACATAATTTTATAAAATAAAAATTTAAAAATATTATAAAAATAAGAAATATTTATACTCATGCATCGCACTAGTATCAAGTTTAGTGTTATATAAATTTTAATACCCATATATTTATTGAATAAAACTTATTTGTATTGTTGGGCCCTGTCCCTCTATAGACTCTTAATTAAATATAATCTGCATTCCATTTATTATCGAGTAAAAAAATCATTCTAAGTATATGGCAATGGTGGGCGCTATGACGGTGACGTTGGTGAGGGGGGGGGATAAAAATTTAAAAATATTATAAAAATAAGAAATATTTATACTCATGCATCACACTAGTATCAAGTTTAGTGTTATATAAATTTTAATACCCATATATTTATTGAATAAAACTTATTTGTATTGTTGGGCCCTGTCCCTCTATAGACTCTTAATTAAATATAATCTACATTCCATTTATTATCGAGTAAAAAATCATTCTAAGTATATGGCAATGGTGGGGGCTGTGACGGTGACGTTGGTGAGGGGGGGGGGGGAGTGTTGTGAGGGAGGCGGTGGTCACGACAGCAGTATAGGGATGATTGTGATTTTAAGTGAGACTACCATTATGGTCGTCGTCACCATCGTTATCCCCACCATCGTTGTTGGCAATAGTTGTAGTGATAGTGACGACGGTAGCAAGCAGCAATGATGGCGATGGAGGTGGTGACGACAGTGGTGGTTGTAATTTTAGATGAGTTTAGGATTTAAGGTTTAGAATTGTTTATAATTGGATTTTAATCCCAATGGTCTACTTTTTTTAATCTTGATCTAATGGCTGTTATTAGTTATTCTCATGTTCTCACATAAGTAAGTGTTCTCACAGGAATTGCTTTATATATATATATATATATTGACAAATATATTACTTTATGTATTACTATAAATTTTTTTTATCAAAAAAATATATTATATATTTGATTTGGAAGACTGCGACTTTTCATTTGGTTATGCTTTAGCAATATGCCTGCACGAAGTTGGTAAAGTTTTCAAACCTCCATTTTTATAATTCTGAACTTTTCCAATACGCAGATTCCCTTTGAAAAGTAATTTGGCAGGATATATCGAAGCCTCTACGTTACGCTTGACAAGTAATTTGTCCATAGTACCAATATCCGGAAACAAGGGTCTAATTCAGGAAAATCTCGCAGGTACATACAAGAGACAGGTGCTTTGAGATATTAGTTGAAAACTAAAAGACTAATTTAGAATTCAACATTAACATGCCTATATAAACACCACAAATAATCCTGAATACCACAGCACAACACATCTTTCACACATTTCAGTCACTAACCAGCGTGAAGAAGTTGTTCCAATTATTGTCACACTACACTAGCTACCATGGTTGCCAAAAATCAATTCTATCATATTTCTTTGGCATTGCTTTTCTGCATGGGATTCTGCGCTTTTCAAGTCACATGTCGCACTCTCCAAGATGCGTCCATGTATGAGAGGCATGAGGAATGGATGACTCGCTATGGCAAAGTGTATAGCGACCCCAAGGAAAGGGAAAAGCGTTTCAGGATATTTAAGCAAAATGTGAATTACATTGAAGCTTTCAACAATGCTGCCAAAAAACCTTACAAGCTAGGCATTAACCAATTTGCAGACCTCACCAACGAGGAGTTCATAGTACCAAGAAATAGATTCAAGGGGCATATGTGTTCCTCAATCACAAGGACAGCCACTTTCAAGTATGAAAATGTGACTGCAGTACCATCCACAGTGGATTGGAGGCAGAAGGGTGCAGTGACACCCGTCAAGGATCAAGGCCAATGTGGTAAGTGCATGATTATTCATTTCCCAGGTCAAATTAAATTAAATGATTATTATCTAACTATTAATTTACCTCGCAGGTTGTTGCTGGGCGTTTTCTGCTGTTGCAGCAACTGAAGGAATTCATAAACTGAGTACTGGAGAATTGATCTCTTTATCAGAACAAGAACTTGTTGATTGTGACACGAAGGGTGTGGACCAAGGTTGTGAAGGTGGTCTTATGGATGATGCTTTCAAATTCATCATCCAAAATCATGGACTCAACACTGAAGCCAATTACCCCTATAAAGGTGTTGATGGAAAGTGCAATGCAAATGAAGCAGCCAACCAAGCTGCTACCATTACTGGGTATGAGGATGTCCCTGCCAACAATGAGAAGGCACTGCAAAAAGCTGTGGCTAATCAACCAATTTCTGTAGCCATTGATGCCAGTGGCACTGACTTTCAATTTTACAAGAGTGGTGTTTTCACTGGTTCATGTGGAACTGAGTTGGATCACGGTGTCACTGCTGTGGGATATGGTTTTAGTGATGATGGGACCGACTATTGGTTGGTTAAGAACTCATGGGGAACTGAGTGGGGTGAAGAAGGGTACATTAGGATGAAAAGGGGTGTGGATTCTGAGGAAGGACTTTGTGGCATTGCAATGCAAGCATCTTACCCTACTGCTTGAATGCCAAACTTGATTCTACTGTTCCCTAAACTATGTACTACTTACACTAGGTAATTCTGCAAGCATTTATCAGCTACATGCATTGTAGTTTCTATGGCCAGTGGTGCATATTCTCTACCTAAGCTGATACTTGCTAATTATCAATACAAGAAATTAAGAGTAAAACTGATACTTCATTCTGGCTTCTATTTCTTTAGTTACGTACTTTTTTTCTATTTTCAAAATCTACACAAATCTCCACTGGAACAATGCTCCCTAAAAACCCAGCATGATTCTCCCTTGGTCGTCGTTTCACAAACCACAAACACAACTCATTCAAAAAACATTGGTGTTAGTCTTGAAAATAAATACAAGAAAACAAATTTGTAAGAGGGGATGCCAAATTTATTCTAACTTGAGCCGTTCTAGCTCTAGTGCAGAGTGACTACTAAACATGATTCCAATCTAAGCACTAGAGGTGGAGTAAAATTAATTTTGGTAAAAGTAGTTTTAAACTGTCAAACACAATTTAAATGTGTGTTCAAATTAACCTCAATTTAGATATTTTTTCCACAGCTGAAGACTGTTTGTTGCAGTTAATCCTGAGATCCTTAAGATTTAGGTGGCATATATACTACTTTTGCGGCGTAGATAGATCTTAAGTAGCAGAGTACTGAAACACCTGATGAAAAATTAGTAATAAACCTCGCACATCTTATTAACTCATTTCTAATTCGGCATGAAGCAACATTCCTCATTATTAAAATCTCAGTACTACATTATATAGTGATAATACAGACTTCTCAACCACATGAACAAAATTCAAACTAACAGGACAGTTGCTATCCTAAGCATTCCGAAAAGGAGTTGGCTCAAGAAAACCAGTGAATAGTTCAAGTTCTAATTGCTAGACTGACGCAACTCAGGACGGACAAAGTCTGCATCCGGTGGCACAGAAATGTCTACGGTAGGTCTCAGTTCAGCACAAACTTCAATGGCTCCATGCACTGGGTCTGACAGGAAGTTGCTGATTAGGTCCTGGTTGATAGGTTCTCCATTGTCCACAGCCACCAAGGCCTGCTGGGTTAAGATGTAATCAAATCTGGGAGCCCATTTCCTTGAACCCAACCTTGCTGTCGTTGAGCAGTTATCAACCATGAAAGAAACACCACGAGCATGCATGAAAGGATTCAAAGAATCAACAGATTCAATGACACTCTCATTAATGATTTCAGAGTAAGAATGCCCTTTCTTCCTCAGGATCTCAATCTGGAAATTTTGTAATCATAAATTTAAAAAGCAAAACAAAATGTGAACTTAATGTTCTAATGCTACACCAGTAAAAGATAAACAAGAAAAGACCACAAATATCAGAATTCATAGAGAAAAGATTCCATCCTTTTGTCATTACTAGATGACAAGTCAGTCCCAATTCCCAAATTTGAAGATAAAGCTCATCTAAAGTTGCAAGTAATGGTGTATTTACCCTTGATTTGATTAAAGGGCATTATGATTTTAACCCACTAAAATTTAAGAGTAAATATACCATTGCTTGCTTTGGAGATAATCTTGCTCTAAAAGATATTTTTCCCAAACGTATCAGTAAAATAAGGACTGCTTCCCGCAGGGAATATACATACCAACTCCCAATAAACTAGCAAGAAAAAATGCTAACAGAATAAGTACACATACCTGGGCCATCATCAATGCCACATAGACACCAGCAGTAAATGGATATAATGGGCCTAGATCACCCACTGGCCTCGTAGATCGGACATGCTCACCAACCTTCCACATCCGGGTCTGATCAATTTTACCCATGGGAAACGCAGGCAGACCCTCTTTCTCCTGTAAAATACAGGTATAACTTAAAGTATGTTGCATAATGGCCAGCTCTAAATGGAAAGTAAATATGCACTTACATAAAAGCGACGCCCAGCCAAGACAACACTGCGAATCTCACTCCCAGCAGCTATATCCTCATAGCACTCATACAAAATGTCCATGCAGGGATAATATGAAGCACTATATGCTTTTTCAAATTCCCTTTTTTCATCTTCAGATAAAGCATTGTATACAGCCAACATGCCCTATCCAGACAAAAGTATAACACACACTCACATGTTCAGGGGGGTGATCCAAGAGACTAAAGTTCAGCACTAAAATATGTGCATGAGATCACAACCTTAGTCGAGATAATTTTAGATATAATTCCTGTAATGGATTCGACAGTATTGTTATAAGCCAAATCTTCACTCATTCCATGTTCAGTGTACCTCCTAAACAAGGATTCCACAATACCATGAACAGCACCAAGTAAAATACCTATAAACCATAAAAGCAGAAATTAGGCAATAAAACTTCAAAGACAACATCAAGGAACTCAGAGAGATATCCTTGCCTCTCTCCCCAAAGATGTCGCTCCTGTATTCCATCTCTAATGTAGTGGCAAATGTAAAAGGGGAACCAAGGGCAACAGACCATGCCAAAGCAATATCAGTAGCTCTGCCATCCACGTCCTGCATGCAATGGTAGAGCTCAGCCCCATCAAAATAATAAATAAAAAATAATAATTCCTGGCAGGGGAACCACAAGGAGGGAAGAAAAAGAGAAAACAATAGCGTGAGGATCACCTGGTGGACAGCAAAACTTGAATTAATTCCAGCACCATTTATCTCTTTGCCTTGGACATACAGCCTCCTTACAGAAGGACCCATACCTTTCGGGCATACAGCAATTACACTGAAGTGCTTGGGAAAATCAAGTCCCATTGACTGTAAATGCCCTAGAAGAAAACCATGGGACAGCCCCAGTATGCTATTTGGCTTCATGTGGGAAAATATTTTTTCATAATTATCTGCCTGCATGATTAAAAATTTTTTAGAAAGACATGAAATATAAGAAAACTGCAAACTCACTGCTGCATTGCACAACTTGTCCATTTTTATTGCCAAATTAGCATAAATTGAAACATTAGGATAACATCATAACATCATACATCATAACTTTAATACTTTATCAAAATTATATTTAAAAAATTGAGCACTGACTTCAATTAATTAACCTGTGCAGAATCAGAAATCAACAGCAACACAAGGTCACTGCCTGAGATAGTTTCCCATATGTCACCTAGAGTTCCATTCTCCTCACTAAAACCAGCTGCACGAGCCTCATTAAAGGAACGAGAACCTTTCCTGAGTCCAACCTGCATTGCCAAAACACCAGTACGTTAAAATAACCACAATTTCAAGAGAGACCAATCAATCAAAATTTTCTTCAAAAGAAACAAAGAAATCAACCCATAATCACCTTAACCACAATATCAGACTTTGCATCAGCAAGCGAGTCCCGCAAATTCTGTGCCTGAGCAGGTCCCTGGTGAAGGCAGTTCAAACAATTTCGTTAAACAAAAGTTATATTCAGTGCTGAAGCGAGTAAAAAAATCATTTTTTTTGTTTAAATATATTTTTATTCCCTACAAATATAATAAATTTTAGTCTTTCAAAAAAATTGTTAGAACTAGTCCCTACAACATGATGAACAACAGTTTGAATCTTTGTTGGAAAAGGTGCTCGATAGTACCTCAAACAAAATTACTTCAAGAAAGGGATACTTGTGAGGAACCTAAGAAAATTGTTGATTTTAATTTTCATAAATTTAATTTTTTAAATAATTACTATTATCATTTAATAATGAAGTCACATGCATCCAAAATGATACATGAGATGACATATTTAGGTATGTCACATAAAAATCATTTCCATAATTTTTTAAAAAAATTAAATTTATTTGAGTTTGTTAACACATTTACACTATAATCAACCCATCACAAATCATATTTAATATGACTTTTAAAATAATTAATACAAAACTCAACAAAGTTCGACTAAAAAAAACTACATTATCATTACAAATATTATTTATTCAATTTATAAAGCCGAAAACCCACAAAAAAAAAAATTGCAAAACTTAAACCAAAATTTTGTCACATTTACATGAACTAACAAACTTATTAAACCATTCTTTTTACTTTTTTTTTTACCTGCGAACCCCATCCGATTACACCAATCTGCTTAATCCCTTTGAAAGCGCCCAGCAACAGAGGGAACAAATCCCTCCCTCCTTTTACAATGTACTGCATGCAACAAATTAACCTCGGGTCATTTTAGTCATTTCAGCAAATTAAACGAATAAAATGAAATATTTAAAATAATTAATATTTTTTTTGGTGCGAAAAAGAATTAAAGGTTTAATTACTTTTTGGTCATATAGTTGTACAAATCAATTTTTTTTGTCACCATAGTTAGAAATAATTTATTTTAATTTTTATACATATACTTTCAATATCAATTTAATTTTGCTATTTTAAGCCACTACAAAATAAATAAAAAACTTTAAAAAATATCAATTTGTAACGATTTTACACCGTTAATTTTTATTTTATGACGATTTACCAAATAGGTAATTAAACAATTGAGAACTTTTGATTAGTGCGGAACCTCGTCGTGTCCGGCGAGGTTAATCTTCTCCTTCTTGAAAACGGAGGTTTCGAAGTCGAGCGACGCCGGAAGAGCAACGGCGGGCGCGGCCACCATGCGAGCGCCGAGCGTAGCCATAGCGACGGGTTTGAAACGGAGCTTCTTCGAGAACGCGGAATTGGGAACGGCGACGCAGCTTCTCGCGACGGGATTCGCTGAGAAGCTTCTGGTAGCGGCGCAGAGTGCTGATGAAGAAGCAGTGGCCGACATTTTATAGGCGAGAAAAGTAACAGTGAAGGCAACGAATGATTGCTGCGAAACGGTGTGTTTTATTCGTAGGGATTAGTGCGACTCGGCTAACGTGCGCCGCGTCGGCACAAGGCCACTCCCACTCTGCTCTGTTGTTGGTTTCTGATCTGCCAGCTAGATATTTCTTATTTCTTTCCCTGGTTGAGTGGTTGATTTGATTGCTGTGTCTCTTTAGTCTTTAATGCATTATTGTTGTAGAGTACTATGTTAACTCACAGCCACACATGTAAAATTTAATCTTTTGGTAAACGTCCAATGGAACCCCTTTGTTCCAATTCTGAACATAAGTGCAAATTGCAGGATTGGACTTCTTCCTCTTGTTAGGTATTTTAATTTTATTAATGAAGGGAAATGGTAGTACTTTTTTCTTTAATTATACTTTTGTTCTCTTATTTTTTTAATAAAATTTGTTTTATTCTTTTATTTTTCAAAAAAATTATTTGGGTCAAAATTATCTTTCTTTCGGATTAGAACTAGTGTCGTTAATATTTAATATTTAAAATAATTAATTTTAACATAGTGACAATTTTTAACTATCATTATTCACATATCTCCTAAGAATCCCAAATTTCTACTGTTTCAATTACTCACAAATGAAGTAACTTTTTCAAAAATTGATTAAGGGCTTCTCTATATCTCTTAGAAGCGATCAAAAACTCTCAAAGTTTACAATAAATTGTTTCTTGTATTGAGAAAATTGTATTGTATTAGTTGTTGGTGTATGTTTTTAAAATGTAAAATAATCAAATTATTACAGTGACGGCTAAAAACCACTTTTATTTTAAATTTAATTATTTTAAAAATCATTGAAACCCTAGTTCCCCAAATATTTCTTCGCAAATGATGTCATTTTACTCTGCACTATAAGTATCAGCCCTTTCAAATTTTGCCTATCCATAATCTAGTTATATATTTCACTCATAGTTCCTTTTCTTATATCCACAAAAATATTCACACCATTCAATTAGTGTCGTGAGCATGAGGCTTGGCTTCGATTTTTGCTAGAGAGAGCTGTTGCAGCGTCTTCAACAACTGCACCCCTTTCCTCCTCCCCCTGGCATTGCACTCGCCTTGTAGTGCAAGCTCCACCACATACACCACCTCCTCTGGCAGCACACATGACCACTCAATAGTAACATACTAACACAAGGACAAAAACAATACATACATACATACACACACACACACACACACACACACACACACACATATATATATATATAAGGACTACAACTAAAAAAAAGGTATAGAAAAATTGAATCTATAAAAGGTAAAGATGAATGCAATATAGAGAAAAGTAGAAAGGCAAGCACAAGCACTACATGAGACCTCTTTGGTGTCTACACTTCCCTTTACGAACTAAGGAATAAGATGATTAGTAGGTCCAATTAAGGTTGGGTAGCGATCGAGTTCGGTTGGATTCGAGCCTAAAAAGCCCAATCCGCACCAAACAGACCTCTTCAATTCTAGGCCCATTTTCAACCAACTGAGTAATCATTTTGGGCGAGTCACGAGTGAATCTGGTTATCGGTGGGTTGGGTGGGTTCAAACGGTTTAGGCCATTTTTTTGGCCTTAGCAAGTTTTTTACCATTTTTTTTTTGTTTTTGCAAAACTTTAGTATTTTAAAAGCCAAATGGGTCATGATTATAAAATTGGGCTATTTAAAATTTTAAATCCAATTGTCCAAAGGTCAAATTATATCCATATTTTAATTAACTATAAATATAACAATCTTCCTCGTTGTCGTGATCGTTCTATCAATGGTGGCATTTTATCTAGTTGGTCAATATATACATCCATAAAATAACCATTAATCCACTTTACGTGTTTACCTAGTTTTTTTTGCCATTAAAATTATTAAACTTCAAAATCCTTTTCTCTAAAATTTAGTGACATTTACAATTATTAAGTTCAAAATAGAAATTACTTCTTGGTCCTCCAATGTTAAAACCAATCAAACAAGTGGAACCAATTAGAATTTGGTACACTAATATTCGATCCAAATAAAATACAAATTAAAATCCAAAACTAAGATAAACTTGCAAAACCACATGCATGCAGTGGCAAGCTTTTGTTCTATGGGGGCTTCACATGTTGCGAATCACATGTAAGAAACAACCTTTTGTTCCAAAGCTTCCAATGTTCTTTTTATTTCTCTAGTCAAGAAAATTGAGAGTTACTGCTCTCTTGAACCTATAACATGCATTACTTTAGTGCACTCAACTTTATAAATTTGATCATAATACTGCATGAAGAGTAGAGCAAAAAGTAAAAGAACAATCAATTACTTTATAAATGGTTTAGACATCAATGATCTTGTTTGTAAAATAAACTCTTTTTCTATCAACAAACACAGAAAAATAGACAAAGGGAATCTATTTACCTAAAACTATATCTTTCTTTCATTAAAAGACACACATATTGATAGATCATTGACAATAAATCCAATAAGTTTCATACTTAAGCAAAGAAAACACATTTGCATAGATATGACATTTTCTTTGAGATTTTATATTCCACAACCAAAGAAAATATAATTAACACATTCATTACAACTCAACAAATGGAAAAAGTCATAATTAAGTTTCAATCTCTTTGGTCAAGTCCAAATCCAGTTAATATTTACCCAGAGATTGTCGTCACACGATCAAAGGTGTAATAAGTCCCTTACACAAATGCAGAGCACTCATTAAAGATATACAATCATTAAGGATAAACCTAAGAATGCATTTAAAATTACAAAAAAAAAATACCACTTTTGGAATACCATGATCAAATTAAAGTAGCAATTTCTACAAAACTCCCCATATGAATGATTCCCAAACAAAGTATGCACCAAAACTAACTAGTGGACTATATTAAGCAGTAGAAAGAATTGCCTTCAAGGAGCTTTCCCACACAAGCGAACTTTCTAATCTAAGCATTGCATCCAACATAATATATGGTATCTGAATCATTCACAATGCAATGAAGGGTTAGCAAGGCAACATTTTTTAAGGGAACCAAAAAATTAACAGCTAAAGTTACTTGCTTTTAGCGATTCAACACATGTGGATACACAAATCCATCTAAAAGCCATGATAAAACCTACAACTTGACACAAAAAGAGAACGAAAATGTAAGGACAAAGGCGTCTATTTTGAGCAGGAACGAAGATACCTAAGTCTTGAACAACAAACACTCCATGTGAATTTAACTTTTATTATCCATTTACAACATAAAAAAGATATATATAAAAAGAAAGTTAAGTGAATCTAACTCTTTTTATTATTTATTACCTAAACACAAAAGCGAATGGTGCAAATTCCCTCCTCATTATATTTTGGAGTTATACCTTTGACATATGTGAAAACGCTATCAAAACAACAATAACAGTCCAGAACCAATAATCACCTAAACAACCTTGTTCAATATACATGTGTATTAACATATTAAAAGATATACGAGAACAAGCATTTTTTTTCCAAATTCTTGTAATCAAAATGTAAATCATCGAGACTTGACAACACATTTGAAGGACTTGATGCTCCTGAAATTAAGCATAGACAACAATCTAGATGGTTTTGCATGTCTAGCAATTTCACTTTGCCTCAACCAGTTTGAAACAACCTATTTATATGAAATGTTAATAGGTAGGAAAAAAATACATTAAACTTTGAATAGAAAGTAAAGAAAATGAAAAGGAGAAGTAATGAATCATACAGCAATAGCAAATACAGAGAAAGATCAAAATAAAGATTAAAGAAAGTGGTAGCATAGTAGGGTATACTAATGACTAATGTTGAGAAAGATAACAGAAGACCGAAGCGAAAACTATTAGAGGAAGAAAGGTGGAAGGATGAGGCACTATTAGAGGAAGAAAGATGGAAGAAGACCAAAGTGAAAACTATTAGGGATGAAACGAGAATAAAGAGGGATGGGTGCAAACACAGATGCTGTAGAGGCACAATGGCGCTTAGGGTTAGGGGTCTGGGTGAAGAAATGAATGAATGCCTTTTATAGGTAGGTTATTTTAAGTCACTTGTGTTGTATCTTTCGGTCAGATTAGGGTACCATTGTATCCAATTTTTCAAAATCGAGACCAATCGATTTTATCCGTTTGAAGCCATTTTTTTTAACCCAATTACCCACTGACCCGATTAAATCCATCTGAAAACACAAATTTAAATTTAGTTTTTGCAAGTGACGATCAGGTGACAAAAATTTGCTCACCCCTAGGTCCGATTAAAATAAAGTCACATACCTAATAGAACAAGTCAAGCTAAAAGGAAAGTACTTTTAAATCGGTCGTGATGCTTTGATTGTTGTCTTTCAAAATAAGAAGATGATAGATTCTCCTTTTTGAAACATATTCTTTTACGCAGCATTGGTCTTTTATTTTTAGATTTTTGTTCAAATCTATTCTAAGCCTATACCTAAGCAAAATGGTTAGTTCAATCATAGTTAAAGGAGGAGTTTCATAGGAGAAAATGGTCGTCAAAGACTCAAACAACTTTAGCAAACTTCTTGGTCACTAATCACAATTAGTCATTTTGACTCTTGCTGCTAAATTTTTTTTGAAGAATCTCCTGCATCCTGTCTATGTGTTAAGACACGTCTGTTCATCTTGTACCTTGCTTGGAAAAAATCGTTGTTGAAGAAACTTCATATTTACCATTGTCACTTATTCATACATTCTTTGTAAAGTCTCCTAGATTTCTTATGCAAACTTAATGTTTCTTACTAAAACTAGTACATTATCCTTAGCCACCATTAGCACAGTTTCAAATAACCTTAGCACAATTTCAAATATCCTCTTTTTCTCTTTATTGTCCACTGCTATAGACTTTGTTGTTTATTTCTGCTTCTTTTTATTTTTTGCTACAATGGTATGCCTTTTATACGATTTGCTCGGGGTTGTTCACTTTCACCTGGTTGCCTGGTGAAATCAATTATGATTGTAAGTTTCAAAATAATATTCTCAATGAAATTCAATTTTATAATATTTGTTACCCAAACAAAATTAAGTTACTTTAAACTCACATATACTTAAAATCAATTCTATAAAATCACGTTAATTCAAAATCAATTTCACATACACACATCTAAACAACACACTATCAATTCCACATGTTTTTTTGTTATTGTAATATACCTCCTTTTTTTATTTAGTCCTTATAGACTCTTTTTTTTTCAAAATGGTACCTTTAATATATTTTTTTCATTTTGGTCCTTGATGTTAGTATGTTGTTGTTGACGTAATCCTACTTGACATGCTGAGGTGACCCTTTGTTAGTCATCTCTATAGTTAAAAATAACAAACTAACATTAGAGTCTAAAATGAAAAATATATATTAAAGGAACCATTTAAAAAAAGTTATAAGGACTAAAACTTTATATATATATATATATATATATGTGTGTGTGTGTGTGTGTGTGTAGGGGGGGGGGTTGATTTGTAACACCCTCACTTTTATTTAATTAATTGTTTTATTTATTTATTTATTCTATATTTAATTCTGAAAAATCGGGAAGGAATCTAAAAATTCTGATCCCCACAGTTAAACTCAAAATATTGAAAACTATCTAATCGTGATTTTCAATAATTTTTCCAAGTTGAAGCCCGGAGAAATTCGAAAATGACGATTTTGTCCTTATTTGTCAATATTAAGGGCTGACATGAGAAAAAGATTCAATTGATATTAAAATGTCAAATTGAGTTTAAAATCATGTCATATGTATTAAAATATAATTTTGGGAATTTTCTGAAATTCCTGTACAACATGACCAAAATACCCCTAGTTGTCAAATAACCAACTCAGTATTGGTTTGACATCCAAAAATGATGAAAATGATATTTTTAATACATTTCTAGGTAAAATATGTAATTTTAGAATTTTCATAAAAATTTGAGCATTTATTGAATTAAAATGAATTTAATATGAATTTTCTAAGCTTAAAATATATAATATATATATTTATAATTCGAAAAAAATTAAAATTTATTTTTAGAAATTATTTTTGATGAAAAATATTACATTTGTTCAGATTTATATCTAAATTAATTATTTTGGTATTAAAAGTTATTTTTTTCAAGTTTAGGCGATTTTATCGGTATCGGCTAATTAATTAACAGTCAAAATTTATACTGCAAATATTTGGGACAGCTGCTATCCCACGTACCAGCTCTAGCAAGGGGTGATTCATCCCCTATATGAATATGTGTCCCTAATAAAAAAAATAAAAATTGCATTTTTGACATCATGGATGACATAACTCCATGGACACCTAAGGCCATTTTTTTCCTATAAATAGCCATGAAACTTGAACCAAGCACTTCACTCCTTTTCTCTTCCGTAAGACACCATAGAAAATCTCTCTCTTTTTAGAAAATTTTCTTTTACTTTGTTTTTATGCTAAAATTCTACTAGTTTTCCAATAACTAGTAAAAATCCTCTTCCTAGGAGCTCTGCACCAACAACTTCACCAACTCTTTGAGGTAATGGGGGGAGTGGGGTTGGTTCTAATTTTCAATTACTTTGCATGTTGGTAGGAAGGGTTTTCCCCTAAACCCGTTTAGGCTTTAGTTTTACTATTAATATTATTGTTATATTATTTGATGTTAAACTTTAAATTTTGCTAAGTTATTATTTTGCTCAAATTTAAATTATTAATTTATACCAAACTATTACTCTGCTCAATTTTAGAAAATTAAAATGCACTTGCTAAGCTGTTACTCTGCTCATTTTTAGAAAATTAAAATGCATTTACTAAGATGTTACTCTGCTTAATTTTAGATAATTAAAATACTCTTATTAAGTAGTTATGCTGCTCAAATTTAGACAACCATAGTATAATTATTAAGTTGTTATACTGCTCGAATTCAAACAATTACAGTAGAATTACTAAGCTGTTATGCTGCCCAAATTTAGAAAAAATATTTTTAGCTATTATGATAAATAATTAAATTATTAAATTATCAAATTTTAGTAATACTCAATTAGTTTAGCAAAAATAGTAGAAGAAATAAACCATAAATCTCATAATATGAAACTAAAGATAGAAATTATTTTATGAGCTATTTATGAATTTATTTTTAGAAAACTACTATAGAAATTTCAGTTTAAGTTCTTATCGTTCAGGTAAGGTCTAGACACACTAATAGACCATCTGTAAAAATTTCATAAATTTTAAAGCTTATTTAGTACTTCTAATTGTGCTCTATAAGTGCTTGTGGACACATTTTTCTTAGAAATACTGAATTTCAAAAAATTTTCGAAAAAAAATTCTAAAAATTCATGATAAAATTCTAATTATTTTTCTAAGTTTAAAAATTATTTTTATGGAATTTTTTGACCATTCTATGATTTATTTCTTAATTATCAGTCTTTATTTTAATTTGTATATCTTTATTTTTATTGAATTATTGCTTATGTGCTTTAATTTGAATTATGACTTATGTGAATGATATGTATGAATCAAATCTCTGTAATATAAGGCAGAGATATTAGTAGAAATTATACTGGTGCTCAAATACTTGAGACCAGAATGAACCTTTAGAAATTAATATATTAGAGAGTAATGTAAAGCAAGGGATATGCAGTGGCATGACACCCTGTTAGGGAAGCTACAGTTTGGTACGCTGAGGAATGAAAAGCAGGGACCCATTTAGGAGGTTTCGGGGGTAGGCATCGAGTGGTGAAAGTCCTAATAGCCAAGGTAGCGCCCGTGAGCTGGGATATTCACCTGACCAAGCTCGATAACCCCGACAACTGCTCAGCATTCCAGGATTGGTTTGAGAGTATACCTCTATAAATGGACGTCCTGACTGATATTTGTTCCTCATTGATGATGAAGACTGTACCATGTGATGATGTTGATGAAGTATATGTACTCCCAGTCACTTCCCAGGTTCTGTTAAGAACTATTACTCATTGATGGGAAGTATGGATCCATACCAAGTCAAGGGTAGTGTAGTATAACTTAGAATAAACCCTAGGTTCCCTTCATTAATTGTATTTAAATTCCTACCATACATGTGAAAGTGATTTAGAACAAATCACCTCACTCCATTATTTTTGTTATGCATGTTGAATCGTGATTATTGAAGATGATAATAATGCCTGATGATGCTGAGGAAGAGCCAGAGGATACTTCTCCAGATTTGAAGACCTAGTTTATAATATTTTCTTAAGGGATACGGTAGATAAATACTGCTCTGTATAGGATCTTTTTTTTTATGTATATATTGGGTTAGGTAGTATATGTCTTTTGATGTATTTTTGTTTTCTCTTCGACTATTATGTACTACTCAAACCATGATGTACAGTTGGATATATATATATACATAAGCAGTTTTTATCATTTCACTTCTATTTCTAAATTATGTTTTGCTAGTATCAAAAAAAAAAATACTCACATTTTTATCAACTTAAAGTAATAATTAAATTAATATGAATTATATTTAAAATTAGAGGAGTGTTACATGATTCACTCAACTCTTCTATTTTTGGATTCGAATCTAAGAAAAAGAAAAGAACGAAAAAAATAGAAATTAATATTCAAAATCCAATTATGAAATATTTCGTTCCAATTAATATTAATACAGTACAAAAATAATACAATTAAAACATGATTAAGCTTTTTTGGGGGGGGAAGGGGGTGTCACCATGTTACATGACATGATTAAGCTTTAATTAACTATTAAACTATTTATGTGCAATTTTACCATAATTTCTATGGGTTTTTTTTTTAATGTATGTGGAGAAGTGGTAAAACAGGAGGGCATTTACTCTTAATACTACCAAGCAAAGTGCTAATGACATGTTGGAGATACTAGCGAAGGCCCATCCGAAATATTACTGTTCAAGTCTAAACTGCAAGCAATTTTAACTAGACACAGCTACTCAACAAGAGTATCAGAGGATCTCCTTGAGAAGGATTATCCATCAACTCTTTTAATAGTTTTTTTAACATAATTTATTGAACTATATAGCATTATAAAATTCTTCCTAACAAAACTATAAAGAAAAAAGTAACTAGTAAAAGAAATACGTCAATCATGTAAACAAAACTTGTCTTTCATTTTTTATTTATTTGATTAAAAATCCCAATCTTACCCAACTTTTTTTTACGGTGAATACAAACAAAAGCTTCTAAAACCTCTTTTATTTTTGTTTTTCCTTTTTATCCTATTGTCTTGAAAGACTAATAATACATTAAATAAAAATGGAACTCACTTGAAAAATTAAGAGCTTAGCCTACTCATGTAACAACTTTCCAAATCTCATGTGAGAATAAAGCCCACTTTTGTAATCCGCAGCCCACGTGTAATCGGTCATAGGGTGTGCTTGTTTTTCTGTTTCAGCCACGTTCAACTAGATTTTCCCATTTCCAAAACCAAAACATAGAAAGAAGGAATGCGGTGGATTGACATTCCATTGAGTTCAATTGAAAAACAAACACACACATAATTTACAATGAGCATAGGCTTGAATTATATAGCATTTCATTGTCCACCCCAACTCAACAGATTGCTAATAACAACTGATTAAAAAACAATATTTAAAAGGCCAAGAAAGGAACCTATAGAGGCTTCAGGCGCTGGCCCTAGGAGACTAGGAAGAGACACAAGGTTAATTTAGAGAAATGCTAGCAACTTTTTTTTCAACATTTTATTTCTAACACTCTCTTTATTATTGATTAGAATCTATTAGAAATCATAAATTTTAATGAATTTTACTGTACATTTAATGAATCTTTTTCTTAATTTAGAGGTAGGACCTACTAAAATTTGTGATTTCTAATAAATTTCAACTAATAATAAAGAGAGTGTTCAAAAAAGAGTGCTAAAGAGAGTATTGCTAGCATTCCTCTTGTTTTGATTATGAAAAAAACTTAGATAAAGTTTTATAGGTATTTTTGGTGAGTTTAATAGTTATACGTTGTCAGTGTAAAAAGTTTTACACTGTTAATCAATTAGAAACCATCGTTAGTATGACTTTCAAGGTAGTTATTGTAAAAATCAACATACTTATCATACACAGTGATTTGTGATTAAATGACAATGTAAAACTGCTTTACATTGTTAGTGCATATCCTATTTTTTCATTTTGAGCGTTTTTCTCTAATTAGAATTGAAGTTTTATTTTATTAATTTATATTAACTTTTAATGCAAACCTTTATTACATAGATTATTGAAATGAAACTCTAGTTTTAATTTAAGAACAATACTAAAAATACTTAAGAAACTTTATCTAATTTTGTCCATAAATTATTTGTGTATGTCTGGGTTGAGTTGGGTGTAGCTTGTTTGGGTCTTGGAGCGTGATTCTGAGTTTGTGATACAGGTGTTTAGTTTTGGTTTTTTCTTTCTTTTTTTTATTTTTCTTTTGATTATATGATGCTGAAAACCTTTTTACGTAAATTTGCTGGAAAATGAAAGCAGTAGGGGTGAGTCCAAAGGAATCGGAAAGGGGAAAAAAAGAAGAAGAAATGAGATAATAAGATCAAAGCATTATGCTTCTGAAGCCAAAATGACCGTTTCCCTACTCTTGGATAGTTTTTAACTTGCACTTGATCTCTTTATCTCCTACCAATTTTACTCACAAATTTTCTATTTTCCTCTCAATTTTTTCTTCTCTCAAAATTTTATGATTTTTTGCCCTTTTATTTGAGATGATTTCCTGTATTTTTACCCTTTCATTAGTCAATTTTATATCAATTTGCTTATATCTTCCTGTTTTTCTGCACTCTAGTACCATTGGAGGGACAATAGAGTGGTCGTGGCAGGTTTAATTACCATTCGACGCAGGTTTTTTGCATTTCACTTTTACTGAATTATGTAATTTTTTTTTTAATTTCTGCAATGTTACTTAGTTTATTTTTTTCTGATTTGCTGTATAATTTGTTCTAGATGGGCTTGAGTGGCCCAATACATTAATTACTATTCAAATTTTTTATTGTCTTTTATTTACCTAGAATGGGCTCAGATTGCCCAAATCTAAAAATAAATATTGAAGAAGAAAAATAAATAAATAAAATCAGTCTTTGGGTTCCAATGGCTCAATTTTATCTTCCAAAAAAGGTGGCTCAATTTTAAAAAATGAAAATGAAAAAATTATCGAGTACAAATAAAAACTGACTTTGTACTCAAATAGCCCAATTCTAAAATGAAATATGATGCGCTAAAAAATGCTTAAGCGCAAGCGTACCCCTATCGCAGTAATAATAAAAGGACATGAGTTTCGATATCGAATCCAAAGGACTAAGTGATGATTACTAGTTTCCAAAGATTCTATATTGTTTAGGTGAAATTAAATTGGTAGTGGATTAATTTAATAACAATAAACGTGCAACAGAAATTGTAAAACAAGCAATGACAAGTAGAGAAAAATTTAGAGGAAGATAAGCTTAGGGTTGTGGTTCTCTTCGTGGTCTTAAGTTCCTTCACATCTAATTCTAACTGAATCTCGTACTATTCGTCAATTACCACTATTTGCCTACGCATTTTATTGTCAATTGTTGATCATGAATTACAATAGTCCTTTCTAAATTAATTTCCCAATTCATCATATGGGATATTAAAATCCTAGGAAAACATGAAGAATAAAGGGAGGGATTAATTAATTATTTAATCTAATTGGAAATGGGAATGAAGGTTGATTATACGACAAAACATAATTTGATTACCTTACACGTCTACCAATTAATTGCAGTATGGCCACCATTCAATTAATCGATTCAAAGCATACAAGGGACGATCAATTCTAAGTAAGAAAATAAAAACAATAGAGCAATCAAATTGACTAAATAAAAGTAATAATTTAATTAAAATTAAACATTTAGGGTTTCAAGCACAAAGTACACCACAACCCTAACAAAAAGTTTAGCTACTTATGGTAAACAACAAGATCATAATTATATAGAAATACATAATTAAAAGAGAAGAAGAAATCTTTTACAAGAAAAGCGTTTTCCCTGATCTCTGACTCTTAGTATCCAATTAAACTCCAATAATTCTTCTCCAAAAGCCAAAGACAAAAGGAAAAACAAAAAAAGGAAGAGACAAAGGTAGAATAGAGATAAGATAAAACGTTTGGCCCCTTCCTTTCTATTTGTAGTTAAATTTTTAGAATTGAAGTGCAAGAGTAGGGGGCTCAACCCGGTTAAGTATCCGCACAATCCAAGCCCATTGTGCACAAAAACAAATTAAAATTCGGACTCGTACCTGCCCGGTGAGGATAGATAGCCATTAGGCGACTATTTTTTGAAAACTGGACTCCGTGCTAGCGCCAAGCGACTTCATTCCCGTTGAGAGTGCTAACTTGCCGAGCGGGATACACAACCCACCGGGTGGGGGGAGTCCTGGTTTGACCCGTCGGGCGGGTGAGACCTTGGCCACTCCAAAATGCGCGTCTAAGTCTCTTCCTCCCCTGTTTTGGCGCTTGTGAACTCTTTTTGCGGTCTTTAACTCATTGTTGTTTCTTTTGGGTCCTTTTTGACTAGCATAGCCTCCCTCCAAGTTTGTGGACTGTATTTCCTTTCTCTGTTCATTTAACTATCCTTCACAAAATCCAACAAAATCAAGGCAATTCGTGCAAATTTTAAATAGAAAGCTTAGAAATGCATGCCACATGAAATTCTTTATTAATGGTCTATTTTCTCACAATTTTTCTATAAGTTAATGCAAAAATCATGTCAACTTGCTCTATAAATCCACATAAAATGTAGATTTATCAAAATAAAAGGGAAGTAAATTGTTTTTTTCGGCTCTAATTGGCCCAATTTGTAAAAGGGAGAAAAAGAAAAAGAAAATACACAAATCTTTGTGTTTATTCTCAATCACATAACAAAAGTTATTGAAAAGAGGTAAATTAATTTTCTTTTTGTTCCTTTTTAGAATGGATTCACCTTGTATAATTTAAAAATAATAAAGTAAATCTTGTTCTCAATTAGGCTTAATATGGAAAGAAAATTGGCTTTATTTGAAATTAATTATTCATTCAGAAAAGATAAGAAAAAAAAAAGGAAAGGTGAAAAGTAAAAGTAACAAGATAAAGGTCAAAATTTAGTGTTCACATTTTCTATACTAATAGTTTAATTTTTGTTAAAGAAAGACTACTAATGGAGACTAATTCAACTCTAAATCATGAGTATGACAATTTTTTTTGCAGTGAAACTAGGTTTAATTAATTATTATTATTATCAATAAAAGTCTAATTAACAATGTCTTACAATAGTAATTAAGAAAACTTTAATATACTTTACTAAATAATTTAAATTACTTAAAAAATTAAATATTTTTAATATAATAACTAATAATTTCTTATTACTTTCTATTTTTTTACTTTGATGCTAGTTGACATCTATCTCAATAAAATATCAAAATTTTTGACACTTGTTGCAACCTGAGTCAATTTTTCTTTTTTTTAATAAAAAACTTGAGTCAAGTTTAGTTAGTAACATCCAATAGTACATAGTTATATCTACCATTTTTTCAGATTAAGTGTGATTTTTACGTTTCTGAATATTTTATTCATTTAAAATTATTTTGACAAAAATAAAAAAAGGTTAAATTAATAAATAAGTCCCTAAATTATTTGAAAATTTTTAATTAGGTCCTCAAACTTAAAATTTATAATTGAGTCTCTGATTTTGTAAAATTTTTGTAATTGAATTTATAAGGTTTTTAAAACCGCCACAAATTGATATTTTTGAGTTGTTTTAAGCCGTCATAGACTAACATTAGGGACACAATTACAAAAATTTTACAAGATCAAAGACTCAATTACAAATTTTTTTAGTTTAGGAACCTAGCTAATTAAAAAAAAATTTAAATAGTTCAGAAAGTTATTGATTAATTTAACCAATAAAAAAGAACTGTTTGTAAATTCAAGCCTCGTATAGAAGTGGACATGGAGCCAAAGTTGAAATTCGTACGTTGGCCCTAGTGAAAATTAGCTAGGCTGATGACCATGCCACCAGAAAATAATTAAAATATTTACGAAAAAATTCATGGCCATTAAGAGAAAAAAGTGTCCGAAACTAATTGGACATGTTCACTTAAAGAGTTGTTATGTCTCTATCAATTATGTGGACCATAGATTATATCAAAGCTAGTGATTAAAAAGGGGTTAATTAAATTATAAAAGGGATTACATGGATCTTTAGCCTAGGGTATCATCCAAAATTGGCTTTTCCTAACAAAAACTCTCAAATTTTGCTTAAGCTCCAACACGTTCTCCAACAATGCATCACTTCAAAAGAAAATTCAAGCACTGCACGGTGTGATTAATTGCACTTTGCAGATGTGGAAGAGACAGAAAAGCAAATGGTGGCAATAAGAAAACCAATTGAGAGATCACATAGGATCCCAATCACTGTTAATGGGATATCGCTAGCACTATTGATTTAATACCAAATCATGGATAATATACCTCAAAGAATTTGAACGCTCTCATGACTCAATAAGATTCCCTTCAAAATTTGCTAAAATCAGCATTTGTCATTATCCAAACTCTTTTTGTAGGTGGGGTGAGAGTGAGGGTTTATTTTGCCGTTTCACTGTGCGTGTGGACAAATTAATTGTTCAGTTCCAAAAATGCTAATTTGGGTTATATCAATTCCAACAAACTTATCCAGCAGTGAATCTTCAGCACTAGAGCTATGTCCCATAACTAGGATGTCTTTATTGGGATTGAAGTTGAAAACTTTTGGCACATCCTTTCTGGATTTGCTGGATATATGCACTAGATTTGAGTATGGTTTGGACACATTCACCTTGATTTTGATTTACTAAATGGAGGGTGATGTTTTGAACATATTAAATTTCAGCATGCCCCAGACCACTGAAAGCCTTCATTATGTTCACCCCGACTTTGAATTAAAAAATGGAAGGTAAAGTTTTGAAATGGAGAGTACTCACACTACCCATAGAGTGTTGAACAAAAAGTCTCATTCTGTATTTGTTTTACAGTTGTCTCATTACAGATCGAGGTTAGAAAAGAGTAATGCTCTGTTTGTTTTGTTGAGTGTACGGTATAGTTTTCAAGGCAAAAGCTACCATTTTAAAGTCACTTTTTTTAAGCCAAAATTTTTAATTCCAAGAAAATTTCATATGGGTGAACTAAATGCTATTTCATTTCTCAATATTTTTTTTTCAGAGACTACATGTATTTTTTATGGGAACCAATCATGATCGAGTCGGGTAGAACTGCTATGGAAGGCAAATTTCTTCTTCCGAATATTTCATGTAATTATATGTTTAGAACTTGAACTCAAGGTCACTGATTAAACTAGAAATCCATGCACCCGATGTTTTCAATATGATTATTAAGACGTGTGTTTAAGTTAATTATAATGAGAAGTTATACATTAGAATGTGTTAAATAATATGAATTTTATATTAGAATGTAGAAAGAATTCAAGTCTCTTAGATTGGCCTCCTTCTTTATTAGAGATATTATATAAGAAAACAAAATTTATTTTACCCATGCGGTGATAAATTTGATATAGATGTTTAATATAATTAAAGTTATTAATTTATATCTACTTGTTGTAATTTAATTTATAATTTGTCATATAAAAAAATTATAACCCATGCATTGTGTGGGATAACATCACTACAGGTACAATTCATATACGTTACTGTAAAAAACACTTTTTAAATCAGTTAAAAAAGACTTTTTAAATCAGTTTTTGAACCGATTAAGATACAGGCGATATAAAAAATATGGTCATTTTAAATCAAATTTTGAACCGAGTTAAAAAATGTTTTTCAACTCTAAGTTAAATACCCAATTTAACCATCTCTGCTTCGTTTAACCACACCAAATCAAAGAACAACATTCAAATTTCAATCCAATATGCACTAAAAACACTTTTAACAACACCAAATCGAAGATGATCTATGCTGATGCAGCAGAGAATTGTAAAGTTGTTGAGGCTTGGTCTAATTCTCACGACCATCATCAGAGTGAAAGGTGAATCGACGCAGAGCACTCTGGCGTGGTAGAGAGGGCGTGCAAGCGAAGCCATATGTCGTTGCATTCTCACGGCAGTCGGGGAGCAAACATGTATGAGCAAACGAGGAGCGTTCTCACGTAGTCTTCATATTCAAATCCAAGCAAGCAAATACACAGTAGTTGCGAGACTCTTCAAAATGCGCGTCGTATTTCGCAGCAGTCAATGTCGACGACAGAGAAGCCCAGACGGGAGAGGGAGAGGCCAATGTCGGCCGCGGTGGTGGTCTTGCCCACGCTGCCCTTGCCCGAGGTGATGATGGTGACATGCGAGGTTAGGGTTTTGGAAGGTGAGGGCACAAGAGGGAGGGGGTTGGGGCTTGGGTTTGGGGGTGAGGGTTCTAGAAGGGGGAAGTGGGGCTAGTGGTGGCACCGGGGAGAAGGTGAAGAGAGGGCATTGGGAAGAGGGAAGAGAGAAAGATAGGTAAAGGACTTATGGATGTTGTGAGTTTTTAAAGCAAGTGTTCAGTATACGATTTTAAATCGGGGTTTCACAACTAGTTTAAGCAACATATTTTAAATTGGTTGTGTTTGAACCGATTTAAAATTAACTTGGTTCATTGTAAACCGAATTAAAAAAAGTTGAACAAATTTTCAAAAAATAGTTGTTGCATGTGTTTTAAATCGATTTGTTTACAATTGAGTTAAAAAAGTTAGTAAAAATTTTAAAACTGTCACTGCGTCTTGGTTTTAACTCAGTTCAATGACAACCAAGTTAAAATCCTGTTATAAAAAACATTTTCTTTAGTAGTGATAGTTAAATTGCCTTTTAAGAGATATTTATAACAACATTAAATTATGTATATTTTAAGAATGGAATAATGAAATAAGAAAGACAAAATCTGATTGTCGGTACCAAATCTTAATCATTTTATAGTAACAAGGTACAGTAAAAATGTCTTGTTGCGTTCAATAACTAGGGTCAAGAAAATCCAATCATAATAAAAGTTTACTATGTCGAATCAAATCCAACAAAATCTAAAAGATAAAGCAAATAAAACTAACTTATTCTAATTTAGAATAAAATCTAATTACAAAATAATCATAAATCACACACCCTAATTAATTAGGAAATCAAAATCCCAAATTCAAAAATCAAATAACTAGTTAATAACTCTAATCAAATATGCATTATTCCTCTAAAGCAGAGCTATCCTTTGAAGTATAAAAAAATGGTAGTGCTTCGAGTGGGTTTAATTAAGCTGATGGAAATTGTGCTCTATTATCCAAGTAACATATGAAATTGCATGGCACTTTCACTGGATTAGGTGATAATTTATTAAGTTTAAGACAATCTAATCCTTAATTTTAATGACCGCAAACAAATAATAAATGAATAAGACAAGACTTATTATGCTAATGTTTCATTTAAGTTTGCAGTACTAAAGACTTAATTATTAATTCAAATGACTTTACGGATCAATATTTCATCCTATCACACATCATTTAATTAGACTACAAGCTTCGCCAAACCCTACTTTGTCTTTCTAGAGAAAGTGTCATCTTATGAGACTAAAGAAGACGAGGGTTACGGTGGTCTATTTTTTCATATGATGTATGGGGGTCCATTAATTTTTTACCGTTAGATTTAATGTTATTAAATTTAAAGGTTGGGATGAATTACTTCTTACTTGCTAAGATAGTTATTAATAATATTTATTTTTTTAAAAAATTATTTGTAGTTTACTAATTTGTCCTTTTTGTTAATAATAATTTTCGTTAAAGTTAAGTATAGCTTAGATGATAATTTGAGTTAAAGTAATTATTGATTAGGGCTGTCGGCTGTCAGCACAAGAAGGTCATCGTTTGTTGTTCAACACTTTGGTGATTACCACTGAACCACCATATCTGATGTTGAAGACATCCTCGCTGTGGTTCTGAAGTTTCTAGATCAAGAATATTTGGGGGTAATGTGAGCCATTGTGGAAAGGATTACAAGGAGGAAGACTAAAACCATAAGATGAACTAGCTGGGACAACAAAAGGTGGTCCTTTAAGGGCAAAACTGGAAGAAGGCATTGGAGGGGGTGAAGAAACTACTTGTGCTAAAGGAGGCAAAGGTACATTGGAATGAGCCATTGGGGACTTAGCTGTTTCTGGCATTGGAGTTGGCCTTACTGGTAATGGGCTTATTGGGCTAAAATCTATAACTGGAAGCTTTCTTGCTATGGTTTTTCCCCTTTTTGGAAACATGGCTATAACATTTATGTTGTTGAGATGAAAAAATCCAAGCTTTTTCATGGACTCCAAGTGAGAAGACACCAAGCTCAAACTTTTATTTGAGAAATCTGAGAAGCTTGAATGTGGGATCACAGAATATGTGGAGTTTACCTCTTGGAGGAACTCTATCAGGGGTTTGAATACCATTTTCAAATCATTGTTATAAGAAACTGAGTTTAGAGGCAAATAGTCCAAATTAAAATCAACATAAACTTTTGTGTCTTTCTCCAAACCACACCTCTTGAGTGAGTGGTAAACATTCTTCAAAAAAGACAGAACCACAACGAGGATGTGTTGTTGGTCTTGTTGGCAGAAAGTAGTGGTTCCCACAACAATGGTGGTGATTTTTTTCGTAAGGTAGTGTGCAAAAAAGTTGTGACATCTAAGCCATTTTTCAGTCAATAGAATGCTAATGGTGACCTCATTGAGGTTTCCAGCACTCACCAAAACCTTTAAAGGGAAGAAGCCCAATAGGGAAGAAGCCAATTTCTGATCTTCAATAACTTTTTAATGAAGGGCATTATGGTCAGTTCATCTCTTTAAATAAAATTAATTAAAAAAATAAAAAACCTGTTATACCAAGTTAATTCCCATGGTCTACCAAAGAGCACTTGTTTAGGTGGTCCACTGTAGAATCCGTCACTAAAGAATTAGAAGCCTAGCAAACATATCCTCCAAGCGTCAAAGTGTCTTTCTTATACTGCAAAGAGATAAATATTTGAAAATTTATATTCTTATAAAAGGGTGGTATTGAAAAGCGTGACTGGTACAAAAATAAAAGCAAACAAAGACACCTTAGAAAGTCAATGCATCAATTATAGGAATGGAAACCTCAGTCTACTTATCATGCAATCAAAGTACAAAAAGCATAAGACAACTCATACTTTTGACTCTAATTATCCATCAAAATGAAAATAACATTTAATCTACATTTAATGAGCTCCAACATTCAAATTAAAGTATCCCATGCTAAAGTAGAAAATTTCCTCCAACGATTATTTTTTAGTGCCTATAAATAGTTAACAATTTGATCTAAAGAAAAAGTTAACATGCACATATATTTTTCAATCATTAAAGCAAAAAATCTCTAAACTTATTGCAAATGTTCTTAAAGAGAGTTTTCTTTAAAGCTATTAACTTTTGATTTTAGATACGAACTTATATTTTCATTCTCGCTCCAATTTTCAAGAACTTATCCTCTATCTCGACAAATCAAAGACACCTCGAAGATATAACAATCAAGAGGACATTGAAGACACCTCGAGAACATTAATGCTTCCTCTTATATAAGTATGACATTTCTCTTTGTTTTCTCTTTGTACATCTTCATTTTCGTCATTTTGAAGTTCTTTATGTTCTCTTTTGTTCTTAGTGTGTTCAAAAAAACCCTAGTTTTCCTTCGCTCTAATAGATTATCTCTCAATTGTATTTTATATATCTCTGATTATAACTTGTTTTCTTTTAGTTGTTATCCTTCCAACTATAGCTCTTTGTTTCTATTTGAATATGGCTTGTTATCTTTCTCTCTCTCTCTCCCCTATAAATGGCATTTTGTGGTATTGGTTGTGTGTGTTTTGTTTAAAGGTTCCAAATAGTGTCATTAACTTGCTCAAGGTGTCATGATCTACATGCAAGATGCAAGAAAGAGATCATGAACTTTCCATCTTTTCTAGTTATATGGGTCAAATTCGACAAATTTGGCTACTACAACAATTAAAAAAATATATATAGTTTTTCTTCTTTTTATTTTCATTTGATCTAATACAAATTTAATTTCTTCCTTCAAGGTAGCTCTTCTTCCTTCATTTTTTGTTCCACATTTCTGTTATGGTTTACATATAATTTAGTCCTTATATGTGTAGCGCATTCTTAATTTGGTTCCTGTATGTAAAAACTTATTAAATCGATCCCTATTCTTGAAAACGTTATCAGTTTGGTCCTTGTCGTCATGATGTCATCTCTAACAATACAACGTGGACTGTTAACCCCATTACAAATTCTTAATTTGGTCCCTATATGTATGACACATTCTTAATTTGGTTCTTATATTTTAAATATTTTTAAATCAATCCTTGTAGGTGCAATTACCCATTTAATCCCTACCATCGTACTATATTTGGATGTTGTCTCTAACAGTCCTACATGGACTATTAACCCTTTACATAGAATTTCGCCCTCACCATTAGGTGGTTTCTCCCTTTTAACCCTAAATAACTTTCATTTTCTTCCATTTCGAATAGGGCTATGCCAAAAAACCAAAAAAAAAAAAAAAAAAAACCAAACCAGAAACCAAATTGAACCAAATTTAAAAAGACCAAACCATTTAAAATGGTTTTTAAACCAAACCTAATTATTGTTTGAATATGGTGCACCATTTCTTCTAATTGGTTTTGCTAAATTACATCCCAAGCACCACCGTGACCAAAACTCCTCCATCCCTTCAACCTTGCTCAAACACTCGTACCAAATTTGAGTCACAAACCAACTACATAGATTCCAAAGCACTCAAGATACTCTATCATTTCCTTAACACCACAATGCATTCTAATGCATCCTTTGGGATCATTTTCTTCCATTGAATCATGATTTGAGCACCATCAGACTTTAAAGCCTTCTTCCTTCCACTACTTCAATGATGGTTGCTTCTTCCTATTGAATTTTTGAGTCTTATGCTGTGTGGCATGTTTCTTACTTGTGCTAGGTAAACTATTTTATGTTTTTTTGCATACAACGAAAATGTTATTTTAGATTCTCAAATTCAACATTCCTAGCTTCGCATATTGCTCTATGTAAATATAGGTTGCCTTTTTTTGTTTTTCTAATAGTCTTTGTTGTAACTTACCAAACAACACCTTATTATACTTGTTTTATCTAATAAGTGTTACTTTAAAGTTTTTCTTGAATCAAACACTTAATATGTTAAAATTAAGAAATAAGCTATGCAACATAGGATTCCTAACTACCAAAAATTTAATTTAATTTCAATAATCTAACGAAGGTGGTTGAATAAATGTTAGAGAAGGAGAAACCATTGGAGGTCAATGGTGAGGGTGAAACTCTACATAAAGGGTTAATGATCCATGTAGGATCATTAGCGACAGTGTCCAAACATGGCATGACGGTAAGGACTAAATGAGTAATGATTGCACCTATAAGGATTGGATTAATAATATTTTAAGTATAGGGACCAACAAATTAAGAATGTGCTACAAATATAGAGACCAAATTAAGAATGTACTACATGTATTATGAACAAATTAAGGATGCGTATAAGGGTTAACAATCCATGTAAGGCTGTTAGAGATGACGTCATGACGACAACGACCAAATCAGTCATGTTTGCACATTAGGGATCGATGTAATAAGTTTTTGCATATAGTGACCAAATTAAGAATGTGCTACATGTATAGGGACTAAAATGTGTTAAACTTTTATGTTATTGTAAACTTTTCACTTGAGTTATATTTATGCTTCTTTGATAAAGCTATCACCATTACTTTGTACACTTTAATACCCATTTTCTATTGTATCAAACTTAGAAACCACTAGAAAATGGGTGTTGGAGTGTACAAAGTGGTGGTGATAGTTTTACCAGACATAAATGGATATAATCTACGTGGGGATTCATAATAAGAATGTGGAACAAAAAAGGAAGGAGAACTACCTTGGAAGAAAAAAATTGAATTTCTATCGTATCAAACAAAAATAAAAGATAAGTTGTTTTCAATTTAGTCATTGTAATAGAAAAATTGCAATTGTAATTTAATATGCGAGATGTATTATATATAATAATGAAATGAAGGTATTATGTGTTTTTTTGTATATGTTGTTGGTTCTATATTTGTAATTTTTGTATTAGAATATTGTATATCAGAGAGGCATTGTAGTTGCAATGCTATTTTTTTTAAAAAATAGACTACTACATTGATTGGAGTCAAAACCAATGTAGAAACAGGACTTTCTAGATCAATTATAAACGTAATCGATCTAGAAAGTCACTTTCTACATTGGTTCTAAAACCAATCTAGAAAGTATTGACTTTCCAGTTGATTTTATATTCACTTGTAGAGCCAATCTAGAATGTCCAAAGTAATCAATCTTAAATGCTTATTTTGTACTAGTGAATGTAGAATTTCATGAACCATTTAAGGGAATTAAATCATTAAATAATAAAAAATCACATAATTAGCATACTAAAAATAGATTTTTAGTAAATTGCAGAAATATTACTTAGAAATTAGAAAATATAAAAATACTAATAAATTTTGTGTTAAAAATGCAGAATTTGAAAATTTTGGTTGCATTGCCTAGTGACAACTGTCATTGAATGACATAGTGACCAACAAAGTCATATCGCCTAACGAAGAACTATAACTAACTTAACAAAAAATGATTACAGTATCACCCAACGATGGTAACTTGTTTCAATATCATATATCACATGACTCACATGCATTAAATGGAACAAAAGAATATTGAAGGGAAACTTGCTTCAATATTTCATTAGAAAGGTGGCCTAATCTAAGATGCCATACATCAAAAACTTTATTGATGATGTTGTTATTACAAAATAAAGGTATGAAACCAAGACTTGCTATTAGCAAAGAACCTTGAGAGTCCTTTAAAAATAATTTGTACAATCATTCATGTTTCCTAGTTATACCAATCATCTTCTAGGACTGGGTCTGCAAAATAATACAATGGGAAGCACAAAACAGAACAACACAATCAAGGCAATTGGTTAGTTTAATGATTAATATGACATTAACATTGAATTCAAGAACATATACAACATTTGATAAGACCAAGGTAGGTGAGACTTTGATTGTACTAACAAGGTTTACAACTACATGATGGTTATTAAGAAATATGACCCGAATTGGGCTAATTTTGGTGATTTAGGAGAAAAAGAACTTATTGAAGCAAATGTGATTGGTTGCTCCTGTATTTAAGATCCAAGAGCTATGACATATACTTGCTTGTGTGTGAGTTGAATTCACATTAGAAGTACTAATATGATTGAAGGCATGTTGTGTTGAGTCTACCTTGGATTGTTGTACAAAAGCCATAATACTTGCATATTATTCTTGAGTGAATGAGTACTTCCCTTTAGACTAAGTATCCATCAAAATTTGTATCATGTTGGACTATGAGTTAATCATTCCTATTAAGTGCCACAGTAGCTGCCCACCCTTTGCTCTTCTATCCGAGCGAAAATATATGCTTAAAATAGCATGTATTTATTGTGTGATTGTTTCTCCCTTAATGCGTGTAAAGTCTCAAAAAGCCTTTGCCTTTGACATTGTTGCTTTAAGTGGTACCTCCTCTATTGGTAAAGGTGGCAAAGGCCAGCCCGAATCCACCCACTAAAATATAGGGCTTGGGCTCTAAATTTTGAGCCCGAATAAAATGTGAGCCTTTTTAGCCTAATTTGATAAAGCCCACGTCATAATCGAGTTCGAGCTAGGCTAGCCTGGTCGAGTTTAGGCTACCTGCTTCTTTTTAAATTTTATTGAGAAAAAACGAGATTAAGAGAAGTTTAGGAGACTAAAATTAGTTAGTAATTCATTATCTCAAACTTCCATTTGTTTAACATAGGCTTTGATATTTGATTTTGACAAATGTTACTTATAAAATTATAGTGCATGATTCTAAATTATATTTTATCTTTTTGGGTTAAATATATTTAAGATGCTAGGAGACTTTTGAAACTTAATTTATTTGACATAGGCTACTTACATGGTTAGAATAGATCTATTACATTTTTTATTTTTTGAGTTGCGTATATTTACAATGGTATAAGACCTTTGCAATGTTAACAAACTTATATGTGTAAATCATTAAATAAATAACTACTTTGACTATAACTTTTATAAAATGATAAACAAGATTACCTTCTAATATATAAGTATTTTTTGTAATAAAAACAATTATAGTGATGGTCATAATATCACATTTCAATCTTTTTATAAATGGAATAATTTAATAAAATAATTATTTATATTTTATTTATTACATTAAAATAAATGTCAATAAAAATAATTTTGACATTGTATTTCAATCTTGATTTTTCAAGAAAAACAAAAAATTCAACCAAAAAAATAAAAAAATAAAACATGGCGAGCTAGCCCGAAAAGCCCGCAACCTGCATAGGGTCGAGCTTAGGCATCAAATTAGAAGACCGAATAAAATTTAGGCCTTTTTAACCTAACCCGTTATAGCCCGTGGCCTGCATCAGGCTGCCCCGCAATGGGTCGAGTATCCCATTTTGCCACCTCTATCTATTGGATTGGACCTCACCTTGGCCTTCTTGTAATCATGGAACTTGAATTACTAGTGAAAGTTGTGTTATCATCTGCTCTTTCATTGAGAATTGGACCAAAAAACTCCCATTCTTGTTGAATAACATCAGAAAAGGTCCTTGTGATGTCTAGCATTGGATCCATCAACGTTATAAATGAATGAACTCGAGAGTATTATTCAATCCTCTCAAGAAGCGAATGACTTCTTCTCCCTCTACGAGTACCAATGATGGATTTTCATTGGAAGAGAGAAAGTAAGGATTCAAGGGATTGGTGAGGTAATCTATAGTTAAATTCTCCATGTGAGCACATTTGCAACTAGCAGAAAGATGAGAAACAAACAGATTAGCAAAGAGAGGAATAAGCATGTGTGAAATAAAATATATGGATGGCCTAGAGCTACTAAAGTTCTAATACCATCTTAGCAAACCAAATGATATGGAAGAAATTGATTACAAATGTTTTGTACATCAATTTCTTATATACGTGAAAACTAAGGCTTAACTATTATAAATGTTAAATAACAACCCAACTGAAAATAGTTGCAACTACCTACTAATTTTTTTTGGTTTACCATGGTACTGGTACAAAGTATCCACTGTCGGAAGCAGTGACTAATCTCCACCGGGAACCGTGAGCGCACACAAGGTGAGTATTCCCCTCCTAACATGGTCTATCCCATATCCAAGGCCAGGATTCGAATCCTGGACAACTTGGTTAAGGGACATAAGCCGCTACCACTTGTACCAACCGGTGTTGGTTTGCAACTACCTACTAATTGAACCATTAAGAAATAGTTCAACTCTTCGTGTGTTGGCACGTGGATGGATTGTTATCAAATGAATCTATCTAAGGTTGGACATGTGATTAGGCCTAAGACTGAGCTTGTATGTATTGTGACAAACAAAGTTATTTATTAGTTTTAATATATCATATTTTTAGTATAAACTCAAAATGTCTATATTAACAATTTAGACTTAATTGCACTTTTTGTCTCCAAAGTTTCATAATTTCGCAAATTTTGCCCTTAAATAATTTTTTTTTGAGAATTTTGCCCCCCACTTGGCAAAATATCAAGAATTATGCCCTGTGTAGAAAATTGTGGTGGTTTAAAGGAAAAACTACTACAAAACTGTCTTAATTGCAATAGTTTAAAGAAAAAATTGTCACAAAATTGACTTAATTGTGACAATTTTTCTATGTGGAGGCAAAATTCAAGATATTTTGTAAATTTGAGAGAAAAATTTGTGAAAAAATTATTTGAGGGCAAAATTTGCGAGATTGTGAAACTTTAAGAGTAAAAAGTGCGATTATGCTAACAATTTAACTTTTGTTAGAGAAAGACTATACTAACAAAGATTAAAATATTGTTAAAAATTAGTAAATGGCAGTTTTTTTTTAGTGATAATTTTTTTTGGTACATAAAAAGAATTTATCACTATAAAAACAAACTGTCATTTTAATTGTATAAGAATAAGAATAGTTATAGATGTTATCTTTTTTATCAAAAATAAACATTTTAATTTATAATATAAAGATAAATGTTTAACGTTGACATGTATAAATATGAAGTGCTAACCCATTAATGTTGACCTAGTGATAGGAGATTGAGGTAGTATGCATGAAGTTATAGGTTCTAACTTAGTGCGAACTTTTTACACCAAAAAAAATATATATGAAGTGTTTCATCGATTTTGAAGTTGGTAATTTGTTTTATAAAGTCATGGATATGTTATCTTAAAAATCTAGAATTCAGAAATTTAAATTCCAATAAGAATGATAGAGCGAGATCAATCGAAATCTTAGATACTTGTACAATTGCTGAGCTAATAATATTTAATAATTGGAAGCGTATATACCACATTATCATCTTTATCTTCCCCACAAGACTATATTTGTTCGAAGTCAATCCAACGCCACCTTCAACGAGGAAGAAAGATATCAATCAACTAATCTTCAAAGGTATCCGAGCGCTATAAAATTGTTTTGGTTATTCCAAATGAAAATTACAGTTTTGACCTAGAAAAGAATCAGGCTGTTTATAACACATTAATTGAAGAAGAAAAAATATTAATTTATTTTAATATAAAAGTTAAAAATATATCATAAAATGAGAAAATAATATGTGAATTCATAATAAGGAAAATGTATAGATATTATGCTATCTTCTATAAAGAGGATTTAAATTTGTTATATAAGAAAGAATTATGAAGAATTCAAGTAATTTAAATAAGATTATATGTTTAAATTTTATTCCATCCTTTTCTTTATTGACAAGTTGGCTCCTTAAACATTACCCAAACTATTACGACGCAGGAAGAATGTAATTTTAGGGCCGGCTACGGTCCAAACTTTTGTAGGTTAGGAAAAAAAATTTTAAGGGTTAAATATATTTTTGGTCCTCCAAAAATTGATTCATTTTGGTTTTAGTCCTCAGAAACTTTTTTCCTTGAATAAAGTCCCTTAAATATTAAAAATACCCTAATTAGATTCTTATACTAAACTCTGTTTAACTTTTCTATTAAATGATGGCAACATCATCATCACAGTTACCATGAATTTGTTGATGTGTTAGTCCATGTCAACTGTTATGTCCAGGTCAGATTAGCAATATACTTTTTGAATAAAATTATTACATATTTAACACTAAACCACATATTTTTTTAACCCTAAAGCAAAAGTAATTACACAATTTTTTATTAAAAATCATCACTGGATACTTCAGGTAATAAAATACTTTACTTGGAAGCTGATATGATCATCATTTAACAAAAAAGTTAAGCAGAGTTTAACACATGGATCTAATTAGGGTATTTTTAATATTTGAGGAACTTTATTCAAGGAAATTTTTTTCTAAGGACTAAAATCAAAACAGGTCAATTTTTGGAGGACTAAAAACATATTTAGCCCAAAATTTAAACTATACATTTAAAAGTTAAAAAAATTGATTTTAAAAATTACTTTCAAAATTATACATTTTTAAAAGATATTATGCGTATAATGATTTAAAAAATCGAATTTTACATAAAGATAATTCTTTTTTAAATTTATGAATAATTTATAGAATATTATTAACCTTTTAATATAGTAACTTGAAGTATTTTAAATTAAAACTAATAATTTTTTTTACATTTAAATAATTTCAGGAAAGATTAAATAACTTTACTATTTCATCAAATGAAAAACATATAATTTTAAAAGTTTAATGGTCATGCACTGACAGTGTAAAGTAGTTTTACACTGTCATTCCATCACAAACCACCATTTATTGTAAGTTTGTTTTACACTATCATCCAATCACAAACCACCATTTATTGTAAGTAGTTTCACAAGCTCTTGTTTTAAATATCTCTTATAATTTATTTTAGAGTTTAATGGTTATGCACTGACTATGCAAAGTAGTTTTACACTGTCATCCAATTACAAACCACCATTTAACAATATTGTGAACCTCGTCACTTTTCTCTCTCTCTCTCTCTCTCTTATGTATCTAGTATTTTTAAATGAAAATAGAGATATATCATATAAATATTATATTCCCCCCCGAATGCTTTGTTTTCCTTTTTATGGAAAAGTCATTCTTTTTTGAAAAAGTTTAGGCACGTATGGGATGGTTTTTAATTATGAGTTTTGAAAATTTTAAAAACTAAAACCAATTGTTAGTTTTAAGAATTAGTTTTAATTTCTAGTTTCAAAATAAACTCATTTTGAAACTCTTTATCCTATTAAAATTAATTTAAAGATATGTTTATATGGTGGTAATAGTGGTGGTAGTGGTAATGACGACAATAATGGTGGCGGTGGTTCCAATAGCGACATTTGTGGCAATGTCAGTAGTGGTAGCGGCAGTGCATGTGGTAGAGGTAGTGGTGTCGATGGTGATGGTGATAGTAATGGTGAAGTGGTGGTGGCGATGCTAGTGGTGGTTGTAGTGGTGCGGGAAGGGTCATTATCAAATGTAGTGATGTGTATTTTTTCAAAAACTAAAAACCAAATTCACAAATCCTTTTTTCTTGATTTTGAAAATGAAGGTAAAAGTGTTTCGAAATTGAGTTAAAAACAATTTCATCTCCATTTTAGTCAAATAAGTTTTATTTTAAAAATTGCATTTGAAAATCAAAAACCAAAAAACTCGCAACCACCCCAAACGGGCTCTTAGTTTTAAATTTTTTTACTGTGTTTGTTTAAGATTTTGAAAGAAAAAAAATGTGTATAGTGAGATGGCTTAGTTAAAATTCAACATCAACTCTTAATGATCAATTATATTAATTCATCACTTGATTAAATTAAGTTTTTATTTACATATGATTAAATTAAGTTCTTACACAATCTAAATTAGGTTTTTTAATGAGCTGACTTAATTAAAATTCAACATCAACTCAAGAGTATTTGAGACCCTAAATAAAAATTATGTTAGGGCATTTTAATAATATAGAATATATATATATATATATATATAATATTTAATTTTTTTAAAAGTTATTTGTTTAGATTTTTTTTAAATGTAAAATCAACTATTAAAATTGTATAGTTGAATTTAAAATTAGAATTTAATGGTCATACACTGTCAGTGTGAAAACTTTTATACTATCATCCAATCAGAATTCACCATTAATATGACTTTTAAATTATTTATTATAAAAGTCAACAAACTTACAATAAATTGTGGTTTGTGATTAGATAACAGTGTAAAACTACTTTATACTGTCAGTGCATAACCATTAAACTCTTAAAACAATTTTATATACACACATTTTTTATTTTTGTTTTTTATTATATGAAATGACGGAAGCGAGAATATTAGTTTTTCTTTCTTCTTATCTTCCCATTAACAAATACAAAATCATTTCTTTTTTTCTCTTCTTTTTATTTCTTTTTCTTGTTTCTTACAATTAAATCAAGGCTTAAGATCCCATCAAATTTTGCATTAGAATGATTATATTTTTACCTTGAGCGTGTTAGTTTGGTAGTTTATTCCTTAAATTCTCATACTTTCATTAAAGAGTGTATGTGTTTGTGCAGGAGCATGCCATGATTATTTCATTCAGGGGGCAGAATAACATATTAAAAACTAGTAATCAAAAGTATTAGACATATTTTAAATAAGAAATTTATTATTCAAGTAGACTTTTTTTTTTTTTATATTGTATTAACACTGAACTCTTTAGTAATTCCCCATTTAATGAATAGAATTGAAAAAAAAAAAAAAATCTAAAAGAAGTCATCTTCTATGTTGTTGTGAAGTTGGGTCTTGACAACTTTTATTGCATAGAATGTTGACGCTATAAATGTTACTGAAACAACAAGTGTTAACAAAATATTTATCAATTATACACCTAAGATCTGAACTTCTGCAGAAATTAATTTTTTTATGGATTCTAATTTTAAAATCACCCTATCGAAAGCTTTGATTGAACAAGTGCAAATCTCAATTTTTTTTGAAAAGAGAACAAATTGATTGATTCTACAAGGATTCTGGTACGGGTAAGATATTGAAGTCTAACAAAAAATATAGTTTTTGAATATAAAATAGTGCAGGAGCCACCCCCAATATCTTGTTGGGACAAGAACTACTCCAATATAAAAGGTGTGTGTTCTTCCTTCGTTTAGCAGGTCAAGTGTTCTGTAATCTTTGTACCCTTCAGATCTTTTCCATTACTTCCTTTTCCATCTTCATATGCTGTCACTGACACTGTTACAGACACTCACCACTTGCACTGTATCTTTAGTTCCAAACACACTCTCCAAATCCACAGTGAAAAAGAACGAAACAACCACAACTCCATCATTCCAGGGTTGTCTCCTTCCTCCTATGTCTTCCCATTTTACTTGCTATTTGTGAAACTGCCTACCCTTTTGAATCAGTCACTTTATTATAATTGTTGTTGTTATTGTTGTTGTTATTGTTGTTGAGGCATGGAAATGGAAGCTTTTGTATGGGGTGGTGGCATTGATGGAGATGGCCCTAAGAGGAATAGTGATGGTTTTGAAGGGAACAATGGTGTAATTGGAAGTGGGTGTGGTTCATCTTTATCTCTGGTTTTGGATAGGGAGAGAGGGGAGCTTGTGGAGGCACCTGTGAAATTGGAAAGGAAGGGGGTGTCCACTGAGAGAAGCATTGAAGCTTTGAAGAGCCACAGCGAGGCAGAGAGGAGGAGGAGGGCAAGGATTAATGCACATCTTGATACACTTCGCAGTGTGATTCCGGGTGCTATGAAGGTTTGTTCAACATAATGCTTTTTCAGTCATAATTTTTGTTTTCCCCCCTTTTCAAATGATTGAGAAAGCGTTTAAATAATTTGTATAAGTTGTGAATGATGTTGAACGCGGCTAGTCATTTAATTGAATTGGGTCATAAGAGAATGGTAGATCAAAGGGTGTATAAGAATGATCTATATTTTACTTTGTCTGCTTTTTCTGGCAATTGCATTGTAAGCATAGCTTGACAAGCACAATTTTTGATGCATTTGGTACATATCATGTTTGTGTGCATCTTCATTAGAGCTTTAACTAGAAGAATATTTCTTGAGCACCTAAATTCAGTAGCATTCTCTTTTGCTTCCGTTACCTTCTTAACATGTACTAATGAAGTGTTGGGAGCTTGAAATTTTGAAATGTAAACTATGCTAGTTGGTAGTAGATGATCATGTATAGGGGATCCATTAGTAAAATATGGTATTGAGTTGTTGCTTGCTTTTGATTGTCAAGGACTGAGTTTGAGATTTCTTTCCTAAAAAAGGGGATGAGAGGAACTTGATATTAACTATCCAACTTAGTTCTGCTTATAGTTTGATTTACGAAGCTCAGATGTTAGTAGAAATAAACGTGTTAAGGATTTCATTCATTGTTTGAAAATTTGAGTTTCTCTTTTTTAACTTTGGACGTATAGATGGACAAAGCGTCGTTACTTGGTGAGGTTATTAGACATTTGAAAGAGCTGAAAAAGGATGCAGCACAGGCTAGTGAAGGTTTGATGATACCAAAGGACAATGATGAAATAAGTGTTGAAGAACAGGAGGGTGGGTTGAATGGTTTTCCTTATTCAATTAGAGCATCACTATGTTGTGAATATAAACCCGGGTTATTGTCTGATATAAGACAAGCCCTAGATGCTCTTCATCTTATGATAACAAGGGCAGATATTGCAACATTAGAAGGAAGGATGAAGAATGTCTTTGTGATCATTAGCTGCAAAGAACAGAACTTTGAAGATGCTGCTTACCGTCAGTTTCTCGCCGGTTCTGTTCACCAAGCTCTTAGGTCTGTGCTCAATAGATTTTCTGTTTCACAGGACATTTTAGGAACCAGGAAAAGAAGGAGGATTTCTATATTCAGTTCTTCATCTTTGGAAGATTTTTTGTAAGTTCCCTGGTTAAGTAATTTAAATCCCCATATCTATACCAAGTTTGAATGTGATGAGGAGGTGAGTGATAGTAGTAATTTCATGTCCCTTGTAAACTCATGTATACATGCTGAAATGTTGTTCTTCCATGCTTTGTAATTTGGACATTAGAAGACAAATCATGTGAAAAGATAATGGGCATCTTATTTGGGGTGTACAAAAATATTTAGGTGCTTTTTGACTTTGACAACATGGTTGATGGATAACTGATCATAGCATCTTTTAATCCTTTGATAAAGACAAAATGGAATCTTTTGTGATATTGTACCTTGTTTATAGAAGGATATCTATCGTTATGAATTATCTTCACTTAAGCAATAGAAAACTAACAATTGTAATCTGTTACTTTGAAAAAAGTTAGTAATTTGACCTAGTTTTAGCAATGCTTTCTACTAAATCCTATAGTTTTTCTTACTCCAAAAACGTTTTGATGGCCTCCACTCTTTGGTGGGCTAGGCTGCCGAGGAAGCCTAGATTTTGAATTCAGGAAAAGAATTAGATGATTGGTTGGGGTTATGGATGGGTGTTAATTAAGCAATGATTAAGAGGAAAAGCGTGCTTAGAGTTTTGAGTTCTCTCTCTCTTTTTTAAGTGTATATCTTGCTACTATTGCACATGAGGCAATGAAACTATTAAATCAAATTTCTGCCTGCTTAAAGAAGAATCATAAAACAGGTTAAAATAATGAATCAAAAGAATTGGTTGATCAAAGCTAAGTCCATATATTATGATGCTTAAAATGGTTTTACAATTGATTCATCATGCATTGTTGTTCCTTTTATCTGCTTATCAGTCTGCTGATTTAATGTAGAATCTCTTCTCTTTGTTTTCCTTAACTGTAGCTAGAGCAGCTCACAAGCATTGCCTTTAATTTGAGGCATCCGTATGCTGTGGTATTTGATTAATCAAAGCAACATTCCCATTTTATTTAGGATAAAGTTCAACTTTATTAGAAGAATAAATGGGGTAATGATTGAGCTCTTAACCACTAACGTGTTTTCATCCTAACACTGTCAAAACTCTATGTTTTGATTAATAGAAATTGAGGGGATGGAAATAGAGGAATGGAAGAATAAAAATATTAAATTTTAGCTGTTTATTTAAGAAATGAAAGGGAGAAGAAGGAAATCCAGAAGTGTGAAAGTGGGGTTGGGGGGATGGCTACTTTTTTATTGTTTTAAAACTTAACTAAATTTCTTTAAACATGAAAAAAATTAAATTAATAATAAATGATTTTATGTGAAGAAAAAATAATGGAGTAAAAAAAATATTTTATTAGGCAAGTGTTAAGTATCACCTTTAGGGTATATTTGGTTTAGAAAAAAAGTGAAAAAAAAGGAAAGGAAAAATAGTGAAAAGTGAGATGATTTTTAAGTTGTTTGATAGAAAAAAAATAAAAAGAAAGAAAGAAAATCTTTTTTTCTCTTCGTTGATTGTGTAAAAAATAAAAAGAAAAAAAGTATGTATATAAATAACATAAATATTTCTAATAAAAAAAGAGATATATAAAAATAAGGATAATTTAATATTTTTACCATGCAAAATTAGCTTTCTTTTCTCTTTTATTTCAAAATGGATGGATTAAAAGTGTTGGGTTCCTTTTTGCTTTTTAATGTTTCTTTTCTTCCTTAAGTAATACCAAATAATCCTACCAACACTGGTTGGCACAAGTGGTAGTGGTTTGTGTCTTTTAACCAAGTTGTTCAAGGTTCGAATCCTAGCCTTGTGTATGTAATAGACCATGTTGAGAGGGGAATATTCACCTTGTGTGCGCTCATGGTCCCTGATGGAGATTAGTCATTACTTCCAGCAGTGAATACTTCGTACCAATACTTTGGTAACCAAAAAAAAAAAAAACCCAATAATCCTTAAAAACAAAAAAACAATGGAAGGAGAAGGATTTAATCTTGTACTCTTTTCCATTCGTTGACAATCGTTACGTTTCCTTTTCGTCATTCCAAACAGTATTAAAGAGGCAAAAATAAAAATCGACCTTATATATTAAAGGTTTAAATACACTTTTGGCCTTTTATCTTTTTAAGAAAATTTGTTTTAGTCTTTTATCTTTTAAAAGCATCAATATGGTCCTTTATCTTTTTAAAATACTTTATTTTGGTTCTTCCGTCAGGTTAAAACTAAAGTCATTAGTGTTTTATGTTTGAAATAATTAATTTTAAACATAGTGGCAATTAAAAACAGCCACTATTCATGGAATCCTTAAGAAATCTAAACTTTTACAAATTCAATTATTCACAATTGGAGCAATTTTTTGAAAAATTGATCGAGGACTTTTTTTGTGTCTCTTAGAAGCAATCAAAAGCCCTCAAAGTTTGTAGCCAATTGTTTCTTATATCAAAAAAATTTTACGAGTATTGATGTGCGTTTTTAAAATCTAATAAATAAAATTAACATAGTGGCGGTTAAAAACTGTCACTATGTTAAAATTAATTATTTTAAAACTCATGTTCTTCTTCTTTTCATCTTCCTTCTTTTTCTTTGACAAATCAATCTAAAAAATGAAAATGCCCAAAATTAATTTAACAAGTCCAATCTCAAAATCAATCTCAAAAGCAATTTTGCAAATAAAAAATGAGAGCAAATCACAGTGGTTGTTGCATAAATCACATCCTTCCACCACCATTAAGCCAACAACGAAACTCGCTACGAAACTTGCCACCATACGCGACCATCGTGAGGAGAACGACTTGCTAGTGAAAGATTTGGAAATGGAGAGAAGACGAAGAGAGAGAAAGGAGGAAGAGGGAAGACGAAGAGAGAGAAGGGAGGAAGATGGAAGATGAAGAAAGAAAGAACGTTTTGTGACGGTTTTTAACTGCTATTTTTTTAAATATTTGACTTTTTTGTTATCAAAGTTAACATTGTTAACGAAAAGGACCAAATTGACGCTTTTAAAAGATAAAGGACCAAAACGAATTTTCTTAAAAAGATAAAGGGTTAAAAGTATGTTTAAGCCTATATTAAATTAGAACTTTTATCTTACATGAAATCATTTTTAACTATCATTTTTTAATGAGAGCATTTTTAAGAATTTTTTTAACCTTTCATGTCTTTTAATTTATTATTTTCAATATCTTTAATTCTAAATTGAATTTTAACATTTTTTAAAAGAAATTATCAATAATCCACCCCATATATTAAATTAGAACTTCTATCTCACATGAGAGCATTTTTAGCTGTTATTCTTAAACAAAAGCATTTTTTAGGAATTTTTTTAACCTCTCATATTTTAATCTAACATTTTCAATATCTTTAGTTCTAAATTAAATTTTAATATTTTTTAAAAGAAATTATCAATAATTATAATGACATTGTATCACAATATAAATTATATATTATAAATTTAAAATATAATCTATATATTCAAAAATATTTATTTATTACGAATTTTAATTATAATATAATTTATATTATATATTCATAAGTATTTATTTATTATAAATTTATGTTATATATATAAAACAAATATTTATTCTATGCAATGTAAATGTTAAAATATTAATTTTTATTAAAAATATTATTAATGCACCCCTGTTGTAATTTTTAATAAAAAAAATTTATTATTGATTTCTTAACTTATCAAAGAGTATGAACGTGACTTAAGACTCTACTGTAAGATTCTTTTTCATTTATTTTAATAAACAAAGAATTATATATTTACTCAAAAAAAATTATGAGAAAAGAAGAAACCCTAGTCATGCAAGAAAAGATTTTTATATCCCATGTGGTGTTCAGAGACCTATGCTGGCATCCTCGATTTTCAATTCACTTAACAAGTCTCTTATTATTTTATAAAAAGCTATTAAATGAAAAATAAATATATTTAATATTTTAAAAACAAATATAAAAAATTCAATATATTTTCATTTAGTAATTAAGAAAAATTTTTGGATGCAGCAAGAAAATTTAGAAATTTTCAAATGATGTAACTTAAATTATTTTTTTATACTTTTATCAAATTTTCTAATCAAGTAATGATATATTACACGCACAAACACACACACACACACACACACATATATATATATATGATATAAATTTATTAAAATAAATTTTATCTTTTTTAGTAATTTTTCTCTATCCACGTGACTGAAAATCCAAACCCTAATAAATATGTTTAAAAAACTATGCATATCATCGTTTAATTGAACAACTTAAATAATTTTGCGAAAAAATAATTGAAATCATCACTAGTGTAAATATAATTTAACTATGAATTATCATATAATTAAAAATAATAATTTTTGCTAACTAATAGTGTAAGAAATTTTACGTACATTTTGTTTTGGTTAAATTAATTAGTAGATCTTTGAAATATTTGAGAATTTTTAATTAAATCTTCAAATTAAAAAAAATTATTATTAAGTCCTTGATTTTTTTAATTTTTTTAATTAAGTCCTTAGAATTTTTAAAACCGTTTTTTTTTTACGGTTTCAAGCCATCGTAAACAAACTTCAGAGATTTAATTACAAAAATTTTATAAGATCAAGGATTCAGTTACAAGTTTTTTAAATTTAAAAACTTAATTAAAAATTCTCAAATAATTTAGAAAAAACTAATTTTACAAGATCAAGGACTTACAAGATTTTAAAATTTATAAACCTACCAATTAATTTAGAGAAAAAAGAATATACATTGACAAAGTAAAGTATTTTTACACTATCATTTAATTACAAACTACCATGTATAATAAATTTATTGACTTTAACGATCTTAAAAAGAAAAAATAGGATATGCACTAACAGTGTAAAGCCATTTTACACTGTTATTCAAACACAAACCACCATGTATGATAAGTTTGTTAACTTTTATAATAATTACCTTAAAAATTATACTAGCAATAATTTCTAATTAGTTAAAGTATAAATATGTAGCAATTAAACTCTCTTAAAGATTACACCAAAACTAATTTACCCATTAAACTCATTAATTTAACCTTTTTTCACTTTATTCACATGGGAGAAGCAAGCAGCGAAAACCCAAAAGATATAATGGTTTCACTGAAATTCCACGTGGCGAGACACTATAGGCGAATAAGATTGTGCGGCGATGCATGGTAACGTCTTTGTGGTTGTCACTTGCCACGGTGTGTCCCAGTTACAGACACAACGCAGCAGCGAGAACATGGCCCTGTCGTCGCCACTTCAGAACCTCTCCGCAGTGATCTCTGCGAGCGGCAATGCCACCGCCGCGGCGGCCCGGCCGCCGAGAGGGCGGCACTGGGCGGTTCGCGCGGCGGCGTCGGACACAGGCGCCGCCGCGTCGGTGCAGTTGGGTGGGTACGAAGAAGGGAAGCTGGAGCGGCCCAAGTGGGCCGGGGAGACCCCTCTTTCACGGCTCGTTCAAGCTCTTATCTCCTTCAAGCCCTTGTACTCTGTCCTCAAGCTTGGTGCTAGATGGGCTTTGATAAGGTTCATCATATATACCTTCCTCACTTTCCTTCAACTTTTGCATAACTGCTTTGCTAACTTGTGCTTGTGGAGTAGAAACATATAGGTTTAACTACTTTTTGGTCCTATAGTTGTACAAATTTTTTCTTTTGGTCTCTATAATTAGAAATAATCCGTTTGTCTCTCCACATGCACTTTCAATATCGGTTTAATCCCTGCTATCAAGTATATCTTAATTTTGTGAAATAAAACCGTCATAAAATAAAAATTGACAGTGTAAAATAGCCACAAATTGATATTTTCTAGTATTTTTTATTCAATTTGTGGCGGTTTAAAACGGTAGGGACTAAATTGATATTGAAAGTGCATGTTAGGGACTAAAACGGATTATTTTTAACTATATAAACCAAAAAAAAAAATCTATGCAATTATAGGGACTAAAATGGTAATCAAACCAAACATATATTTTTATTGATAACAAAAAGTTTAGTTGAGTTGAGTCCTAGGGATACTAGGGTCATAATAGGCCTCAAGGCTCAAAGAGCACTTATACTAATACTTACATATTTCCAACCAATAAGATTCTCACATCGGCATTTGGGTTCAAACTCATGTCTTCATGAGATATGAGCCTAAGTCTTACCAATTAGACCAACCTTTGTTGACTAGTAGAAACATATATATTGACGGGGGTCTACATTTGTACACGTTTGATAACTTACAACAAAGTAAATTTTATTCATCAAATTATTGAGTCATATGATATGATGCTATATTAATCATTATGGATATCAAATTTTAGATGATTTAAACATTTGTAGATATGTAATCGCATAATAGATATTTACATATATTTTAAATGATATGTTTTATGTTATAGTAAATAGGTACAATGAAATATCAATTCGTTATTATATTGTATGAAGTTTTGTAGATTTTATATAATTTATAAGAATTTTAAATCTATAATTTTTTTTAAATATCATTTGGATTGATAATTTTTATTATACCATTATCATTTTATTAAACCATATACGAGGAGTGTTAGCATTAAGGCTTTCTTTCCAACACACACTCTCTTACTAGTTGAAATTTACATGGGTCCTACTAGTTTGGAAATGAGACCCACCAAATGGGGAATGAGACTCGCATATTTAGTGGAACCTATCTAAATTTCACCTAATAAGAGTGAGTATGTTGAAAAGAGAATGTTAGAGAGTGTATTGCTAGCATTTCTCTCATTCATCTAATATATGGATGGGATCCATTAACACTGCAGGAGTAAGTTTTGAACACTTCACTTAACAACATTTTATAGAATATGAATTTAACAAATCTAGGTGTTGAATTATGTGATATTACAATAGCAATGATGCATACTAAATTTTAGATGAATAAAACATCCAAGACATGCCATTTACTTGTTACTATCTCGTGACATTGAGGTCAGGGTTTAAATTTTGGAAACAGCCTCTGTTTATAAGGATAAGGTTGCGTACATCTACCAGTTCCAGACCCCACCAGGTGGGAGCCTCGTTGGCTGGGCTGCCATTAGTATAGTTGTTGTATTGTTTTGGCTTTTGATATTTCAAAGTGGCTAGGTTACTAGTTTGATGCATGTAGCCAACTCCATCTAGTAGGAAAATCCTTCTGTTGTTGTTGTGTTACTTTGAACTCATATTAGATCGTGTGTTGACGAAATGAAGTTGTGCTAAGCATGTCTCTATTGGAAAGTGAATGTGGTTTTTGGATGTGAATGCACAGTACAGCTGAGAAGAACAACATACCTTGGAGGGAAATGGCGAAAGAGATTTTAGAGTCAGAAGTGTATGGGGAGATGGACAGCATTCAAAACCGCTCTGTAGTGTATCCTGATTGTAATTTTCTGACTTTGTAGTTTTTACTTTTTGTGTTACCCTTCTGCTCATTGTTGTCTTTACTCTTGTTTGTCATTGTAAATGATGGGGTGACTGTTTAATTCACTTTACAGATTATTTGAATCCATTCCATGCATATGATGACGGCAATCTTACATGGCTGGTATGTGGTAATTCTGAATTTTCCCATATGTCAATGGATGGTTTAATTTGGTCATTCCTTTCTTGATAATCAGACAACATGTAACATGTTCCTGTTTGATAGGCGAATTGGTTGTGGTTATTTCTCCCACCACTTCTTTTTATGTTACACACATTGTGTGCAGCTTTTGTTTACTTTCATTAGTTCAAATTTATTACTATTGAAGCCATGATACTAATTTGATCCACTGAAATGTAGACATCGCAGAAACACCACAAAAGTTTTGATTCTATTTATAGACAAGTTGTGTCAAAAGTTCCACCTTATTGTTGTAAATATACGACTGTGCCTTCTGACCTAGCATCCATCCAAGATATGCATGTAACTTCTCTAAAAGTGAAGTTGCATAAGTTGATTATTGCTTATGGGAGAAGTTCAATGCATTTTACCTTCTTATTTTCTTTTTCTATAAGTGTTTATGGAGAAGTTTATCCAAACAGGCCATAGCTGACAAATGTTTGTCGAAACTTTTTCTTTTGGCTGGACCTATTGCACCTTAATAATACACTTTGGTTAAAGCATGTGTCTGTTCCGTAGGTTATCATATTTGCAGATGATCAACTTTAGTGGCTTGCTTGTGAACATTAGTATCTATTCTTGCACTCTATTGACAAAATGATGAGAATTCCCCATGTATTATGTGATTTTTTGTTATTTAGCAATTGTTTAAATCCTAGGTGTCTCCTGGACTTGCCCTTTTGTTAAGCAGACTATCATGTGGATGGAAATTTATTGGTAATTAATTTTTATTGCCAATCTGAAATAAAGCAATTATTATAAAATCTGGATTCAATGATTATAGGCAGCAGCAGAAGCAGAGGCAGCTACAATGTCAATGGCTAAACGAGCAATTCCAGATGCATCTTCAATAGATGAAGCAAATCAGATACTGCGTGGCAATTGGCTTCGTGCAATTGAACATCACCATATACAGTATTCAAAATCATCTGTGATTGATGACATTCTAGATATTGGATGCTCTGTAGGTGTAAGCACAAGATATCTTGCAGACAAGTTCCCCACAGCAAAAGTCACCGTGAGTGAGTTTTTAATGGATGAATGAAATTGCTTTCTTAATACTATATAATGATAGAGATTGGAGAGTTAACGTAACATAAAAGAGGAGTGTTAGTAGCATATTCTCTAACACACTCTAACGTACATTCTATTATTGGTTAAAATTTATTAAAAATTACAAAATTAGAAGAGAGATTCATTAAAAAAAAAGTGAGACTTACAAAAATTTATAATTTTCAATAAATTTTAGTTAATAGTAGAGTGTGTGTTCAAAAGAATGTGTTACTAGTATTTCTCAACATAAAATCATTCTTGGCCAACTTGAATTTACCAAGAATAAAAGAAGCCTTATACTTGGTATGGATGTGCTTTGTGATTGATCTGTTTGTTGTTCCAGGGGCTAGATCTGTCACCCTATTTCCTAGCTGTGGCTCAGCATAAGGAAAAGAGAGGAATGCCTAGAAAATTTCCAATAAGATGGATACATGCAAAAGGGGAAGACACAGGCTTGCCTTCTATATCATTTGACCTTGTTTCTTTTGCTTTTCTGGTATGTCTTTTCTTTTCATATTTAGTCCTCCTTTAAACTTTCACCAACAAGAGTTAGGTATGGAGGAATGGGCTACTTTCTCGCAAAGTGGCAAATCATGGTTCAAATCCTCACTGGGGGAAGCACCAACATTTAAGTGTTTGACCATATCTCGAAAATGATTTGTACCTGTTGGAAACCCTAAAAAAAGTTTCAAAGAATATGCAATTTTTCTCTCCATATATTTGTCAAACTAGTCAACAAAAACTGAGAATACAGAAGTCCCTCTGTGCTGTTGAGAACAAAACTTCTTGATATGTGATATGATTACTGCAATCAAAGGCCTAAAAGGCATATGAATTTTTGAAGATTCAAAATTGAAACACTGAATTCTATCTAGAGACTAATATTTTTCGGTGTTCTTGCATTAAATCAATTGTGGGTTTCCAATTTCACATCACTACATAGTTGAGTAATCTTTTCATGATGAGCTTAACTTTTTGCAAACATGTAATTTGTTTTTCAAGTGGGAGTCTTTTAAAGATGTTTTTGGATTCATAGCTACATTCCAGGAAAGGTGTCATGCAATTGAAATAACGAACTATAGGTGCCACTTCTCTTGCAACTCTCAAGTCCTAACCAACATCATCTTTTGAATGTTGTTCACCATGACAATTAATAGAAGCACAGATAGATTGCTCTAACGAATTTTTGATAAGATATTAGTGAATTTTAATGTCTGAACTTCCTGATTATATGCAGCTTCATGAATGTCCTACAAGAGCTATAGTGAATTTAGTGAGGGAAGCGTTCCGTCTCCTTCGACCTGGAGGCACACTAGCTTTGACAGATTTTTCGGTATATAATATCATCATTACAATTTTTCCTTTTTTCTTTTTTGGTTTCATGCTCCTATCACAAATGCTCATTATTATTTTTGCCTTATCCAGCTGAAGTCAAAGGTCCTTCAGGTATTGTATTGTCCTGCTTCTCTCCATTATTGTTTTTATAATCAATACATAAATATTTTTATGCCTTTTTCTTTTATTGTGCTAAACCTGTGAGTATTGACCAGTAAAATATGTATAAATGAGATCAAGAGCTATAGCTAAAGCAGCACAAAGTCCCTTTGGGGATTATTTGATCTTGGGATTGAACTCTAGGATACTTTTCTTGGAAAATTTGATCATTCATCACACACCATTAATTTAGATCTTGTTTAGATAAACTTTTTTATAAGTACTTGTAATAAAAGAAAATAAGAAAGAAAAATAAATTGAGCTTCTTACATAAACTAAAATAAACTTATATATTTAACTTTTATAGAAACTCTTTTCATTTAACTTTTCTAAAAACTAAGGTGCATAAATTAATTTTAGTTTATGAAAAAGCTCAATACATTTTACCTACTTATTTTTTTCTCTTAAAAGTGCTTGTTTACGAAGAAATTTATCTAAATAGAGCCTTAAAAGTATATGTGTTGTTGTCCATGTAGGAACATCATCTAATTTCTTTCCTTTTGTTGTCTTGTAGGAATTGTCTCCTGTCCTGTTTACATTGGTTAAGAGCACAGAACCATTTCTCGATGAGTATTACTTGACTGATATGGATGAAACACTTAGGAAAGCTGGTTTTGTGAACATAACATCAATTCTGACGGACCCCAGACACGTGACAATTACGGCAACAGTGCCTCAGTGAAACATCAAATCTTCTTGAGATTTTTTTATTTTTATTTTTCTTGGTGCATAAACATCTTCTTGTGTTTGGCTTCAAGCAAGTTAGCCCTTGGTAGATGTATGTCCAATTTATATCGTGGTCCAAAATTGATTAAATTATGTATCCAGGGGCCACGGTCTTTTTTTATTTTTGGTTTAATTGTATTTTGTGTCACCTAAATTTTATTATTTTACAAATTGTTATTGTATTTTTTTTTTTTCATATTTTGTCATTTTATTTTTAAAATTTTGTAAATTTTACCCAGTCAGTAATTATTCATTAAATAAAAATTTACAAAATTTTAAAAATAAAATAACAAAATATAAGAAAAATAATATAATAACAAAATCTAAAAAAATAATGAAACTTAGATAACAAAAATTATAATTAAGCCTCCATTTTTAATTTTTGGTTCTCTAGAGTATTCTAAGATCTGGTGCAGCATTAATTCCTTTGACCGTGAGCATGACTATCAATTCCCAGAGATGTACTTTTGTCCTTTCTTGGAGCACCGTTCAATTACTATCGTGTCCTACTTATTTGGGTTTTGCCAACCTCTTGTGCTTTGTTTGCTTTTAGAAAGAAAAGTAAGCATAGACAACAAGGCAATAGTTGCCTCGAATGTGGAAACCGATAAAGGCATTTTCGGCATCAAAGAAGTTCTTTTTAGTTTTTATATTAGAAAACATGGAGACGAGCAAAGCAAAAATGAAATAACAAATAATTTGTTTATTTTCTCACAAAGTTTATTGAAAATGTAATAGGAAAATTATAACAGCACATCCCATTTTGGGTGAGAAGAAGAGAGAAATAGAAAAACTAAAAATATAAAGAGAAAATAATAAATATAATAAATGATGTATAAATTAACAAATGATAAATTTTATAAGAGTTGGATATATTTTTGGTTTTTCAAAAATATGATAAAATTAGTTTTAGTCCTTAAATTTTTTTTTCTTTAAATAAAGTTTTTCAAATATTAAAAATATCTTAATTAAATTTCTGTGTTAAATTCTGTTTAATTTTTCTATTAAATGATGACTATATCAACTTTCAAGTAAAGTATTTTATAACCTGTAAGTGTCTAGTGATAATTTTTAATAAAAAAATTGTGTAATTACTTTTGTTTGAGTTAAAACAAATTTGTGATTTAAGATTAAACATATAATAATTTTATTCAAGAAGTATGTTATTAATTTGACCTAGATGTAATAGTTGACATAGACGACCGCATCAACAAATTAATGGTGATTGTAATGTTGATGTAATCATAATTTTATAAAAAAGTTAAACAAAGTTTAATACAAGAATCTAATTAAAATAATTTTAATATTTTCAAGAATTTTTTTTTTCTGAAGACTAAAATCAATTTTGTTATAATTTTAGAGGATCAAAAACATATTTAACCCATTTTATAAACTAAAATTACTAGTTATAATTAAAATAAAAGAAAGTCAAGTAATTGATAACTTGTAGTAAAGTTTTAAATTTTTTTTTATCAAACAACACTGTTAGATACTCATACCCTTTCCACCAAACTCCATGCATATCGTCAACGATAACTCAATGAAACGATTAGAACCTTACATTTTTATCTCACAATTGTTACATACAAATAAAATAAGAATATTTAAATAGGGAACTTAGGAATAACATCAGAATAAGAATAAGAATCGGAATCAAGAGTACACGTGTGCAAGGTAGGGTCAAAACTCAGAAGAAGCTGAATCTTTACTGTGTACGTTTCCTTATTCTGTTCCTCCTCCCTCGTACACTTCTTTACAAGTCACAATTCCTCCGAAGTTTTTCGAACTGTTCCCTAGCTTTTCGTCTTCGAATCTTCTTTTTTTTGCCCCTTTGAAAAGCTAAGGAATTGGCGAATTGGGGTATGGCATACACCTCCTGCAAGCGGTTCATAGGTTTTCTCTGTTCTTCTTAGAACAAGTACTCTCTGACCCTTTTCATGATCGAACATGCTACTGTATTCTGACCTCATATTCAAAATGGGTTTTTGTTTTCTGATCAAAAGCTCTTTTCTTTGTTAACCTATTGGCTAGTTGTTATTATCGTGTTAAACCCTCTTTCTTTCTTTCTTTCTTTGTGTTGTTGTTACGTTTAATTTAATTTGGTGTGTGCGTGTCTTTGTGTTTTTAATTTTAATTTATCTGTTTGAGGCAAATTTATTCTCTTGCCTTGCTTCAGTAACTGTGTGGTAATTTTGATCAATAAAAGTCAAAGTTCACTTTTATTTATTTATTTATTTTGTTTATCTCTCTGTGTTGATGGGGGAAAAAGAGGCCCCTAGGGTTAGAAGCTGTGGAGTGTAGAAGGTTCTGGTATGTTTTGGAAGATAAGTTATAGGCTGGTCCTGTTTTTGGTAGTTTACCAAGTTGGACTGTGATAAGTTGGAGTTTTGAGTTTGGCCTTATTTGATAAGGACATGTGTAAATGATTTTTCATTATTGCTTGGGCTTTTGGATGGTTGCTTATTAAATGTAATTGCGTTACAGGCTGGAATTTATCTGCATCTATTTTACATGTTTATGTCTTTATGATGAGTGATGACACTTCCTGATCAATTTAGTCTCTCTGTTGAATATGTTCTTTCTTCTTTATTGCAGATAATCAAATAGAACCACCTTGAAGTTGAGACAAGAGTAACTGCAACCTTGTTCTAATCAGACAATATCAGGACAAATTGCTATTCCAGAAAGGATATTATGATCACTATGGATGTAAAAGGCATAACATGGGTTGGAAATATGTACCAGAAATTTGAGAATATGTTCCTTGAGGCCGAAGATGTGATGTATGAGGTATGCCTTTGTTGTCGCTTAACCTTAACTTATCATGTACACATTGATTTAGGTTTCATATTTAGAAAGATGACTCAAATTACCCTAGTGCACATGCCATTCCTTGTTCTACATGTCACTGATTGAATACCTAAAATCTTATATTTTGCCCTCTCTGTTGCTACCAGACTACCGGTAGAGCTGCATCTCCTTCATTTCATATGTACCTACTATTCTACGTGTAATTATTGTTGTAAGCAATGTAGTGTAGTCAAACGCATACCAAATGCATGATGCGTTCATTTCCTGTTCTGATTAGTAAAATAGTCAGAATATTAAATGGGATTAAATGATCATAATGATGAGAGAAAAACTACAGCTTAGGATTTTGTAAATTGAACATATATTCTATTTTTACTATGAATGAATGTCATGCCTCATATATAAGAAAAATTGATGCAAAATAGTATTATAGAGAAATATTTTACCATTTGCTTCTTTTTCAAAGCTTACACCTTTTTTAGTATGATGTGCACTTTTTTGCAAATATTGCCTCAATGCATTAAAACGCCCTAGCACTTTGTGGGTGCCTTTCTCCTTTGACTTTCTTCATTTTTACTTTGAATGTTGAATGCAACTGTGCTCTTATATTTTTCTTGTTATCTATGATAATCTTTCTGAAAGCTTTTTTGTATATGATCATTGTTTTTTAGCATTAATGGGTTAAACTGTTCTTGAGACTGATAGTTCCCTACCCTGCCATTAATTGACATTCATACCAGCCTCTATATTCCTTATATCTGTTTGTTCTTTGGGTATAGGATACAGTCAAATACATAGAGAATCAGATGCAGACTGTTGGGGAAAGGGTTAAAAAGTTATATTCAGATATTATGGGAGATTTACTTCCCCCAGATGAAAAGGTAGGCATTGAATTGCCTATAGATAAATGTGCTGATGCTGGGTTTTGTAATAAGCCGTTGCAAGTTTATAAGGAAAGACATGTAAAAGCTGATACCAAGCAAACAACTGAGGATTCAAGTATTGATCATGGTGTTGATAATGATGTCACACTTGCTGCTTCATATGATGGAGCTTCTGAGGCTGATGCTTTGATCATGTCATCTATGAGAAATTCTGTCAAAGAAAGCAATTTTAGTTCACATTCAAGACATTATGTTGGGAGCATGGATATTAAGTCAAACCTTCGTATTGATGAAAATCCAGTAAATAAAAAAATGGCTGCAACCAAGCTAATCAATGAAATCACTTTAGCAGAAACAGATACATGCAGGACATCACAATCTTGTGAGATCTCAAACGAAAATCAAAATCAGAATCATGGAATTAGTGTTTCAAAGCCAGCTTCAGCTGATATGGCAAGGCTTGCCTCTAAAATAGACTGTTCTAATGAAATTGAAAATGCTAGTACCAAACAATTCCCCAATGTTCCAGTACTAGTTAAATCAGCTGAAGAGGAACAGATTGATATGAGTTCTTCCTCTTGTGTCCCATTTGGAGAGCCAGTTGGTGAGTATTTCAGTATCTCTTGGCTATAGTTTCAAAATTTTCCTCATTGTTTTGGTTTATCACTTTTGATTTCTGATGTTTTTTTCAAGTGTATAGTTTCTCTGGTAGGTTTCTCTAATATGGATAGAACAGTACAGTCCAATGATTATACTTATAATGTGTGGTTCTATCTCAGCTAGGTATTAATTCAGATCATAAGTAGTTACTGAATTTAGATATTGATTCATATCACTCTGAAGAACTTACTCTCTGTTGGTATTAATATATATTATTCAGAAGTACTACCTGGCTTCAGCCGTACATATTTTGGTTGAAGTTGAATATTGAGGAAGTGTATCATGGTGCTGGTTGTTTTTTTGCTAATGTTGCGTGAAAATAAAAAGGATAAATTACACTGACACCCCTTTATATTTTTTCTGATTGCACATAATTTTCCTGTTTTTTTAGGAATACACGATGTAATGTTTTTCAAACAATTAAAGAGAGTTAGTGTAATGCATAAGGGATGTCAGTGTAATGTTTTTCAAACAATTAAAGAAATTAGTGTAGGGATAAAAAAAGAGAGGGAATCGTGTACAATCTGAATCTCAGGAAATGTTAGTGTAATTTACTCAAATAAAAAATTATCAAACCTCCCCATTTGGCTGTATTTGAGAGGTCCAAACAATTATTCCATTGAAAGTGAATTTTTTTCATCTTTAAGTTTAAGCTCTACTCTCTGATCTATAGTATCCGATGAAAAATTTATAACTGGTACACTGGCATGCTTTGCATATTGCTTTGTGTTACCTTTTTAAAGGGCTATATATTCATTTTTGCATTCACAGGTGAAGCCCTAGTTGTTGGAAAGGGATAAGGAGTAATTGTTGTTTTACTTAGAAACCATACAAAATTGAATGTCAGCAGTGTCTTTTGAAATGAAAGTGGTAGCAGTTCATTCTGCTTTCCCCTCTGAAATTAGGAAGTAGCCATGCAGATTATATTTTGGTTGGAACACTTACATTAGGTTGTGGGAATCGAGTGTGTGACATGGGATTTGGTTATTTTATTTTGTTGAATTTATCACCTTTTTTTAACTTAAAGCCAGGATCAACTTAAAAAGTAACCATACTTAAATTTATGTTAGATCTTTTATGGATTTGATTCTTCCCTTTTTGTGCGCTCTAGATAGGTAACCACCACCAACTGAATACATTTATTGTTTATGGAAGCTAATCCCTACACCTTTACTGGTACTAAAATGCTAATCACTCTTAACCACTTGAATTCAGTCAGGCCATTGAATTAATTCGTTTGTTTTTTTGATGATATTAGTGATTTTCCAATTTTCTTTGTGACTTAATTTTTTTTCATTTTTGTCAGTTGGTTGTATACTCTTTCATTATATAGAATTTTATAACAGAACCATCTGCCATTCTAGAATCTTACCCATTTGCACATTTTATTCACATATTTTATCTTTGAGGATGGGATTGTGGTGAAGGTTCCATGACATTGATGTGTTATATCCTACTCATTAATAGTTGAAAAAATGATCTCTTTACTGCATATCTTATGTGGAATTTGCACTTTCACTAAACAACTCTCCGTTCTTTATAGAACATGTGGAGAATTTGTAGCTCATCCATGACCTGAACATTCTTTTTAACAAATAACAAAATTTTCTGATTGTAATAAAAATTGCATTTGAATCCAATTGGAATGTTTAATATTTTGTGAAATTTGCATGGATATATCTAGATGAAGTCACCCTGAAACTTTTTCAAAGTAAGTTTGCATGAATATAGACATGAAGTCATATCCCATCTCTCAGACGTGCTGAGACACATATAAGCAGATAGATATATTAAGTCTTTTTGTTGCATATTGTTCTGATGTCATGGTAACTGAATATTTTCCATGATTTAAGAAATTCAAAATAAGTTAAGTTTTGATGTAAACAATGGTTGACAGTTTGATACTGTTTTAGAACAAGGCCACAAAACCATGCAACAAGATCATCTGAAGCTTGAGGAAGCCTGTGTTATGGTGAATGGAGATGATTTTCAATTACCTCCCAAAGCAGGTGGTAATTTAAATACTAACAAGGTACACACTCTCAACCCCCCGCCCCCTCCTCTTTATTTGGTACACATTCACATTCAACTCTTACTGAAGTATTTTTCCATTTTAAGAAAAAGACGCGGCAAGCCTTTTCTTTGTCTAAGAAGTCTGCAAGAAAGCAAGAGTATAAGGAGCTTGCAGCATGGCATCTGAAGAGTGAAAAAGTAAATGGAGATTGCATGGAGAATTTAGATCCAACTTTACCACAGGATCAAAAGAAATTACTGCTTCCTAATATGTCTGAACCTGAGTGGGAGCTTCTCTAACTCTAAATACGAGGATGATTATATTGTGTACATACACAATAAATCTTACAAATTTGGATTCACTCATTAGTCCTTGTGGAGTTAAGATGCCCTACTGGAAATTTAAGATACACAATATTTATGGTATTTATAGTTCTTTCCGAGCTCTAAAACTTTCTTTTTCCTGCTCACAGAAAAGAGAAAAGGGAAGCTGTAATTAGGCCTTCAAATGAGAACCACCTCAAATAGAATAAATGAAACTGCTATCTATTTTATGAATACTGAACGCTTCTATTTACATATTCTCCACTGATTGCCATAATAAATTGTGCATCCTTTCTGATTGATTTCATAATCCTAAAAATTCTCTTGAAGTGACAAGAGCAAGTAGTTCCCATCAGCACTTCACTGGAACTGAGCCTTGTTCTTGTCTCAACTAGTTAGTTTTGAGTAAACACTCAAATTCGTCTGTAAAAAGTTTATTAAAAATATTTTGAGCAGGTAAAAATTTAAGCTATCCACAAAAAAAAACAAAAAAAAATCATTTAGGCCTCGGAACAAAACTTGGAATCGTAAGAGAATGAGGCATCCACCTTTTTCTGGCCTCCACCTCCACCTTTTTCTCTTTTTTTCGACCAACCATCACCTTTAGCTTCTTCATTTTTCTATCTTTCCAATTTATCTGTTTGTCAATAGTGTTTGGGTTCCTACCCCTCCAACACATTTCTCCTCTTCAGCTAAACTTGTTAGAACCATGCACAGCAATGGTTGCAAACCACTAGAGTCTCTCTAAAAAACATTTCTCTACTCAGGTTTGTTGCCTTTATGTAAACTTTTTAATACAACACTGTTTTACTTAGATTCGTTGTGGGTTATTTTGGATTGTCTCAATTTAATTTGGGTTATTGTTGGACAAGTGTTGATCGGAAAGAAATAACAAAGGAAAGAAAAAATGTAAATTGTATAAAAGTTCAGGGCTCTATCAAGATTTTAGTAACAAGAGGATACTTTGGTGTTGGTAGTCTTAGGATTGCTAAAATGTGTAGCTATTTAGCTTTGAGTGTGTGTGCCTAAGTTTCTATTGTTTAACTATTGAGCATTGTTGTGATGCTCTTTGTATAGCATCTTATGTTTTTGTAATTGCCATTGGACATTTTTAATTAATAATATTTTGACAGAGAGAGAGAGAGAGGTTGGATAGTTTGCATAAGATATTAAGTTCTAACCTCAATTGTACACCAAAAGAATTTGGGTATAAGTTTTAATTATGCTCAATCAATCAATTAATTTTGCTAAAATTTAAAACAAACAAAACCATGAGTGGTTCTATTCTAAACCACAGCTTATTTATGCTTCAAATATTTGTTAATAAGTAAACTGACTACATTTAAAAAGAATATAATCTATTGATATAATTTGACATTTCTATTGAAGTATTAATTTATTTTGTTAACACTTTTCTCATTATTGTCAATTCTGAAAAATAATCAAGACCATCAATACCATAATATTCACTAAATTTTAAAAATCTTCCTCCCACTTGTTAGGCTTCTATATTTATTTAGTTGCTTATTACGTTGGGTTTCTATAATAATAGTAAATTTATTAATAGATAAATAGGTGGATGAAGGTAGGACTTAAGATACGTTGCCTTATAGTGTGTTTGGAGTGGTGTTAAAAACGTATATATGATAATATTTTCACATCCAATTGATAAAAAAAACATAGAAGCTACATAAGAGAACATTTGATCTAACGTGGAACAAATTATTTAGAATGTGTAACCAAACAATCAATTAGTTGCCTTACCATATCACAACCCTACTAATACGTACTCTTTTGGTTTAGAGTCTCATAAAATTGATTTTAATGAAATTGATTTTAAATAATTAAAATTCGAGTTTTGAGTATGCAGCTGCATTAAATTCTTGAAGAAAGAGTTTTGTCACCCATAGTGATTCTACCTGGCTCAAGCAAGCAGGAATGCTTCCAATGAAGGATACTTGTGGTCTATACTAGAAAAAATTAATTTAATCACATTTTTTTGTTGAGATGTATGTGTTTTTTTATTGAAAAATAAAAAAATAATTTTCTAACTTTTAAACGACCAAGTGCATAAGACTCTGACTGTTTTCATTCAAAAGGGAATTCATACCGAAGATTTTAATTATCATTGGACGTGCGGGGGAAGTCATGTCAGATAAATTTGTGATCATTGGGCATGTTTATCACTCATCAAACTACATATGACATACTTTTACAAACAGGTTCTAAATAGTGTCAGCAAAAAGGTCTTGCATTTGATTTAGGGTGCTAATAACATATTTGATATTTCGAAGGATAAAGGCCCACTCAAATTATTGTTGTTTATAGTTCTTGGAAGGGTAAGAAAATAAAAAAGCTGAAAGAGTTAATGGTGGGAAAAATATTTATATTAGCAATTTTCATGTGTTTAAAGTTGGATAGGTTTACTGTAAAAAAAAAAGTTGGATAGATTTGATATATATTGTGCTTAATTAATATTTTGATCCTTATACTTGCGTTAACTTTTCATTTTAGTCTTCATACTTAAAAGTTTTACATTTTAATTTCTAATCGGATAATTTTTTTATGTTTTAGTCTCATGTTTCTATTATATGACAATTTTACACTGCCATAAAACTAATAAAAAGAAAATATAAAAAGAATATTTATATTGAAACTAAAACAAAAAGTTGGTGCAGGTACAAAGACCATAAGATTAATTAATCCTGTATGTTGAGATGAGATAGCTGAGTGAGACCATTAACTAAAAAGATTCAGTGTACTTGAAGAGTGCATGACCATATCTTAAACGTCTAAACGAATTGAATGAACACCACGTACTGAGAATCTAAAACTCTGTATAAGAGGTAAGATATTTATTTTGAAAGGACCCTAACTCCCTAAGTAATCCTTAGATCAGTTACATAAAAGTAGTTCATTCATTGACTAAGACAGAAGAACATTGACACATGACGACCGGGAATTGAAGATTTGATAAACAAATAATGTTAATAATTTATGCCAGCTATGCAAGAATTGATTTAATCTAGGCTACGTTAATTAATAATAATAATAATAATAATAATAACAATAATCTAACTGTAATAAATATAGTTTTTTTTTGCCTTTGTAAATAATTCGAAGAAACCATTAACTAACTGTTGTCTCCTGATTCCTGAACTACCAGCTGGACCTAATAACTTGATATCTCTTGTGTAGTGTTATTCACCGACACTTTGGTAAACCAAGCGTTGGGGGAAAAATAATACAAGCTCACTGTAATTTAAGAGTAGTCTCAAGTTCATAAAATTAATAATAGAATAACCTTTTGGACCCTTTTGTATATGAATTTAATTTTTATGTATTGTAAGTGTAACAATCTTTACACCGTCAATTAACTAGAAATCATAGTAGATATGATTTTTAAAGTAGTTATTGCAAAAGTTAGTATCCTTATCATATATTATAATTTGTGATTAGATGACACCATTCTCTTTACTGTTTACTCTTTGTGTATTACCTCGTGTCAATGCAAACATCTTACATTAATGTTTGTGTTATGAAAATAAAACTTTTGCTTTGAGCGACGATAAGATCTATAAGTAGCTGTTATATCAATCAAGAAAAACTTTTATAATCTGCCAACATAATGCTGCACTGGGTACGATTTGAATTGTATCGTGCGAATTACATGACCACCACCTAATCTAGCATTAATATTTGGTTTGGTTGTAGCCACAAAGCACATGGCTTTTCTTAACAACCAAGTTAGGTTCATCAATGCAGCCATTTGGTGCCTCCACGGACAATGCCTGCGATTATTGACCAATGAAATGGAAAGGGAAAGGACAATGAGAAACAAAATCATGCTGCAGATAAGCAATTTCTTTTGAGTTGTGAACTTACTCATTTGGAAAACAACCGCCATTAAGAATACATCAAAATGGGCCAGGTATTTCGGCTGTACATGGCCGACATAGTCCAACTTGAAACAGCATTGTTTTAACTCACAACACAATTATTTATGGACCCAAAAATTAAAAAACACAATTATTTCACATTCTTTTGTCCACCTAAAGCCACTATATTGGGTTGAGAACCAACCATGCATTTCAAGTACTTATTGGTTTAGGCTATTATCACCAAATTAACACCTCTAAAAAGATGATTTGATATTTGTTCATAAGAACGCTATAAGAAAATGCCACGGACAAAATATGTTCAATGTCGGGACTATATCTGCTTATATATATATATTTAACGAAAATTAAATTATTAATATAAATATTATAAAACTATTATAACAATATGATGCATTATATTAACATCTAATATATTAAATATATATATATATATATATATATATATTAATATTTCATATTTATTAAATGGTATATTAATACAATATATAATATATCATAATTTCATATTTGTATTAACAATTTTTTTGTTAAATAAAATTTGAGAAATGCTAGCAACACCTTCTTTTTAACACTCTGTCTATTATTGACTAGAATTTATTGAAATTTACAAATTTTAGTAGGTCTCACTTTTAAATGAGAAGAGGGACTTATTAAATAAGAAGTGAGACCTACTAAAATTTATGATTTTGTAATAAATTTCAACTAATAATAGAGAAAGTGTTAAAAAAAGAATATTTAAGAGAGTATTGCTAGCATTTCTCATAAAATTTATACTAACGAAAACTGCTTTAACATTAGAGACTGTTATAATATGTAACAATAATTTTACAGTGGAAGATGACAACCCAATAAAGAAAGGTGCCTAGAAGGAGGGGGTCCTAATGGCGGCCTAATGCCAGCAAAGCTGACAACGATGCCCAGAATTTATGCTAAGATAAGGGGTTTAAGTTATTTATTTAAAGTTTGAACCATGACAAGTGGATAGAAGAATCAAATTAAATGCCGTTGGGGATATATGTTTCTGGATATGTAAACACAAAATTTTAAGATTTCCATCATACTTTGTTTTTATGATTTTTGGAGTTAATTACACCTTCTCCCGCTACTATTATCCTTTGGCTGGTGAAGGAGAGATAGAGTGGAGAAAAAAGAAATAGGTAAGAAATAAAAATGTATGTATATTTGATAGGGTGGAAATGAGAGAGGAAAAATAAAAAGACATATAGATCACTAGTTATTTTTACTCTATTTTTCACCTATTTTTATTCATCTATTTATCTTTTTTTCTATTTTTTTATTCCATTTAAACCAAAAATCTTTATTTTCACTTTATTTCTCATTTATTTTCATTTACCTTGTTTGTTTTCATCTATCTTATTTTTCACTTATTTCTTTCTTTCTTACCAAATGGATCCTAAAGATGGACCACTTTCTCACTTCAAATTATTTCTTGGTAGTAGTCTAGGCAATTACAATTCAAAATTGCGCGGCTATATAAAACTAATGGAAGAAGGGACTTATAGGTAAGGCATTATATATCTTATTATAGACTGCATGGATTAATTATCTGTTAACAATCCAAATCAACTTTGTATATACTAAAATTTACGTGGATTTTTTTTTTTTTTTGCTATACATGTTTATGTAGATCTTATTATAGAAAATAAATTTAGAGAACTTAAAGTTGTCTTATGATTCTGCTAGTAAAATAATTTCTGTTGAGCACCTTGTTTCTGTTAAAATGTTCACATAAAACCTAAGCAAAAAATAAATAGAACTGACAATTTGCCTCACTTTGATATCGAATTAGCGATACCGGCAGTTGGTATGCTTTTGAGTTAATTATTGTCGGGTTGAAAAATTATTCGATCCATTTGTGACGTGTGTATTAATTAAATTGACATATGGCAGATCTAATTTATTTATTTATTATTATTGAATATGACAGATCTAATTTTGTGAGCATTCATTTGTCACCATAATTATCAGCAATTGGATAAAATGCCGATTGCCGAGCTCAATTCATGCAGTATGCTTTATAATTTTGGGGGCGGGCGGGAGAGTACTTTAACTCTCCTAAATTTTATCTCTTTTATAAATATACACCCTAAACATTAGTTTCATCCTAATTAATTCTTAAATTTTACTCCCTTTGCAAATAAATAATTTAAACTTTAATTTCATCTCAATTGACTTTTAAACTTTATCTCTTTTTACATATAGACACCTAACTTTTAATTTCATCTCGATTGATCCTTAAAATTTACCCTTTTTATAAATAGTTTCTTATATAAAATTGAAGTTAAATTACTAACAAAGAAGAAATATCAATTTTTTATTTATTTTAAATTTCAATCATTTATTAGTTTTATTTTTATAAATCACTTTTTCAAACATTAAAACATAATAAAATTTAGAATTAAAAATAATAAATCTTTTTGATTGTTTTTTTTATCATTTTCCCTTTTTATTTCTTCCAAATTTATAATTTTTTATTATATTTTAATATAGGAAAAAATTAGTTGTAACAAAAATAATAATAATAAATGAATGATTGACCTCTAAGTTCTTTTCGACTAGTATTTTAACTCTAACTTGATTGAAAAAGTTATTTATAAAAAAAAAGGATAAAACTTAAGGAATAATTGGATTGAAATTAAAGTTCAAGGTATTTATTTGTAAAAAAGGTAAAGTTTAAAGGTTAATCAGAATTAAATTAAAGTTCATGATGTCTATTTTCAAAAAAGGTAAAGTTTAAAGATCAATTAGAACAAAATAAAAGTTTAAGGTATTTATTTACAAAAAGAATAAAATTTAGGGGCCTTGAATACTTTTTTTTTTATTCCTTTTATAGTGGCAATGAGATTAGAACTTAAGAACTATTTAAACTTCCTATCACTAAATCAACTCTAGTGGGTTGTTATTATTATTATTTTTTTATTGTTGTTGGTAAGGTGATTGTGTGCTCCATGCATGTATCAATAATGATTCAAATTAAGTATGAGTTTAATGGTCAGTACTGTTAGTGTAAAAACTTTTACACTATCAACCAATTAGAAATTATATTGGTATGACTTTTAAGGTAATTATTATAAAAGTCAATAAACTTACCATATATGGTAGTTTGTGAATAGATGACAGTATAAAATGCATAGCCTATTTTTTCTAAGTATATATATAGAGGGAGATATATGTAAAATTAGTCATGGGATATTATTAATAAATTGTTTTATTATTTTTAGTTTTACGTGGATAATAGGGTATGAATGTGGGGGAGAGAACAATGATAGAAACTTTCACAAGCATCAACTAAACATGCCCTTTAGGCTAAGCCGCCAACAAGTGCTTATCTGAGTCAGTTGATCTGGTGTTGATGGGAAGGACTTTCGTGATCGTTATTCCTTGATGCAAGAAGACAAGTAAGAAGATAACTAATAGAAGTTACTCAAACGATATTCTCGTGCAGCAAAGAGTCACCGGCCCTACACCACGTTGCATCAATTAGTTTAACATATGAAGGCTCATCGTAGAAGACATTTCGATTCTTCGCTTTTTTCTTTCAGCTTTTCATAATCTTGCCCATTATAGACAAGGCCACTACTTAATCTCACTACCTAATATGGTAATGAGTTAACAGTGGTGAGTCTACGCAGTTGATGCTCATTTTTCTTAATATATATAAGTAACCGGACTAACTTTAACATAAATTGAAATTAAGTTTATCCTAAAACAATTTTGAGAAAGCACTCACATATGTCAATATTATGTTTCTATTCTTTTAGAGTGCGGGAGAGAAAATAATAATAGAATTTAATGACTATGTACTATCAGTGTGTGTCAACCAATCAGAAATTACTATTGTTATGACTTTTAAGGTGATTATTGTAAAAGTCAACAAACTTCCCGTACATAGTAGTTTGTGATTGAACGACAGTATAAAACTGTTATACACTGTCAGCGCATATCCTTTTTTCTCATAATAATAATAATAATAACTAAAAAGAAAATAAACAAAAGTCACACGTTTCATCTAAAACCTAATAAAAAATGAATAAATATCTCTTTTTGGTCTTCAGGTCCACATAATGATTCATTCAAAAATAATCAAAGGGAAATAAACAAAAGGCTTAAATATGTTTTTGGTTCCTCAAATTTAGGTTAAGTTTGCTTTTGGTCTGTTAAATTTAAAAGTGATTCTTTTAGTCCTCTTAATTTAGATATTGCCTACTTTTAGTCCTTATCAGGAACTAAAAAAATCACTAAATAGGAATCAAAAGTGGGCAATTTTTAAATTAGAAGAACTAAAAAATTCACTTTTAAATTTGAGGGGTCAAAAATAAATTTGGTCTAAATTTAAGGGACTAAAAAGATATTTAAACCTAAACAAAACAAAACGTTTCTTCTACAGATTTAATAATGAAAATGCATGAATACATATTTATTTTGCTCTTCAACTCGACATATACTGACCAATAAAGTCCACATTACTGTTGACAAATAGTTGATTTCTTTAAGTATGTTAATTAGGATTAAATTTATTCGTGCATACAAAAAATGCTTTATTTTGAGAAATGAAATTTATTGGCTAAATTGCACTTTTTGGTCTCCTATAATTCTCAATCCATAATTTTAGACTCCCTATTTTTAATTTTGTGATTTTAGTTCTCAAATTTTTAAAAATATGCAATTTTGGTCCCTCAATTTTTAATTTCACAATTTTAATCCTCTAATTTTTAAAAATCCACAATTTTGATTCATCTAAAATCATGAATTTTCACAATTTTTAAAATTTTTGTCTAAAATTGAAGGACCAAAATTACAAATTTTTAAAAATTGAAAGACTAAAATCATGGAATTAAAAATAAGAAGACCAAAATTAAGGATTTTTAAAAATCAAAAGACTAAAATCTCAGAATTAAAAATATGGGAACCAAAATTACATATTAAAGATTATTGAGAATCAAAAGTGGAATTTAGCCCAATTTATTTTAGTTATCTCTATGCTTTAAAGCCGGCTGGAAACTGGTCCTGCAGAGATGGGATCGGTCCTTTTAGCAGATGCTAAGGGAGTTCAATTTATATGTCAGTCGTCTTTTTCTGTTTTTTTTTTTTTGTCCTTTCCCTTTTCTCTATGTAACCAATATATATATATATATATACTTTAAAGGGATTAGTCTTTGATTATTAGATGGGAGATATTCATGCTTCACACCAAAAGCTAGACATATGGTTCGTTCATGTGTAATATTAATTTGTCCGCTCAATGATAATTTACGTTATTAGTTTCCTATTCCTAAGGATCAATTTAATACTATTATGAGAAGTATAAATGAGGATTCTACAATTATACATAGATTGTTAAGATTAAAAATTAATTAACAATCATATCACAATTTAAAAAGGCTATGTATAGAGTGTGTGTAGTCCAATTTATTTTTAGTTTATTTTCTTTTTAAAAAGAAAAGTTAGGTCAAACACATTTCATAAAAAGTTCTTAAAAAAATAAGGTACTTATTTTCATAGAACAAAATTTGAAAAAAAGTAACTTATAAATAAGTTGGTAAGAGGAGTTTTTTTAGCTTATACAAAACTTATTCTTGCAGTCTTCTCTTCGAGTTCTAACACGACCAAAAATATTATCTTTTTTAATTTTTCACTGTTTTTCCAATTTAAGTGCTTCATTGGCTTTTCCATTAAATAATATACATATATTACTTTATTTTAAATATGTTTATTTATTGTAAGGTTTTAATTTTGTTTTTAAATTATTTATTATAGAAAATTAAAAAAATATTATTTATTTTTAACTTTTAAATATTCTTTACGTAAAATAAAAGAACATTAATGAAATGAGTAAATAATATATATTTATAATTTTTTATCTCTAAATTTAACTTAGATGCCATATATTTTTTAAAAATTTTAATTTATAGTAAGTTTTTGAATTCTTATTACAACATATATTTATTCAATACTTTTTGAATTATTTATTAAATGTTTTTTAATATATATTGATACTATTGAATTTTGTTTAAATAAATTATTTTTTATCTCCTAAAAATATTTTTAAGCAACAATATAATTTTTTAAAATAATAAATCAGATTAAAAATTAAATTTTATAAATTAAAATGGTTTTTGACATTTATAAAATTAAAAATTTTAAATTTATATAATTTCATACTTTTATGTATTTTTGTTATCATTAAAATAAATTTATGTTGATTAAATTAATTTTACATAATTGTAACTAAAAATTAACTTTACATAATATTTTTTTATTTTATCATTATATATATTATTTTATTGAGTGAGGCAATTAGTTTTAAGTAAATTTAAAATTTTAAGATTTTTTTACCAAACAACTTTTAGCTTAAAAAGAGCTTTAAAACTAAAATAAAAATAAACATTATCAAATAACTTTTACTTTATTTTTAAAGCTCTTTATTTTAGAGTAACTTTTAAGCCAAATAAAAGTTGGCCAAACATAACCATATTTATATTCAAATAAAATCCAATGATTTCAATTTAGTTAGGTAAAATCTTTGTCACTTTACCAATGTTATGGTAGTTCGACTATAATTAAACTCAGATTCCTTAAGCAAGGTTTTGAGTTCAAGTCTTGTAGATGAAAAAATGTGGTTAGGAGAAAAGACCCTACTGAAGTGGTTAGCCAAGTCCCCTAGTGGAGATTAGTCATCAATAAAATTGGTAAATATTTCGCATCAATGACATGGTAACCAAACAAAATCTGTTACTTTTTCTCTAGCTTCCAATATGCTCCACATAAGTTTGGAATGGTATCCTTCTGGCTTTTTCTTGAATTTTGATTTCTGTTTTGTTTATAGTTACGTGGGACTAAGGAAAAGGAAGGGGTCACATGGAGAACGATAACTACATACGTTGGTAACATCCTCCCTTGTAGCCGTACGTCACCCCTTGAAAGGGGTCAAATACAAGTGTACAAACCTAATATATATTGACATAAATATTTGCGTTCATGCAAAGGATCAATGATATTTGAATCTCCAATAATGCAAAACTATTATAGAACAACAATAATAATATCGCTTCTATTTTCGCATAAAAAAAATAATATTATTGTTCCATTTTAACACATTATATTTGAGTAAGTTAAAAAGTTATTACATTACGGTAGTATAACAAATATTACTAGCTAGCGTTTGATATTAAAGTTATATTTAAGAAGGAATTTATGAAATGATAATATTTTTACTATGTAATATTATTCAAATTATACAAAATTTAGGAATAAAACTGATTAAAAATGTCATTAATTGAAAGCATTATTTTATTTGAAATTCATATTATTCAAATTAGAATTTGATAGGTATGTCTTTTCAGAATACAGTTATATACGAATTGATGTAGCTATCACACTCATGCCATGTGCCATATATAGGTTTTACAAATTATATTTATAAAGGGTTGTAATAGCTATTAATGGTATAGGAGTAGTAGCTGTTATCAAATAATTAATAAAGTCTGAGTAAGAATTAATATAATCGTACAAGTAATAATAATTGTGCATAAATTTTCTTACATGTAATTATCTTTTTAATTAAACTATTTTTTATATTATTAATAACTTTTTAAATATAGTTATAATTAAAATAGTATTTGATCCAACTTATTTTAGTTTTTTTTTATTTTTTTAGTGCATGTTTAGATCTGTGTCCATTTCTTTCAAAATCACATCCAATTTGATTTTGACGAGAAACTTATTTTATAGTGTGTTTGAAAACCCGTTAAAAATGAAGAAATTATGTAATCTATGTTTGAGATGTGAAAATTATAATTATTAACTTCTTAAAATCACATTTGAGATGTGAAAAATTACATCCAAAATATAGAACCAAACATGCTCTTAGTAGCTTCAGATATTCACATCCAATATGCATGTTTCTGTCATTTGAAAGCTCAACCGAACATGCCATTAAAAGAAGCCGGGAAAACAGAATTTCAAAAATATTTTTTGAAAAATTAATGTTTGCAATGATGAAAACTTTAACAAAGTTAGTTCTTAAATTTTTTGACTTCTACTTCTCTTTTCTTTCTTTATTTTAAATATCAAGGTCTAATAATATAATATTTAAGAAATTTAAATTTAAAAAATAATAAAATAACTTTTAAATTCTAAAAAAATTTCCGTTCTCATCTTAATTAAAAATTCTTCCACAATACAGTTTTAGACTTGGATCCATCTTCTGAAAGTGTAGTTCACTTCTTTCTCCGAATCTTTCTTTGGCACATGTAATTTTAAGAATTAAATATCATACAAGATTTTTTATTCATATCCTCTGCCAAATAACACACGAGGAACGACAACTCACAGTTTGACTTGCAGTTTTTTTTTATATGTTTGATGGGTGCTACTTGTTGAGTCCAGCTTGGCCTTGAACTGTTTTGAGCTTCGGTGCAACAAGAAGACAAGAGGATCAGTGGTCACTTGACATTAATGAACGTTTCCGACTCCTCACGGCTTACGCCATTGTCCTTCGCTAAATTATTTTTTAATATTATTATTCCTTTTTCATTTTTAATTTATCATCAAAATTTTCAAGCACGTGACTTTTTATTTTGTTAATAAAAGTTCATACTTAACCTTTTAAAGGAGAAATGGACGTCATAAGGAAACGAAATGTGTGTTTGGTTTTACTTGTCTTATTTAGAATCACGTTAAAATATCAACTGAAGGTGATTTTAAATAAATATTTATATATTTAGTTTCACGTTAAGGAATTAATTTTAGGTTCAGAATTAACTTTGAGTTAAAATAGTTTTAAGTAACTGTTGTATTTGATAAAAAAAATTTACATTGAATTTTACTACTAATTTGTCTTTAGAATAAAAACATCTAACTTAAATTACATTATTTCAAAATTAGTTTTAACTAAAATTAATTTCATTCAAAATCAATTTTTCCCATGTTCACATCATATATATATATATTAAATTTTAAGGCCATAAATGATTATAAATAAATTAAATTATGAAAATTTATAATCATTTGAAAATACATAGTTACCAAATTTCAAAGTTATTACGAAGTAATTAATTATATCCTTTTAATATTGTTTTACATTTATCACTTATTTCTTTGGTTAGTTTTACTGAATATGTTCGGTTTAATCAGTTAATTTATTAACTTGCAGTTTTCAATTTTTAACTTCCACTTGCCTTTTCAGCTTTCAATTACTTTATATGTTGGTTTAATTAGACACACTCTATATACAAAATTAAAGCAAAAGAGAATGGGGCCAAGTTACAAAAAGGAACGATACATAAATATGAACCTTATAAAATTATCGTGTCTTATTTTAGTGTAAGCTGATATGTGTGATTCAAGATATGCTTTTATTTATGCTACTGTGCCAAGCGTCTCTGTCAATATCTAAAACCCTTTGGTTAGGAGATCCATGCATTTGCGGGGGGATGCGAGTTCTGAATATTTATAAGCATATTTTTCTCTAGTTTTCAATCAAGAGAACTATGTGAACTCATTCTTAATCTCCCTGCAATTAAAAGAGCCAAAACTCAATCAAATTAGATGCTCCCTTAGAAAAATGTCACACAAAAAAGAAACTGGTCTGGTTTAAATTTTCAGCTAACGAAAACAATATTTTCCAAATGGAAGGCCATGTATGTATATCCTATACGTTGCACATGAAAATAGAAAGTACCATTGTTTTTGTACACTAAAGCACAGCAAGCACATGATAGGAAGGGAATCATTCACATGGAGTCAACGAAGGTATGCTCAGCTTATATTATCCAAATCCAAAATGATGTTTGTGAGTTCTTCACAGCATGGCAGCAGCCAGAGTTAATTGAAGAATCACAACTGAGGTAGGGTAGACCTGAAAGATTCATATTTTTTATAGTACCATACACTTACACACACACAAAAAGGTCAAAAACCCCTCAAGGGTAAAAATGACATTCAACATTGATTGATATATAAAAAATTAAAAATGTTATTTTATTATCTCTATAGAACAATTTTTTTGTCTTTTTAATTTTGAGAATGTTTTTAAGATATGCTTGTACAAAAAATAAGTAAAAAATAATAATAATTACATACTAACATTACATACAATTATTTGATGTTTGAATAATGAAACATATTGATGTACCTCACCTCTTTTCTTCTTGATATCACACATACCCATGTGTGTAGTTAAAGATTTCCATAATTATTTTCATACAAAAGTTAGAAAAATTTCGGCAGCTTATTTTTGTGTGTGACGTTTCTCCGCTGTTTCTTTCTGTGCACATATATTTTCCGTATGATATTTGTTTGACACTGGCGGCAAATAGAAAAAGGGAAAAGAAAAACTATAACAAGACATTTTCAATTCTGTCTTTCTTGGTGGGCAAAGAGTTGCCATTATTTTTTGAATCACAATCATCATGATTCCAAGAATTTTAAAAGCGAGGATTGCATCCAACCCCACAAGATGCCGCGGTTAAAAGAATCAACCCATTCAAAGTTTTACTACATTATTAAAGGAAAAAAATAAACACTCAAAAACAACAAAACCGAGGAACCAAACCAAGGTTGTACATGTGGTCAAGTCTTTTATTTATACCAGCTGTAATGTAGGTTTGATTTTAAATTTTCACTGTTAACAAATAATATACAAATTTTATTATAAATTTTTGTTAAGATCAGTGGTCTATCTTGTTCTTATAAAAAAGACGTATTTTCTCTTAATCTAAAACTTTTTATGTAAACAAAAAAAAAACCAAGTTGTTCTGTTTTCACATTCCATGTGGATTGTGGAACACTTTCTCTCTCTTGCAGACACGCTCACAGTCGCATTATATAAGGCCTTGATTCGGGGACAAGTTTTTCCTCACTCCTCGTCCTTTTTTCCTTTCAAAAAATCACGGGGAGGGATCGAAACCCAAGAAAATGGGTTTGCCATTAGTACACGCTCTGTCCTTGACTCTGTTTCTGCTCTGCCTCCAAACAAAAGCAGAGGATTTTGATGCAACAAGGAACCTCTTAGGAACATGCAACTTGTTCCATGGAAAATGGGTCTATGATGCTTCTTACCCTCTCTATGACCCTTCTACTTGTCCCTTCATAGATCCACAGTTCAATTGCCAAAAGCATGGTCGCCCAGATAACCTGTACCAAAAGTATAGGTGGATGCCATTTGGTTGTCCCTTGCCAAGGTACTTTTACTTCTCTCATTCTTCGTTATAGTCTCTTTTTATGCGTTTTTGGCCATGTTGTGATCTTAGGCTAAGTGGGGTTGTGAGACTGTTGCTGTGCAGGTTCAATGGATTGAACTTTTTGGAGAGGTATAGGGGGAAGAAGATAATGTTTGTTGGTGACTCCTTGAGTTTGAACCAGTTCAATTCATTGGCATGTATGATTCATGCTTGGGTGCCAAAATCTAGAAACACATTCAGTCAGAAGGATGCTCTCTCCTCAGTAACATTTGAGGTTGGTTCTTTCATTCTTGTGCTTTTATTTATCTATTTATTTGAGTTTAATAGGTATATATTATTATCATAAAAATTTTAACATTGAACAATTAGAAATTATTATTTTTAAAGTAATTATTATAAAATTCAATAAACTTATTATGTGTGACAGTTTACAATTAGATAACAAATTTGTTACGGTGTAAAAAAATTTTACACTATCAATACAAAAATTGTTTATTATATATATATATATATTTTGTGGTGTTGTTTGTCCATGCAAGTTCTCTTGTTTTCCTGTCTTGCTTTCAAGTTTTTGACTCCAAGTTGAAAACTTTTGATTCATTTCCACGTTTGAACTCAAATTCAGCTACCTTCTAATCTGATCTATATTTGGGTAATTAAGCTCTGGTGTGGTGCATGTGCATATATTTGTGGGTACTGTGTGGCAATTGAGTAAGTGCAATAAAGGTGGAATGTGATTGGTGGGAGGCTCTGCCTTTTGGTGGGGACATTTCTGATTGTTAATTTAAGAGATAATAAATATTTGTGTCTTATTAATTATTAATTTACTACACTCAAAACAGTTCTCTTACTTTCTCTACCAAACTCAAACATTTCTGCGCTTAAAAGATCAAGAAAGTAAAAACTATCATATTTAGACTTAATTTCACATTTTGTCACTTATTTTTATGATGTTGTAAATTTTACTATCCAACTATTTTAATTATATATTTTGTCACCTAATTTTTAAAATTTTTCACATTTTATTACCTAATTATTTTAGTTACACAATTTACCACCAACTTTCAAAATCTCAGGCATTTCACACATTTTAAAAGTTAGGTGAAAAAATGTATAACTAAAATAATTAGTAACAAAATGTGAAATTAAGCCGAATATTTATTTCTACAGTTTTATTATTAATTATTAGAACAGACGTGGAATTTCATTGGCCACAGATTCATTTGGTTTGGTAGAAAAGGGGAATTTTTTTTTTTCTTGTTTCATATTCTAAATTTCCAACAGTTCCCTTCTTTTTTTTTAACCCTTTCCTTATTCTTTTGCATAGAAAACCTCAATTTTTGTTACATCCAAGAAGGCTATCAAAACCCAATTGCTTTATATCGAAACTTTGTCAAACATATCTCTCAGTCAGCAATGATTAGTGTTTGGAAATCTAATTTTCCCTCCAATTCAGTGTGTGTCAATTGACATCAATTCCGGATTGAAGTATTGAACAGTGGCTCAGTTACCATCATTGGCTGTAACTAAATTATGAGTAAGACAACGACTAACAGCATTACTCAACAAAACCGTTTTTCTTTCCATGATTGCTTTCTGCAAATGTAATGAATGATGATTTGATATTTGCCATTTTTTAACACTCGCCCTTCCACCAGAAAATCTTATTATATGCTTCATTATGTTTGTTTATGATATAAGCTTCCATAATGCTATTTATATAATATTACAAATATAATTAGTCATAATTGCTTGTGGTTTAATTTAGTTCAAAAGAAATTTTAAAAAATTAATAGCTGAATCAGAAAATTTAAAATCTACGTGTCCAACTGGGAAAAAATTGGAACTGCAACAAAATAACATTAAACATTAAGGACATAATTGATTTGAGAAAATATTTGTATTAATTTTAATTATAAAAAGTCATATTATTTTCACTTTATTTTTTGTTTTTACTTTGAAAACAATAAAATATTTTAAAAACAGAAAATAAATATAAATATATCCTCAATTATTAATAAAATAAAAAATATTATTTCAAACTAGACTGACCGTATTGTTTGGATTTCTGGTTATGTCTTCTAAAATAGCTATGTAATTAGTAATTTATTTCTTTATCTCTAATGGACCACTTCTGGGTACAGACAGTTCTCTGCTTCTACTTTTACTCCATAAATCTAGTAAACTGCAGAGTGTTAAAAATTGGACCACTTCTTGGTGATAAGAAAAGGCCATGTTTTGCCTTTTATATTATCTTTTTTTAATTTTAAAATAGAGGATCACTAATCTCACTAATGATAATCGACAATAAATTCTAAGGCTACATATCCTCTTCATATACCACAAAAATAAAAATCCTGTATGATTATTGCCCTGTCTTTTAATCATATTTGAAGGGTGCTAACATATTCTATCACTCTTGTTGTCCTAGTATGATTAGTGCTAATAATATATTTTAACACACTCTTCTCAATACACTTTCTTTTATAAATTGAAATTCGGTCTCGTTAGTTTGAGAACAAAAAATGAGAACCATAAATTTAATAAAATTTACATGAATTTCACTCAATTAAAAAAGTATGTCAATTTTTTATAAGAGGACAGAGACAAGACATGAGTGGAAAAGAATTTGGTAGAGGGATTGCTTGAGAGCTGAGGTTATTTAATAAGGAGGTTTTACTAAATTAAAATTTTAATGAAAAAGAAAAAAAGAAAAAAGATGTCACTATACAAATACTGTGTTTTTTCAGGACTATGGCCTTGAATTATATTTGTACCGCACAGCATACTTGGTGGACCTTGACCGTGAGAAAGTTGGACGAGTTTTGAAGCTTGACTCTATCAAGAACGGTGACTCTTGGATAGGGATGGACGCGCTGGTCTTCAACACGTGGCACTGGTGGACCCACACCGGAAGTTCACAACCGTAGGATCATTGTTTCACATCACCCTCATATATTATATGTATAGTTTCCAATTCCAATGGTTAATTTAATGATGCTAATTTCTGGTCCTGTTTAAAATTCATGATAGGTGGGACTACGTTCAGGCGAATAATAAGTTGTACAAAGACATGAACCGTTTTATTGCATACTATAAAGGGCTAACAACTTGGGCTAAGTGGGTTGAAAGAAACGTCAATCCAGCACAAACCAAGGTCTTCTTCTTAGGAATCTCTCCTGTGCATTACCAGTAAGTTATTAATTTCTCCTTCATTCTAAATTCTAATTCATTCATTTAAGTATCAAGGGACATTTAGAATAGCTTTTATAAAATTATTTGAATTATAAATTATGTATGACTTCTTTTTTCGTTTGTTTCAATAAGATTTATAAAGAAGCCTATTAATATAAGCTCTTTTTAACTAAGATTTATAGTCAAGCCTATGAATAAATTCTCATGTGTTAAGTTCTTATTGAATAAGTGCTTAATTAAAATATTTATTGAAAATGCGCTCTTAATGTATATCTGTATTTGGTGATGAGTTTAATTTTTTTATACTACTAGTGTAAAAAGTTTTATACTGTCAATCAATCAGAAATCATAGTATGTATGACTTTTAAAGTAGTTATTGTAGAAGTCAACAAACTAACCATACATGACGATTTGTGATAAGATGACATTGTAAAAACTCTTATTAGTGCATGAACTATTTGATCTTTTGTGATAATGTAAATGTGCTAGTTTTTAATTAGTTATCTTTGGTGGTGTTTGTGGTGTGGTGATTAGGGGGAAAGATTGGAATCAACCAGCAAAGTCATGTATGAGTGAGACACAACCATTCTTTGGACTGAAGTACCCTGCAGGGACACCAATGGCTTGGGTGGTGGTGAACAAGGTGTTGAACAGGATAACTAAGCCAGTGTATTTCTTGGATGTGACCACACTCTCACAGTACAGAAAAGATGCACATCCTGAAGGATATAGTGGGGTTATGCCAATAGATTGCAGCCACTGGTGTCTTCCAGGGCTTCCTGACACTTGGAATGAGCTTCTAAATGCAGCTCTTTCTGCTTGAAAAGTCATAGAGATAACATGCAACTTTGTTTATTAGGTCCAACTTGTTAGAGGAAAACCCATTGTTTTCAACTGTAGGAAATGAGGTTATCTAACTTACCCCAAGTAAAAATAGGATTAAACAACCTCATTAAGGATGATTGGTGTAATTTTCTATGCTGTACCAACCATATTTAAGTACATAGAAAATTACATCAATCATTTTTTATGGAGTTGTTTAACCCCATTTTTACTTAGGGTAAGTTAGACAACTTCGTAGGAAATATTTAATTTGGTATTTTGCTTCTTGTAATTGGGGAATAAAAGGGTTTGATGCTCCAAATTGTAAATGTAGATTAATTTGGCTGAAATTTGCCTTCAATTGTGCCAAATAAATTTTGAATTTTGAAAACCATTTTGGAAAGATGTTGTGGCTCATTGTAAAGTAGTTGATAAAATCCCCTTTTCTAAAGCGTTAAAATAAAATTGCAGTAAGACTGAAGAGCATATGATGTAGTGATGTGGATTGTGGGAGTTGCAAATTTGAGCAATTCTAATTTTTAAGTTGCATCTCTGAATATGACCTATCTCATAAGTGGCATGCAATTCCATGTGGGTAACAAAACCAGTTTATGATTGGGCTGTGTAACTGGTGATGACCGAGGAATCACTTTTTACCATTATTTGGGCTTTTGACAATTGGCACCCAAATAACCAACTTGGGAAATGTTTAAGAGATGTGTTATTTATAGAAAAAATCATATAATAATTTATACATTATTTTTTATATTTATTTTTTATCATTACAACATTTATTACATCTCATATCTCCTTCTTAATTATAAAATTTATTGTACAAATAACATTTTCAATTTCTAATGATATAGCCAGATGCAATCTCTGCATGCCAAATGCTAACCTTAAAGGTCTGGCAAAAACTTTAAGGGGTTGTGACAAAGAGTATAAATATTTTAGTTGATAAAAGCTTCTTACAGCTTTATAAAGACAAGATTATGTCATCCCCTCCCCACCCTACCCTCCACCTCGTTCCAGCCTTTAGTTTATATTTTATATTTTTCTAATTAGTTTATTCTTCTGAACTCTCATTAAATACAATTCTGTTAAAAGAATTGCATCACTTAATTAACTTACTTTAAATGAGAAACAAACAAGAAAATGTTTTTATTATGTATCGTGCCATCTCAGTTATAATATTGAAAGTATTGTCAAAATAAAAGACAATGTTAATTGTGATTTTTTTTTATTATATTATCGGTGTGAAATATTCACTAATTTTGCCGATAACTAATATCTGCCAGAAAACTTGGTTGATTATCTTTAGTAGGACTTCCTCGCATAACTACGCTTTTTACACTCATAAAGCTTGAACCCATAACTATAAGATCCGAACTCAGTTCTCCTCGAATTAGGATATGTGAATTGTGAAGTGATACATTTTAAATTATATAATAAATACAACAATTAATTGGCTTGTCAAAATTAGAAGGAAACAGACACTATCCCCAACACGTGTTTCCTGAATGTGAGCTGTTTGTCATAAAAAACAAGGGAGGGAATGTTTTGAAGAGTACTACTGATCTAGGATATTGATCATCATACGTATAAAGTTATAGATACTGATTTAGAATATTCTTGTCTATATAAGCTGTCACGTGTCTCAAACCTAAAGCACCTCAACCTATATATGTTTGACGTTGGATAAAAACACACGCCTCATGACCTGTGCATGCCGAAGCTGAGTCACATAACAATTGGTTCCAACACCCTCACACGTTGCAATAGCCACAAGGCATTGTACCACTTGTCCCATCCCCATGCAAACCTCATCCACCACCACCTCTTCAAACCGACACAACCCTTCTTTTTAAGCACCACACTCAACTCAACAACACAAAGCAAACGTGGAAAACCCCACAAAAGAAAACAGTGTCTTTGTTTACAAGAGAGAATCAAACAATGGCTTCTGAGCAAATGCCTCGCAGAGAAAACAACAATAGGGTGATAGAGAGAGAGGTTCATGTGGAGACACACAGAAACGAGTCCCTGGCTGATGAGGGGAGGGCTGAGAGAGAGAGTGGTCAAGAGAGAGAGTTGGTCTCTGATAGAGCCAGGTCTGGGAATATAGTTAAAGACAAAGAGGCTGAAGAGGGAAGAAGAGGAAGAGAAAGTGGTGGTGGATGTGGTGATCATCATGTGGGGAAGTTTGAAAAGAAAGGTGAAGAGAAGAAGGATTCTGGGGAAAAAGAAGGACTCGGGGGAAGAGCCAGAGAGGCTGTGGAAAGAGAGGGGAATAAAGAGGAGAATCAAAGAAGCAGTCCAAGAGGGAAAGTAGAGGCAGAGAAAGCAAGACCAATGGAAAAAACAAGAGGGGAAGCTAAAGGAAGAGAAAAAGCTGAAACCAAAGGTCAAACCAAAGAGGTAAAATTAAAATGGTTTAATTACCTTTTTGGTTCTTATAGTTGTGTAAATTTTACCTTTTGATTTTTATAGTTAAAAATAATTATTTTTAGTCCCTATACATACATTTTCGATACCGGTTTAGTTTATAATGTTTTAAACCGCTACAAATTGAATAAAAAACGTCCAAAAATATTAATTTGTGACAGTTTTTCACTACCAATTTTCATTTTGTAACCATTTTTTTTCACCAAATTAAGACACACTTGATGACAAGGACTAAACCGGTATCGAAAGTGCATGTATAGGGACTAAAAAAGATTATTTTCAACTATAAGAATCAAAAGGTAAAGTTCGCACAACTATAGGGACCAAAAAGCTAATTAAAACAAATAAAAATTAGCCTCTAATATTCTTTATATGCTAATTGAGTCTCTATGACTTGGTAAAGTCTAAATTCAACTAAAGTGGAGAAATTATTGTATATTATTGTATGGTTTGAATTATTACGTATTTATAGTTTTGGTCAATCTTTGCATAATATGTAACTGAATTTTATTAATTTTTTTAGTAAATTGAAAATTTGGACTATTTTTGTGTAGAGATTGGCCGAAATCATAGATATATATGTGTGGTCTAGGACCATAACCAAAAGGGATCTTTTTCACTTCTTTTTTTTAATAAAAAGATGAAGTTTTGTTTTATTAACCGCTCAAGCTTCAAAGGAGCATATTAAAAAGTAATATAAAGTTGTAATACAAAATGTCTTCACCTATAATTTTAACCTTTTGAGATTGTTGGTTTATAATAGGGTGATGGTGAGGAACAAGGAAGAAGAAGAGAAGAAAATGAACAACCTAGCCTGGAAGAGATTTCCAAGTACAGAGCTGAAGCTCAACAAAAAGCAATGAATGCAATTGAAGGTGCTAAAGAGAGATACGAGAGAGGAAAACAAGCAGCAAGTGAAGCTGCCAAAGAGAGAGACGTGCAGGCAAATGAGGAGGCAACACAGGCAAAAGACAAAAAGGCTGAAGAAGGCAGAAGAGAAAGAGAAAGAGATGGGGGTGTTCATCATGTGGGGAAGTTTGAAACGAAAGGTGAAGAGAAGAAGGGTTCTGTGGAAAAAGCAGAACTCGAGAGAAGAACAAGAGAGGTAGTGGGAAGAGAGTGGAACAAAGAGGAGAAACAAAGAAGCAGTCCAAGAGGGAAAGTAGAGGCAGAGAAAGCAAGACCGATGGAAAAAACAAGAGAGGATGCTAAAGGAAGAGAAAAGGCTGAAACCAAAGAGGTAAAAATTCTTTATATGCTATCGGAGCCTCTATGACTTAGTTCTCTAAACTCAACTCATAGTCTTAAGCTGGATCTTTCTCACTTTCTTATTTTAATCAAAGATGAGTTTTTGTATTATTAACCCTTCAAGCTTAAAGGGAGCATATTAAAAGGCAATATAAAGTTGTGGTAAAACAAAGTGTCTTCACCTATAATTATTACCTTTTGAGATTGTTGGTTTATGCAAGGGTGGTGGTGAGCAACAAGGAAGAGGAAGAGAAGAAGATAAGAATTCCAAGTCAGTGGATACTGCTAAAGGTTTAGCTGCTGCAGCTGGGGAGAATGCCAAGGAGTACACTGCAAAGAAGAAAGTGGAGGCAGAGAGGGATTTGGAGGCCAAAAGAGAAGCTCAAAATCAGGTGGTTATTTCTATCAATGACTCTTCTAGTTTATGTGTAATTATGTATATATGCCTATTTTAATTATAAGACTATGGTATATTGTGTATAAGTATAATTATAGTCTTATATTTAAATGAGGGTAAGGATGGAAACTTCTTTGCTTACACCTTGTGCAGTGGTTCTATATATTGTGTGTACTGTGTGTGTGTTGTACCTCATGAAACTGAGTAGAACAATATGATTGATTCAACTATTGGAATTAACTGTGGTAAAATGCTTGTGCCCCTTATAATTTAAATGTTCTCAAATGGATTTCCAATTAAGATGTTAAAGAGAGAGAGAGAGAGAGAGAGAACAGAAAACTTCAAAGGCTTGGACATAGTTCTTGAATGAAGCGAATATAGTAGTGTATGCTAGAACTTAATTAATATGTGGGAAAAATGTGGCCTCATTTTGTTGAGGACTCATTGTTGTAAGTAACTTAACTTAAAATGGCAATTGTACTTAGGAATCCAAGGAGAGGCCATCAGCAAAAGCCACCACCGAAGGCTTTCAAAGAGGACAAGGACAACAAGAACAGCAGGAGCAAAAGCCACATGAAAGCAACACTGTGGAAACCTTTGAGGGAGTCCAAGGGAGAAACCAAGGTGGGGTTGGGGAAAGGGAACAGCAACCACCTGGAAACATCACTGGAGAAAGCTTTCAAGGAGTGCAAGGAAAAGGAAGTGAAGTGATAGCCAGCATTGGTGAAACACTAGGCAGTGCTGCACAGACAATGAAGAAGCCATTGGATAAAGCCACTGAGGGAGGAAGAGAGGTGTTGGGAGCTGTGAGTGAAACTGTGGTTGAGATTGGAGAAAACATGGTGAAACCAACACAGAAAGTGCAACACCAAGGTGAAGAGGGAAAAGGGGGAGGGGTGTTGAATGCCATAGGTGAAACCATAGTAGAAATAGCAGAGACAACTAAAGTGATTGTTGCTGGAGAGGGAGAACAAGAGATAATAATATCACATGATGAGTATGATCTTGGGATACAAGGAGACTTGAAACGTGATCAGTGAGTTGGGGGCTATGTGTACAGTGAGTTGCATTGCATCGATGTTCATAATAAAGTTGGTTTATGGAAATCTATCATGCAGTACTTATAGCTGCAAGTTCCACGTTTTATGGAGTTTCGAATAAATAAGAGAAGTTCCAGGTTTGATGGGGTTGTAAATAAATAAGAATGTCTTGCTGTGATTCTATGTAGTAATAATAATGTGTAGGTTGCATGGATGTTTATAATAAAGTCGTTTTGTGGAAAAGCATGTTCCACACTTTGTGTGGAGTTGTAAATAAATAAGAATGTCTTTTTTGTGATTCTATATTGTAATAATAATTTCTAGGTTTTGTACTCTTTTTGTGTTCTGTTGATACATCACGACAACAATATGTCTGTGGCCTTCAGGTTGCTGGTAGCAATATCTATCTACTTGGGGAATATCATTAATTAATTATATATAATCTTGTTTTAATTAAGTCTTTAGAATAATTATTTTTAATTCTTAAATATATTAATTATGGAAGTTATTAATTTAATCTTATCACTTAACTAATAATGAATATTTGTTCAGAGTTTTTTTTATGTGAGTGATGATGGGTTGAGTTGTTCATTTAATCTCTAACAAGAGATTTTTGTTCTCATCTTGAATATAAAAGTCGTTATTCCATTAAACTGTTTGAGTATGCGCTCTTATGAGAAAATCTTAGCTATTAGATTTAGACAGAAAGTAGCTCTCACTTATCCTTTATTTTACGGAGTTAGATTAAGATATGGATTTAAGCTTCTCTTTGATTATATACATTCTAAGAAATTCTTTACTTAATTGTAATATACCAATTGATAAGTACCTAAGCACTTGGAGAACCCACTCTTAAAAACTAGTTGTTAAGGAGGAGAACCAAGTCACTTAAATATTTTATCGAGCATCTCATACTATCCGATATGGTATTTAGGCACTCCATAATACCTAAGTCTGTATCAGAACCACTAATGGCCTCCCATTTTTGCCATATTCTTTTTCTAGTTCAATTCAACATCATTTGCCAGCCAGAATAGTGATAGAAACTTGGTACAAATTCACTTGTTCAGGCAATCCGCAAAGTCCATTGCACGAGCCCAAAGATGCTCTGATGGGCTAGAAATCAAGGACTCGGCAAAGCCTCTAATTCTAATCGACGCAACTAGCACTTTTCCACAGAAATGATTCCATAGGCATGCCACAGCCGTAGTACATGCACTTTTACACCGTTGTTTAATAACAAATTGTTATTAGTTTTATAATAACTATTTTAAAAGGTATATTAACAATAATTTCTAATTAATTGATAGGATAAAAACTTTTAAACTAGTCGTGCATACTTATTAAACTCTCAAATGATTTCACATTATTTCCAATACAGAACTTCATAAACAAAATGGGATTTTTTTTTTAACAACTAAATTGGAATAATTTTTGTTGTCTTCTTTAATTTTGACAGGTATTTTTGAGATACATGTATACAAAATTTTTTTTAAAAAAGTACAAAATATAAATAACTGTAAACAATTTTAAACCAAATAATAAAATTGCAAACAAAATAAAATTATGATTTTCTTGACTCGGAAAAATAAAGTAATGAACCGCGATCTAGTTAAGAGCATGTGTCATGCAGGTATTAATTTGTGATTTGTGATATTATCATTACCTTGATTCTGTAAAGAATAATGCTCGACAGAAAAAAGGTCAATTTACGCCTCTTTACATTACCCCACTGTACAAGTACGTAGAAGTTGGTCGGATGGCTAGATGAATAGGATTTTAAATGACAAAAAATAGTTAAATATGTTTTTGTTCTCTAAAAATTGACCTGTTTTGATTTTAGTTTTCAAAAAAAAAAAAATTGAATAAAATTTTTTAAATATTAAAAATATCTTAATTAAATATTTATATTAAATTCTGTTTAACTTTTTTATTAAATAATAGTTACATTAATATTATAGTCACTATTAATTTACTGATATGACCGTCCACATTAACTATTATGTCCAAATTAAATTAATAATATATTTTCTGAATAAAATTATTATATGTTTAATCTTAAATCACAAATTTTTTTAACCTTAAAACAAAAATAATTACATAATTTTTTATTAAAAATTATCACTGGACAGTTTAAATAATAAAATATTTTGCTTGAAAGCTAAAGTAACCATCATTTAACAAAAAAATTAAACAAAATTTAGGCAAAAATCTAATTAAATTATTTTTAATATTTGAAAGACTTTATTTATTTTTATTTTTTTTGAAAACTAAAATCAAAACAGGTCAATTTTTAAAAAACTAAAAACATATTTAACTTGGCTAAAATTATGTTAGGGACTAAGGGCGAAGTTATCACTGCGTCAGTTACATTATCCTTCTAATATCTTCTGCTTCATCGAACGTTTGTGGTTATAATCAAGGTTTTTTCGGCAGTTCGAATTAAAAAATTATTCTTTTTCTAATAATATCAATGCCACTAAGAAACAACAATGTATTGTGAACTGTTGCAATCTTCTTTTGGTGCAACCAAATATCATAAAACACACTGCTGTGAATTCGCCAGAGAAACCAAAAGACCACACGCACACATCAAGGACAAACATGAAATCCCCACTCCTGAAGCCACAAAAATTGGCAAGACGACAAAGGGAACCATTAATCCACTCCAACAAATTCAAGTCTAAATTTTTCTTGGTAGAAGGAAGATGAAAACTAAGAGCAGCTCAGCAAGGGATCTGAGAGGTGAACCACTCCATGACGTGCAGTGGAGCCTTCACCAATTCTAACGCAAGCTCCACCATTACGGTCAGGCACAAGCAGCAGGGGCAAATGCATGTGAGCAACAATCTGCAAATACAACCGAAGTTTTGATTTTTCTCCCAATCAGATCCAAACCCAGATCATAGGTGCAGAAATCAGAGTAACCCAGAACATAAAATGGGGACATGGTAAAAACATCTTGTAAGATGCCACAGAGAATCGAACAGTGAACAATCCATCATAGGAAGAAAGAGAGAGAGAGAAGAGAGAAGAGTATTTTTTGTTTACCCAACAATCCAGACAACTAGACCGACGATTGAGAGGAGGAGGCAGAGAAAGGCAAAGGGAAGACCCAACAAAAACCCAAGGGCCTGCAATCTTCATCTGAGTTGCACATATTTTCTTTCACTTGCTCTGATATACTATGTTTTCTTTGATTTTCTCGTATCGGAAACAAGATAGAGAAAGAAAAACTAGGACCGTACGCTGTTGCCTGTCTTTCAACTTCCCTGGTCATTTTAAAGGCGAAGGGACAACCGGATAAGGCCGGTACGGCTTTTGCACCAAAGGAGAGTCATTATTCCAATCTGTACAATATGTGATAATTGCTTAAGGCTGCCTCATGCTTATGCATCTCTAGTTTTTTAGAGTAAAAAATTATCCCTTGCGGTTAGTAGAGAAACTAGAGATTGTCTATTAAACATCTTTCTTTTCATCCATCCATTATTCTCTTATTACTCTTCCTACCCTCAATGCCACCACCAGATCCCCTTGTCACTATCAACATTGAATACTTTTCGAAATTATTCACGAGATTTCTTAGCTGATTAAAACTATTTTGAAAGTCGAGCAGTTACGAGGAATGCAGGGAGTGCGTCGTTTCAACATCATCTTCTGAAACCAAGGAAGGAAAACCCCCTGAAGTTGCCATTTGGTACAAAGTTTACTGACATTAGATCCTCCTTTGCATTTTCAAAGTTGTAAACTACACGGAATGACATTTTCAAGAACAACGAATTACATATTATCTTTGTATGGCACCAAGATCCTGAATCTGCTAGCACAAAATTAAAAAACGTGATCAATGGAACTCCATGCGCAGCAGTAGTTAGCAATGTACACATGCTACGGAAAACTAGCTACCTAACTTTCATCACATTCTACCAAATATTATACAAGAAATCGTTCGTGTCGAGTTCCGACAAGGCCACGAGTAGCATTGGAGAAGCAGTTCCAACAAATGGGAAGAAAAAATCCCATGCTGCATCAGTAGGGTCACCGGCGGCATTCAGAATGCTTCCTCTATAATCCAACTGATAAACTAAAATCCATAATCTGGAAGCTTCAAAAAACCAAACTAGGCAGGCGTCACGACACTATCTACTCTAAAAATCTGAGATCTGCAGCTCATAATAAAAACAAATAATGGAGAAAATAGTTAGTAGTAGATCAATTCCAAAGTTTCTATGATTAATGACTTCAAGCATATAAGAAAAACTAAGCTTCAGACAAGCAATCGCAAGTGCAGGAGCACGTGTGTATTTTAGGTTCTTCAGTTCAAGCATATTATTAAGGGTATGTTTGGAAATCAGTTCAGTTCAACTAAACACCAATTCATCCTTGAAGCGTCTTCTACGTTTATGCATAGGAATTCGGAAAACCTCCGCTGAACATGGTCCAAATAGATTTCCAAACACACACTAAACCAGAATGCATCATAAAAAAAAAGACCGAGAAATGCACATGAGAAACCGGAAATGTTCCTAAAGATCTGCTATTGCTTTTGGGGCTCAGATATTACATGTAACTAAACATCCAAGACTCCAAGGGCATTATTCTCCATGTTAATGCATTTTTATTCCTCCAATTTTAAAATATAAATTTCAGGAAACCTTTTAAAAGTCTAATTTACATTGGATCGGGTCAAGAAATGAAAATTAGGTCTGTTAAATAAAGCATATCATAATGAAGCATACAGAAAGTACACCAAATTGGTAACAAATAGAGAACAAGAAACAGCTTTTTTCAAAATCAACTATATAAACTCGTACTGTAAAACCCTACAATTTTGACAAGATGTGACAAAACTGCTAATAATGGGAGTGCAGTACACAAAAATTAAAAAACAAATCATGTTGAAAAAATACAGTAACGCACTCATTACTCGCAAATCTGGGAATACCCCTTCCATAACAGTTCCTCCATAAATAGCTAGTTCCAGGAACCAAATATTTTTAGAGGTATATAAGGGAAGAAATCAATCATACAACTGATATTTACGATTCCAACAGAACTTACTTTTAATATTTTTTAAGCAAATATTATTAGTCTAGAGGTATATTGACAACAATGCAATCTCCCACACAACTCTTTAAGTATAAATACTAGATACACATGCATTGGCTAACTAGAGAAAACAAAAACTGCATAATAAAATTGCCAAATATATAAAAAGCAACATGAATAACTCGTCTATTTTTATCTAGGTTATAAAATACGGTCTGCAACCATGATTTCAGCTGCAATGTACAGCTTTTTGGGTTGTCTGCGAACACAACTCATTACACAATCGCATTGTGGCTACATCGATCATATTTGTTTGCAATTTCCCACAATATCAAGGAATGTGACAAAACTGTGACTGCGACCGCAATTTAAAACCTTGATTCTTATAGTACCTATAAATTACTTTTAGCATTTAATAATTTTAACTCAACAAATATGGTTGAATCAGAACAAACTAAATCAAAAGACCCCATGTGACAAGGGCAACAATATAGCCAGCAAATTTCACATCAATTTTGTTTATAGTTATACATAAAAGTTCCCAAGAGAGAAAGGTAATATAGAAAAAATGTCGATCATCACATCCAAAAGAGCATGAATAGACAAATGTGCACAACAAATAAACAGCATACAAAAGTTACAAAAGTAAAGGCATGGCGAAAAAATTAGCAGAAACTGTTGAAAATCAGTTTAGAATATTTTGTATTTATGTCATAGCGGATGTATAGGCAATATCTGATTTATAGAACAAAATCTCCTATAATCAATTGTAATTAATTTACGTCTATATAATTCAATCACCAGTTGTGTATTTCAGACACATGGTTTCAACAACTTAGTCTCTGTTTTTCCTCCTTTCAACAGAAACCAAATATAGTGAAGGAACCAGATCTGATAAATGCTAATAAACATTGAGAAATTAAACAAAATTACTTCCAAACCTAATGATATAATCTAACTAGTAGAAAAACACCCTCCAGTCTCTAAGATTCCTAAAAGGCAAGGCACAGTCAACCTGAATATTTTCCCCTCAACACACTAGGATATTTTCAAAAAGGCCATGAAAATAGATTACTAGACCAAAATTACAATAGTAATTAATATTAATTAATATACAATACAATTGGTTTAATTTAAAAATACCTTTGAAGAAGAAAAATACCATCCACAACCAATAGAAGATGACATAAGCTAATGATATCAAATAAATGTTTAAGCATCTAATAAAATCATTAAATCCGTACGGACTACACAAATAAATAGCCATCTTACTGCCAGGCTGATATAAAACATGGTCGTCACTAAAGTTTATGACTTTGTGCAATTGTGTAAACCTTTTCTTTTATGAGACCTTAGAAGTACCATCTCTTCAAAGGGGCAATAACACCCCACTAGTTGACAACAACAAAGCAGCAAGTGAGGATGAACGAGCAAGTGATTAGACTCATTAAGAAAAAAAAGGCAGCCTCAAATCTTATCCTGACAAAAACTAAACTGATTATGAACACTAACAGACACCACCCAGTTTTATACAATTTCATAATATGACTGTATCATATGCAATACAAACAATGTACTCGACCACACACTTCATTGCAAACCAGCAAAAATCATTCATAAGCAACAAAATCATTACTCAATTTAAAAAAAAAAAAAAAAATCAGCTTGAAAGGTACACACATCCCTCTTCAGGATCAAAGGGAGAAGTGCTGATAAAATATCAAACAGGAGCAAAGGCATATTAAACAATAAGCAGCCATAGAGCACAATGCAAGATAAAAACATTAGAGGCTGTAACTCTACCTGACAGAGCATATTCAGGTCCCTTGAGATCCTGCATCAGATCCAGATGCAGAGGAACTGTCACTGTCAGAATCTGCAACCACCACATACAAATGAGAAAGACAGAACATTTGACTTCAACAATCAGCAAAAGCATGGATATGAACAAATAACACATAAGATAGATGCTAAGTCATTAATCAAAGTACCACTCGAAGAAGATCCAGAATCGCTGCTGGAGCTGCTTGAACTGCTTGACCTACTCCTATTATCTGCTTGATTTCCCCCTTGCACAGACAACGATTGGGGAAGATTTCTTTCATCTGTACACATGCAGGCAGATGAAATATTTTCAATTAAAAAAATAAATGAGAAAAATAATCCAAAAACGCCAAACCTGATTCTTAAAAATTCACCTGTTTGTGTTACTCTGGGAATCTCTGCCATAGCTGGTGCCTGGCTCTGCAGAAAGCAAAAGATAAAGCATTTAGTAATAATTGCTCCCCAAAGAAAGCATTAGCAATTAGAAGTAAAAATTCTATTATTCACCTTCTGGATGGCATTCTGCTGCAAAGCTTCTGCTCTAGCTCGAGCAAGTTCAGCCTTCCTCTTGTTTTTGCTCAAACTTTTCTTATAGTTAGTCACAAATCTATCAAGCTCCCAAAGAGTCTCAGCATCCACACTATCAATGTCCACTTCAATTTCATCATCATGTTGATTAAGTGCTGAATTTCTCTTCTTGATGATTTGTACAATAGCATCAAGCTTCTCGGAAGGTAAACTCTGAAGGTTAGTGCTTAGCTTTTGCTTTTCCTCAAATGTCATGTCTCTTTTATGAGGATCTTTTGCCTTTGGCTTTTTTGGAGCTGGGGTTCTACTTGATGGAGTAATGCTCATGGGTTTTGGAGTCTGTGTCAATGATTCTGGTCTATCCAAAATCCTTCTCATATCAAGGGGAGGTGGAGTAAAAGCAGAAACCCTTCTAGACAAAGGTGAAGGTGCAGGGGGAACTGCCCCATAATCTAATCCATATCTCATCTCCCGATTGTAATCTGACTCAATTATAGCCCATCTGTCCTCAAATATCTTTGATAACTGCTCTGCCATTATATGAACATCTTGTCCCTTTGGATTATATGTCATGGCATTACGAAGAGTGAGTCTCACATCCTCTGCAAATTCCTTTGGTGATTTGTACCAATTCTTGTTCAGCCTTGACTTCACCGTTCCCAAGTCCATCGGATGAGTGATGATAGTAAAATAATCATGCAAACCAAGACCCTCAACATCAACAGGAGTATTAAACACCCAACCATGCTTGTGTTTCATCAATTTTTCAAGCAGTGAACTACAGCTTTTGAAAAACTTGGATCCCATCCCAAAACCATGTCCCATTTCTCCCCCACCTTGCTTCTTCCAATTCAATTTTGACTTCTTGTTACTCTCCACTGGTGGAAATTTATCTTTTGCAAGCAAGAACTCCGAGTTACGATAAAATTGGTTTGCTTTAGGTGTTCTCTTCTCCTTCTCAACAGTTTCACTGATCCCTTGACTATTCTCCAACATTGATAAACTCAACTGGTGCAAAGGCCTGGCAGTTTGTCGTGGAACACCAGCAGATGCCACCTCTGAGTGAGCACGCTTGGCCCCACCCACATTATCAACCCCACCGCCAACCAGCACACTCAAGTTGCCATATCCACCAACTTGCCTCTGCTTCACTTCAATCCTATTAACCAAACTTCTCACAACATTAAGTTCACTTTCAAGCTTCCACCTAAGCTCCCGCATCTCCTGCTTTGATTTTGAGGCCAAATTTATCTTTATCCGGTCCCTCTGCCATGGCTCCACAGCCCCATTCCTTGAAGTAAGGTCTCGGGTGCTAGGAACAACCTCCTGCTGACGGCTGGGGCTTGAAGGTCCATCATCCTCCTGCCGAACATTGATGCTAGAAGGTTCATCCTGCTGACGGCTGCACGAGTCATCAGAAACAAGCACTACCTGTGGCTGAACCGTATTCTCATCAAATCTTGAATTCACTTGTGGCTGAGGCAAAGCCCCATCGTCCAATCTTGAATTCACTTGCAGCTGAGGCAAATTCCCATCCTCCAATCTTGAATTCACTTCTGGCTGAGGGGAACTTCTATCCACCAATTTTGAACTCACTTGCAGCTGAGCTGTATTCCCATCCTCTGATCTTGATCTCGAACTCACTTGCGGCTGAGCCACATTCCCATCCTCATCAGTTCTTGAACTCCCTTGGGGCTGAGCTGTATTCCCATCCTCCAATCTTGAACTCCCTTGGGGCTGAGCCATATTCCCATCCTCAGTTCTTGAACTCCCTTGGGGCAGAGTGGTATTCCCATCCTCCAATCTTGAACTCCCTTGGGGCAGAGCCGTATTCCCATCCTCCAATTGCAGCTGAGCCACATTCTCATCCTCCAATATTGAACTCCCTTGTGGCAGAGCCGTGTCCTGATCCCCCAATTGCGGCTGGGCCGTATTCCCATCCTCCAATCTCGAACTCAGGTGCGGCTCAGCCATATTCTGATCCTCCAATTGCGGCTGAGTTGTATTCCCATCCTCCAATCTCGAATCCCCTTGCGGCTGACCTGAATTATGATCCTCCAATTGCTGCTGAGCCGATTTCCCATCCTCCGATCTCGAACTCACTGGTGGCCGAGCCAAATTCCCATCCTCCGGCACAACCTGCTGCGGCACTGCCGGAGGCTGAGCCGAAGCGTTGTCACTATTGCTCTTGGCCTCACCGGCGTTGCTGTTCTGGACGGTGCTGTTATTGTTACTGTTGTCATTCGTGACGGTGGAAGTGGCGGCGGCGTTGTCAGGTTTTAGCACTTTTGGCGGCGGCAACAACGGCGTTCGCAGCGTTAGGGTCTTTCTTGGGGCCTCGGAACACTTTCCTCGTGTAAACCAATCTCTGTTTCGGTTTGGCTCCATCATCTCCTCCCACCATAGGCCCCGAAGCCATACATCCAAAACCCTAATCCTAACACCAATCCCAAATCCCCGAAATCCTAGGGTTTTACACACATACAAATCAAAGAATCACAAAAAAGGAAAAAAACAAAAACAAAAACAAAAAACAAAAACAAAACAAAGAGAAAACACAAAAACCCTAGAATCCCTTCCTAGGGCTTCCTTCCTCCGCCATAACTCCTAGGGCTCACTCAGAACCTTCTCCGAAACGAAGAACCAAAGCCGTAAAAAACCAAATCGCGAGAGGAAGATTCAGTAGGGTTTCGAAGCTCGATTACCTTGTTCCCGATCAGATCTCACACGCACGCACTCTCTCTCTCTCTAGAACTCTTCGCGCTTCTCTCTCCTTCTCGAAACGCTGGTCGTTTTATCGAATCGTCCCAGGTGTACGGCAACGGTGCGTTCGTGGGGAAGCGTGGACCAGGCTACGCGTTTGGGATGCAACAAAGAGCCGTGCCCGGGAAGCATTATATCACGGAAATTCGGGACGTAGACTCACTCGGTGTCTTCGAGCGTGCTTCTCACGCGCCAATGAGGAGTGACGCGGGTTAGGGACGTGTGAGTCACGCGCGAGTGAGAGGGTGAGGGACTTTAGTGGCGGGGAGTTTCGTTTGCGAGAATTTGAAAAGTTATCTTAGGCGGGGAGTGGCGCGTGCTGGGTACTCTCCGGTTTAGTGGGGTTCGGCCTTGCTGGTGCGGGCCAGTGCTCGGAATGTTCGTGCACGCGCCCTCGTCGCGGTTGAAGAGTATTGGTGTTCTTTATTATTATTATTTATTGAGTTTGGGCAGGGTGGGTTCTGGGTAGGTCTTTTGTGGGCTTTATGTTGTTATGGGTCAAAGCCCGAAGGATTCCCATTAGGATAATGAAGCCCGTGGCTATGAAAATCTAGTGTTCACTTTTATAATATAAATAGTTGATCAGAGATTTTTTTACAATATATGGTAGGGTTTTGTTAATATTAGTCTTTGACAAAAGATTAAAAAAATCAATCCTTAAAAATGATTGAGTAATTAAAAGTGGAAAAAGTTTTACTAAGCAAGAAAGTATTGAGGTCCGTTTGAATTGACTTATAAACAGTTTATTTGAACATTATGTTCTAACATAAGTATTTATGAGAGAGCTTATAAAAATGACTTATAATTGTCTCATAAGTTGTCTTGAGTTTAGTTTCATAAGCTTTCCAAAATAGTTATTCAATTAGTTGTGCAGAGCTTGTAGTTTGAAACCCCATTAGAATCTTGACACCCCACTTTTTTCTTAACATATTTTACACCCTCACTATACGAAAACTTGTATCTTCCTAAACGAAAGCTTGTGTGATCATGAGATTCTATTAATAGCATGCACTTTGTGTGGGTGTGCTGTGCGCAGTGTATGTGTCTGTGTGTGTGTTTTTAATTTTTAGTTACTTTTTAATTTCTTAATTTATTTTAATCATTATTTGATTCTTTTTTGTTTTTAATTTTTAAAATGAGACAACATCTTACAAGTGCTTATGTAACAATACATTGAAAAGCTTTAAAATTGTATAAGTGCTTTTTAACATGCATATTCAAACACAAATAACTTATTAAATTTAAGCACTTATGATATGAGCTTTTACGTAATTAGAACTTATTGAATAAGATTTTAATTAAGTTATTTATTCAAACGGACCCTTATTACATTTACATTTTTATTATTAACAAATATGTTTTGCTTTTAATTATTTAAAATCAATCTTAAAAACTGATATTAAGAAAATTAATTTAGCGTGCTGATGCGTGTTGGGGTTCTAGTGGGAAGAGAAGATAGAGCAAGATTTGTGATGACAAGATGGAGGGGTAAATTTTAAGTTTTGACTATATAAAGATTATTTTTATTTTCATACATGGATATTAATTTTTTTTTATAACCAGCTAATATCTAGACCTGTAAATTTGACTAATTCTCTGTCGCATTAGGTTAGCTTACTAACGAATAAAATGCTCTTAAATATTGTGATTTCATATTTAAAAGAGAGGATCAATTCCACAACCTTGATTAAGGGATGAGAGTGTCGTAATATTTTAAGAGGAATACTAGGGTTACATCTCTAACACACTCCCTTAACCATACTTTCAATTATTGGGCCACATCACCCACTTTCTAGAACTCCGTACTTGGTAACTAGCTCTCTAAGTGGGTGGGCTTTAAGCCTTTTTTATTAGAGTAAATTACACTGATACTTCCTAAGGTTTCAGTTAAATTTCATTTGATGCCCATCCTTTTTTTACTCATACACTAACCTCCTTAATTGTTTGATAAACATTACACTGATACATCTTATACATTACATTAACCTCCTTAATTGTTTGAAAAACATTATACCATGTACCCATATAAAGGAAGTTATTGTAAATGTTAAAAAATATGGAGATTATGTGCAATCTCAAAAAACCTCAAGGAGTGTTAATGTAATTTATTCTTTTATTATTATGGGATTTCAAGAATTAGGCATTTTTGACTCTTATGCCTCTATCTTTGTTACACTAACTCCTCTTTATGGTACGTCTCTTATCTCCTCCCTTTGTTATGTCTCTCATCTCCTTTCTTTATTACATCTTGTCATTCCCACTATCCCATTATGGCAATACATCTGAAAGCAATCACTTGTTGCAAGCTCCCTTAGTTGCTTGCCTCCTATTGTAAGATGTTTATTATTTAAAAAGTCATTGCTGCCACCCATTGTTTGTATGATTCTTTTGTGAAGAGAGTGAAACTCATCCACAAGAACAAACCAAGGTAATGGGAATACATTTTTTATTAGTATAATTTTTAACATTTCAATTTTAATATATTAGGTCTTAAACCCTTACTTTTCAATTTTTCTAAAGTGTCTTCTTATGTTCTTGCTTTGAGTAACTATTTTTTTTATATGTATTTATTATTTGAAATGTTAGGAATTAATTAATAGAATTTGTTGGTGGGAATGGATACCATGTTAATGAGACTACCAAGAATGATTCATGTGTCAAGGATTCAGAGGCTAATAGTAGTCAAGAACTTACATTAGAATGAAATTTGAGTCACAGGAAAATGCTTGTTCATTCTTCATTCATTATGCTAAATGTGTTGGATTTGGTACATCCATTAAAACTAGTCATTGATCAAAAGTTTCTAGATAGTTCATTAATGTCACATATGTTTGCATAAGATATGGGAAGAAACGAGAATTCACTACGTAGAACCCCCATCCTTATTTGAAGGTGGAATGTGAGGCTAGCTTACGTATCAAAAGAAGTTGTGATGGAAAATAGATTGTTCACAGCTTCATAAAAGATCATAATTGAATCGTGAGCTTTTTTCCAACATATGTGCATTAATTTCCTTGCCATAGAGGCATCAATAAATTTCAAAGGCATTGCATTAAAACTTTGCAACATGTTGGAGTAAGAACAAGAAAAATTATGCGTTACTGGCAAATGAGTTGTCCAATACTTTTGCATGGTTGATTAGAACATGGCTTAGAGTAATGAGTGGAAAGCATCCAAATGCAATAATAACTAATCAAGACAAAGTAATAAAAGTAGTCATTAGAGAGGTATTTCCAAACACTCGACATCATTTTTCCCTTTGGCATATACTAAGGAAGGTACCTGAGAAGCTTAGTTATGTATTTATAAAACATGAAGATTTCATGGGATATCTCATCACATGCATTTACAAGTCTTGGTCAAAGCAGCAATTTGAAGATAAATGGCAAGAAATGGTTGAAAAATTTCAACTATTAGGAGATGAGTAGATTCAATCTTTATATGAAGAATTTGAACATTGGGTTCTTGTTTACATGAAGGTTTTGTGGCTTGTTAACAACTCAAAGAATAAAGAGCATCAACTCTGTTTTTGAAAAATATGTAAACAAGAAAACTTCATATAAGAATTTGTTGAAAAATATAAAGTTGCTTTACAAGATAAAGAAGAGGCAAAAATACAAGATGATTTTAGTACATGACACAAACATCCTATTCTTAAGACTCCATTACTGTTTGAGAAGCAAATGTCAATGATTTACACACATGAAGTGTTTTAGAAATTCCAAGCTGAAGTTTTAGGATTATCTGGATGTCATCTAATGAAAATGAATGAAAAAAGTCATATGACCACTTCCATAATCTTAGATTTTCAAAAAAATGAAAATTTGTTGGAGTGAGATGCATGTAAAGAGGAAATTCCTTGCTTATGTCACTTGTTTGAGTATAATGGATATTTTTGTAAACATTAAATAATTGCACTCCAAATGGTTGGTGTTTTTACTGTCCCATCATGTTATATATTGAGAAGATGGACCAAGGATATTAAAAGCGAGTATCATAGAAGGAAAGTGAATGAAGATGTTTGTTCTAATAAGGAAGGATATGACCGTTTATATCAAAAGACTATTGAATTGTTTGAGGAAGGATCACTAAGTCAGTGAAAGTTATAATTTTGCATGCCATGTACTTGGAGAAGCCTTGAAACGATGTGCAACCATTAATTAATCATTGAAAATTAACAAGGAAAATATACGTAAGAACATTTAATGAGAATCCACTACTTGATCCTTTAGTTTTAAAAACAAAAAGGGCTTCGAGAAGAATAAAGAGTGAGATTCAGAAAGGTCGAAAGAGGACATCCACTGGTACAGTGAAAATGGTTAGAAATACTTATTTTATTGTGATTTCACTTTATCAATCTTTTTACCGTGTTTTTATTTTAGCATGATTTCTTATTATCCTGTGTTGCTTGTGGTGTTAATATTTGAATTTGAATCCTTGATTTCAAAAAGAAGCAATGATTACCTTGACGTTCTCAATGATGAAGTGGTGGCTACATCAACAAGAATGGCATGAAAAGCTTATATTACTTTTTTTATTTATTTTTTCTTTTGATGATAATTTAGATTGAGTTAATTCATTTTTATGTTTAATTAGTAGCTATATTTTGAGTTACCACTTAACTATCTCTTATTCTATTCATTTTTGCAAGCACAATAATAATGCTGACATGAACATTAGGGCTATTACTTGCAGGCACAATAATGTTGATATGACCCTGTTTAATTCTTTTTTGTTCAGATTCAATACAAGTGGATATGAACCTATAAATATCTTTTAGTTTTTTTTTTTTGTTAAAGACAATATGATTCAGCTAGATGTTGATATAAACAATTGTTAATTTAGGAAAAGGATTTTTATATGAACCTATTTAGATATTTGTTTTTCTGGTTCAGATTGAATACGTTGATAAATATTCACATTAATGCCAATATATTTTGTAACCTTAAATGTGTTGGTAGTCTTTTATAAAAGAGAGAATTTTTGTTACTCTTTTGGATTAAATACAACAAATGTCTACTATGGGAAGTTGTCAAAATTACCATGTTACAGTGTGGTGTAGTAAAAGTGTACAATGCAGCCTTTTACCATTGCTTGAAGATTATTGCCTATTGATTAAGTTGTTAAGTGGTTTTATGGGTTGAATAGCATTGTGATTTGATGTTTAATAATGCAACAATAGTGTCACTAGCCAAAAGGACTGCATTCGGTAGTTGAATCTTGGCCATTAATGAAAGATGGTACAAGTACTTGGATACATTACATATGAATACCTGAAAGATGGTAAGCTAAATACAGACTTAACCATCTCTATAAATTATGGATTAACAAATGATAAATATACTAGTAGTCTAGTAGCATGCTACAACATTAAAAGGAATCAATTAATATTACATGTACTTACAAATATTGGCAATACTCAATTTTAAATCCCCTACATTGATTAGTAAACAATATGGATATAAATTTGTAGTTACAACCAAGTCTCAGACCTTCTTACAAATTAGTTATCCACTTTTGGTTTTCACTTCCAAGGTAGGATTTAAACTTTACATTATATTAATGATATTCCTTTTGCTTAGCAAAAAAAAAATGACAAATTGTTAAAATAATAATCACTTGGGATTGATTTGGGAACTAATAAACATTATTTAATTTTTGTGATTACACTGGAAAGCCTTTAAATGGCTTCACAAATCAAAAACAAAAATTGTATTCATTTGCCTATAAATGCCTTTACAAATTAGAACAAAAAGATAATCAAAGCTGCATAAATCCTCATCTAAGTACTTGATCTTTGACTGCCTTTTTGTGTATTTGGCAACTTCCCAAGATTTTCTACTTAAGCTATTACTCCACAATGTTGCTTACATTGATTGCATTGTGGGTTGATATGCAAAACACCTTAAAGTTTCAATGCATATTATGAACCTCAACATGACCCTGATTGCTTTGCTCATTCCCTTCTCATTTCTTTCGACACCCTAGAGTTCATCCTCTCGTAAGTAGTGAAAGCATTTGATGGTATATTGTGCCTACTAGATAACAACCTCAAATATGCCAAAAACTTGTCTAAAATGTAAATAAATAATTTTAGAAATATGTCAAAAAAAATATGTCTAAAATGCCATTCATTCCCATGCAGATCAATTGCAACCAATTCTTGCCATGGTGGTTACTGAGTCATATCCTGAACAGAACATGGAAAGTATGAAGTAAAGGACAACTAAATATGATCATAATCAAGTTTGTCTAATGACTTTCAGAAAGATAAAAATTACTAACCAATGGAGGCAAACAATCATCTGCATGTCTTCGAAGAACGAAGAAACCTCCATGAGTGCTAGTATCGAAAGTAGTGAGTATCTTGCTTGCAAAATGAATGGACTGTACACCTTGGAGGTTCAGGTAGAGGATCATTGGGGTTTTGTCACCTCACTTTGCTAAACCAACAAGACACAGAAAAATAAATAAAATGATATATAAAATGAAAAACTAAATGGTTAAGAAACAATATGACTAGAAAATGAATTGAGAGATAATCAAAAAGAACATAAAATGTTTAAATATAATAACCATGTCAAACAATGAATAAGAGGCACTCACATATTCTTCAGGAAGTAAAATTCTTGGTGCATATACTTCATCTATTTCAGGTTCAGCCTATATGACTAAGATGAATTTAACCATAGAATAATGATCATAATAAAGCACAATGAATTTCCAAATCAAGACAAAAGTATCCAATAAGATTGCAAAAGAAAATCATGACCCACTCAAAGATGAACATTGACCACTTTACACAATATTTTAGAGGACAAATTAAAGGAAGCATTTGTTGCTCCAATCCCTGATTCATAAATGTCTTGAGCTATAAAATAAAAAAGCATATGTAAGATAAAACAAAACTTGACAATACAACAAAAAGCATATTGTGCTCAAGCTTAACACAAAAAAAAGTTAGGAATTAATTATGGATCAAAGTTACTTATAAATTATGATTTGAAATGCTATCATGAAAGAATATGTTTCATGAAATGTAATAATCAAAAGTATAAGCATAAACAGTTCAATAGAGTACAAAACTTAGATGATGCATACAAAAATAAATGTGACCAGACACAACTCGTAAAGATTTAAAACTCAACAACCAATACACCACAAAAGACATCTCCCACCAAAAAGTAAGCTAGGTCAAGAACAAACAATTAAGCTAGTATCCAAAACATGGTCTAGACTCTAAGCAAGATAAAAGAAAAGTAGCACAAGCATCTCACTACAATTAACGTCAGAAATTAAGAGCACGTGCCCATGCAACTTGTACCTATTTCATATGACCTTATGAGAAGTAACAAACTCCCTCCTCTTCATGTGAAAGAGTGACAAGGGTTCTAGCACAGGCATGCCACAATTCCTTATATAAAGCATTATTGGTTGCACCTATAAAATAAAACACCACAACACATGAATAGGTCATGATGACACAAATAACAAAAAATAAAGAGAAATATAGCACAATCACTAAAAGGGCTTATATGTTTCTAGATATTTAGAAAAAAAATTGTTAAAACTATTTAGTGGGTCGTTATTGTAATATCCCAAGTTTTTTACCCTTGGAAGAGAACCATGGCCAAGTGCCTTATACCCTGCTAAAGGACAAGTACTTGTTAGCCGCTAAAGCTTGTACTATTACAAGCCTGTATAGGTGCATGCATATGCATGTTTGGTTTAGTATTTCTACAAGCTTGATTAACCATGTTTTCAGGAAATATAAAAGGAGTTTCCCAAGGGTCCTAATTGCCTTTCTTATATCTTCTTAAATTCTAAACTAGCTATTTTAGTTCCAAGTATTACACTTAATTATAAGGGCTTTTCTCTTAAAGATCTCTATGCCTTTTTAATTAATGTTTATTATATACAAAAAAATAATCCATGGTTGAGAGAAATATATCATAATGGCTTTAAGCTGTTAAGCTTTAGTTTTGCTAAATTAATGATATATTCTTGTGATTAAAATGGTGATATACCATTTTATAACTACTTTCATTATATTGAATTATGTAGAATGAATTTAGCTTTCAAAATTACAACTTTCGTTATGAGTATTCTTTTAAGTCAGAAATATTGTTGTGGTATGCTACAACTACTATAACAATTATTTTATGGCATATAAATTATACATATACCTTTTTCCTATATTTTATGATGGTTATTTGAACTTTGAACTAAGTTATTTATCTTGGAAGTGCTTCTCTAAATTAAATTATCCTTTTCCAACTATACAAATATTGCTATAACAACTTAATTTATGAGTTTAAGTATGAATATGTATATATGTACACACACACACACACACACACACATATACTATATATATGTCTGCATACATGTGTATGTGTGTGTGTGTGTATAATAGTATATACATACACACACACACACACACACACACACATATGTATAGAGAGAGAGAGAGAAAAAAAAGATAGAGGGGATGTGGTGGCGTAGTGGAGATTAAGAGGAAGGGGGAAAAATGAGAGTGAGAGGGGAGTTTCGCATGAAGGAAAAAAAAAATAGAAGGGGGCTGGTGTAACACCTATTCATATTAATTTAGTTATTAAGTTTAAGTAAATAAAAATGTATGTAAAATTTTTTTCACTTTTAAAAGAAATTCCAAACTTAACAGAATTTAAAAATGGTAATAAAAGATGAAAGATAAGACTGTATATACATATATATCATAAAACTGTACATCATGGATTGATAATACAAAAAAACTAAAAAAAATACATCAAAAGATCATATATAGAGCAATGTTCATCTACCTTATCCCTCATACAAAAAGAAAAAAAATACTATAGGTTTTCAGGTCCTCCCCTATTTAGATGTCCTTTAACTCATACTCAGCATCACGGGGCGCTAATTTCATCTTCAATAATCACGATCAATCATACACAGAAGAAAATAATGGAGTGAGGTATTTTGTTCTAAAATCACTTTTACATGTATGGTAGGAAATCTACCATAAAATAAAGATAAAACACAGTTGATAACAAAAGGGATCCGAAGGTCATTCTAGGTTGTATCAGACTACCCTTGACTAAGTATTGATCCATACTTTTCATTAATGGGTAATAGTTCTCAACAGAACTTGGGAAGTGATTGAGAGTACATATACCTCTCTCAACATCATCACGTGGTACAGTCCTCATTATCATTGAGGAAAATAACAGTTAAGATATCCATTTATAGGGTTATACTCTCAAACCAATCCTGGAATGCTAAGCTGTTGTCGTGGTTATCGAGCTTAGTCAGGCGAATATCTCGACTCAAGGGCGCTACCTTGGCCATTAGGACCTTCACCACTCAATGCCTACTCTCAAGACCTCCGCAAATAGGTCCCTGTCTTTCCTTCCTTAGCGAACCAAACTGTAGCTTCCCTAGTAGGGTGCCATGCCACTGCATGTCACTTTACATTACTCACTAAACTATCAATTCCTAACTTTTCAAGCAAAGGTATCCTTGCTCTCATTTAATTTGAGCACCAGTACAATCAACATTTCTGCCTTATTTTGCAGAAATTGCACAATACCAAAATTTTAACAAAATAACAATTTAGTAATCATATAAAATTTTAGCAGAATAATGACATAGTAATTATAATTTATTACTAAAATTTTGGCAGAATAACAACTAAATAAATACATTTTAATTTTCTAAATTTGAGCAGAGTAACAGCTTAGCAAATGCATTTTGATTTTCTAAAATTGAATACAGTAACAGCTTAGCAAGTATAATTTAATAATTTAAATTTGAGCAGAGTAGCAATTTAATGACAATTATTTAATAATCTAAATTTGAGCAAAGTAATAACTTAGCAAAAATTAAAGTTTAACATTAAACAATAATAACAATCATAAAACTTAAACCTAAACGGGTTTAGGGGAAAACTCTTTCCTATCAACATGCAAAGTGACAATAATTTAGAACTAACCCCACTCCCCCCATTCCCTCTAAGGTGGCTGATGAAGAGGATGGAATTGTTGAGGCAAAGCTCCTAAGAAAAGAACTATGCATAAAAGCAAAGTAAAAGAAAAAAATTTCTAGAGAGAGAAGCTCTCTAAGAATTTGGTAGCTTGAGAGAGTGGAGAATGTGTGAAAAATGACCAAGAATGAGAGGTATTTATCAAAGAGATTATTAGGCGACACGGTGTACCTTCTAGTATAATCTCTGATAGGGATCCACATTTTACTTCTAGGTTTTGGGATAGTTTGCAACGAGCCTTAGGGACTAGGATTAGACTTAGTTTAGCCTATCACCCTCAAACAGATGGACAGTCTGAAAGGACTATCCAATCCCTAAAAGATCTATTAGGAGCCTGTGTTTTGGAGCAGACAGGTAATTGGGATCAATTTTTACCACTGATTGAGTTTACCTATAACAATAGTTTCCACTTTAGCATTGGAATAGCTCCATATGAGGCTTTGTATGGAAGAAAATGTAGAACTCCATTATGTTGGTATGAGATAGGAGAACCTCTAATCTTAGGACCTAAGATAGTTCAACAAGCCTCTGATAAGATAAAAATGATTAGGGAAAATATGAAGATATCACAGGACAGGCAGAAAAGTTACTTTAACAGAAGGAGAAAACACCTTGAATTTCAAGAAGGGGAACATGTGTTCTTGAAAGTTACACCAATAACTGGGGTTGGCAGAGCCCTTAAATCTAAAAAGCTTTCTCCTAAATTCATTGGTCCTTATCAAATCCGTAAGTGAATTTGTCCCGTCGCTTATCAAATTGCTTTACCTCCAAATCTTTATAACCTTCATAATGTATTCCATGTCTCTCAACTCCGAAAATACATTTCCGATCCTTCTCATGTAATTGAACCTGACATAGTACAATTAAAGGAAAACCTCACTTATGATGTATTTCCTATAAGAATTGAGGATCGTAGGATTAAACAACTTCGAGGAAAAGAGATACCTTTGGTAAAGATTATTTGGAGTCAACAAGACGACGAAAATGCTACATGGGAACTAGAAAGCAACATGTGAGAATTGTATCCTCAACTTTTCTCAGGTTAGTAAATTTTGGGGACGAAATTCCTAAAAGGAGGGGAGTAATGTAACACCCTCACTTTTACTTAATTAATTGTTTTATTTATTTATTTATTCTATATTTAATTCTAAAAAAAATTTGGGAAGGAATCTAAAAATTCTTATCCCCACGGTTAAACTCAGAATATCAAAAACTATCTAATCGTGATTTTTAATAATTTTTCCGAACCGAAGTCTGGAGAAATTAGGAAATGACGATTTTGTCCTTATTTGTCAATATTAAGGGCTGACATGAGAAAAATATTCAATTGATATTAAAATGTCAAATTGAGTTTAAAATCATGTCATATGTATTAAAATATAATTTTAGGAATTTTCTGAGAACTTTATGAAATTCTTGTACAAAATGACCAAAATACCCTTAATTGTCGAATAACCAATTCATATTGGTTTGACATACAAAAATCGTGAAAATAATATTTTTAGTACATTTCTAGGTAAAATATATAATTTTATAATTTTCATAAAAATTTGAGCATTTATTGAATTAAAATAGATTTAATATGAATTTTCTAAGCTTAAAATATACAAAATATACATATATAATTCGAAAAAAATAATAAAAAATTAAAATTTATTTTTAGAAATTATTTTGATGAAAAATATTACATTTGTTCAGATTTATGTTTAAATTAATTATTTTGATATTAAAAGTTCTTTTTTTTCAAGTTTAGGCGATTTTATCAGTACCGATTAACTTAATTACAGGTAAAATTTACACTGGAATTGTTTGGGACAGCTGGTGTTACACGTTTAAATCTAGTGGACTGATTCACTACTCTACTTTTGTGCATGTGTCCCTAAATGGATTAAAAAGAAAAATAAAATTTGAATTATTACATAATATATGATGTAATCAAGGTGGACACCTAAATCCTTTTTTTTTTATATATATATATAAATAGCTATGACCTTGAACTGAAATTCTCATTCTTCTTCTCCTAAAATCACCGTGAGTCTTCATAGAGAATTCCTCTCCCTTTAGAAAAAATTTCTTATACTTTGTTTTATGCTAAAATTCTACTAGTTTTCTAATAACTAGTAAAAATCCTCTTCCTAGGAGCTCTGCACCAACAACTTCACCAATTCTTTGAGGTAATGGGGGAAGTGGGGTTGGTTCTAAATTTCAATTACTTTGCATGTTGGTAGGAAGGGTTTTTCCCTAAACCCGTTTAGGCTTTAGTTTTATTATTAATATTATTGTTATATTGTTTGATGTTAAACTTTAATTTTTGGTAAGTTATTTTGCTCAAATTCAAATTATTAAATTATACCAAGCTATTACTCTGCTCAATTTTAGAAAATTAAAATACACTTGCTAAGCTGTTATTATGCTCATTTTTAGAAAATTAAAATGCATTTGCTAAGATGTTACTCTGCTCAATTTTAGATAATTAAAATACTCTTATTAAGTAATTATGTTGCTCAATTTTAGACAACTATAGTATAATTATTAAATTGTTATACTACTCAAATTCAAACAACTATAGTACATTATTAAGCTGTTATGCTATCCAACTTTAAATAAAATATTTTTAGCTGTTATAATATATAATTAAATTGTTATATTGTCAAATTTTAGTAATACTCAATTAGTTTAGTAAAATTAGTAGACGAAATAAACTATAAATCTCATAATATGAAATTGGGTACAAAAATTATTTTATGAGCTATTTATGAATTTATTTTTAGAAAATTATTGTAGAAATTTCAGTTTAAGTTTTTATCGTTCAAGTAAGGTCTAGACACACTAATAAACCATCTGTAAAAATTTCATAAATTTTAAAGCTTATTTAGTATTTCTAATTATGCTCTATAAGTGCCTGTGGACACATTTTTCTTAGAAATACTAAATTTCAAAAATTTTTGAAAAAGTTCTAAAAATTCATGATAAAATTCTAATTATTTTTCTAAGTTTAAAATTTATTTTTATGAAAATTTTTGACCATTTTATGATTTATTTCTTAATTATCAGTCTTTATTTTAATTTGTATATCTTTATTTTTATTGAATTATTGCTTATGTGAATGATATGTATGGATCAAATCTTTGTAAAATAAGACAGAGATATTAGTAGAAATTGTACTGGTGCTCAAATTTTTGAGACCAGAGTGAACCTTTAGAAATTAATATATTAGTGAGTAATGTAAAGCAAGGGACATGCAGTGGCATGACACCCTGTTAGGGAAGCTACAATTTGGTACGCTGAGGAATAAAAGGCAGGGGACCCATTTGGGGAGGTCTCAAGGGTAGGCATCGAGTGGTGAAAGTCCTAATAGCTAGGGTAACGCTCGTGAGCTGGGATATTCATCTGACCAAGCATGATAACCCCGACTACTGCTCAACATTCCGGGATTGGTTTGAGAGTATATATCTATAAATAGACGTCTTGACTGATATTTGTTCCTCATTGATGATGAGGACTGTACCACGTGATGATGTTGATGAGGTATATGTACTCCCAATCACTTCCCAGGTTCTGTTGAGAACTATTACTCACTGATGGGAAGTATGGATCCATACTAAGTCAAGGGTAGTGTAGTATAACTTAGAATAAATCCTAGGTTCCCTTCGTTAATTGTATTTAAATTCCTACCATACATGTGAAAGTGATTTAGAACAAATCACCTCACTCCATTATTTTTGTTATGCATGTTCAATCGTGATTGTTGAAGATGACAACAATGCCTGATGTTGCTGAGGACGAGTCAGAGGATATTCCTCCAGTTTTGAAGACCTAGTTTATAATATCTTCTTAAGGGATATGGTAGATAAATACTGCTCTGTATAAGATCTCTTTTTATGTATATATTGGGTAAGGTAGTATATGTCTTTTAATGTACTTTCGTTTTCTCATTGACTATTATGTATTACTCAAACCATGATGTATAGTTGGATATATATATATATACCTAAGCAATTTTTATCATTTCACTTCTATTTCTAAATTCTGTTTTTCTATTGTTAAAAATAAAATAAAAAATTTACTTACATTTTCATCAACTTAAATTAATATGAATTATATTTAAAGTTAAAGGAGTGTTACAAGTTATGCAGACCAAACGTTGCCGACGCTTATTAGCGTCGGCTTGGCCTTCACTTAAGTCGACACAAAATTGTGAACATTGAACCAAAAAAACACTGCCATTGTTGGCAATGTTCTCCCTTTTCTCACAAACCACCACCCACATCTACCAAACCTTACACTGCCACTACATGCTGCCACCCACACCCACCAAATCTCAAACCGCCACTATATAGAACTACCACCACTTGCAAAAGCAAAACATCAATAAGAAAAAAAACCACCGCCACCACCATCGCACAGAGCCACCACCACCCCAAACCTCAAAAAGCCATTGTCACCGCCGTCCATATCCGTTGTCAATATCCACTGCCTCCAAAGCCACCTACAACACATAGAAAAGAAAATCATCAATAAGTGAAAGAAAGGAAAAGAAACGAGGAAGGGGAAGGGGGAAGGGGGAGAAGGCGGCTTGCAAAGTGATAAAATAGGCAATATAAGTGACTTTCAGGCCAACATTAATAATTCTTTTTTTAATATAAGTTAGCGTCGGCTAAACCGATACTAATAATTTTTTTTAATATTAGTAGCATCGGCCATGGCCGTCACTTATTTTTAAATTTTAAAAAAGCTAGGAAGCGGGAGTACTTTTAAGTTTTTGCGCTTAGAAATAATTTTCAAAAATTATTAGTTATCATCGGCCTAATAATTCTTTTTTTTTTTTAACGTTGCTAGCATTGGCCATGGTCGACACAATCTAAAAAAGAAAAAATAAATATATTAAAACATTACGAAAAGCAATTAGTGACATTTGAGCATCGGTTAACCGACACTATTTAGTGTCAGTGTTTAGGCAACTAGCTGATGCTAATTTAAGCTTTTCTTGTAGTGAAAGTAACACCATGGTAAGGCATAAGTCATCAGTTCAAATTCGATAAGGGGCTTTTTACGTTTTTCAGAAAAAAAAAACAATTAGTAGTATTTATATTTTAAAGAACAATAGAAATATTGTTGATATTTGGAAAAAGTTTCTATTTGTAAAAAATGAAGTAATCATAGAATTTCATTAGAAAACAGAATTATGAATTCAAATTCTAAGAAGTTATCATTATCATTCTAATGAATTCAAAAATAATAAAGAAAGTAATTATATATAAGTGCAACCAGCCCCTTTTCTTTTTTATTTTTCCTTCACGTGAAACCCCCCTCTCACTCTCGTCTTTCCCCTTCCTCTTAATCTCCACTACACCACCACATCCCCTCTACTCTTTTCTTCCTCTTCTTCCCCACCACGAGTCCATGAGCAAGCCACCACCACCACTAGCCCCTACCACCACATTGCCTTCTTCTTTCTCCTTTTCCTTCCCCACCACATGTCCTCATATCCTTCAACCTCTTTAACCAAACTACCACCAACCACCATTTTCAGCACCACTACAAGGCCACTTGGAGCTCACCCCATCACCATGAGCTACCATTCTTCTCTTGCCCTCCATGAACCCCAGCTTTCCACCACCTCAAACCACCACCACACCCACTTCCACGAGATGTCCCAACTTCTTTGCATGTGAGATTTTCTATGCCGTTCCCAAAATTGAGTTTGAACCAAGCTCAAAGAAGTGCTTTGAGCTCACCTATAAAGCTTGGACCATATTAGAATAGCTATCTCGGAGCATGGAAACAGCAGTAAGTCAAAGTAGCAAAACCCCTCTCTTTCTCTTTTAACGTGCTTTGCAAGCCTTGCATATGGACCTTCAGACCTTTGAATGCTACATGTAATGGCATTTTTATGATCTATGCATTATGAGCTTCATTTTGATAGTTCTTGATCGCCAATTCAACAACTGAGGAGAAAACGATGTTGATCTCAAGATTGAAGGGCGAAAAAGAACTAGATACGTGACTACAACCGGGATTGCAACTAGCGAACCTCTTACCACCCGAGGTAAGAGGGTAGTGAGATAACCTACTTGAAGTAGGTATGTAGAGTCATTTAGGAGCACCTCACTCTTGACAACTTATAGATCCGAGTAGTTAAAACTACATCTTTTTGCCTTTTGATGCCTTGTGTTGTGATTTGATGAATAAGCATTAGTTGCTATTTTGTATGTATTGAGTAGAGCCATGGGGATTTGTAAGAAATCTCAAAGTACTACAGAGCTATAAGGTAAGGTAGTCCCTACAGCTACTCTACAAGCCACACTTTAAAGGTTAAGAAACACTGTGTGATTCATGTATGTGTGTTTGCTGATTTTTTCCTATTTTGTGCCCTCGTTTCAAACAATTTTTGTAGCCAATCCTTAAGGAACCAACCTTAATCTTTTGCAATCCTACAACTCTGAGTGTCTACTTTCAAACCCTTTTGGTCCCATATTTTTCTTTGGTTCGTAGAATATTTGTCGAATATTTTGGCAAGACAGGTTCAGCCTGTCTAGGTGTAAGGAAAATTTGGATGTTGGGACTATTTGTGTCCATTTATGAAGGCTAAGGTGCCAAATCTATTTTGGGATTGATTTCCCTATGTCCATACACTTTAAATGGGCTAGTTTTGCCTATGGCACCATGTTAAGCCTTGCTTAAGGCTATGCAAAGTTAGAAGTCTTAAACTATGATAACTTAATGGTTGGAGTTTCTTGGAAAGCACCTGTCTTGTGTTTGGAAGCCTCGTGTAAGCTATCTTGTGGGAGTTACTGAAAATTCTTTGGTGGGCATCTAGCGTTACGTGTCTTTTTCTAATCTTTTTGGTCCTATAATTTTTAGTGCCTCCTAGAATATTTAGTGAATTTCCTACTGAGGTATGTCAAATGTATTTGAAGTGCATGACAACTTGGTGTCTAGTGGCTATTTTCATTAGCTTAAGAGGTGAAATGGTGGAATAATGTATTGCGTTTGTTTTTCCTATTTTCTTACACCTTAAAGGTGACTATATTTGATCTTGCCCAAGCCCCTATCCTTGTCTGAGCCTAGGACAAAATGGAAGTCCAAGCTAAGTCATAAAGAGATGCTAAAATTCTGCCTTACATAAAGCGTGCATTGTTTCTAAAACTGGTATTGAAGTAGGAATAATTTGGCCAAAACTTTCGGTAGTCTTGTAGCCTCGTGTTAGCTTTCAAATGAAACTAGTCCCACTTCAGTTGGAGGTCTATGTGATTTTTAGTGAATTTATGAATAATGCTAGTTTTGTGACAAAATTTGCTAAGCAGCTGATTGTTTTTGGAGTTTAAATGCTCTTACATGATATGTGTGCTATTAGTAATGCCTTCCCTGTGATATCTTGGTGTACATTATGCTTAGTTATTGTCTCTAGATGATTCATGTCTTGTGTGAGTAAACGCAAACTCAAAATGCATGATCTATTTTGTGTGCACTACCAATGATGCTATGTTTATGTTTAAAGGCATTGCCAAATGTGGATGAATTATATATGTGAATCATGATGAATTAATTACTACGTGTTTCGAGTATGTAAGAATCTAATATGAATGCCAATGACTGTGACTAGATGTTTGAATCTTAAATGTTGTAGTGTTTTCCTTGCTATGGTCATTTGTAAGAGACAGTGAATTGTGTCTATGACAGTTGGCTTTACCCTAATTGTGTAATATAGAATAATGATATGAAACTACCCAAGATAATAAGGGAGATGGTGCTAATTTGCCGATGTCTGTACTAAACTTAGTTTCTGATTGGACCCTGATGCCATTGTGGCTATATTTTTTTGAAATGAATCGTAAGGATTCTAAATCGTTTTGAGAAAGCCCTTTTTGATTTTTGGCCAAAATTTCATGCTTATAAATCTAGATACTTTCCTCCCTTAACTTGGTTATCTCAAAAACTCATTCCTGATGCTTCTTATCTAAACTTGGTTTGATTTTGATTTACATTTCATAAAGCTACCTTTTAAGGAGGTTGATGTCTAGACTTATGTGTAAAGTCCAAATGTCCCTCATATATCTTGACATACTTCTATTTTGTGGATTTTATCTCTAAAATGAGTTTTTGAACCAAAATTTCTCCTCGAATCGCCTGTTATGATCAAATGACTCTTCCTATCTTTTACATGCCTGAAAATGAATTTACAAGTATGATTGCTATTTGGGGTTAAGGAAAATGATTCTGAAAATAGGGTTTTCCTTATAAGAAGGTACATGGGCTTTTCTCTATAAAATCTATCTTCGCTCCTCTTATCTCAACATTTGATAAAGGGAATGACTTAATAATTCATTATGCATCATGGCATCTCTGATTCATTGCTACCCCTTTAAGGAGCTCAATCCTATATGGATTCCTAAGCCCAAAGAGCAAAAAGCCTCATATACAGGTTCGCCGTCCCATAGGGACTACTATATGGTGCACATTTTGACTGGATCCTTTAAAACACCCATAGGGTGAAATCACTTTGTACAGAGTTCGCAATATTGCCTAATACGGGGTTCACAACACCATAATATCTAGGTACGGGTACCCTCATGCATCATGTGCACTAAATGAAAGATGTAGTAACTGACTAGATAGTTGGTCATGCACTGCATGCATCTTGAATGACTAACCTTTGATGAATCTTAGTTGTGATATGATTGTGCTCATGATGCTATTACTTCTTAGCCTGATTGTATGATTGCCTGATTGTTGTACTCTGTGGCTATTACCTTAGTTTGTATACTTGTGTTACCATGGCTTAAACATGCTAGGCACTATGAAAAGTTATATATGTGACTATGTTTGTTAGATCTGGATAGACATATGATTAGACTAAGGGATTATGTTTTATGCTAGCATGTCTATATCATTATGGGTGTCTGGTATAATACTAAATTATTAGTGGTTGTAGTGCTGCCCAGGTTATAATTGTGTTTATGTATTTGTGTGGGCTATTGCCAATTAAAGTGACATTCCCCCTGAGCTTGTTGTGCTACGCTTTCTTGATATACACTTCCATGTCTGTTTATCTCACCCTTTTTGTTTTGTTTCTTGGATATGGCCTTACTTGTCACTAAATAGATGGATGATGGGCAATGCCTTTTCTTGAGCAACTTGGGAGATGTTAGGAAAGCAAAACATGGTAAGCAAGAATATGGAGCTACCTACGAGGATACCTTACCAGATGAAGTCATCCACATACAGGAAGCTATTGGTAGCAATGTCCTTAAGATTGTTTCATTTGTAGTAGAAGGGGTGTTTCCCTTGATGTATAATGACCATTATATGTACCAGTTTAAAGCCCTAGTCAGTAATCACAGGGTAGTATTGCCTCCTGTTGTGACTACCCAAGTGACTACATCGATGACGGGCTTCATTCCTTGGAAACCTCATGTACCCCCAAATCTTAGACCCAAGGAACCTAAGATGATAATGACTGCTAAGAAGCCGACTATTCCCCATAGGACTACCTCCTCTAAGACTGCTAGTCTCAAAGGAGTATTTAAAGACAACATTGAGGCCGTAGCTTAGACAAGAGCTGACTAAGATAGTAGTAAGAGTGATGGGGACTCTCCTAGTGACTCCCCTATTGTCAATGACGCTAGCATGTCCTATCATGTGGGTCAAGGTGGTCACCCTCCTAGCCAGCAAGGCTAGTGGTGAGGGTTAGTAGTCCTGGTGGATTAGGTAAGCTAGTGGTGTCATTATGTTGCATTCTATTGTCATTGTTGCGATAGGATAGACTAGATTCATTTGGATGACTATATCTTTATTTTTTGATATGTACCCCTAGAATTTGTGAACCTGTTATAACTTATTTTCTATTTGGATTCATGTGTGGAACCTGTATTGAGATGTTTTTAAGATTTCTAGATTCCTCTCCTCAATACCCAGTATACAATTGCTATCAAGTACTGAAGGATAAGAGCTTCAAGATTTTAAAGTATTTACTTTATGATTTACTTTATTGAACTTTATACTCGCCAGCATGACAAGCTAATTTATATTGTACGTGTATATATATAAATCATTTATCAAGTACCTGTGAACATGGTCATTATACATTACCAATCCTTTGTGTTTTCCTTCACACAAGGGTATCATGAATTGTTTTCTATTAACGGGGTCCATATTTTACAAAATAATAGCACAGGTTTACATCAAATGCGAAAAATTTACTCGTGTTTTCACCAACTTAAAGTAAACAAGGTTTTATTTTCCTAATCCTAAATGGATACTAGTTAAGTTCTAATCCCAACAAGATGAAACCTTACAATTGTGATTTAGATACATAAGGGTGCACGAATAGGGTTTCGATTTTGAACCCCAAATAAGAGAAGCAAAAGCATAAATGTTCCCCAAAATACACCTTAAACGATCCAGTATTGTAGGGTTACATAGGGGTTTTCAACCATTAATCAACGTTGTGTCGGTTAAAACACGAAGGGGTGAACGATGAATTGACGTCGATGTTGCCGTTCGTGAGGTAAAGCTTCAACGACATGAGAAAGAAGCCTCCAACGATTATTCAATGAAAATGGCATTGTGGCCTCTAGTTTTGTGATTTAATAAAAAAAATTAAAATTAAATTAAAAAATCAAAATAGATACAAACAGGGAAAGCTAGTTACCAAGTAAAGAGTTTTAGAAAGTGGGTAACGTGGCCCAATAATTGAGAGTGTGGTTAAAGGAGTCTGTTAGTAAGTGTGACCCTAACATTCCTCATGTTTTATATAACATTGGTTATACATGGATATTATATGGCGATATGAAATTGCAACATTCTACTATATCCATAGACACTTTTTCACAGGATGCTACTTCTTTTTTAAAAAAAATAACATTACTTTTCTAAGATAATGTTTTAGTCAAAACATATGACTGGAACAAGGGGTAGTAAGATGCTCAAAAGGAGGCTATTCATAGGATGAGATACGATGAATTTATCTTTATTTTATTTGACTTACAATTTTGATAAAATTATTTATTTATATTTAAATTTGATTTAATTAAGATTCAATAATAGATAAAATAAGATTTAGTCAACTTAACTTATTAATATAATATATTAATTTTAATATTATATGCATAGCCAAATCATAAATTAAAGAAGTATAAAATTAAAATCAAAATATATTTTACAATATATATTTCAAACAAATAATATCATATTATACAAAGTAATATTCATTAAGTTAAAAAAAATCTTATTATTAATACATAATTATTAAAAGGAATTAAATTTTAAAATAACATAGGACATTGAGTTTGATTGGAACAATTGATCCAAATTATAACTCAAACCCATCCTCATAATACATCATCTAATTTTTAAAAATTAAACCTACCAAAATTAATTCTAAATCAGGTCAAGTTAGTGATGAGATAAAATAGATCATGAACACCTCTTACTGTAAAAAATATATTTTATTGGCTGTTTATTTTTGGCGATCACAATCAATTGAAAAAAAAATTGTAATTTTTTATGCATAATATCACCACCACAAATGGATACACTTTTTGACTATTTTTTTTTCCTTTAGTGGTTAGAAACTACTATAATGTTTTAAATAATTTTTAGTTTTTATTTTCCCCTTTTCACATCGTCCCTTATTTTGTGTCACCTAGTAATTTTGTTGGGACCAAGAATACAATCAATCAAGTTAAATAGTTTTAAAATTAAAGAGGAAATTATGAAAATAAATTATTAAAATTAAGATACATCATTGTTATTAATATGATGGTTTAAAATTCAAAATTTAAAATTCTAATTTAAATTAATATTAATTAATATTACAATAATCTTAAAAGAGAAAACATGACATGCACTAACAGTATAAAGTAGTTTTACACTGTCATTTAATCACAAACTACAATTTATTGTAAGTTTGTTGACTTTTATAATAAATACTTTAAAAGTCATATTAACGGTGAATTCTAATTGGTTGACAATGTAAAACTTTTACACTGACAGTGCATGACCATTAAACTCATCTTAAAATTTAATTTATTTAAAAAAGATATTTCTACTTAATATAACATATCCTTGAGGAGGAGTGAGGACTTCGGTTTGATTCATGCAGAACACATCTTTAGATAAAGGCAATGAGCTTTAAGTGTGACTAAGTCCTACATCAATGATCAGTCTCATAGCTAGCTTAAAAGATTGAAGCTTGTGAGCATACCACAAAGTTCCACTGAAAAGTCAAAGGCCTTAATTCGGTAGTTACAAAAAAATAAAATTTAAATTAAATAAAAGTTAATATTAAATTTAAAAAATAATATTTGAAAAGAATATAAATTATGAATAAAAAATAAATACTTAAATAATTTTTTTGTCCCTATAAAATAAAAAGTTTTTACTTTTAGTCCTTTATTTTTTTTTATTTTTGTCCCTATAGTATTTTTTTGTTTTATTTGGTCCCTGGCGTTAGGTTTGTTAGTCAAATCTAATAGAGAGACCAAAAGAAAAAGGCAGAAAATTATAAGGACCAAAAATTAAGAGGAACAAAACAAAAACAACCAAAATTAAGAGGATCAAATGAAAATAATCTTATATTTCAAGCACTAAACAATTATTTAAACCAAATTTATAAAAATAAAACCTTGAAACATTGTAAATATGCATTGATGGGGAGCAAATAAATTAAACTTACAACAAATGTATTAGTTATCAGCAAAAAATATTGCTAAAATTAAACCTTAAACATATAACTTCGTAGAAGTCATGCAATGATGCAATCACCTTCAAGTTATAAAGCAAATATAACAAATGGAGAGCAACAAAAGTGAAACATATAACAACACAAAGGTATCAACATGAATGGTAGCAAACGAGCGTGGAATAATAAAGAACACAGAAGAAGGATGTACGATGTTATTATTATGAGCAAATTACAATAGCATCGTGCACCCCCTAAAGTTTCTTGATGTTGTACATGACCACATTCTTTTTTAACATTTACATCAACGCCCTTTACAAGAGTACACAATGTAATGTGTTTCTTAGGTAACACAGGATGTCAGTATAATATATAAAGAGTGTCAGTATAATATGTAAGGGGTGTTAGTGTAATGTTTTTTAAACAGTTAAGGGGTGTCATTATAATTTATAATTTTTTTGGCTGATCATTAGTGCATTCGTTGTAGGTTTAATTTTTTTGCTCCCCCTTAGTGTATTTGCAATGTTTGAAGGTTTAATTTTTATAAATTTGGTTTAAATAACTATTTAGTCTCTATAATATAAGATTATTTTCATTTTGATTCTCTTAATTTTTGGTCCCTATAATTTTTTACTTTTATCTTTTGGTTCCTCCGTTAGATATTGACAAACAAAATGAAACAAAAAAATATTATAGAAATAAAAATGAAAAAAATATATAAAAGACTAAAAGCAAAAAACCCCTATTTTATAGGCACCAAAAAGTTATTTAAGGAAAAAATAAAATACATAAAAATTAAAACTAAAATGTAAAATTAAAATGCTTATTATAAAAGAATTAAAGAAATTATATGATTTAAGGATAAGGATTGGTATTCTATAAAGAATATTTCGTGTTGCTGCAATTGTTTAACTTGGTTATTTACTTATACAAGATGTTATAACTCAATGTCAACGTAATTGTAATCACTTTTTATTTTTTTTATTTTTTAAGCCTAAGGAAAATATTTTGACAGCAAATAACATACATATATGTTCTACCAAAAAATAATATAACATCTATGCCTACGTAGTCGGTTAAGAATTTATGAACTTCGTAAGTAGGCGACCTGAAAAGCACAAAGAGGATGATTGCATTTGTCCCTCGAGCTTGTGGGAAAGTATTTATAAAGTTATTGAGAGATTTCACCCTTTTTAGGTCAAGATTTAAAATATAACTTTTGATAAGATGCTGTATGCTATGCGAATTCTAAACTGGGCCTAAACTATGATTAACGAAGTAATTATAAAAGCGTAATTGATTATAAACGTCTGTCATCTCCGATAGTATGTTTTTCTCGGCCGTCGTTACAATGTTTGTTATTATTATTATTATTATCATTATCATTATTATTATTATTATTTGAAGTCTACTATGTTTGTTACTATATTTTTAATTTTCATAAATTTTTCCAGTTTTAGTTTTAATACGTAGATAATTTTAAAACTCTTATATATTTCTTCCATTTTAAATTCTTCCTAGGTTGATTCGTTTATTACATTGTCTACTGTTTTTAAAATCGACCTAACAATTTTGGATGCATTAGCTAGTGACCACCTTGTTTTAATTATTAAATATATTAATTTTTTAATAGGTGAATGAAATAAGGTCAAATCACATAATTTTCAAATATTATATGGTTGTCCTTAAAATGAAACTTATTTCTCATTTACGCTTGCTCCGATCGTAGTTCACTTGCTTTGTTATCTAACTCAGTACAAAACCTACAACACTTCAATAGAATCATTGTTACAAGTAGGTACTTGACATTCTACTACTAATCCTTTTCTAACTTTCAACGTAAAATATCATTTACAATTGTGTTATTATAAACGTACACTCTATTTTTTCCCTCTCATTTTCATCTTATTTTCTTTCTATATCTTTCTTCTTTTTTCATCACATTTATTCCACTTATCAGATTTATCATTTTCTTTTTTTACCTTTTCTTTTTCTTTTTATCTCTGTCTTCCCTATACCCCATTTCACCCCAAAATTGAGTGTATGTTGAATATTTCCCTTTACAATTTTCACATCATTGTAGTCCTATTTTTGTGAGCTACACAACCACTACGGTTGAACATTTTTTGAAACAACAAAGTCTTTACACACATTTTTCAATAACTATTTTCTTAAATAATAATTAACCACGATGATCTTTGGAACTATTTTTCATCATACCCACATGTATCTACTTTCCATATGAACTTCACAAAAAGAATGGTTTTAGGTAAAAGGACTAGTCTGTGGGATATAAAATCCATCCTATATTTCATGTGTTCTCCTCACCTAGTTCCTCCCTTGATATCAATGTCAATGTCACATCTCATAAGTATCTCACATTAGCACTCCCCAACTAGAAATCTCACAATTTACACAAAACATGATTATTACTCTGCTCATTGTTAGGGCACCGCATCCAAGGTATTGTTCACTTTAATGCTTATGGGTCCCGCGTACGATTTTGTCCTTAAAATACACTTCAGTTAGTTAAGTGAGGAAGGTGTTTATAAACTACCATTGATCTCAATTCTTAAGTGATGTGAGACTTTTTTGGCTATTGGAACAATAGCCCCCCAGTCAAGGCCAAGGGGTTGGAGAGCCTAGCGGCCCATGTGTGTGTCCTAGGCCTTCCTTCTAGTGATAAAATCGTGAAGTCCGCGAGTGTCGAAGTGGACAATACCTTGAATGGAGTGATCCTAATAATGCAAGAAACTTGAGGTCGAAATAGAAACCAACAATGCATTCCAAACCCTTGATGAGAAATATAAGAAACAAATTGGTCCAAACGAAGGACATGACATAGTATGGGAAAGTTCAAATGCATGAGTCAGCTTACCTTTAACTCAAACAAGCAAATGTCAAAATTGAGTTCAACAACAAAGACAAAACATGCCATTTTGAGATATGTAATTACATGACAACAATTTTTGTATTCTTTGGGGTGGAAGGGGGGATTACTTCTTCTTTTTTTTGCATATGGAATTTATATGGACCACATGGAAGGGTCAAGTATGGTGACATTTTTATTTGATCTTTTCAATGACATGTTGATGGAATTATGACCTTTATTAATTGTTCATCTATTTAGTATTATTCATTATTTGAATTCATAACAGAATGAACTAAAATCTTTAACATAATTGAACCACAAAACTTGGTTACATACCACATCTCTCTTTTTAGACCAAAAATACATTTTCATTAAACCAAAAACAAATAGATCTAACCTAGTTATCTACTTTAACTTGAAACGTTGAACCACAAACCACTGGATCAATTAAATTAACCAAAACCCAAATCTATTATGTTGAACCACTTGATCAATGGTCCCAAAAACGACAATATCGTATGAAGTACGTAAACTAGATCATGTTCCATTGAATCACTGCATTAAACCAACCACATTGTCTTTAAACCAAAAATAATATTCATTTGTTACATTGAACAACTGGTCAAATTTGTCACATTGAACCAGGAAACATATCAAAACATACCAAAAATAGGTACATCATTCCAAAAGTCTAAAAACATATCAATAGCAGAAATCATGAAAGCTTCACTACGACATTTTTTAGTTTAGTAAACAACTAAACCATTATTGAAAGAAAAAAAATGTGGGAAGAATAAGTAACAATTTTTTAAGTGTTTTCTAAGTAGTCATTGCCTGTAGAATAGGCAACAATTTTTCTCACTTTAAGCCATAATATCAAAACAACTGTTGCCTAACCTGTGGGATTAGGCAACGATTTATAATTATTGTCTATTATTATTTTTAATGATTTTATGAATGATGCTCAATGATTATATTATTGTCTATTATATTATAATTATTGTCTAAGTAGTCCATGATTTTATAATTATTGTCTATAATAATAATAATAATAATAATAGTAATAATAATAGTAATAATAATAATAACCATTCTTATAACTTATAGGAATAATTTTTGTTGTTGTTTATGATAAATATTATGATTATATAACCATTTTTAAATCTTATAAAAACTATTTTTAGATATAATTTATGATAAATAAATAGATAGTAATTATTTTATTATTGTTTAAATAAATAAATTTTTGGGTAAAAACTATTGTATTTTGACAATAAACATAAGAACAATTTTTATTTGTTATTTTTAATAAATTATGTGGAGGTAACTATAACAAACCAATAAAAAAAGTTAATAGTTAAAACATAAAAAACCAGGAGTCTTAAATCATGAGGGTATTCATTTGCATATGCACGTGAGAAATAATTTGCCATTTTATTAAATTGTATAGGGTTCAATTAATTCTAACAAGAAAGTAAATAATTTCATTAATTAGGTGATAGAAAAGAGATAATTTTTTTTAATAAATAAACGGGAATAGTACTTTCGAACAAACAGTACTAATTAGCACTACTGTAAATTTTTACCACCCTAATATCTCGAGGGAAAAATATAAAATGTCTATCTAGCTAGGGCACAAAGTACAAATAGGTCAAGCCTCATACCTACCCTACCAATTATTATAGTTAATTATGGAAAATATGATAATTTAATGCCCTCGAGTTTAGTACATGAAGCAATGATCACAGCTAATACAACGGAAAGCCAAGTGCGTACTACTGTTACATAACTGTATGGGGTTTTATTTTATTTTTTAATTCAAATATTTTTTATAGTGTCGATTTTTTTTTCTCAAGCTTAATTTGAACAGAACTCTCTTAAAATAATAAATAGAAATAGGCCCTTTATGAATAATTTAATATTGATATGTTGAGACTTTTATGATTAACTAAAATCATGTATGCTAGTAAAAGAATTATGCATTTTACGTATGTAAGAATTAAATTTTATATTTTAATAGTCAATTAGTAATCAATATATATAATGTCTTAATTATTTTTCAAAATATTTTTTTTCAAACATGTTTAACCCTTAATAGTATCCCCACTACTTCTCAACGCAAGTGATTAATATATTGAGACCATCCTCGAAGCCATACTTGAAATAAATCATTCTTCAAATCGAGGAAATATATTAAAATTGGAATGTGTAAAACCTTCCATATTTCAGAATTCAGATAAAGTCGATATATACCTTTTTTGGTTCTGCTCAATGTGAATATACGCATTAAAAAATGATTATATTTGTATCCTACAAATTATACATTTTGTTTACTAAATATGCCACTAGTAGCTATAATCACCGTAGAAATTTCCTTCGTCCATACATTATTTCAACCAGCAATTAATATATTGGACTCAACCATGTCATGCATGACTATTATTATTATTGTTATTGTTATTATTATAACATTATTATTATTATTATTATAACATATATATCTAATTTTGGTAACAGACTTCTTATTTTGTCCTTTAGCATACCTTATGCTAAGGTTCATTTTATCTTAATGATATTCATTTTGCTTATTAAAAAAAACAAATATTAGTAACTCTAAGAGATTGATTGAGTGAAATAAGACGGGTTTCATATCCCACTGATAACATATTCAAATTTCTACTCATGTCTTTAAAGTAAGGTAAATGTAAGTTCTATATAGATGTACTTGAAATATACTTTATTAATTTTGAAAGCAAATGTGTCAAAACTTGAATTGAACTTTGCTTTTATTCTCTTTTTTGCACTGTTTTAGAGTAATATCCGCAGTACTTGTAATTACGAAGTCCCGTCATTAACTGCCTTTCATAGAAATAGTTTTGCCTTTATAAAGAATGAATAAATTTGTAAAGAGTTTAGAAAGGACAATTTCATTAGTGTTTTTTGGTGTTGTTTTAAATTAAGGAATCAATATATAGAATTTTTTTTTATTGAAATTTAAGTTAGAGTTGCATATTGAAAATCACATAGGAGTGTTTCCAATAAAAAAAATCTACTCTTGATTCCTTAGTTGGTGCATAAGGGTACTAGTTAGCATTTCTCTAATTAAAATTAGAATTTTATTTCGGTAATTCACGTAATAAAAGTTTGCATTAAAGGTCAATATAAATTATCGAGGTAGGATTTTAATTTTTATTAAAAAAAATAGCACCAAAAATACCTAAGTTTTCTCCTTTAAACAACTATAAAAGATATTAAATATAAAACTATAGAAGTTTTTGGCATAGTTGATTCGTGACAAAAAAATATATGGTATATAAGTAAAGGAAAACTATGTAATAATTGTGTTATATGATTAAAAATAAATTACGAGAAAAAACCCAGGTTCCTCTTCATTGATCTTCGAAAAACACCTCCTATAAAGAAGATTACATAAATAAAGAAACATATATAAAAGCTAAAGACAAACAGGAGTGGTATATCACCGTAGACAAAATAACAGAAACAATATACTATCCACCCTAGATGCCCCACATATGCTCCAAAACATGTATCCAACGGTTTTTCAAGCATGTAGGGTTTTATTTGAAAGAGTAATGCTATTTCCACAACAATCTCTCACAATATTTTTTTACGACATAAGAAATATAATAGCAAGAGATAAAGAGAAAACAAAAATGTTGTGAAAAACTATTGTAGAAATTGTGGAGAGAAATAGCATTATTCTATTTGAAAATACTACGAAGTTTACAACTTAGCTAGGGACACTGGTCAATTAATTAAGCATGCACCTGATAATTAAGCTCACACCATTGTAGCTTTAAAGTTCTATGCGTAGATACACCAAACAAGGCATGCATGCATGCGTGTAGCCACGATGATCTCCAAACCAAAACTATGTTTTATTGCGTGGTGGTGCTCTTCCATTATGCTGAGGATCTGGTCCTCCTGGCGCGAGTCTATCTCCAGGTGCGAGTGGGAGACTATCAACTCGAATGTGTACACGCTTTGATAGGTCAACACCCGATTTATGGAGAAGGCTTTGGAGAGTGCTACGAGCCTGCAGAGTCATGAAGAACGTAGAGAACATGATTAGGGCAAGAATGGACACTTGGGCTGCGGTTGTGTTCCCCATGCGTGATGATGTAAATCTTGGAATTGAACAAGGTGCTATAAAGTGAGAACGTTTATATAAGCTTGAGATGGCTAGTAGAATGATCGAGGAGTTGGGGTAGTTTGGAAGGCTAGTATAAGCACTACTTATATATGGTTAGGTTAGAAGTCAACTACACTATCTTTAATTCAAAAAATTAAGCCATTAAATATATGAACTTGTCATTGATATGTTCCTTAATCAATTAGTTTATTCTTTGTTAGTACAAGACTATATTTTACGAATATCTCACTCATCTAAAGGTATCGAAAGATTTAATTTAAATCGCAACTCACAAAAGTTCAATTTAGAATAATAAATTTCAAACCTGCAATTAAATCGGCTCGACTTAACTAAAAAATTTCTTGACCAACAGGCCGACTTGAATAGGCTGAAGCCTACCTGTTTTGACAGCCATTCAATCTATCAACTTGAGTGTAAGTGGACAAAAAAAAATGCAGATGGACAATGAAGGCAGGTTGTCGATTATCCATAAGCAAAAAAATACATTGTTAGAGATTTAATATAAAATCAAAGCTGCGTTTTCACCTTTTTTTTTATTATTATTATTACTTGAACTCCGGCAATTTTCACTTAAAAACTTAAGTTTTTAAGATAGTCTATTCATGATATATTATATTTGAGCAGTTACATGTAACTAGTACAACGTAAAAAAACTTGCGCATTTATCAATTGAGTTTAATTTCTATGCACTGTCATTGCCAACGTAAAAAATTTTATACCATTAATCGATAAGAAATTATCATTAATATAACTTGAAGATCGCGATTTTGTTGGCTTCGCATCAGTGACTTCCAAATCACGCAAAATTATAAGCATCAATGGCTTGCTTCTGCGTCGTTTTTATCTCTTGAACTTGAGGAATTTGGGTGTGCGTAGAGTGGGAGTATTAAGAGGTCTAGTCTTTGTCCTATGCGGCATGGGTTTGGGGAAGATGGCAAAAGAAGATGATGTAAATGAAGATAAGTCCTTTTTCCCAGTATAGACAAATGGTGTTGAATCGAGAGAATAGCCGAGTGTACAGGTTACGGTACAGGTCAAAGAGCAAGCTTCAAGTTCAAAGAATCAGTACCAGCATTCCTCCTCTTAAAGAAAATTAAGGATTTTTGTTTTCCGTTTATTCAAAAACTGTACGAGCTGCCCCAACAATGGCATGAAGGAAAAATGCAACCTTGCTAGCGTTGAGAATTGTTTGATACCATAAGGACAAATGTGTAAATAGATTTATGCTGTTAAAAGAAAATTAAAACTTTTTAACTGATCCTTCCACTAGTTCTAGCAAACAAATTTGGACCTAATTATTATATTATTAATTCTAATGATGATTGGAAATTTGTCCACCATAAACAACATGCATTAGTTGTCTGCTGAAGCCTGAATTGTTTCCCAACAATTCCTCTTTCAATTAAAATTTTCAAATTTCCTCTTTAACTCTCATCGTCACAGATGCTCATCGCAATTATCTCCAATCACATTTCCACTTCGCAAACTTTGGTTTGTTCCCTACCTCTGGTCTGCGAGTATTGGATGGTGACACTTCTTGTATTTGTATCGCTGTTAGCTACCAGGACACGCTGCTTAACTTTTCCATTGCCAAGAAGACTTTCAACATAAGAATTTGCATTGTTGCTAGCTACACGCCGCTTGAGTTCTCATTGCTAAGAAGACTTTTGACACAAGGTTCCCACACGGATTCACCATTAGTTTCATCAAGCTTAAATACTTTTTCTCTGATAGGTCACAAGCTACACAACCATCAACTCTGATACCATTATTGGGGAGACACACACAAAACGATACACAATGAAGAAGAAATGGCAAAAGGACACAATTTATTTAACGTGGTTCAATACCTCTTGTCTATATCAAGAAAAACATCTCAATAATATTCATTCTCTCAAATAATTACACCCCTATACAAGTTTTCAGGACGAACTTGTGAAACCCTCCATGACCCCCCTCTTTAGGCCGGGATGACCCCCTCTACAAGCCGGATGGTTCTTCTCATCTCAAGAATCCCTTATTTACACAACTTGCATCCTAATAATAAAAGAGGAAATAAATCTCTAAAATAAAAATAATATCTCTAAATTTAAATCATATCTTAAAGATTTGAAATTAAAAATTTGAATTGTTTCCCAATAATAAATGCTTATTGTAATGATGTTTGCAGGAGTGTTTAAAACTAAATCAATCATATTCAATCAAAATCAAAAGAATTAAACTAAAAACTGAAAAGAGAATAATTGAATCGATTTGATTTTCAAATTCAAATTTAAAAATTAATAAAATCCATTGTATCAAAATTTTGTATATACCTTGAAGTCAAAAGTGTGGTTATCTAGTTAGTGGACGACGCACCAGCCACTTTTAAACTATTTATTGATTTCCCTTCTTTCTAGTTTTTACTTCTTTTTTTTTGTATAATGGTCGCATTCATGTGTATTACTCTAATCTCCCACCACTAAGCTGACCTTAGTGGGTTCTTTTTGGTTTTTACTATCACATACGTGAAAGCATTTATAGGATATATAGGTTTTAGTAGTTAGAAGACAGTTCAAAACCTTGACCATAAAAAGAAAGAAAGAAATATTCGACGGCTGAAAAGCTCGAAAATGAGAATTTTTTTTTTCTTTTACTCCTATACCTTCCTCCCCTCATCCAACATAGGGTTCAATTTTTTATTTTGTTGATATTAGTTCTTAAGACCAATTTTAAGCATTTGAAAAAGTAACAAGTTTTTATTAAAAAAGAAAGTATTAATTTATTACATTTTTTGTAATTTTAATATAATAAATACTTTTTTCTCAAAAAACTTATCACTTGTATATGCTTAAAATCAATCTAAGAATGCTAACAAAAGTTGGTTCAATTGGTAAGGATAACGCTCATATCCCACAAAGACATGAGTACGAATCTCACTATCTGCCTTAGCCTTGGTGAGCTTCTAAAATTCAACTCACTTAAACTTTTTATAACAAAAACAAAATCAATCTAAGAGTTGACGATAATATTTTTCTTCTATTTTTATTTTTTAACATTAGAATGAAAAGAAAAAATTTAGGGAAAGATCGTAATAGGCATGTGCTCCTTGAACCATTTGGGTTTAAAAGGTGAAGGTCTGGACCATCCTGTGCACGTCTGGACCATCCTGTGTGATAGGATCAAATTATTCATTCTCTTACCAAGCCCTACTAGCTTTTGAAAGGTCCCTTAAATAGGTCACAAATTATTTGACTGCCGTTGCCATTGAGCAGCTAATCAACTTTACATTAGAAGAAAGCGATGCGCCTTCTCTTGTTCACGATAAATTTTGTGAATATTATATGATAGAGAAGATTTTGCATATAACAGCCAATGCTGTTAGTAAATTATAATATTAACTCTTAGGCCTCCTTCAGAAGCTTGACTATCCCCTCCATGACTTAAGGGTCATAATCCCAGGATAAGAAATGAATAATAATTGTTAGGGGAAAAAATTTTATATTGCAGGTGCCGCGGCCTCCATTTTTTAGATTCGGATGAAATGATGGATATACTTTTTGCTGTTTAACCTAATAAAATTTTAAAATATATGGTGTGGTTAGCCCCCACGAAAACCCTAGTTTTATTTTTTTGAGATTTCTTGGTGAGCTTACGTGGAATATAACTTCATGTTTGGGAATATTTAATCCATGTTGAGGAATGTGCAAAGTTGCCTGAAAACCTTCACAAAGTGCTCATGCATGCTATATATGCAAATTCACTAGTAGTTTTTTTACTGTCAATGTATTACACTAGCTGAAATGTCGAGTTAGTTAAAGATATTAATAATCTAAAAGCCTTGAATCACAAAAAATAACTATTGCGAGCAACATGCATGAAAAGATGTGCATAATATGGCCTCTAAAAATGTAGCTTGTATAAGTTGGCTATAAGTTAGATATGATTATGGATGACAATGAGTAGGGTTTGCATAAGGTACTATACTATCCATATTCATATCCATGTTTGAAAAAAATACCTATACTTGCCTCCATATTTGATCGGGTAACAACTTTAATCCCAATTTACATACCCACTGGGTACTTATATACTCATACCCGCACTTGCTACCCATAGTTTGCTTATGTGTAAAGTCAATAAATCAATAAAAAAATATTAATTAAAAAATTACTACAACTAAATCAAAAATTCACTTTTATATCATCCAAACACAAGTTTAAAACATTCAAATGTAACATTTTAAACATCCAAATATAACCTTAAATCATTCGAACATAACATTAAATGATTAAAAGCATCCAAACATAACCTTAAATCATTCAAACATAAGTTATAACCAAACAACATTAACAACATAATCATTCTTAAATGTAATACTCTAAACATTTAACATAATCATTAGAAACTTGGATATCACGTCCTAGAAGTCTAAAGACCTACAAAAAAATATGATACATCAATACTAATTATCTTATAATTATATCGCCTATAATGAGTAGTTGCAGATTATGGACAGTTGCATAGAGGTTAGCTGCATATATGGACAAATAATTAATTTATTAAGAACATAATTAATTCATATCTTTAATAATCAATACTATGCTTTAGTAATTAAATTAATATATATATATATATATGTGTGTGTGTGTGTGTGTGTGTGTGTGTGTGTGTGTGTGTGTATGTATGTATGTATGTATATATAAAGATTTTTTATTTAAATTATTACATATATAATAAATGTGGGTATGGGGTGGGTTGGGTACCATAGTACTGCTAAATCTACATTTTATGTAGATTTATAAAGCAAGTTCATATAACTTTTGCATTAACTCAGAAAATTTGTGAAAAAATAGATTATTAACGAAGGATTTTATATGGTGTGCATTTCTAAGCTTTTTTATTTAAAATTTGCATGAATTGACTTGATTTTGTGAAAGGTAGTTAGTTGAACAAAAAAAAAAAAAAATACAATTCACAGGCACAAAGGAAAGCTATGCTAGTCAAAGAGGACCCAAAAGAAATAACAATGAGTTAAAGACCACAAAAGGAATTTACAAGCACAAAAACAGGGGAGGAAGAGACCTAGTAGCCAAGGTCGCACCCGCCCGGCAGGCTAGAAGAGCTGCCCAGTGGGTCACACACGGACTCACCCCGCCCAGTGGGTAAGCACGCCTGGCACCAGCACGGAGTCCAGTTTTCGAAAAAAAAAAGCTGACCAGCCGGTTTTCAACTCTACTGAGGTGGGTCCAAGGTCCAAATTCTAATTTTATTTTAATTCTCAATGGGCTTGGGTTGTGCAACACAGACTAGGTTGAACCTCATTCTCTAAACTTCTAGTGATGCATTACAAATAACAAGGAGCAAAACATAGTACGGGAGTTTATCTTATCTCTATTGTACCTTTGTCTCTTCATTTTTAATTTTTCCTTTTGTCTTTGATTTTTGGAGAAGGATGATCAGCAAGCAATGAGATACTAAGAGTTAGAGATCAGAGAAAACCATTTTCTTGTAAAAAATTTCTTCTTATCTTTTTCTTATGTATTTCTCTAGGATTATGATCTCTTTGTTTACCATGAGTAACTAAGCTTTTTGTTAGTGTTGTAGTGTACTTTGTCTTGAAACCCCTGAATGTTTAATTTTAATTGAATTGTTGTTTTTATTCACTCAATTAGATTGTTTAATTGTTTTCATTTTCTTACTTGGAATTAATCGTCCCTTGTATGTTCTAAATCCATTAATTGAACGGCGGTAGTACCGCAATTAATTGGTAGACGTGTAGGGTAATCAAATTGGATTTTGTCGTATGATCAACCATCCTTTCCTAATTTCCAATAGGATTAAATAATTAATTAACCCCCCTTATTCTTCACGTCTTCCTAGGGTTTTAATTTCTCACATGATCAATTGGGAAATTAACTTAGAAAGGACTGTTGCAATTTAAGATTAATAATTGACAATAAAATTCATAGGAAAACATTGGTAATTGACGGATATTACGAGTTTCGATTAGAATTAGATGTGAAGGAATTTAAGAGTACAAAGAAAACCACAACCCTAAGCCTATTTTCCTTTGAATTTTTCTCCACTTACCACTGCTTGTTTTACAATTTTTGTTGCACATTTATCATTATTGAACCAATTTGCTGTCAATTTAAATTCATCTAAACAATATAGAATCTAAACTGGTAATTGCCACTTAATCCTTTGGGTTCAATATTGGGACTCATGTTCTTTTGTTACTACTGTGATAAGGGTACGCTTAACGCATCAAGTACCTATACTTGCACTCATCCTCATTAAAATTTGCGGGTAAATACCTGTCTTCGAACCCATCCCCAATAAGCAGGTATTTACCTTACCCATTTATAGATATTTTTGCGAGTATTCATAAGATTTAAGTACACTTTAGCATCCCTAGGCATGTTTGGCATGAATGAAAATGAAATGAGAGATTTTGAAGTAATATAATGCCATTTGTCAGGAATAATAGTTTTTCCCAAAACCATCCATGAACAGTACTAAACATAATTGAGAAGAAAAATTGGTTCCCTAGTTAATTAGCACTAGCATAATTTCTCCATGGACTTGAATTTCCTACAACTATAATGCAGAAAATCTCTACCCTTTAATTTTATTTTTTATATATTAAAAATTAATAAAATATAAGTTAAATTTTTTTATGGTGGATCATGCATATGCAAGACTGATCTGCAATTATTTCCTTGACTGCAAAGAATTTTGATCCCTTTACCACTTCACAATGCGAAACACAAGCAAAGTTAGTCTATTCTTCTTGTTTCATGTGGTATTTTACTGAAAAAAATATGAAATTATGATCAAGACTCACTAAATAGAGAGTAGAACTTATGTTATCTCATTATCTTAATACATTTCAACTAAAAATAAAAAGTGTGGTTGAAGGAGATTTTTTTAATATATTTTTTTTGTTGACATTAGTATTTTCCATGTTTGAAAAGAGTAAAGAAGAAAAGAGTGTAGGGAGAAAAGTAATTGGCAATCTTTAAGCAAATCAATATGTTTAAATAATCAAATTGAATTCTGTCCATTCCTATTGTACCTTTCCATTTTCAGTTCTATTAATTAAGTTAGAGTCACAAGAAAGCTCATATCATGAATGGTGCAATGTTTAAACCACAATGGTGTGCCACACAATGATGATTAACTATGTGATGACAATTGGTACTCAAAATTATCAATCAACGTAACACAAGATAAGTCCTAGAGATGTACATACATGGAGAATCTAATGACTTATTTGATGTCCAAGACCCTAATTTATTTGGCAAGATAGTGCACAACATATGCATTCACTCTTTTTCGCCTAGGGCTAGCACTTTTGAGAAGGTTTCTAATCAAGACCTTTTGATCATGTATCATTTGTGGAGCAAAAGGCCACTTAATCAGTCTCCCTCGCATAATTTTGAATCATATGATGGTTATTGTTAAGCCATCAAATTTTACTTCTTGTTTTATGTATGGAATGACATTAACAAAAATCCTCAAGTACTATCATGTCCTATTAGCGGATGAGGACCATAGAATGATAAGTCATTCTTTAGTGCCAAAAACTTGAGCTAGATGAAGTTGAAATCACTCCTTCTAATGAAAGAGAAGGATTAGAATGAAGAAAAAGAAAAGGAGAAAGAAGGAAAAGATTTTAAGAAAGTCACTATTAAACCTTCTAAAGTAGATAAGATTGGTAGCTCAGGAATAAAAGTTATCATCTTAGAAGACTTAAGGGGAGAAGAAAAAGAGAAATCCCTTCTCATATCATACTAGACATCAATTTGCCTTCTAAGGAAGCTTGATGGAAGAAGTGCCCTTTATGCATATGGAGGAAGGTGAGAAAGAAGAAAAAAAAGGTGAAGAAGTATCTAAATCCTAACCTAAAGCTTTTAAGGAATCCTTTGCAAGTAAACAAGTTCCAAAAGCCTTTGAGAAAGCTTAAGCTTCTGAGATAGCTTTTGACAAGCAAAGAAAATGATGAAGGAATTGTAGGGCAAATGGAGGAAATGGAAAAGGAGGATAAGCACAAGGTACAAAAAAGGAGAAAAGGATAAGGATGAGGGAGAAAATTTTCAGCTAAATTATGAAGGTGCTATCTTATAATATAAGCGAATTAGGAGGACGGTGAAAAAAGTGAGGTTAAATGACTGGTAAAAGAACAAAAACCTGATATGGTGTGTTTGTAAGAAACAAAAATGGAAGAGGTATACAAGAGGACATGCGCTATAGGATGGAGATAATTTTTATTGGGTGTATAGCCCTACCGCAGGTAGTTTAAGAGGTTTGCTTATTTTATGGCGTAAATTGAAATTTAGCCTATCTCTAAAATTTGAAGGTAGACACTTCGTGGGAGTGGAGGGGATGTGGAGAAAAGGCAATTGTAAACTTGCAAGGATGAATGTACATGCACTATGTGATCTTAGGGGCAAAAAACAATTTTAGCAAGATATAATTAGTATAGTGGAGTTGAGGGTGGGGACAAGTGGTGTGTGTTAGGTGATTTCAACTCCATTAGAGCAACAAATGAAAGGAAATTAATGGAGTTAAATACTCGTAGGAGGAAATGAAGGTGTTTAATGAATTTATTATAGAGCTGAGGTTGATAGATTTACCACTCATTGGTAGAAAATATACCAAGTACAAAGTAGATGGATCAGCAATAAGCAAGTTAGATAGGTTCTTATGATAGAAGAATGGTTGAATTCTTGGGGGAATATATCCAATGGGGGTATAGAGAGAAGTACATCAAATTATTGGGTTATGTCTAGTTTCCACACTAAGTGAGATTTTCTCACTATTTAAAACAACACTAGTACAAAGTTTTCTTCACAACCTCTTTAGGCCATACCAAAATTCTTTTACCTTAGCCTTTGTAAGCTGCACAAGCCTATATTATTTTACCCTAGCCTTTACAAACTTCACATAAACTTGTTTTTTAATGATAGATAGCCTTTTTTAAGTCTTGTGCTTGATTTCTACTAATGGTTTGTTAGGATTGCTGTCAAATTGATTCTTGGGAAGGTCCATTTATGTTCCGGCCTCAAAATGCTTGAAAATTGAGCCAATAAATTCAAGTTGAGTTGATAGTTCAAAAGGAGGAACAAAATATGGTTCAAAAGGTCTAGTGAAGGGAGGAAAATATGAGTCAAATATTGGAAAGAACAAAAAGTTTTGAAGAATCTCTTTGTTGAAGGTTGAGGTTCCATTCACTTTATCAGGGTATGCAAATACCTTGTTAAATTTTTTTTTTCTTCCTTATCTTCTTCTTATGCTTCCTTTTTTGGTTATTTCTCCTCTAGAGATCTTAAAGCTTTCACTTCAACCTTTTCAAAAGCTTCCTTGATTTTGGCTTCAACCTCTTTCTTTTTATTCTAGTCTACAAATTAATGACCAAATCAAACTACTAGTTTTATGGATGGTGGAGAATGTGGAAGATCATACAATTCTTAGATCTCTTGGTTCAACTTTAATTGGTATAGCCTAAAGAGGTTAATTGTTACGAATACTTGTATTAGTGTTGTTTTAAATAGTGGGAATATCTCACTTAGTGTGGGGACTAAACGTAACCCAATAATTATGAGTGAACCAAAATAAAATCATTGTGTAGTACCTTGTATCCTCTCTCTAGTTTACTCTCCTTTTTATTTTGCTGATATCCTTTGTTTTTTTAGCATATACTATGAAAAAGCTTATGATTTATTAAGTTATCTATGAAAAGTAGTTGTTTTAATCAAAAATATTTTGAAGATATCTCTTATTGTTATTATCATTCAATATATAGTTCTACACAATTGGTTCACCACATAAATTAATTTAGAGTTACCCAAAATAACAACTTCGAAACTTAATTTGCAAACGTTTGAATATTTGAAGATGTTGAGTTGAATAACAAAGTATGATATATTTAAACCATGAATGTAATAATGTCATTTCTAGTATATTAAAAATTTAAATTAATACATGTTGAATAAGTATTTTGTAGAAAACTATATATTATTCATACCTTAATAGTGCTTTGAAACTTAATATGAGGAACATTCTGAGCACCAAGTTTTTGTTGTAAACTTAAGAATTCTCTTAGAAGGATCCAAACATTTTGGGTTGAAAATTTTAAAGAGTCACAATTCAACCTCCTTTCTCATGACTCTCACTTCCACTTCACTTGTATATTGATATTTAAGGACCAAATTGGTGATAGAAAAAATGGTTGTTATTTGGTCACTAAACAAATATGTTTTCAAATTCTTTATAATATTTTGTTTTGTATGCATTCCCATTACAAAAACTTGTTTATAGAAGTAAAAACATTGCCATCACAGTCAAAATCACAATTAAAGGATACTGATATATATTGCTATGTTATGGCATACAACTGACTGTATCATTAAAGTATGTTGTTGATTCCACATAGTAGTGTCCAGTCTCATGCATGAGCACCTAGTCGTTGTGTATTCATTTGATATGAGGTTGATTGTATACGTGAATTAGTATGGTACCCATGTTGATGCTTAGGTTGTCATACAATTTTTTATGTTATTTAATTCTTAACTTATATAAATATTTTTCCTTATAATGACTTGGTCATTTTTTACTAAGTGAAGCTAATTAGGGGTTAGTAAGGGACAAGTTGGGACGGGTTTATCTTTGTCTTTATTCGACCCAAAATTTTGATTGAGTCATTTATTTAAACCTGACCTAATCAAGACTCGAAATATTTAGGATGAGACCAGGTCAACCCAACGTTTTCACATAATATATCAATATTAACATTATGTATAGCTAGATTGTAGAATTAAAAAAGTATAAAACTTAAATTAAGATATATTTTACAATATATATTTTAAAATAAATAATATCATTATAAATATAATATCATGTTATACAAAACATTACCTATTAATAATTTTTTTTATTATTAAAACACAATTGTTCAAAAAGTGGTACTTTTTAAAAGAATGTAAAGCACTAAATTGGGTTGGGACGACCAAAAACATAACCCAAACTCGTCCTAAAAAATACATTAGGTCTAATTTCAAAACCTAAACCCATCCAAATCAATCTCGGGCCGGGACGAGTGATTGGGATGGGTTGGGACCTGTTGACCCCTAACGCTAATTAGTACGTGAAGCATTTTCACTATTTTTTTATTGATTGAAAAAGTGAAAAAGTAGTGTAGTGTTTGCACATATATTGAAATACAAATATTTAATACTTTTTTTCTTCAGGAAAAACTAATTGGACTAATGTATAAATCATAGAAAATCATATCAATTATGTAATAATTGAATTGGTTTATGCTTAGATAATATATAATAAAAAAATTTAGACTCTTACTTATTATTGTAACATCCCGGGCACTGACGAGGGCGGGGAGTGATCGCCAGTGCAAAAGAGATGAGGCACGGACAATGAGCGGCTCCTGGCAGGCTTCTAGCGGGAGGGGTACATAAATGAATTGAATACACACCAGAACGAGAGGGATCTAGAGGCTGTGTAGGTATGGGACTGTACAGTTGAGGATAGCTTAAAGGAATTAATAAGTGCTACTTATACCATCAAGATGCATCTACTTTTCGGTAGCCCATCACTTAAGAACTTTATAGTTAAGCGTGCTTGACTTGGAGCAATTTAGGGATGGGTGACCTACTGGAAGTTTCCCGGGAAGTGTGTGAGTGAGGACAAAGCACGCTGAAAAGTCTTGTGTTGGTTTGTGGGGACAGTCACTCATCTTGAAAGCGGCCGGGCGTTACAATTATAGGTTCTAAAAGATTTCGTTGAAGACAATATTAGTGATGGTGTTTAAAGTTCTTCCTAGAAGGTGCCACATATAATTGACCATGACTAAACATTGATTTAGACAAATATAACCCAACATGGCTAGTAATTGACCTTGTGACTTGTTAATAGTCATAACATATAAAATAATTATAGGAAAATGCTTTATTGTAAGTTTAAAAGGTCATGGTGATTGGATGGAGACATAGACATTTGAGAGAAATGTAAGTCAAATTTTCAATGTTCTTTTCAAATATGATTTTTACTTTGATAATATGATTTACTAGTCAAATTGTAGTCTTAATAGATGCATTAATTAATGATCAAAAGTTCTTTCATATTCCATATTACCTGTTTTCTAGGTGCTATTGTATGTTAGTCACTCATTATAAAGGACCAAAATGTCTCTATCATTTTGGATGATTACTAAGAGGTGCTTGTGTGAGTTATATTTTGTCAGTAACATCTTTTTTAATTGTAATGAGCAAACAAAGAAAATGGATAAATTTCTATTTATTAATGATACAACATACATGATATGTTGAGAAATTTGCATTCATTATATTTGAATTTAGTGACAGAAAAATTAAGCCATTTAGATTACCATTAAAGATTTGATAACATTTATATAAGATTCTTATGTTAATGTATTTCTTTATATTTTATTAACCCTTGCATTTCTTTTACAATGTAGTAATTGGTCAAAATTCTCCCACCATATTTCTCCTTCATAAAAAATAAAATAAGAAAATATAATAACATTAATTTTTTAAAATTACATTCCGAATATCATTATAAAATACAAAAATGTAAAATCTCATTTTATTACACTGTAAACATAAAATGTTACTCGCATATTTAATAACATATTGTTATATCATTTCATCTTATGACAAGTAACGAAGTATAAATTTTTTGGAAAACTTTAAAATTGAAAGCAAAAAACAAAATTGTCTATGCTTTCAAAGAGAACTATTCAAAATTCAATACAAAGAATATTGGAAATATATTTTCAAAATTCAAAATTTGGATTAGATAAATTAATATTTAAAAAATTAAAAATAAATATTTCGTATATCACTATTTTTATATTTTTGTTTATTTTTAAAATTATTAAAATAATTTTTCATAAATTAATGTGATTTTCTAAATTTTTAATCATAGTTTTCTAATAATTACATGATTTTTTTAAATATCGGAAAATTTAAAATATCTTTATTAAAAAAGAAAGTATAAAAAAATATTGTGCATATTATTGGTAAAATAAATTTATTCATTTAGTTATATTTATAATTTTTTGAAATTAAAAATACAAAATATGTGTTTTGTATTTTAATTTATTTCTACTACAAATAAAATAATTTTACAATTTTCAAAAAGTAAATCTTTCAAATACTTGACATTTTTATTCAAATATATTTCTTTTAACAGTGTTAATGTATAGGTATTTAATTAAAAACTTTTAAATTACAAAGACTTTTAAAAGTGTTTTTAACTATAAAGACTTAATAAAAAAACTCTATAAAATTATAGAGGCCTACAAATTAAGTTAACTTTTTATTTATTAATTAAATGAATTTTTAAAAATGTTTTTAGTTCAATTTTTAATTCAAAATATACTTATGCTATATATGGTATACTTATTTATTTAATTTCAAAATTTTAAAAATCACAAGAAATTGTTTGCCAAAAAAATGATACAAATTAGAGTTTAAAATTTTGAATTAACTAAATTAATATTTATAAATTTAAAATTGTTTTGAATTAATTTATTTATTTTGATTTAATTGATTTAATTGACTTAAATGATTTTTTAAAACTGCTTTTAGTTCAATTTTTAATTGAAAAAATATTTACACAATATATAATATATTGTATGCGAATATAATTTTTTTTTTAACGGAGTTAATGTGTATTTAAATTAAATATAAAATAAATAGAACCAAAAGTGCAATTAAATTAAATATAAATTAATGGCGTTAATGTGTAGGTTTTTAATTACAATCATTTTAAATTACAAGGACTTTTTAGAAGTATTTTTAACTATGAGAACTTAATTAAAAACTCTATAAAACTATAGAGATCAACAAATTAATATAAACTTTTATTTATTAATTAAATGAATTTTAAAATTATTTTTATTTCAGTTTTTGAATTCAAAAAATACTTATAGAATATATAATATATTGTATGCGAATATATTAACGGCTTTAATATATAATATATTATAAATATATAATAAATATAAGTATTCAATTCAAAAATATTTATTTATTTAACTTAAAAATTTTAAAAAGTCACAGGAAATTGTTTGAAAAAATAAAAGCAAAATATGGTACAAATTAGATTTGAAAATTTGAATTAGTTAAATTAATATTTATAAATTTAAAAGTAAATATTTCATATATCATTATTTTTATATTTTATTTTTTAAAATGTTTAAAATAAGTTTTTTGTACCTTAATCTACTTTTTCTAAATTTTAATAATTATTCATATATTTAAAAAATTACCATCATAATGCAAAAAATATTTATTATTTTAAGCTGAAAATTCAAAGAGAAAAAAATTGGAATGCACGTAAAATATACAAAAGAAAATCATAGTTGAAATATTTTTTTAAAATGAATTAAATTTCACAATGTTAAGGGCAAAGAATTTTTTTCATAATTTTAAATTTTAAAATTTTGTTTTTATATTGCATAAAAGTTACGTTTTACAATAGAAGAACATTTACCAATTTTATTTTTGTGCAGAAAGAATATAGAGAAATGAATATAAAAATGGAAATAAAATGTGATAGAAATTATCATTAATATAGTTTTCTAATAGAGAGGTGAAATTTTCAATTTTTAAAAAACTCAAATATATTTACAACAAAATAAAATATAAAAATATTGCACAAATTATCATTAAAATATTTTTTCAAATAAATTAATTACTTATTTTAAAAAAATTAAAATTAAAATTTCATAATTTATAGTTTTTTTTAAAAAATATATGATTTCTGTATCAAGATACATCTTAACCTAGTTTTAAAATTTATAGAGGAAAATAGAGATAAAGATGAAAACCGAATATTTCAAAAATAGTTATTTAAATACGATTTTGTTGATAAAAATTAACTTTTTTATTTTTTTAAAATATTTTTTTAACATCTTTAAATATGAATGATTGTAAAAACAAGAATTCATTACTTGATTTATCACTTAAATATTTTTTATTAATAAAATAAATTTTAAAATTAAAAAGTTTCAAATATCTATTTTTTCTATTTTAAAGTATAACTTTATTGATTTCATGGAAGTGTTGATGAACATTGTATAAGAAGAATATAACTTTTAGAATATAACATTGTCCAGTAGATTCTAGTGGTACTGTTTTTTAAGCTTGTGTAAAGTTGAGCAGGAAAAAAGTTTGTAAGAAGTTGACACTTGGCAACTAAGAAAAGACTTTTATTTTGGTATATAATAGATATTTTAAGCTTGTGTAAAGTTGGGCAGGGAAAATCTTTGTAAGAAGTTAACACCTGGCAACTAGGAGAGACTTTTATTGTAGTATATTAGATTAGATAATAGATGTTGTTTCTCAATGATAATGATATGATCTACTTTCTTATGTACTTTTTACTTGTGAATAATATGATGCTATTGTATGTCCATTTTGTTCTCCTGTAGTACTTGCAACTGAATTCTCACCCTTATATATATATATATATATATATATATATATATATATATATATATATATATTATTGTTTTGCTTGCGTTCTACATTTTTGACGAGCAAATGGTGAGGCAAGATAGTCATCATGCACTACGATTGTTGCCTAGATGTTTTTGGATTGTAGCTTACTAATCGAGCGCATGTAGATGACCCATTATTCCACCCTTTATGAGGTGTCTGCACATGTTATGCATGTGGGCTGCAACCTAGTCTTATGATGCGTTTGTTGGGTTACAAGGAGGATTCCTCTAAGGATATCTAGTATTAGCTAAAAGATAGTGTGGCCAACTGTAGGAAGTATGGATGTCTTTTGTTATCTTTAAGTGTATATTAAACATGATATTTGGGGTGGGGGGTTCACTGCCCAAGTTGCAAACCAATTTTCACTTAACCACACCTCTCTATCTAACTTCTTCCTAAGCCTAGGCATGATATCTGGATAACTTATTCATTAATGTAGCAAACCTCCTCATTAAATAGCTTATGATCCATTCACACATAGTTATGATAGGCTTGTCCTTAACCAATAGAACGATACTATTAAATGACTCAATAAGATTGTTCATTAATAGATCACAACTTGCATGGTAACTAAATGCATGTTTGTACCAACTCCTAGCAAGGACAATTGTTAGCTACTCATGCATCGTGATTTATCTTTTTCAATTACAATATCTCCTCCCAAACTTCATAATATGTAGCTTTTATAACATTCATCACCAGATCCCTCAATATTGTACCTTCTCCAAACTTTTCTTAAAAGTTATATAAACTAGATATGAACTCGCACAATGTGCGAGTAAATATAATAAGTGAACTACTTAAATTTATAGTGATTAAAAAGCATGTTAAAATATATTATTTTATCAGTTGATGTGTTAGTTCTATATATGATTTCTTTGAATTATGAAATGTAAGTTTATTACAACAAATTTCTTGGTCTTTACATTGCAACAATATTTACAACAATAATCTAGCATTTAATCTCTCTAACATAATCCAACACTATATATATCTTCTTTATAGATATTTATATCTTTTGGTAAAGTCTTGCTTTTACACATCTTTCTTATTAGATGTTTTAAAACACGAATCAATAATATGCTTATAATATATGAGTAAACTATATTATAGAGTCTTGCAAAACATTATTTGTTTAAATATCTATATTTTAGAAACTCATCTATTAGTGTCTCATTCTTCATTAATGCAAATATCCATTTAAAATAAACTTTTAAATGTATACTAAGAGAATAAATAAATTAAAATGAATCAAGATATTTAAAGGGAACAGTCATCAACACACTATTTCTTCTTATATAACATAATAAATCTTATATCTTATCTTTAACAACAACTTTAATTTTTTTTTATTAATCTACTAAATTACACTAAATAATAATAATAATGTTATATAGATTTAAAATTACACCTAATGAATCAACAAATAATTACATTTTGAATCAATAAATAAGTTATATATTTTTCTTATACTTTGTAAAGGACAAAACATACACAAACATTAGGAAATAAATCACATAAACAATATTAGCAAATAAAGGTTGACGCGACTTATAGGCACAGAAAAATAATTTTGTTTAACCTAAACGTTTCATGCAATTATAAAATATTAAAAATTACTTAAAATTATTACTGCATGATAATTTAATCTCTATAGTTATAGAATTATTACTTTGGTTCTCAAAACTATTAAATGACTGTAAATTTACTTCCTAATTTTATTAAGAACTACAGTAAAATAATATTGATGTAAATTCAATGCAAATTTAATGTTATTATTATATTTAAAATGTAGGAAACATATAGCGGTTAATTCAATGTAAATTTAAATAATTTGCAACTTTATATACCATATTAATTATATATTTTTTGACAGCATCATATTAATTATATTACTTTCTCATATTAATGCAAATTTAAAGAAAATGTCAAGAGATAGAATATAATAAGTGAGCGGTTGACGGAACTTATATCCACCAAAAAATATCCAAGTATGGAAGCTTAATTATAGCCTAAACATTCCATGTAATTATAAAATATAAAAAATTAGTTCTTCAAATTATTATTGCACGATAGTTTAATTGCTCTATTTATAAAATTATTAGTTTAATTCTCAAAATTATTAAATGATTGTAATTTTACTTTCTAATTTTATTAAAAACTATGGTAAAATAATATTAATGTAAATTCAATGCAAATTTAATGTTATTATTATATTTTAAATATAGGAGACATATAACGGATAATTTAATGTAATTTAAATAATTTATAACCTTATACACCATATTAATTATATTACTCTCTCACTTTATTGCAAATTTAAATTAAATGTTAAAAGATAGAATATAATAAGTGAGCGGTTGACGCAACTTACATGCACCGAAAAATAATTGTTTACCTATTGAGTATGGAGACTTAATTATGACCTAAACATTTCATGCAATTATGAAATATAAAAAATTAGTTCTTCAAATTATTATTGCACAATAATTTAATCTCTATAATTATAAAATTATTAGTTTAGTTCTCAAAATTATTAAATGGCTGTAATTTTACTTCCTAATTTTATTAAAAACTACAGTAAAATAATAATAATGTAAATTCAATGCAAATTCAAGGTTATTATTATATTTCAAATGTAGGAGACATATAACGGTTAAATTAATATAAATTTAAATAATTTGTAACCTTACACACCATATTAATTATATTAGTCTCTTATATTAATCCAAATTTAAATAATTTGTCAAAGGATAAAATATAATAAGTGAACAAAATTAATGCAAAATAATAAGTATGACAAGTTATGCATAAGATTTCTTAAATTATAACTTAAATCGTATGAAATTTTTTTATATAAAAAAATAATACGTGAAAAAATGAGCTTACAAAATATTTTTGATGAGAAAGACACTTTTATACCTTGAAAATCAAAGTATATTCATTTATATGTTCAAAATTAAAGTAGAATTCTTTGATTATAGTATTTTTTTGCTGTTGTTTGATTAAATTTAGCTTTCTTCTAAATTTTAACATATTAGTTATTAAAGTATATTCCTTTTGAACTTCAAATGATAGTTGGTGTTATTATTATATTTTAATAGTAAGAGATATATCATGCCTAATTCAATGCAAATATGTTTCACCTCAAACCCAAATAATAATATATAAGTTGTAGTGAAAACCAAGACATGAAAAAACATAAAACTAAAATCTAACCAATAAGAGAGCAAAGCATGTGTCGCATACATACTAACCCTCTTTTGACTAAGAGAGCAATGAATGATAGTTAGAGTCACTTCTTATCTATATTTAAATAAAATTTAAATGCATTTTCAAATCCTCTATCAAATTAAAAATTTCTTAAGAACTCTATGGTAATTTACATAAACTTAAGTCATTTTTTTAAATTTGTTATTGTGTACATTTGTGAAGTTTAATTAAAAATATAAATTTAAATGTATTTTCAAATTTTCTATCAAATTACACACTTTTAAAATATGATAAAAGTTTCTTATTTTAAGGACTCTCTTGAAAAGACCATTGTCTTTCTTATGGCTTTACAAAAACAAGTAAAGATGTTGTAATTCAAGATTCATAACATACAAGAGTGCAAATTGGAAAAGAAAAAAATTATGAAGAGATAGTTAAGTACCCCTTAAGAAGAGAATGATTCCAGTTGTATAGTCATAAATATGTTATAAATTTTCCATGTAATTGTCATCATTGTCATGCGATTTGAATTTGAAATGATAAGTTTTCATAGAATACTTTGAAAACAAAAACAATATATAACTAATTCACATTGAAAATATATAAATTGTTCATATACCACCAACCACTTATCGTAGGAGATGATTTTTAAAATTGTGCTTTTGTGCTCTAATAACAACTACTTTGGATGTAGCTTTCATTGTTAACTTCCTTTTTCTTTCTAAGGTATGTTTTGCTTTTGCAGTATCCTCCTCTCTTTTCATTTTTTTCAACTTTGCTGGATCGATTCCTGGCTATTTGGCTGGGGTCTCCTATTAAGGATTTTCAAATTCACATATAAAAAAATATAAATTGTTCACACACCACCAACCATTTAATGTTGGAGATTTTTTAAATTGTGCTTGTGTGCTCTGAAGGCTTCTTTGAATGCAGCTTTCTTTGCTAACTTCCTCTTTCTCTCCAAGGCATGCTTTGCACTATATAATGGAAGAGCAATGTATTAAATTGGTTATCAAATCCTAAATTATGCATACATCAATATATAATTTGGAAACAAAGAGTACATATGTCAAGACAAGATGCAATGTTCATGTTAATATTGTAAATTCATGTTAATAAATAAAAAAGCTACTTAAATTCCAAATTAAAAAGAGTGGAAAAAAAGGAAGAAAATATATAATTTGGAGAAGAAACTTGATTGGACAGGAATTAACACAAAAGCAATTATGCTATCGATTTTGCAATCTTTCACATTTGTGTTGTTGAAAACCAGAATGATGCATAAAGAGAAGAAACTTGATTGAATTGGAATTGACACATAAACAATTACGCTCATGATTATGCAATTCCCCAATTCTACAATTTTGTTCGCAATGTAAGTCAATTGTACTCTTAGTATGTCAATTTTGAGTACGTTTATGCCGTTGAAAACCAGAATGATATGTGCATCTATACGATTTAAAACCGTCATCCTGGAGCCTCTTCATATGTCAACTCTTATATAGTAGTGAGGAGGTTAACCTAAATTGCTAGAGGTAGATCATTTTGGAGTCTTTTCGTATGTCAACTCTCATATAGTAGTGGGAAGGTTAACTTAAATTGGTAGAGGTAGATTGGGTAGCATTTAGTAGTGGAGAGTTTTTTTTTTGTGAATGATTTAGTAGTGGGGAGTTTTAATAGAAAGAAATGTAGAGAATTTGGCACATAAGCAATTACATTGATGTGGCAAAGATTAGTATAGCGACATGGCAGCGTATGATTGTGTAGCTTAGGATTTATATATTATAAATAGATGTCTCAGACAAAATCTATGTTCACATACTTCAAGCATTTCTTCAATTTTGGGGACTAGTCCCTAAAATTAATAGCATTAACAAGTTCAATTACAAATAAATATATAATATAATGATCTAAAAATCATGGATGAGCAATTATCTTGTTAATCTAACATTAAGGCCCATATATTTATCGTTGGATGTTCAATGTCCCCCAACAAAAGTATTAGAAACTAGATCCAATTGTCCTTTGTCTTGATTTTCATAACAAAAAAGTTTGGCTAAATTACTATTTTGATCCCTTATCTCTTTAGTAAATTCTATTTTGGTCTTTTATCTTTTAAAAGTTTTGTTTTGGTCATTTATTTTTTAAATGTGACTCAATGTTATCCTTCTGTTAGTCTAAAACTAACGTCGTTAATAATTTAAAATAATTGGCGATTAAAAACCACCACAAAACAATTTCTCTTTTTTTTTTTCTCACTTTCCTTTTATTCTATTCCCCCTCTTTCTCCCTCGCATCTCTCTTTTCTCTCTCCCTTCTTTCTCTCTCTTTCCCCTCCTTTTCTTGCTGGTTATTACTCATCTTGATGACGAATCCATGTAAGCTCGAAATTGTGATTTTGTTATTCGTAATATTAATTCCCTTTATTTGGATTCTTCTCTCAGTTACAATTTAATGCCACGACAAATGTTGTATTTCGTCGAATTTTCACCTTACTTTTTTTTATCATTAATGTATCATTTTGTAATGCTAACTAGTTCCTTTATCCACTATACAAGAATCATGTGAATTAAACATACTATATTCCTCACTTTAATATTTGATTCAAGCATATATATATATATATATAACTATATACAACATGTTATTCAAGTTCCTGTGGGGAAACTAGTTACTTCACACGAGTCTAGTGTTCCTAATCTTTGACCATGACCTCGTTGCAACGAAGGATGACAACGTCAATGGCAGAGAGGAGGACGACAACACGATGATGATTCAAATCACGTTAGGGAAGCTATTGATGGACAATTCACTATCATGTTCGTCATCGAAGATGGAAGAGGAGCTAGTGAATGTTTCGGGGGGCACATATTGTATGTGGAAGCCGAAGTTGGCGTTGTCGTGTTGACTGAAAGAGCAAATGAACGGGATCTTCATTGTCAAAGCTTCTAGGGTTTGAAGATTGTGAAGATAGAGGACGCTGGAGTTTATAATTTTAAAAATTTAATAAAATAAAATTAACATTGTGGCGATTAAAAACTATCAATGTTGAGCCACATTTAAAATAAATAAAGAGAAATTGTTTTGTGACAGTTCTTAACTATCATTATTTTAAAATTATTAACGACTTTAGTTTTAGACTAACAGAAGGACAACATTGAGCTACATTTAAAAACTAAAGGACCAAAACGAAACTTTTAAAAGATAAAGGACCAAAATAGAATTTATTAAAGAGATAAGGGACAAAGATAGTAATTTAGCCAAAAAGTTATTAGCAAGTATTAATCATTAGGGTATCTGCCAAAAACTATTAATAATTGTTCTCCATATTTATTCTTTAAATGACACCCATCAACCCCAATGAAATGCCTACATGTTGCTTGAAGCGCCTTTTGTTGTCATTGAAGCACAAGTAAAATCTATCAAATATAGGTTACATATTTATAGCAGGTTTGTCCAAATTGATTTTGTACATATTCTTAGCATATGCTTTTCTCAACTCAACACAATAAAACTACAATAATTTGTATTAGTTGTCATCATACCCCTTCGACAACCTCCAATGCCAATTGTCCTCCTTTAAAGATCATGGACATTGTAATGCTAGTAAATAATCTTGTCCTAATATCACCAATAACCTCATTCACTATCAGTTTAGAAAACTTCAACTTGTCAATTAATTGCTTTGAAACCCCTTCTACATTTTGGATTTTTGTTAACAAACATCCTTTCACAAGTGTGCTTAGAAATTAAGGTCTTAATCCTAAACGTGTGACGACCTTATCTTATTATGAACACTATATAATCGCACTTTTGATTACATGCCATTCTCACTCTCACAACATCATTCTTCACAAATTTAATCTCCTTCCTATTCTAAACAAAATGTTTCAATACAATATCTTAGAACTACTTGATACAAACTCCATTCCAAGTCTAAACTTAAAATTTTTGCACATATCTTCTTTATACTTAACATGTCTAGTCCTATCTATTACATTTAATTGTAAGTATAAATCATTGTCCATGTTAGCTCTAAATGATCTTTAATATCATGCATTGCCTCCATGTTTGGTTGAATAAATGACTATAACATTTGTTAAGAACCATTAACTTGTTTATCTTTAACACTTCCTCTACCATCTCTGCCACGTTTACCTCTAATGTATTCTTCTATTTCCTTTTCTTCTACTTCATAAAAACCATCATCAAGCCCTTTGTTTGTCATTATCTTCAAATTGTACCTCTTTGATAAATTCATCACTCTTATCTTTGTCTGACTCAATACCATCTTTTTTGGGGGAGGGGGTAAACCTTTACTTCCATCCACTCTTTTAACTTTACTATCTTTGTCAAATTCAACATCTTTTGAAGGTGAAACTTCTCTTTCATCCATATCATTTCCTTTTCTATATTTCCTTAATTCAATAGAATCTTTAGGGGGGGTGACACTTCTCCAACATCCACACCATTACTCTTGGATCCATCTACTAGTTTTGTATTCCTTCCATTTACATTACCATCATTATTGGTATTAGTTAATAGGAAATTCTCTTATAACAGTGACTTCATGCATGGTTATATCAACTTCATTATTGGTTGCAATAGCATAGTTACATAACTTGAATGCATCCTTTTCTTCATATAACTCCTTTAACTTCTTAAAGTTTAAATTTTTTCTTTCCACCAAAGTTTTAAATCCTTTTGTATCCTAAGTCCTTAACCAAAACCAACAATTTTGGAAAAAAATCAAGTATCCACATCTAAATTATGAAATGCATGTACCTCTACCTCTTTCTAAACTAAAAACTCACATCACAAAAAGCCTTTTCATATAAATATGCTCTATAAATTTTACATATGTTTGTCATCATCAAAAAGGGGGAGATTATTAAGACAAAGGACGAATTTATAACCCTTAAATATTTTGATGATAACAAACAGTTAATAAGTATGTTTTTATGCAATCGTTTGGTCATTCGTAGTATGTTGACAAGCAACTATCTGATAATTTAAGCCCATGTCGTCTTTATCTTTCTTTTGGATAAATTCAATAACTAACAACTTACCGACAATGATTTAAGTGATCTACACATCAATCAGAACGTAAACTACCTCGGTATGTATGAAGCCTGCATACCTACTCTAGAGGAAAGACATCTTTATCCGAAAAAGAAGGAATGTGCGTGCAGATGTCAGAATGAGAAAGGAGATATGACTACTACTACAAGATTGAGTATGAGAATGGTAAAGATAGGCAGACTGCTTTATCTTATCAAAGTGACAAGTTGGTGATAAGCATTAAATGTTGCATTTAATGCTCCAACGACTCTCCTCAACAGACGAAGATTGTCTCTTGCAAGCACTCACAACGGATATTTTTGGAGAAGCGCATATATAGAAGAAAAGACCTCAATCTTAGTGACTGACAAAATTATAAAATCTTTAACTGTTGGAAAGCTTTCATTGTGTAATCTTCATATTCTCTGTGTGTAAAACTTTATTTGTTCTTCATTGTATATTCTTCTGGTAGGACGTTAAACCCAGTGAAGTAACTCACGTTCAACCTTTTCTTTAAGAAATTAGTAGAAGCCTGAAGAGGCTTTGATTCAAAAGAATACTTTGGTTTTTGCTTGGAGAGACAAGTTAAAGACTACTTGGGTTAAGCCTAAAGAGGCTTGTTGAAAGAATACTTGTAACTTGGAAAAGTTAGTAGAACTTGGTTATTGCCAAGAACTAGACGTAGTCTTTGAGGTGAGAGGAACCAATATATCTCTGTGTGCATTCCAGTTTCGTTTTTCAGCGCTCGTCTTTATTTCAAAACGTTTTTGAAAAACTCTTTTGTTTAAATCGTTCAGACGATAAGTCTATAAAAGAAAAGGAATTACAAAAATTTGCTATAACACAATTCAACCCCCCTTCTTGTGTTATCTCTGTGTTTTACAATTGGTATCAGAGCTCAGCCTCTAAGGGTTAAGCACCTTAACAAGTATTAGAGGAAAGGATCTGCATGGCAAACCTTGAAGGACAGTTCATTCCTGAAGGAGCCTTATTGTCAAGGCCTCCAGCCTTCAATGGAGAAGATTATGCCTACTGGAAAGATAGAATGGAGATGTACATCAAGTCCACTCATTATAGCATCTAGAGAATCATAACACATGGCGATCTCGTTTTAGCAAAGCTAGAAAATGAGTACAATCAAGATGACTTCAACATGCTACAACAAAATGCAAAAGCTAAGTATATTATAATTTTTGCCTTATCCAAAATTGAATATAATAAATTTTGCAGCTGCAGAACTACAAAGGAAATGTGGGATGCTATAAGCATAACACATGAAGGCACAGAAGATGTTCGTCTTAGAAGAGCAGTCACTCTTCAAAGACGCTATGAGATGTTCACTATGAAAGAGATCGAAACCATTGGTGAGATGTTTGGAAGATTTCAAACAATTCTAAATGGACTTCAAAGTCTTGATGTTGAGTTCTCCAAGGCTTTGAACAATCTCAAAATCTTGGATAGTCTTCCAAAAGTGTGGGAACCCAAGGCTACAACCATAGCTGAAGCAAGGGACATGAAGACTTTAACTCTGGATGAGTTACTGGGAGCTCCAAGAGTCTACGAAGTTCATCTCTTCAAAAGAGATAAAGTAAAAAATAATGACTCAATTGCTCTAACAAGTGGAGAATCAAGTTGAAGAGCAAACGAAAAAATTGTGACAAAAGCCAGGAACAAAGTCCTAAAGGTTCAGTTTGATGAATCTGAGAGCTCAAACGAAAGCTCCAGCTACTCAACAGACGATGAGATCTCTCTCATAACCAAGAAATTTAAAAAGATGCTTAAGAAGAAAGGAAGATTTAAGCAATCCTCTAGAAAGAAGGACACAAGATACAAAAAGCCTCATTAAGAAGAAAACAATGAAATCATCTGTTTTGAGTGCAAAAAGCCTGGACACATTAAGGCTGAATGCCCTAAACTGAAAAGAGGATGGAGCTTAAAGAAAAGGAACAAGAAGAAGAATCTTTTAGCTACCTGGGAAGACCTGGACAGCAACAGTAACAGTTCAGATGATGAAAAAGCTAATATTTGTCTTATGACAAATACTAAGGATGTAATATCTGAGGTACACTCTATCTCTAAAAATTCCTTGCATTCGTCTGATGATAGTGAATCTGAGTTTGATGATGAAGATATGTCTTATAACACTCTTCTTGTTAATTCTCACATGATTGCTCTTGAGTATAAGAAATATAAAGAAAAATATCAAAAAGCTACTTCAGAAAACAAAATACTCAAGAAAGATCTAGAGAAAATGCATAAGAGCCAAGTCTCAGATCATGAGAAGATAATGCTTCTTTGTGAAGTTGACAGACTAAAGAAAGAGATCATTAGTCTGAAACATGATCTGACCAAATTTGTGGATAGATCTTCAAAACTCCTTATGATTTTAAAACATAGAAGACTTCCATCTGATAAATCTAGTATAGGATTTATAAAAGACAAAAATTATAAACCAACGTTTTCTAAATCTTATTCAACTTTTTGTAACTTTTGTGGTAAATCTGGACATTCATTCCAAAGGTGTCAACACAAGAGGAAACAAAGGTCAAATAAGATCATTGGGACTAACACAAAAGGATCCAAAAGTATTTGGGTACCAAAATCTCAAATAATTCCTATTACAGATATCCTTGATAGGAAAAAGGAGGGATTCATTTTGGTACCTAGATAGTGGATGCTCACGTCACATGACGGGAGAAAGGTCTATGTTCTTAGACCTCCAACCACATGAAGGAACAGTCTCTTTTGGTGGAAGTGGAAAAGGAAAAATCATTGGTATAGGTAAAGTTGGTAAGCCTCCTCTTCCATCTATAGATAATGTCTTGTGTGTTGAAGGATTAAAGTATAACCTGCTTAACATAAGTCAATTCTGTGACAGTGGATTTATTGTATCCTTTAACAAGGAATCATGCATAGTCAAAAGAAATGACGAATCTATCCTTTTTACTGCCAAAAGACATAACAATCTATACAAGATTGAGTTTGAGGATCTGAACAAACAAAATGTTACTTGCTTAATGACTAAAGAAGATGAAAAATAGATTTGGCATAAAGAGCTCGGGCACATCAATCTAAAACATATTTCAAAATTATATAAAAAGAGCTTAGTGAAAGCATTGCTTGAGATTTCTTAGAAAACTCATCTTCTTTGTGAAGCATGTCAAAAAAGAAAACAAATTAAAACCTCTTTTAAATCCAAAGATGTTGTTTCCACTTCTAGACCATTAGAATTATTAAATATGGATTTGTTTAGACCTATAAAGACTCTCAGTCTTGGTGGGAAAAAGTATGGCTTTGTCTTTATTGATGACTGTTTTAGATACACATGGGTTTATTTCCTAGCTCACAAACATGAGTCTTTCAATGTGTTTGAAATATTCTGTAAACGAGTTCAAAATAAAAAGGTTTTTGCATTACTACAATTAGAAGTGACCATGGAAGCGAATTTGATAATGCTGAGTTCAAATTCTTTTGTGAAAAGAATGGAATTTTCCACAACTTCTCTTCACCGAGAACACCTCAACAAAATAGGGTAGTTGAAAGGAAAAATAGAACTCTATAAGAGATGGCAAGAACCATGCTCTACGAAAATTCAATTCCTAAGTACTTCCAGCAGAAGCTGTAAATACAGTTTGTTATGTTCAAAACAGAATATTGATCAGACCAATCATTAAAAAAATTCCTTATGAATTGTGGAGAGGCAGAAGACCCAACATCTCATACTTTTATCCTTTTGGATGTGAATGTTTCATTCTCAACACTAGAGATCAATTAGGAAAATTTGACTCTAAGGTTGATAAAGACATTTTTTTAAGATATTTAGATACATCCAAAGCCTTTATAGAGTATTCAACTCTAGAACTTCTCTTGTAGAAGAATCTATTCATGTTAAATTCAATAATACATTAACCCCTGATAGGAGACTATCAAACTTGGAAGAATATTCTACAGATCTACAAATAGGATCATCTGATCAAACAAGAACAGACAAAGTAAAAGAATCAAAAGATGCTTATCAACGACAATAAACCGACAATCAGACAAAAGATTCTCATAAGGACTGGAAGTTCGTTACCTATCATCCTCAAGATCATATCATTGGAGAACAAACTGAAAGAGTTAAAACAAGATCATCACTAGATAATCAAGCATCTTGCGCTCTAGTCTCAAAAATTGAACCTAAGACGATAGAAGAAGCATTAACAGACAATGACTAGGTAATAGCTTTGCAAGAAGAATCACATTAATTCACAAGAAATGATGTTTGGATTCTTGTCCCTAAACCAAAACATAAGAGCATCATTGGAACAAGATGGGTATTCCGCAACAAGCTCAATGAAAATGGAAAGGTAATCAGAAATAAAGCAAGATTAGTGGCTCAAGCTTACAATCAACAAGAAGGTATAAAGTTCATTAAAACTTTTGCACCTGTTGCTAAATTAGAAGCTATTAGAATCATGCTTGCTTTTGCCACTCATAAAAACATTAAACTTTTTCAAATGGATGTCAAGAGTGCCTTTTTAAATGGTTTTATTGAGGAAGAAGTCTATGTTAGACAACCTCCTGGTTTTGAGGATCCAATCCTCCCAAACCATGTGTTTAAACTCAAAAAGGCTCTGTATGGTCTTAAATAAGCACCTCGTGCTTGGTATGACAAACTAAGTAGTTTTCTCATTTCAAATGGATTTATAAGAGGTAAAGTAGACATTACCCTTTTTAGAAAGGAATCTAACAAGGATTTCATAATAGTTCAAATTTATGTAGATGACATAATCTTTGGAGCTACTAATGAAACTCTATGTAAGGATTTCTTAGATTTGATACAGAGTGAATTTGAAATAAGCATGATGGGAGCATTGAAATTCTTTCTTAACCTACAAGTTAAACAAGAGAAGAAAGGTATATACATTCATCAACAAAAATACACCAAAGAACTACTCAAGAAGTATAAGATGAATGAATCAAAGCCTATGAGCACACCAATGCATCCATCTGTAGCTATGTTATCAGAACCGGACTGGACCGGCCGGTTCAACTGGAAAACCGGTGAACCGGTCCTATGTCCGGTCCAATTAAACCAGAGAACTGGTCAGGCAAAAAACTGGTCTGTGAACCGGTGAACCGGTCAAAAACCGATAAAATCGGTGAAAACTGGTCAAAAACCGGTAAAAAACCGGTTCGTAGCGGTTCAATAAAAATGTCTAATAAAATATTATTTTAATGTTTTTTCTTTTAAAAAATGAAAATCAACCTAAAATATTTGTCATTTTTTTTAATTCTAAATATAAACTTGTTTTTATTAATAAATATTGATGTGTATTATTAAAACTTAGACTTAAGTATTATGACATATTTAAGTTGAACTATTTTAAGTATTGTATATGTTAAGAACTTATAAAATTATATTTTATTTTTAGTTTTTAATATTATAAAGTTATGATATTATATATTTTTTAATTTTTTTATGTATTATTTAATTATTATTATTATTATTTTATTAATACCGGTTCGACCACGGTTCAACCCGGGTTGAACCATTGAACCTTGAATCAGTGCCTTGACCGGTTCAATGACCGGTCCGGTTTTAAAAACATTGGTTTGTAGTCATGACAAAGGACGAATCAGGTAAACCAATGGACCAAACTGTTTATAGAGGTATTATTGGCTCACTTCTCTACTTAACTGCTAGCAGACCTGATATCATGCACAACGTCTGTTTATGTGCCAGATTTCAATTTGACCCCAGAGAGTCTCATTTAAAAGCAGTTAAAAGGATTTTTAGATATCTTGTTGGTACTTCTAACATAAGCTTATTTTATAAGAAAAACAAAGATTTCAGGTTAGTAGGATATTGTGATGCAGACTATGCTGGTGATAGACTTGAAAGAAAAGGCATAAGTGGTAGATGTCACTTCATTGGACCATGTCTCATAACTTGGACCAGCAAAAAGCAGAATTCAATTGCATTGTCGACTCTGAGGCAGAATATGTATTTGCTACTAGTTGTTGCTCACAACTTTTATGGGTAAAGTATCAACTTAAAGATTACTCTAGCTTTGAGCATAACATTCCTGTGTTATGTGATAACACTAGTGCAATCAATCTATCTAAAAACCCTATTCAGCATTCCAAAGCAAAGCATATAGAAATAAGACATCATTTTTTTCTTAATTATGTTAAAAAAGGTGTCTTTGATATTAAGTTCATTGATACAGACCATCAATGGGCTGATATCTTTACAAAAGCTTTACCTGAAGAACGTTTTAACTTCATTTTAGAAAACTTGTACATGAAAATATGACAAGAGTAAAGCTTCTTACATGCATTGTCTTGACCAATTATTTAAGTTTCGTCTTACTCTATATCATCTTACTTTTTATTATATTTCATCTTACGGACATGTTCTTCTTTGAATATGAAAAGTTTTTAATCTATTAGTCTGATATTTCCCCTTATGATTATTCTCGATAACCACCCACGAAATGTACGCCGCCTCCTCTACCACATCAAGTTGTCATTAATGCACGTCCTTTCCGGGCTTTCAAAACTCTTCTTTTATTCAAAATAACTACTCTTTCTTTCTGTTTACACACTTTGAAAACTCTTCAAACCCTTTGAACTCAAACCCTCTCTCTCGTTTTTACTCTCAAACCTAAATATCTCAAACTTGTACTACTGGCCACCCAGAAACAGCTTGTCCCCATGGAGATATTCCTAGAAGGTGACTTTGTTGTCGGAAAATGGGTTGACCTCAAAAAGCTTGAAGAGGAAGGATTTCCTTTGCAGATGTATATCAAAAATATTGGATGGGAAGCATTTGTGCAGAAACGAACCACCTAGTACCACACATCATACGCCTACTTTTGGGCATCTGCTTCTAAAGTGAACGGCACCATCACTGAAACCGTCGACAATCAGGTCATCATCATCTCCACAGACACCATTGCTACAACATCTGGCTATAAGGAAGAAGGTGATCTTTTTACAGAAGACTGGCAAAAGGTTATTCTTAGAGATTGTCGACTAAGCATTGTATGGAAAACCAAGGCCACAAACCGACAACAAAGATGTTCTGAAGAAGTTTCTATACTCTTCGAACATAAAGCCAGAATGCAGACTCATTCACAATGTCCTGCTATATATTATCCTACCCAAGAAAGGCTCAAAGGATAATGTATACTCCAAGGACAGGTTCTGCATCAACAAAATGCTGACTGGTCAGAAGGTAAATCTGCCAGCACTTATTTTGGATAACTGGCGATCTTGTTTAGCTAAGTCAAAGGAAAATGCAAAAAGCAAACAGAAGCACCCCATTCCATACGCTATGCTCTTCACTGAGATCATTAGTTTGGTTGGTGTGAATGAAGTTGGATGGGAAAAGAAAAAGAAGGGTTTTGAGATCGACGTATCAATCATCAGGAAGATAAGGATTGCACATCTCTTCTCTGGATACGTCGCCCAACATCTTGAGTTGGCTTTGATCAAGGAAGAACCTCCGGAAGAAGTCGTTGGAAGTGCTTTCAGAGTTGGATCATCTACTAATCCTTCTGTTGGTACTGCGTCTACTCAACCTTTGCTACAGACGAAACCTCAACCATTCCAACCACAACCCAAACAGACCAAACCATAAAAACCCAAGTTACTCATATAAAGACCGCCCCCACAAGACCCTAAACCACAAACACAGCCTTAACTGTCTTCCCTTCATAAAAAACAAATGCCCTTAACCATTCGTCTAAGATCCAAACCAATACCTCAATTTGTTTCTTTATCTCAAGTCTTCAAACGTATTTTTGTAGACTTGACAGCTGCACCTAACAATGATCAGTCTACAAGGGTTGTTTCCTTCACTCTACCTAAAGCAAAAAGACAATCGTCTGGAGAAGCTGAACTGATGATAAACGAAGCCTCCCTTGAACAATTTAGATCAAAAACTCCTCCGTCTAAATGCCTGTGTATCAAACAAGTCACATACTTTTCACAAGAGCCTCGCACTGTTCGAAAACGCAAAGAATATCAGCTATTAGAACCCTTCGACCCAAAATTCTTCAAGCTCTTATCAATTATAAACTGGGCGAAGTCAATAATTCGAGGATGTGGACAACCCTTATCACTGAGGAACGACCACTCTTGGTGCGCTATGGGTATGTTGAGAAGTTCCTTGATGTTGAAGACGTAACAACCCAAGCTCTCTCATATGAGCCCAACATCATTCCATACGTCTGGAAGGAAAGGCATAGTAGTTTATCAGACGCTTTTATCTTCGTTTGCCCAACCTCAACCAGAACAAAATTCCCACCTAAACGTGAAATATAGAGACAGTGCAGGACTCTCTGCCACACCTTTCCTTTTATGCTAAAATGTAATTATTCTGAGTATCTAATCATGTGCAGAACATATCACTACAAGCCTAAGATCATTTACCCATTTTGCCATGGGAGGATCAAGACTTATCCCTTCACCATCCGACCAGAAGATAGTCCAGACTTTGAAGAATGGCGGATTAGTGATGATGACTGGGAGTTGGGGAGGGTGATGAACAACTTCCTACGGGAGAAAATGCATATTTCTTTGCAGCATGCCATATGTGAACAAAGATGTCCAGACCTTGAGTTAGGCTTGCCTAGACACATGGCTACTTAAATGTTGCTTCTAATGAAGCCATGGACCACCTTCTACATCTACTGTCAAAAGACGATAAAGTGTCAGAATCTTTCTATGGAAAAAGGGAAAAAACCAAAGTTCCGACATGATCCCAAAAGACACTTGATGATCAGACAAAGAACTCTTTCGTCTGCACAACTAGCCAAACTTAAAGGAAAACAAACTCTCCAAAGCATAGACTGAAAGAGATTGCAAGATCATGTTGAAGCACTCAAACACTTTTCAAGTCTCACTACAGAAGAGAAGACTCTGTTAATCCATCAAGCTACTCTCCGACCAATCGGCCACTAGTTACAAATCTCTCCATCTCCTTCCATTTGTACATCCAACCCCCAAAATCAACTTTCAATAAATCAACCTAAGACCTACATCTTCTTCTCCTCAGACACCTTTGAAATTTGTCTTCCCTGTGGCCATTTCTAGTTTTGTGGACCCCTTGTACCATATATTTTCAATTTATGTTTTGTAGAGGAACCCACTGATGAAGCCGCTTCCAACTTTGCACCTACACCGCAATCTTCAGAATTTAGACAAGAATTCAATAAATTGAAACAAACAGTCCAACGTCTTGAAGCTGATCTAGTAAAAGAATGAAGGAAACGCAAACACGCAAAAGCACTGTTAGCCAAATTGGCCAAACTCTTCAAGGGTGACCTCGGCTCATCATTTACACCTTCAGACTTTGAATCTTCTAATTGATGATGCCAAAAGGGGGAAAAAGAATGGAGAAAGAATAAAGTCTTAAGGGGAGAAAAGAAAGGAAGAATAAATAGACGAAAAGTATCAGTCTTAGGGGGAGTATTCTCTTTATATACAATGAACTTTTTTTTTACATATGAATATCGTCTGGTTTCATTTAATTATATCGTTTAGATTTATCTTTCTCTTATATTGCATCTACTTAACTGAAGAATATTAGTATGAAAAATGCTTTCTAAACTAAAAACTCACATCACAAAAAGCCTTTTCATATAAATATGCCCTATAAATTTTACATATGTTTGTCATCATCAAAAAGGGGGAGATTGTTTAGACAAAGGACAAATTTATAACCTTCAAATATTTTGATAATAACAAACAGTTAATAAGTATGTTTTTACACAATCGTCTGGTCATTCGTAATATGTTGACAAGCAACCATCTGATAATTTAAGCCCATATCGTCTTTATCTTTCTTTTGTTTAAATTCAATAACTAACAACTTACAGACGATGATCAAAGTGATCTGCGCATCAATCAGAACGTAAACTACCTCGGTATGTATGAAGCCTGCATTCCTACTCTCGAGGAAAGACATCTTTATGCGAAAAAGAAGGAATGTGCATGCAAATGTTAGAACGGGAAAGCAGATATGACTACTGCTATAAGATTGAGTATGAGAATGGTAAAGACAGGCAGACTGCTTTATCTTATCAAAATTTCAAGTTGGTGATAGGCATTAAATACTACACTTAATGCTCCAACGACTTTCTTCAACAGACGAAGGTTGTCTCCTACAAGCACTCACAACGGATACTTTTGAAGAAGCCTATATATAGAAGAAGAGACCTCAATCTTAGTGACTGACGAAATCATAAAATCTTTAGCTGTTGGAAAGTTTTCATTACGTAATCTTCATATTCTCTACATGTAAAACTTTATTTGTCCTTCATTGTATATTCGTCTGGGAGGATGTTAAACCCAGTGAGGTAACTCACGTTCAACTTTTTCTTTAAGAAATTGGCAGAAGCCTAAAGAGGCTTTAAAGATTACTTGGGTTGAGCCTGAAGAGGCTTGTTGAAAGAATACTTGTAACTTGGATAAGTTAGTGGAACTTGGTTATTGCCAAGAACTGGACTGTAGTTTTTGGAGTTAGACAAATCAGTATATCTCTTGTGTGCATTCCAATTTCATTTTTCAGCATTCGTCTTTCTTTCAAAACGTTTTTGAAAAACTCTTTTGATTAAATCCTTCAGACGATAGGTCTCTAAAAGAAAAGGAATTGTAAAAATTTGCTATAACATAATTCAACCCCCCTTCTTGTGTTATCTTTTGTTTTACAAAGGCCTTCTTTCTTTCTTCCTTCTTCATATACTTCCCCAAATATCCTTCCTGTATCAATTTCTCTATCTAGTTATTTTAAGCATCTTGCATTCCTCCGTTTCATGGTCTATGCTTTATGAAATTCACACCATTTGTTGTAGTTGGCCCCTAATTGGGCGTCGGTCGACTAAGGCATACTTAGCAACTTGGTGTGGCTAACCTCCTTTAGTATTTAGCTCTTTTTAGTGTCAAGAGGAGTGAATACTTTTGCTCTAACATCCCAACTTCTTTTCTTTCCCTGGTTTCTTATTCTTATTTAGTTCTACCTCCCTACCAACCGATCCATGAAATTATGTCTAATCGATGGCCTTATTCTTGATTGTTTTGCACCTCAGCATCAACAACATCCTTCTTTTCCTTGATATGCTTCTTCGGTCTCGAGTGTATCTCTTCCTTGTTCACCAGCTTCCTCAATACTAGGGAGTCCTTAAACTATCTTGCCAAGAATGCCTTCTAGAGTGCATTGATGAAGAACTTTTGGTCGAATTTGTTTACCTGCATTGTAGCATTTTGAAACAAGCTAAACAATGTTTTAATGACTCACCCTGTTACTTCCTGATATCAAATAGGTCAGCCACCTCAAGGCGTTTCCTCTTATTCATCATGAAGCACATCATGAACTCACTAAAATTGGTGATTGATTGCAAAGACAAGCTAGAAAACCACCACAACATTGTTCCTTTTAGGGTTCCAATGAACATTTTGCATTCGACTACATCATCCCTTCCACTTATGAACATTTGCATTTGAAAAGCTTGCAAATGCGTGTGTGGGTGTTAAGATCCGTCAAATATCTCTATGTTAGGTTCCCTGAAATTGTGACAGGGATGATCACATTCTCAATCTCCTCTGAGAATGGTTGAGTGTGGAAGAGAAGAGGCTAGACCACATTTGCCTTATCACATTCTCCTTCAATGCTACTAATTGTTGCAGAGTGCCTTCTCTAGTGCTTCATCCACTTGTTATCACGCCTCGACCTCCCAATGCCGTTCCTCCACATCCTAATGTCACTATTTTGCCTCCCGATTACAACATGATTATTCATTATTTTGCTCTTGCAATAGCTTGATTGCCACCATCAGTTGCTACAGTAGAAGGTTGCCTCCACCAGCTTTACCTCCATTAACTCCATTCTCCAAAGCGGCTACATCGCAAGTAATCACTGTCCTGGTAGTGTTTGAACCAAAAATATGGTGGTAATTGAGAAGAGTTTTTCTGGTGACCCTAAAGTAGGTGCCAAATATTCACGCTAGAGAACACGTTCACTAAGGAGTCTGAAATCTTGTTAAGAACTTAAGAAATCTCAACAAGTTATCACATAGAGTGATCTAGCGTGATTAATGGAAGATCACACCTATTTATTGAGTGCTTCCTCTAACGGTCTTCTAACAGTTCTTGCTTTTTTTCTAAAGGAGGCATGTATGACACCTCTCTCACGTATGATGAGGGGTGGTGCCTATACTGCCTTGGTCACATATGAGAAAGGTCTAGAATTTCTTTAACTTGGGCATACGAGTCCGAGGTCCACAGGCTCTTTAAGCCTTGTGACTAGTGTGTGGCAGGATAGACTGATTACCATGGTCATTGGTCGATCTATGAGTACAAGTTATCTTTGTCATCACACTCACTGAAGATTTATTCGGCTACATTCTTAGAGTTAGGTTTGTTGAAGGCTTACTCGGTCAGACATGTGTGACCTATGTCTCGGCCAATGATTTGTTAATCCCAACCAATCGATTCACAACTCCTCAAATGTCAAACTTGAAAGACATAAGTGCTTGTTAGTCTCAAGAGATGATTCAAAAACAAAATTAAAAATTAATTTGAAAAAGTCACACTTCTCAAATCCGATCTTTTACAAAGTCACATCATGGCAATAATTTGAAAAAGTAATTCCACTGGAGGTTGAAAAGGCAGCAGCAAGACAGGTGGAAGCCAAAAATCAGTGTACTAAATGAATAACTGTCTTCCACAACAAATTAATTTAAATATTTCAAAGAGGTCAAGGATTCACTAAACATTACTATTTTAAATTTTAAAACCGAAAAAACTAGCAGTGATTGACCTTATCTTATGTCAAAAGAATAACCCTAAGGTTAAAGCAGATTATGTGAACTGCGGGTGTTATTTGTTTAGCGTAAATAAGAATAGGGTCGGTGGATGCTTCTTTTACGTGCAAACAATAGTTTTTATCCAAAGTTGGTCCATTTTTTAATTTATTCCTTTTCTAGGGTTATAGCACTTTGAAAATCAATTCGCACCACAATATTGGAAAAGAAACGACGAAAGAAAATAATAGTACCTGTAAGTGTAGCTTGCATATTTCCACTATAACAAAAGTGGAGGGAAAATATTTTTTTAATATTGGCAAGAAGGAAAAAGGTAGAACGAGGGACTTTTGCTTCTTCATTTTATCTTTCCTTCCCATCAAATTTCTAAATCAAATAAGTTTTATCAAAATTGATTCCCTCTTGTCTTCTCCATTTTTTTCTCTAACGTAATGCTACATTACCTTTTTTTTCTACTTGACATCCCACTCTACTACAAGTTGATAAAGAAGCAAAACCATCAAGGTAATAAAAAAATAGAAGGGTAAGCTCAGATTTTTTTAACCACTTCCTTTTGCATTTTCCTTGATGCATAGGAATCAACAACTTTCATTTTCTCCTATAGATATTTTTTTTGCCCTTTTGCGGTTGGATAACTCTAGTACGTAGAAATGGCCACAAACTACTATTTGCAGTAATTCTCAGTGAATAATTATACAATTTATAACCGTCAGAATGTCATGGTTCTTAAAGTGTTATAATAAGTAATTATTTTAGTAGTATTATTGGGTTACACGTGTATAAGTTTACTACACTACTAGTACCTAAAAAATACTAAGATAAATTTCAATATTTGGTTACCGTTTACAACAAGAGTTTAATTTGTCAACATTATGTTGTTTTGAGTGAAACTAAGCTCGGATTTCTTAAATAAGGTCTCAGGTTCGAACCTTGTAGATAAAAAAACTTGATTGGAAAGAGAGACCCTACTAAAGATGATCAATCAGGTTCTTTGACGGAGATTAGTCATCGGTAAAACTAGTGGATACTTCTCACTACTATCATATAAGAGTTTAATTTCTATACATTGATAGTGTAAAGAGTTTTTACATTATCAATTAATCAGAAATCATGCTATAAACGATTTTTAAGATAGTTATTGACAGTGTAAAAACCATTTACACTTTTAGTGCATATACTATTTTCTCTTAAAATAATTTCATCTATAATTTCATAATTGGTTCCAAGTCCAAGTAAGGAGGAGGCTTGTATTAGGCCCTCAACAATCAACGTAAAACTTGTCAAAATTCAAACATGGCAGTCAAACATCAACTCAAGTAGATGAAATTTCAAACATAACAATCTAAATGATTAGAATTTATGTTTTGTATGGTCAGGATGCAGGGAAAATAAAAGGGGGACGGGGCTAAAATATATATGCATGTTTTAATAAGTACTAGGTTTTCTTCCATTTTCTTTTATTACTAGGGATGGTAATGGGTAGGATCTACATAGGGTACTATAGTACCCATCTCCATACCCGCATTTGAAAAAAATACTCATATCCAGCCTCATACTTGTGCGGATAGCAACTTTAATCTTTGTTCCCGTACCTGCTGGGTACCTATATCCCTGTATCTGCACCCGTTACCTATACTTTACTTAGGTGTTGGTATAAAATTCTGAGACCTTAGACGAAATTTAAATTCAAAATTAATTTAATATAATTTGTCAATTCTCATTTTATTTTTTTTATCAACTACAAAATTATTGATCAAAGTTTTATGATTAAGTATTTCTAACATTTCACTATCAATATATAAAAAGGAAAATACATTCAATCTATCCTTTAACATAGTTAATATCAAATAAAATTTATATAATTTTATACTTAAAAAAGCTACATTCAAAAATAACAATAATTATAAATATTGTCAATAATATTTTAATTAGAAGCAATGCATTCATTTGAAAAAAAAATTGATCTTTTGATATAATTTAATATTTTTAGTGGAGTGTGAATTATTTTTGGAATGTAATTTATATATAATGTCAATGCAAAACATTTTTACACATATATCTAATAAAGTTTGATTATTTTTTCACATCATCATATTCATCAATGTGGCAATATGGTGAATTCCTATTGAATATATGCATAAAAATATTTTACATTAACAATACATATAAATGAAATTCTTATTTTTGTTTGTGTTTCACTACTTAGTGCAATATCTTTTTATTAAAAAAAATTAAGATCTTTAATATTATAATAATTACTATATATATATAGGTGTCGGTATGAGGCGGGGTAGGTACTAGTACCCATATTCGCACCCATCCCCATTAAATTTCGCAGCTAAATACCCGCCACCGCCCCCATCTCCATTGAACGGGTATTTACCCTATCAATTACGGATATTTTTTGCGAATATCCATAGAATATGGGTAAGATTGCTATCCCTATTCACTAGTCCATCCATTCTCAATGTTATCAAGTACAGCATTTGTTTATTCTTAGCAAATCAACTGTGCATGACTAAAGAGTAATGACATGGTGATACAAACAACGCCCCTCTCTGCCAAGAAGAAAAAAGAGGCAGGAGGAAGGAGAGATGAAAATTTAGATAATTAAAAGCATTAGCTATGACACAAATAAATTGCAGGCACCATGTTATATATAGATCATTGACTTCTTATCATAATCCATAGTGGTGTCAGGACGTGCAGAAAGCGACATCTGATGTACCTGGGACTTTTTTACTGGCAGCATAATCCACTATGGTGCCAGGAATATGCTTATCTAGTGAGGGCCGAGATATTGTTTCCTCAAAAAGCAGTTTTTACCACATGCTGGTAATACGACAATTATTATGTGAGAAAACCAATCAGTCATTGAGAGAACCGTAGAAAATCAATGATTACTAGTGATAAAATTGAATTAAAGAGAAATAAGACTTAGCATGGTTTGACCTTTGACACTCTGCTTCCCCAAACACTAGATGTTAATGCAATTTAAGAAAAATCCTCTCAAAATTAAAGTGTGAACTCATTTTACAAGTCAAGATCTTTATCGAGCACCCTAGATGTTTAATAGTATCGAACTGACTTAATAGCAACCCAATAATAAAAGAAGCATGTTGTGATGGTTGAGCGCCATGTTGGTTCTCTAAGATGAACTTACCACATGTAAGGTAAACAAGCATGGAGACTAGGATATTTGATACAAGCAATAAGTAACAGAAAGCATAGATATTTGATACAGACAATAAGTAACAGAAAGCATGTCTTTCTTTGTAATAACTTACAGTGAAATCAATCACTAAATGCATCCAAGATTTTCTTTTATGTGATTCAGCATTCTATGCCTGCCAAAGTATTTAGAAAATAGTTTTTTGGATTACACATTCTTGCCCAATTGAAGCTCATTACGCCAAGCATCTCAACACCACTCACCTTGGACAAACCGATGCCCAAGGTGTCAATCACAACCCGACATAGCTGATATATGATGTGAGAAACGCCATCCTGAGCACCATTCACGCTGCATTCTCAAGAAGTATGGGAGCTGTAGGTGGCAAGTGGATGTCCCATCCAATCCTTTCCACCTAATCTTCAGCACCCAATGCTTATCAAAATGCCTAGAAGCCCCATCTCCAAGGTATGTAACACCCTTTTGGTATTGTTGCTCGGCGGAAACACCTTACTTCAAAGTCTTCTTATTTGAGTGTCAACGTGTTTTGCAGGTAGCCACAACCCCACTCAACCGCCACGAGCAATTACCATCACCAGTTTGAGAGGATTCTCCCACTTAGCCATTTGGCTGACGTGTGCTTGCCCCAACCAACCTCTTAGGAAAAATTTTAATGAATAAGCCTTTATGTGATGACTGAGTTGATGTGATACCAAACAGCCACATGGGATATCCAGAGAAATAATAAGGACACCGAAGGAACCTGATCTCATAACTAAGACTCCAGTATGATCATGATGGGTTAAAATTTAAAGTTAAATGGAGGAAGGCACAAGCTTGGCTACACAACATGCAAGAAAAGGGGTTGAATGGCACAGATTTACCTGACTATAAAGGACAGAGAAGAGTGCACCAGAGAAAATTTTAATTGTTCCCCTAATCATGGTCCCTACCATGCATTTGGGTTAACCCTTGCATGTCTGAAGTGGATTATTTTTGGAGAAATAATGGTTTGTTATTTTAGCAAAAGCTATAGAATAGAAAAGTGATTTCTTCTTTAAAATAAGGAAAATCAAACACGTGTGTCCAGAGTTAAAGAAGGTTGGAAAACCAAACTGAAAAATATGTTCAGGGCATTGTTGCCTCAAGATTAATAAAGTTTTGCTGTACAAGTCAATCTGCAATTTCTTGCCTACAGTAACCTTCAAGGAAGCTACGCCATATATTGGCATTTGGTGGGAAAGGCATGCTTGCAATGATTTTCTCGGCTTCCTTAATTTGTCCATTTTTAGCCAGGAGGTCAACTATGCAATGGTAATGATCATGTTCTGGTGGAATCCCATAATAGGTTCCCATTTGCCTAAAAATTTCCATGCCTTCGCGCACTAATCCACCATATCTGCAAGAAGAAAGCCCTGCTCTGAGTGCTAAGGCATCAGGCTTCAACCCCATCAATTCCATGTTTTGGAATCTCATTACTGCCTCATAAGCATAACCATTCAGCCCAAGGGCAGTAATTAAAGCTGTCCATGTAATAATATTTTTGTTCATAATTTCTTCAAAAACTTTCACTGAACTATCAATGCTTCCACACTTTCCATACATGTCAATTAGTACATTGCCCAAAAATGTGTCAAAGTTACCAAGATTAGTCTTTATAACAAGTCCATGAAGAGAACTGCCCAAATCCAGACGGCAAAGTTTGGTGCACACAGATAATACACTCATAAATGTGTAACTATCTGGATTGATGCATGCGGAATGCATATGCTTGAAAAGCGCAAAAACCTCGTTATAATTATTGCTCCGAGCGCAAGCTGAAATGACAATGTTCCAGGATACAACATCAGGTTTTTCTAGCAAAGAAAGCAACTTTACTGTTTCATGGTACTGACAAGTTCTGTTATAGATTCCAGCAATGATGTTAGATGGGACTACAGGAAGTGGGTTATTAAATTCTTTGACAAACGAAAGTGCTTCATTTATGAGACCATTTCTGGTGTAAGCCATAACAAGAGAGCTTAATACGTATTCATTACTCTCATACCCTGATCTTATAATCAAACCATGGAGCTGATGTGGGTTGGAAATTGATGATGACTTGAGAACAGCAGAAAAGGAAAACTCATTAGGGGAATAACCCAATTGGAGCATTTCTTGTAACAATAGAATTGATGTGGAAGAGCAAATGTTTGAGTAACCCAGTATCAAAGCATTCCAAGAAACCACATTCTTCTCTTCTATGTGATCAAAACATTTATGAGCTGAAATAATTTTATTACATTTGGCATAGAAGTCTACCAACGCAGTACCCACAATAACATCAGATTCAAAACCACTCCTGATTACCTTAGCATGGACAGATTCTCCACATACCGAGTTTCTCAAACTAGTACATGAGTCAATAACAGCAACAAACGTGGCCTGACTTGGCACCAATCCTCTGCTGGACATATTCAAAAACAGCTCCAGCGCCATCATAGGTCGCTCACTTTTTACCATTGCATCAATGACTGTATTCCAGGACACAACATTCTCAACAGGAACCTTCTCAAACAATCTTTCCACCGCGAACATGGCTTTGCACCTGACATACACACTGATGAGAGAATTAACTGCAATCATTTCACAACCAAACCCACATTTAACCATTAAACCATGTATCTGTTCACCATATTCCAAATCCTCCTCAGAATCAACAAGTCCAGACAAAACAGCAACAAAAGAACCTTCCGACAAAGACATCCCCGTCCCCACAAGATCAAGAAACAAAATCTTACACTCTTCAACAAACTCATTACGCGCCAGCAAGGACATCATGGAGTTCCATGTCACCAAGCTCTTCTGGGGCATATCTTCAAATGCCAGAAACACTTCATCCCAACATCCATGCCTCCCGAACAAGCCCAACAAAGCAGTACCCACGAAAGCATCGGCATCAAAGAGTCCATTTCTAATGCTCAATGCCTGCAACTGAACACCCTGAGAAACACTCAACAACTCACACGACAACAACCCGGTGAGGGTGTACTGGGTAGGTGCAAAACCACTCCCCCTCATGCGGTAGAGCAAGTTCCAAGCATCATGTACATCCCCACGCCGACAATAAGCGGTGATAAGAGTGTTGTAAGAGACAACTGTTCTGCGGGGCAAAACGTCGAACACCTTGCGTGCGTGGAGCACTTCGCCAAGCGAAGTGTATGAGGAGATGATGTTGTTGTGGATGAAAATGGATTGCTTTGGAATGAGACCAAGTGTAATGGAGAGTGCGTGGAGACATTTGGTGGCATCGAGGGACCGAACGGTGGAACATGCTTCGAGTAAATTAAGGAGGAGTTGGCCATGTCGGAAACCCTGTCCATGGCAACTCATGCAGCTAAACTAAGCACACTGATAGTACTGTTACGTTGTTAATTTGATTTGATTATTTCGAATGTTCGTTTCTTCTTTGATCTTTATTTATTTTGGTATTGCTTCGTGACATTTTTTTATTTGCTTCGTGACATGTCGGAAACCCTGTGGCCCTCAAATACATGCTGTTTTTGGGAAATTCTATTCACACTCTTTTTTCTTTTCTTTTTTTTTTCTATACACACCTATCTTAATTTTGGAAATTAATTTTTGAAATATAAAAATATATTCTGAAAATTAATTTTTAGAATGTAAAAAAAAAAAAAATTTGCACGAAGAAGGGTGTGTGTATTTCTTTTGACGTAATTATTGTAAAGGCATTTAGTTAGGGGATTATTATTATTATTTATCCAATTTTTCCTTCATCTTACTTTCTATTTATTTTTTTATTTGACTCTTTATTTCTCATCACAATATTTATTATATATATCAGTTTTTTTCCACTAAGGGTGTTCGCGAGATAGGTTTACCTTTGTCTTTACCTGGCCCAAAATTTTAATAGGGTCAGTTTTGTGAATCTGAACCCGACGTAATCAAGACCCGACAACATTTGGAACAAGACTGGGCCGACCCAACTTGTTGGCACAATATATTAATCTTAACATTATATATAGTTAAATCATAGAATTAAAGAAGTATACAATTATAATTAAAATATATCTTACAATATATATTTTAAGATAAATGATATCAATATAAATATAATATCATGTTAGACAAAACATTATTTAGTAAGTCAAGAAGTTGTATTATTAATACATACTTGTTTAAAAATTATATTTTTTTAAAAGAATATATAACGTTAGACTGGGTTGGGACGACTCAAAGTATAACTCGGACTCATCCTCAAAATGTACTAGGTCTAATTTCTTAATCTGAACCCATCGAAAGTCCCTCCACACTGGCCAAGTTGGTGGAACAAGACAGATCATGAACAACCTTACTCTCCATTTATCTCTTTCTTCCGCCTATACATCCTAAAAATGGAGTGTGCATTTAGTTTTTCCCTTAGCTTAGCCTAGTTAGCTTGCAATCAGCAATTTATTTTTTTATTTTTACCATAGAAAATATTTTTATTACATCCTCTTCTTAGTTATTTTGTTAGTGTATCTTCAGCTAGATTTTTCTTTCGGAGTGCTATTTTGCCAATTTTAATATCAGCATGCATCTCTAATTTTTACTGATATGGGTTAATTATGGATCAAATCTTTCTTTTATTAATATGTAATGAGAAAATCGAATGAGATTTGTCGGTTCCTAGTAGAGATAGTGGGGATTGACTAGAGCAACAGCAATGATTGGCAGATTGACAACATTTAAGGATGCTAAATAAGCTGAGTTGACTCAAGTTTAACATAACCAAAACTCGATATAATATTTGGTTAAGCTAATTTTTTTAATCCCAAAACTAACCCGTTCATAACCTAATTATTAATTAAGTTGGAACTGTCCTAACTCAATATATAAATAAACTTAGTATACGAAAAAAATATATAAAAAATTGTACAAATTAAAATGTTATACATATAACTAAGTCATGAAATTTCAACTATTGAAAAAGTAAAACTCAATGTTACTTTATAATACTATTAATTTTGAACCAAATTTTGAAAACAATACAAAATAGATTAGGGCAAGAAGTCTTATAACTTAACGCTCATTTATATCATATGGTGTCAAGTTGGATTGAGTTAATTACAACTGTGACTTAGGCTTGATCTAATTAACTTATGTGCGTGAAAATGCACATAAGGATGGCCAAAAAGGTTTTTAATCTGTTTGTTTGAAAAGCAAATTGCAATTTCCCAAAGTAATTAAATGTTTTGTTTCCGTTCAAAGTGTCTCATAAATTGTATACAGACTAATCAACCATTCCTTTTTCCTTTTTTTTTTTTAAAAAAAAAAAGTGTGTTGCATTCTATACAGAAGAAATATCAAAAAGAAAAATATTGATAGTGATCATGGTCCTGCAACAAAGAAGAGATGTCAAAGAAAAAGTGCAATTCTCTAAGCTGTATGTAAAACACTAAGTTTTGGGTTCAATTTGCCTACCAATTTCTAAGGAAATCGGATGCAATAGGGTGTTTTAACAAATCATCTTCAAGATACAATAAAATTCTTTGATATGGACCCAAAATCAAGCTTATCATCAATGGTAATTTACAAAATAATAGTTTTCTTAATTTTCTCTACACATAAGAATAGAAATGAAGTGACTTGAATGCAAAGAATCAATTTCTAGCTATTTCCTCTTTACATTACTGTCCTTGATGTGTCATTTCCCGCATACAACTCTTTAAAGAGACACATCTTATGACTATTGATTAAGAGACACGTCTCATGTCTTTTAGTGAAGAAACACATTATTTCATTAAAGAATATATACTTTCATAAAAAAAATACAACCTTATATACTTTGCATTTTTTCATGAATAGACACATCTTTTCATGAAAAAACACACTTTCATGAAAAGATATAATCTTTCATACTTGCACATTTTCATAAATAGACACAATCTTTCATAAAAGGATATCCATTCATTAATTTTGAAAATCTTTCGCACATTCAGTTAACACCTACTAATACAAATAGAGGTTTTTTTTTTTTTTTATATGGTCAAACAAACAATAGTGGAATATTACATTTATCAAGTGCAAGCACTTTAAAGATAGATGATTAGAAATTGGATATCTTGTAAAGATGTAAGAACGATCCTGCTTGAGCTCGAACCAATTATTTTGAGAATGAGTTTATATAGTCCTTGGTTGGATACAAGTCTTATGATTTGAACACTTAATGTTTTGAAAATGGTGTTAATGTTTAAGAATTTTTCAAACGGCATTAAAATTTTTACTAACATTTAATTTAGGAATCAAATAATCAACTGTGGCCAATGGAATAATTGATTATTAGCTTATTAGAATAAAATATGGGAGTCTTAGGCTTATTCAAATAATACATTAGTTGATGAAAATAAAAGCACATGTTATTGCGAATAATTCATTGTCATAATTTAATATTAGATTATTTTGTTCGTCATTATTCCCCAAAATTAGAGAAAAACAAAACAATTGATTATTGAATTAAAATAATTAATTATTTGTGTCCTATAAATCATTTATAACATTTAGTTTTTGTTTTTGTATTAAATATGAACCACAATTCAAACAATTATGATTCTTCATAAATTATAAAGGATTTAATTTTCAGTGAATGTAAATGCTTGTTTTTAAAATTCTGTCGCATGTGTCGGTGTCTATGTGCATATATATAAACTACATAGATACGATGGGGATGTACAATTTAGATCTACAATGTTACATAATGCAATTCTTTGCATTTACTTGTACGATAATTCATACAAAAAACTATACAATTAAGAGGGGAAAAGAAAAGAAAATAGAGAGAGAAATATGACATATAATAAGCGATGCAATGTAGAAAAATAGACATTGTATAAGTTTTTATATGAATAACACAGATCTTTTCAAATTCTGAATCTGAAGATTCTGAACGGTGTATTTGTACCTGTCCTCAAATTGTATCATTGCAATTTATTTGAACTGCACATGGAAAGAAATACAGAATTGAAGCCAATTTTTATGATATGACGTAATAATAACTATCTGAATCCCATCCTTAATGCCCTGCTGCTAGGAAGAGCAGAAACTCGACTTTGTTGTTGGTGGGCAAGAGTGAAGGTAGTTGTGGCAGGATTGTTGAAGAGGTTTGTGATGTCAGCAAGAGGCACCCTCTTGGGCTTTTGCTTGCCGCACTTCTTGTTATTGACCTTGTTGGTGTAACATGCTGGAGGAACATTCTCCTTGTTATTCTGGTCGGATACGATATTAGTGCCATTGTCACTGACCTCCATTTGTAACAAATTTCAGTGACACTAAAAGGTGGTGATGGTATATATTCATTGTTGAATGGGACTAGAAAGAGGGAGAGGAGTTGAAAATTTTGCCAACTATGGAAACTGACGAATTTGTTGATGGCGGTTTTTTGTTAATTTGTGAACACAGGGTAAAGGCAAAAACAAAACTTTGGGGCGCGAAGTGCATGGAGAATTCAAAATTTAGATTAAGGTGGTGACGATAGACCAAAAGCTCAAAGCTGAAACCTTGCCTCGGTGCCCATTTATTAAAAAATATTATTCGGGCGTTCTTTTACTTTTTTACCCTTTAGGTGCTACAGAAAATAACGAATGTTTCGAAAATTATATCGATAAAATTTCTTTTTCATGATTCAATGGGTTAAATTGATAACTAAATTGCGGCTTAACTAATAAATATTTTAAGTAAAAGCTTAATCGAATCTTGATCTGATAAGTTGAACTAATTGGTTCGACTCTGTTACTCTGCTCTTAAAACATTAAAAATAAGACAGGTTCAATTTTTTTTAACCTAGAGTTGGTTAATTAATAGAGAAGGGAGATAAAATCCACACAATTTTTTAATTTACTTATAATATAAAAATTTTATTTTACTATTTGTATTGTAATATTATCATGTTTTTGCATACTTTTTTTTATTTATCTTAAGTTATTGTTTCTTTTTATTTATATTAATTTTATTCCTCTTCTTTATATTTTTCTTATTTTTAAATATTTTTTCTAATTTTTTTTAGATAAATAGCAATTAACGTGCATTAACTTTTAGTAAATTACAAAACACACATGCTTTATTGAATACTAGTGGAAAGATAGGCATTGTGATGCCTGTCTACCCGCATTTTTTATTTTTGGAAATTGAATTTGTTGTATTTGTATATGTAGTTGGTGCAAGTTTTTATTGATGGAACTTATGTGGGAAGTTGAAATAGAATAGTAAAGTAGTTTGTAATGGCAATTAAAGGATAAAAAGTCTAAAATTATAGATTATAGATAATAATATAAGCAAAAGTGAATAAAAACAAACATTGTCTAATGCTACTTAAATTCTAATTTTAATTTATTTATAAATTATATGGTTTTCTTTATCTAATTCTTATAAAATTTAATGAAAATATTATAAATTTAATTTAACCTTCACTAGTTTTATTGGTTTTTATATTTTATTTATGTTAATAATATTAGTATAAGGTGTGTCCAAATATTTATAAATATATCTAAGATAACACATTCATTTAATATGTGTTATGATTTATTTGTAAATTTTTTAATAAAATTAAATAATTTATTATGAGAAAATTTCTAATAAACTAAATAAAAAATAGTAATATGTAAGTTTTAAAATTTGATTGAAGTGGAGCTCCTTGAACACTTGCATGTAAGAGTTTGGTTTTCCTCATACAACGATTATACTGATCATGCGTTGTGTCACTTCTTACTCCTTCTCCCTCATCTAGAATGGAAATAGGCTCCTTTATTTCCATCTGACTAAAGGCCTTTGTTCGGGAACCCCTTATCTTCTTACCTTTTTGTGTTTTGTATGGAGAAACAATTCCTAATTATCTTGCAACTTGGAAAGGTCTCAAGGAATGGCTCAAAAATTTCTCACCTTTTTGTCGATGACGTGTTATTATTTACAAGTTTTGGAATTGAGAAAAGGGAGTTACTATAGTACCCAAGTAAATAAAACTGTTTTGGAACAATTAGTTTTTACACCAATAAAAACATAAGTTACTGTCATGTCATCCTACTTTTCCATATAGTGAAGAAACTTTTAGTATGCCATTATCCTATGCCAATAACCAAGAACCAAAAACATCAAAGGAAATGCATGATTTTACTTGGGTGAGACCCTTGTAAGCCCTGCGAATGCCGTCACCAAGGAAATGTTTCAGTATAGAGGGTGGGGGTAAAGGAAGAGAGAAACTATGGGTGGCATAGAAAGAAGAAAAAAAGCCGCTGAGCAATTGGAAATCAGAGAAAAGAAAGTTGTTGAGAGCAGTGTACAAAAGGTGAGAACGTGTTACATATACAAGACTAGATAACAAGGGCAGGAATTAGAATAAACCAAAGAGTGACACGTGGACAATAACTATTTTCTAAAAAACAACTGTTTCAAAACCCTTAAAATTTATGGGGGTACCGTAGAATTTTTCTTGAGAAAAAGGCAAGAACAATTATAGGTTTGCTGTTTAAACCAGATGTACGCTGGCACTGGGAATTTTCTACATACAAACAAAACCGCAAACTTCTTCATATGGAAGATGTCTCAAAAAAACGACATGTATTAAGGATAAGATCTGGGAACCTATGCATTTGGTATCATTTGTGGATGAAATTAATTTGGTCCCTTTTATCACCTTGTCCTTTTTCATTCATTTACAAGACTCAGATTTCAAGGTTAAAGACCTATATAATTATGTTGTTTGAAGCCTCCCCAAACTTTATACGACACTCCTAGATCACATGCAAGAAGAAATTAACACCTTGCAATTTTACTTACACCCAACAGTATTAGATGCTTAGATTTGGAGGAGAATATTCATGGGACTTACACAATGTGACATGGCTATAGATGGCTCTTAACGTCCTAGATGAATTTACAGCATGGTGTGGATCTTGGTCGTGGATTTGGAACATGAAAGCCCCTAGAAAATAAAAAACTTAGATTCTTAGTATGGCCTACATGCAGTCACTAGTTTGTACCTACCAACACGATCCTAACCCATTGTCGAATAATACAGTCAAACTTATATGCTAGTTGCCAAGTAAAAAGGCTCGAATGGTACGATCTCGCCATTACCCCAGAATGAAAGGGGGTGATCTCGCAGTTCTTGGCCTGTGAAGATACGTTGTTAGGTGCTTCGTTTTTCTTTTTCCATTGAGGTTGAACCTAAACCTGTGCTCGAGAGATAATTGTCCACGTACTGATAAGGGATGTATGAATTCTCAAGAAGAGAGGAGCCATGGTGGTCCCTCCCGGATCGCCTGAATCCCACGAGTTAAGAGAAAGTTAGATCTACATTAGATCTCACTTGAATCACCCCTAGAGTCAGAGACTACAACATATCCAACCATTACAAGAAATTTTAGGATATGGAAACCATGATTTTTATACACAAATGGACCACATTATATGGCTAAAAGATGGCGATGCGAGTCAAGGCAATGCTACGTTTCCAGCAAGACTGTAGAGAGCTTAGAGAATCTTTAATATGCATACCATTAGCAATGAGCATGCGACTTTGCATAGAATGGTTTCATTGGTACGAGTTTTGGCTGAAATGATTCACGTGTTTTTATCACATCACTAACACACCAACCCATTCAGAAAGGTGGGTTAGTTGGCACCCATCACAAGAGGATAATGCAATGTTGAACGTTGACAATAACTGTTATGGTAATCTTGGCAGAGTTGGATATGGAGGCTTACTCAGAACGTCAATAAAAGATTGGATATATGGTTTCCCATGTTATGTTGGCCTGATAATAAACATACATAGTGACATCAATAGGATTGATAAAAGGTAACATATGTCTCCAAAGTACTAGTACACAACTATTGCCTTGGAGATTTGTGATATTCTTTGCTGACATTAGGTTATCAAGTTGTTCCACATGCTCTGGGAGGAACCAAATTGTGGATTTCTTAGCAAAGTTGAGAGTGACTAACCCTTTGTTTTGCAACATATAAAGAAATAGAGTGGAGAGCAATAGGTTAGAGAGAAATAGAGAAGAGAGAAATAGATAAAAAATAGAGTGGAAATATAAGTTGTTTGGTTGCATAAAAATAGGGGTGAAATAGAGTAGAAATAATACTGTATGGTTGTTTGGTTTGAGTGAAAGAGATGAAAGAAATTAGATTCATGTTGTCTTTTCCTTTTTGCCCCTATGTACATCACGTTGGTTTGGAGAAAATGAGACTCTAATAGTAGACCATCAGAAATAATAGTAGACTATCGTGGTTGGATAGTGACGAAATGAGGACCAAAGTAGTCTACTATCTACTCCAAATAATCTACTATCGAGAGAATTATTTGCTGCAGGTGGTGATAGTCAACTATCATGACCAAATAGTTGACTATCATGCAAGAACAGAGGCTAAATTGGAGCAAGATGGCTGCTAGTAGTGTCAATAGTCGACTATCATGACCAAATAATCAACTATCTTGTAAGAACAGAGCTGTTTTCATTCTCCTTAACATCAGACATACATTTTCACGTTTTTTTGTGACAGTGAACAGTGCACGAAAGAAGGGATCGACAATTACTTGGGAATGAAGCTCACATTTTTGCAAGGATCAAAGGTGGTAGGATGTTTTCCTAGCTTTTTTGATGATAGGACATCTAGATCTGACTGCGTGCAACAATGATAGTAGCGGAATCCAATTTGCAGCTTCCACCACTATTTGCAACCTTCGTGCTTCAATATTCGTGCTTGAAGCTTTGGAGCTCAAGCTCAGACCCACAACAACTCCAATGGTGATTCTCATTTTGGAGCTTTGATTTTCAGGTTCGCTTCCAACCATTTTTGTTCGAGGTTAGCTAGCACATGAACAACACTTTTGAGGACATTTTTGTCAACCTACACACCCATTCCCTATTTCACACTATTTCTACCCATTTTTGCATGGAAATGAATAGTAATGGGGCCCACACGTTTTTTCTTCTCGTCCCTCCTTATTTCTACACTACCAAACACACATACTTATTTTTCTCACTCCCCTATTTCTTTCCTCTCACCCCAATTTCCACACTATTTCACTAACACCAAACAGAGGGTAAGAATCCTCATTTGAGGAATTGTGTTGCACCTCCCCGTGGCATTAATAATCTTCTTATAGTTGATGTCGCAGGTATTTAGTTCCCTAGTTTGTAGTTTCCTTTTCGTTTCTTTTTTTTTTTCTCCTATTATCTTCCTATACAAAAAAAAAATGTTTACAATTAATATTTGGTTTGAAACTCTTGTTAATTATTTAAAAGTTACCTTTGACCTTGATTAATTCAAATGGATTAGATGGACTTACTTAAAAGAATAAATTTCTCCTAATGCTTTTTTTTCTTATTAAAAAAGTCGAACTTAAAATTTTATTTAAGGAGAAACAAACTTTTAAACATTTGAATCAACATTAGTTGATACGTAGGGGTGTTCATCTTATGAATGATGCTAAATAATATAGAGTCAATTCGTGAATTTTGTATGGGAAAAAAGAACTATTTCTTTTCAAGATGTACTTCAACTTTTTTTTTAAATCATAATTTCTGTTTACATTTTATTTTATTAATACCACGTGTATTTCGTATACAGTTCATGAAATAATTATTGTACTAAATGACATTATTCTTATATTATTACCATTGTTTTAAAAATTGAATTGGATCGACTAGTTCGACCGAGAATCAATCCAGTGATTAATTTGTTAATTCTAAAAAGTAGTTCATCTCAAAACCAGTAAGAATCAGTTGAGTCAGTAAAAAATCGGTTGAACCAATCTAAAGCAAGTTAAAACCGATAAAAAGAATGATGCACAAATCGGTTTGAACTTTTTTTCATCTCAAAATTTCCCTTTTTATTTTTTTTGAATTTTTTTATTTTGATATGAAAATTTTGGAAGATAAATAAAAACACATTTAAAAATTACATATACATAATTTTTTTTTGCCAATTATTATTAATTTGTTTATCTTATAAACATATAATTTAGTCATTTATATTAATTTATAATTTATTATTTATTAAAAATATAAATTTAGTTACTACTGATCAGGGTCATACCTAGAAATTATGAGGCCTAAGTACAAAATTTATACTCAAATCTTAATTTAATACAATTTGTTAATTTTTTTTATATTTTTTTCAACTATAAAATTATTTATCAAAGTTTAATAATTAATTATTTCTAACATTTCACTCTTAATATATAAAATGAAAAATTCATTCAGTCTATTTTTTGAAATAACATAGGTAATCTTAGATAAAATTTGAACAATTTTAATTTTAACAAACTATTTTTTAGCAATAACAATAGTTACAAGTGTCGTCGACAATATTTTAGAAATAATGCATGGAATTGAAAAAAAAAATATAATCTTTGATATGATGTAATACTTTTAGTGGAGTGTGAATTTATTTTGTATTCATTTCTTATAGTATCTTTACTTTCAAAAATAAATCAGGATTAATATAATATATATTTTTTTGTTCATCCTCTTCAAAAGTTATCAATTTTTAGAATTCAAATAAAAAAAATTAAATGTGATTTCATATTTTGAAAGGTATTCAAATTGACTTTTAATTAAATATGTAAATTAATCTAATGTGTATACAAAATGATCATATATAGAAAGAATTTTTAGTTAATGTGTGATCTTATCGTCAATATTTTTACAAAATATTCTTTCTATATATCTATCATATATTCATTTATTAATTTAAAAACCTATACTAATTTCGATAGTCTTTTTTAGGGAGCGGAGAGGTACATAGATTCCAAAATAGATGCAAAATAATTTTTTAAATAGATAATAAGATTACACCTAAACGATTTACAATAATACTTTTATTCATGTCTTAATAGTAAATAATATACTATATCATAACAAAATTTATCATCTAATGGTTTAAATTAATAATAAATAAATTATTACAGAAATATGAAAAAAAAATTTGAGGCCCTAAAAAATATGGAGCCTAAGGCAAGTGCCTCATTGGCCTAGTGGTTTACAAGGCCTTGCTACTGTTTGATCACGGTTAAACCACAATTAAACCAATGAATTATGAACCAGTACTTTCATTAGTTCAATTAGTAATTGTCTAGGTTTTAACACATTCCTTATTTATATTGCTATATGTGTTTAATTCTTACATAAGGTCTACAGAAATAATAAGTCTGTTGTGCACAAATTAGACATTTTTATACAAACAATTAAATTTAAAATGTAAGATTTATAAATAAAAAAAAGGGCATATTACATGCATCAAAATATTTATTTGATTAGTGTCGAAAATTTGAATCTTACAGTGGTTCTAAAGTTTGCACATGAAGTCCCTAATTTTGTATCATGAAGGAGAAACTACCATAAAAAAATTGCATTTGAAGAGAAGTGTTCTCATTGATTCACGTATATACGAATTACAATTAAAATTTTCTCCTTCTACTTATTCTTTTTTATTGTTATTTATAAAGTCATCACGCGAGACATTACGAAAAAGAGGGGACTGCTTTGTAGTGCAGAAGAAGTTCCTACAAATTCATTATAAATAGGTAAGGATTCTCTCTATTTAAATCTAACATGAAAGTGTCCATTAAATGCATTTCATCCATTCATTACTTATTATTGTGTGGTGAACACAAGGAAAGGCCTCCGTGAGCTCCCACGGTAGTCGTAGACGTCTCTGGTGGTGACACCTACAAAGATTCCGATGCTTAAGTCAGTAAGAGGGTATGAGTGAGTGAGAATGAGAGAGAGCGTGTGTACCTAATGGGTGTGGAACCCTTTATATAGAGTATTTTGGAGGGAAATACTATTAAGGTTGGGTGCCACGTGACAATGTATGTTTGGATGCCTTATTACACGTTTTTCTTGCTGTTAGGCAGTTTTTATGCCGTGTCGAGATAGGCATAAAACTCTAGCTGGGATGAGCAAGGCAATACCGTCCGGGTAACCGAGATAGGTGGTGAAGTAGACTGACTTCAAGCTTAACGTCCGAGTAATTCCAGAACACTTATAAAAATTAGTCTATAATATTTTAATAAAATAAAGAAACAATAAAATATGTCTAATAGTGTAAAGTATTTTTATGTTGTCATTCAATTACAAACTACTATGTATGATAAGTTTGTTGACTTTGAAATAATAACTACTTTAAAAATCATACTAAACATGAATTCTAATTGATTGTTAGTGTAAAACTTTTTTCACTCAATATGCATATCCATTAATCTCTAAAATAAATTAAATAATTTTCATGGTTAAGATTTTATCCAATGAATATATCCCTGGAGAGAATCTAAACCAATTATAAATTCACACATTTACATTTTATAAAATAAATATTAAAACAAAAATAAAAAATATAATACAAAAAGTTTGGTGGAAAGTAAGGACAATTTGTTTCGCATAAAGTTTTCATCCAGGAATTTGTGCAACAAAGTGATACAAATGAGCATTTCTCTCACAACCCCACATAATATTCTAAATACTAAACCAAGTATTTCATAACTGTGTTGCTTGTGTTCATTGGGCTATATGTAGCATTTCCTTGCTTTTAGATTTAACATGTTACATATTACACAACGCAATTTTTTGCATTTATTCCCAATTGATAATATATTTTCCTCAAACAGGCCATCTTCAGGGAGGGAAATTGCAGATTGAAGAGCAGCAGCAGCAGCAGTGAAACAAAAGTAGCACACATCATAATGCCAGCATTTTTCAAATTTTGAATCTGAAGATTCTGAACAGTGTATTTGTACCTCTCCTCAAATTCTGTCATTGCAACTGATATGAACTGCACAAGGAAAGAAATACAAAATTGAAGCCAATTTTTATGATATGATACAATTAACTATCTGAATCTCATCCTTAATGTTTTTGAGCTACAAGGTGTCCTCCTAGGAAGAGCAGAAACTCCACTTTGTTGTTGGTGGGCAAGAGTGAAGGTAGTTGTGGCAGAATTGTTGAAGAGGTTTGTGACGTCAGCAAGAGGAACCCTTTTGGGCATTCACTTATTACTGAGCTTCTTGTTCTTGAAAGATATGGGCAAGGGAGGAATTGGGGTCTTGCCCTTGTTGGTGTTACATGCTGCAGGGACATTCTCCTTGTTGCTGTGTTCTGAATCTCTTTTAGGTCTAGTCATGTAACCTGAGGCCCATAATAACTGATATACCATCTTTTTCTTCAATTTGTTGTTATATAAGATATTATATGCCTTCATGTACACATTTAAACTTCATTATTCACCTTTTATTGACTTAGAAGTGATAATCAATTGCCACTATTGCTTGCCGGAGCCATCTCTACCACCCGAAACATGCACTCCGTTCGAGGTACCAAATCACTTTCGAACACTATGGTCGAACATGATAATGGCAGTGTCACTGGTCTCCATTTGTAACAAATTTGAGTGACACAAGAACAAAATGTTGTTTTTGTTTAGGGACAGAGGTATAGAAGAGGTGGGGGTGATAGATTGTGGGTGGTCGGATGCTGGTATATATATTCATTGTTGGATGGGACTAGAGAGAGGGAGAGGAGTTGAAAATTTTGAGAATTTTGGATTTCAGGAATGGAAGCTAAGGAATTTGTTGATGGCGGTTTTTGTTAATTTGGGAATGGTGTGTAGAGGGAAAAATGAAACATCGAGGCGCGGATTGGTTGCAGAATTCAGAGTAAAGTGATGATGGGCCGAAAGCCCAAAACCAAAACCGGGTCTCAGTGCCATTTTTTGTTTAAAAAACTTTCATTTTTTTTTTTTGTACTTGAATTTAATTTATAATTAAATAGTGGTTTAACTAATTAATATTTAAAGTAAAAGTTTAATTGATTCTTTTTTTTTGGTATAGTAAATTTAGGGGGAGAGGAGAATGCCCTTCTGGGCTCAAAGAGCACTTGTAGATATATTTACATTTATTTCACTTCAAAAATGTTTAATTGATTCTTGATCCGACAGTTCTTAGGACATGTTCATTTTTATTTTTATTTTGGTTTATTCTTTCAGTTGGTTAACTAATAGAGTGGTTAAATCCACAAATCCCTTAATTTATACATAATATAAAATTTTATTTTATTAATTGTAATATGATAATTTTTTGCACATTTTTTATTTATCTAAAGTTATTATTTCATTTTATTTTTATTTCTCTTATTTATATAATGCATGAATTTTAATATTTTTATACTTGTTTTTCTGGATTTTTTAAATAAATAGTAATTAAATTGCATTAAATTTCTGTAAATTACAAAAAATACGTACTTTATTGAATATAGTAATATAAATAACAACGAATGAAAACATACATTAATCTAATGCCATTTATATTCTAATTTTAACTTATTTATAAATTTTATGGTTTTATTAATCTAATTATTGTAAGTTTAAATGAAATAATATTCATTTAATTTAATCTTCATTGGTTGTTTATATTTTATTTATATTGATAATATTAGCAGAAGGTGTGTAAAAACATTTATAATATATTAGATAACACATTAATATAAATCTTGCTTAATATATGTTGTGATAAACTTTTATTTACTTGTAAATTTTTTTTATAAAGATTAAATAATCTTATTAGCTAAAATAGTAAATTTTCTAGTAAATTAAACAAAAATTGTAATACTTCTTTTTTAAATATTGATTGAACTGGTAATCGTAAAAAAAATCTAACTAAAGAAGTTTAAAAACGTTTATTCATATGATTTTGATTGTTTTGTTGATCAATATATTTCTGTATGTGTGTGTAAATTGTAATATATGTATTTTATTATTTATACAACATACTTCATTCTATTTCTGAAAATAAAAACGATTTTGTCGTTGATACAGAAGAATAACGGGTTAATATGCAAAATGGATTTATAAATTTAGGTGGAGGCATGATTTCTCTTTAGTTGGGAAGAAAACTTATACTAGATTCTTGTTTTTACTTAACTCAGTCCTTTTGCATCAAGATAATCAAAATAAATTAATAGGGTTGAAAGTTAGACAATTCTGGTACTTATTCATCTAAATTTGCCAATTGTTTGCTGTTAAACTAGAGTGACATTCAAGGTTTACACATTAGACAAGTAGATGAATTCTTCAACCTTCCTTCTCCCCCTCTGATTAAAGGTTTCAGGTCTTCCCTTGGTTGTTACTTGGTAGCATTAAACAAAGCTCCAAAGACACGAAACTTAGCTAGAAGAAATATCATCATAGATCTCATGTATGTTGACGTTATGTTTGTTTTGCATTGAGCAACAAGAATCTGTTTTAAACTTGTTCTTTTCTTGTCGGCTATCATTACATGTGTAGAATACTTCCTATGCATGGCTAGGTTTAGACGTCAATGATGGTTTATATTGTAAAACTCATTATATGCAACATCTTGGACTCTTGTTTGGTGCATGGAAAAAAAAATAAAAAATCTGATGTACTTAAACCCATTAGTGCATCAAATGTTATTGGAGGTGTGTTGTATGAATTGGGCTCCCCCGTTTTTTTTACTTCGTTGCTTTGATATGTTCGATGTCTGTGACATATTGGATTGGCGTATATTTCTCCCATATCTCCCATATTCCTTACTTCGTTTTGCTGATAAAGAAACAAAAATGCTGGATTTAAGAAAATAATATATTTTTATTGTAATTGGGGCCTTAGCCACAACTTTGTTTAGGGATAAATTCTTTACATTATTTTATTGAGAAAAACAGATTATACACTGACAATGTAAAATAGTTTTACACTGCTATCTAATTGCAAACTATCATGTATGATAAGTTTGTTAATTTTTACAAAAACTATCTTAAAAGTCATACCAATAATGATTTTTGATTGATTGACAGTATAAAACTTTTTACATTGACAGTACATAGCTATTAAACCTTATTTTATTATGTTTTTCATTCCAACTGTGACTTATGATAGATTTCTTTTTGGCGGAGGTTAATGCCCCGCTGGAATCATGGGTTACTGTTTTTTTGTTCAACAAATAAATATTATAATAACAGTAAAACATTTTGCTTATATGTGGAGGCACTTAGTTATATAAAAATGATAATAATGTTATATTATTGTAATAATTAATATTATTCTAAGGTAATTTATAACGATAGAAGTGTTTATATAATTAATAATTTGATAGAAGTGTTTCCCTCACAAATTTCATAACGAAAAAGTAACTTATTAAACAGGAAAATCTTTAATTTAAAAAATTAATAGTGAGGACACATGTTAAAATTAGAAAAAAAAAACTGAGTACTAATTAAAAATAAAAAAATAATAAAATAGTATAAAAATTTTGGTTAAATATGTTTTTAATCCCTTTTTTTTTCACTGTTAGTTCCTAAAAACAAATTGACCCGTCTTAGTCCCTATACTTTTTCTTTGTTAACATTTTTGTTTCTGTTGTCAAATATCATCGTTAAGTGATGATGTAACAACCACATTGGCAGCCACGTAAGTTGCCACGTCATCAACTAATATGATGTGGTAGTCACCTGTAATTTTTTTGGATAAACTATGTTTTTAGTTCCTCTAATCTTTTCACAACAATTCACTTTTAGTCTCTCAACTAATTTTTTGACTCGGCTTAGTCACTTATCTTTTACGAAATTCACTTTTGTCCCATAACAATTTTTTGACTAGTCTTAGTTTCTCAACTATTGTTTGTTATTGTTTTTAGTATCTCTCATCAAGTATCATCGTTAAGCGATGATTTGGTAGCCACGTGACATGCCATGTGGACTACTAGATTGGCGTAGCAATCACGTGGTAAAATTTTGTTGGTTCAAGGCATTTTCTAGTAGTTTTAAGGTGCTACAAATTTTTTGGCACTGCCAGAAAAAGGCTTTGAAATTTTGAAGAAAAAAAAAGACAAAAGGATTTATAGTAAGCAAAATCAAAACCCATAATACACAAATCAACAATCCACTTAGAAATTCCTGCGACATCAAAACCAATTGTCATTGCCTCGCTCTCTTGTCACCATCGCCACCTCATGTTCGCGCTTTGTGCATGGTGTTACCTGTGAAGCAAAAGTGTTCGTGGGAGCAAGATTGAAATGGAAGGGTTTAGAGTTTGTTAGAGACGTGGGGTTAGGGATTAGGGTTTGGAAGGGTTCGAAGATAAGGGGTTCTTTGGTTTCAATACTTGGGGTTTTGATTTATGGGTTTTGTGTTAGTGATTTTGCTTATTCTTGCTAATTTTGCTTATCGTGGATTCTTGATTTTGTATTTTGGATCATAGTTCACTGGGTTGCTAATTTGTGTATTAATGGTTGCTGATTTTGCTAACTACATCTCTTTTGTTTTTTTTTTTTTCAAAATTTCAAACCCTTTTTTAGTTGTTCTACACAGCCACAAAATTTGTAGCACCTTAGAAACCACTAAAAAATGTTTTGAACCAGTAACATTTTACCAAGTGATTGTCACGTCAAACTAATAGTCCACATGGCAAGTTATGTGACTGCCACATCGCTTAACATTAATATTTGATGAAAGGGACTAGAAACAATGACAAACAATAGTTGAAAGATTAAGACCTCCCAAAAAATTGTTGAGAAACTAAAAGTGAATTTTGTGAAAAGATGAGGGACTAAAACCAATCAAAATATTGTTGAAGGACTAAAAGTGAATTTTATGAAAAGATAAGGGACTAAAACAATAGTTTGTCAAAATTTTATACATGTGGCTAGCTGTCACATCATACTAGTTGATGACGTGGGAACTCACATGATTGCCATGTCATCACTTAACGGTGATACTTGGTGACAAGGACAAAAAATGTTAATGGAGTAAAAGTATAGGGACTAAGACCGATCAATATTTTACTTAGGAACTAAAAGTACAAATCGAAAAAAGTTTAGGATCAAAAACATATTTAACCATAAAAAATTAAACCTAACCTAGGTTAGAGTCACGACTGATATGAAGTGACAAAAAAAAAAAAAAACACAAAATGGATCACGATTTCTGTAAAATATTTAAAGAAATAGCCACATCCCTATGTTGTATGCCATAGTTTTATCTTGCTCTTTCTACAGTTCAACTTGCAACATGAATCAATTTCAGACACAAATTAACCTGTAATTTGTAAAATCTCCATCAAAATGCACCTAGTGGGTGAAAACTCAGAAGTTGGAGAAAGAAAGAACCATCTAAGTTCTTTGTTGAATAGGCGAACATTTTCGGGGTCCCTAAAATATTGAGGCCTTTCTCAAGACTAGGATCCTCTCCAGTTCAAGAAAACTGGAGTGTCCTGTGTACAAATCCTACTATTTATTTATATTATTTTAATACTTTATATATTAAATTTATTAAATATTAAAATAAATCAAGGGCTGAGATCTCATGTAGTTTTGAAAAAAATTCTCAAGTAATCGCAAGTTGTAAGTAGTTAAAGAAATGACTTTATCAAAAAAAAAAAAAAACCAAAGTAGTTAAGAGTATGATGTTCAATTGTTCATTTAGCTGCAAAAGGGTTTCCCAAGATGACCCAACCAATTAATCCTACAAATCAATGCAGACTTCCGAATCATATAAATCATTGTAATTTTTTAACAACTTACATTTTCTACACGTGTATGCATTATAAAATTTGAATTATGTTCCACTTGTTTGAATTTTAATAATATTTCTCGAAGTTTTTCACACACACTTCACATTAGCGTGCTAATATTATAATTTCTTATTAAATAATAATATGTTGCTAGCATCTCTCGTAGTTATATATAGTCTCCTATTATATCCGTCCGGATCTAGCTTCTTCACTCAACACTCTTTCTAACTTCTCTCTAGTCAAATTATAACTGTTTACTACTACATTTAATTAATGGTTCACAGTAATTGATCAATTTGTTTCATGACTGGTCAAATTATCACAAAATTGGTTATTATTAATAAAGATTGATCGGTCAATACTTTTAGAGAGTGGTTAATTGACCAATCTCCAAAAACTGACAACAATATGTGTTAACATTGATCAATTTTTATTAATATTAATTAATTAATCTGATAACTAATTGATGAATCATGTAATGAACGATTGTAATTTGACTTTGAGAGAGGTTGGAAAGGAAAGGATGCGAGAAAACATCTATATATATTCCTATAATATAATGTCATGTTGGTATATGTATAAACTTAGCTTCCCTATCATTTTCAAATGGGTTAAATATGTTTTTGGTTCTCTAAAAATATGTCAAAATTGGTTTTAGTCTCCAATAAATTTTTTTCTTGAATAAAGTCTCTTAAATATTAAAAATGTCCTAATTGGATTCTTATGTTAAACCCTGTTTAACTTTTCTGTTAAATGATGATCACATCAATATTACAATTACTATTAATTTTTTAGAAACTAAAACTAATTCCGTCATATTTTTAAAGGACCTACAATAGAATTCTCTTTTCATTTTATCTCAACTTTCTGCTCGTCCTTATCATGTTTACCAACATTAGTGGTAAGCATAGCTTGCTATAAAGGAATGGCTAAGAAAATGTCATGTGTGAAAATATAGCAAACCAAAAATGGACGCAAATCCCAATCGACATATAATGGCCAAAAGCTGATTATTTTCCTCCAAGGCTCCTGAACAAAAGTTTTGCTATCTTGCTAAATAATAGTGTCAAAAGGGCCAGTGCTTATATTTTTCAAAAAGGAGCATGTTTGACAGTAACGCCCTTCTGGTCAACTTACCGAATTCATAATCTCCAGTTAAAGGGAAAAAAAAATGTACCGCATCACCATTATATTGATTGGATTCAGAAATAAACCACATATAACCAAATGAACAAAAACCCTGCCAGTGAATTGAATTATTTTGAGCAAAATATGAACAATATATCTTAAGGGTATATTTGATATGCACTAAGGTACAATATGGGACAAGTACTTAAGTTACAGGACAACTTTTTATCCTATAAATTGATCGGTGGACAATGGACAGTATAAGCAAAATAGTGTGTGATTTATTGCAATACCCTTTTTAATATTAATAATTATCTTAATATGATAGCAATGGCGATGGGAGTGGCAACTGCGGTGGAGGTGGGTGTACTGGGGAAAAGGTGGTCATGGTAGCGACGGTGGCGATGATAACGGCGATGGCGGAAGTGACAATGGTGGCGGCAAACAGTGGTGATGGTAGTAGTGACAATGATAATAGTGGTGGTGGTGGTAGTGAAGGTAACCACAATGGTAGTGGCAGCAATAACAATGGTAGTGACAACATTGACAACAGTGGTGGCGGCAATGGTGAAGGTGGCTGTGGCAATGGTAACGATGGCAATGACAATAGTTGGGTATTTTTGTCTTTCAAGTATTTTGTATTTGGGACAAAAAGTTGTCCCATGATTTGTTGAGTAACAAAATTTTAGACTTTTGTCCAGTCTTGTTTCCCTTATTTTGTGTTGTTCTCTTATCATTATTTTAAACAAACACAAGACAAATACTTTTATGTTGTCCAGTCCCATGAAATTTAGCAAAACAAATGTACCTAAGAGTTAAAAAGTTTCATTAATGCAATATATAGTTTTTTCTAATCTTCTTATTTATCTCTTATACTATGGTAATTCAGTCTTTTTCAGAGTAATTTCTATGACAGTGCTTTCCGTTTACAGCCTAATTAGAAGATACTTGCTACCTACCTGTCTTGGTTTTATTTTATTTTATTTTAGTAAGATGTCTTGGTTTTATTTAACCATGTCTTTTTTTCTTTCTTAACCATCAAAACAAGTTAGCTATATTAAACAAAGCACAAGATTACTCTAACCCTCACATCTAATACATCACAACCTATTACATTGAGCAATAAATTTCTGTTGGTGTGCAAATGTGAGTAACATATAAGTGACAAATACTGACAAGCTTGTAACTTTAAGGTTTTAGATTGAATGTAGTGTCAATTTTACTTGTATGGTACGTTGGCTTGTGTCCATTGTTACAATTCTCCTCGGTGTTCCATGAGCGCACCTTGATCAGTTCAACTAAATTATCAATATCTAGTGCATCTTCCTTAAATATTGTGGACCTTATATTGACCAGACAATTAACAGACAACCAATTAAATACCTCAGATCTGCTACTACATCATTGTTAACCGCTGCTGTTCTTTCTTTCAGAAAAAGCTGAATGTTTTTGTTTAGGAAAATGATGGATGGACACCCATATGCTACTTGATACTTAGAGAGATAAAAAGAGAGAAAAAAGAGAAATGAAGATATAATAGATAATATGATGTGATAAGAAGAAAAAAAGAAGAAGTGTTAATGGAGTGTTTGTAATTGAAAAATGTTCACATATCATTACTCTTTTGTTTATTATACATTAGTTTTACACGTGCGGACCACGTTGTATTATATATAATTTCATTCTGATTAAGTTCAGTTTTCAAAGAATATAGATTTCAATAAATTACTTTCAAATACAGCTGTGCATTGTTAGGGTGAATGTTGAGCTGAAATGAATGTCAAGTTACAATCTTGCCCTTACTGGTTTTGGTTGCCCGGGATATCTCCTAACCGAAAGTCAAGATTAATTTCTCAAGATACGGAGATTATTTAAGAGGTTGACTTTTCTTGACAAATACTCTTTTATATATACGGAGATTTAATCTCTGACCATGCTTAAAGAACATGATTATCTGTCAGACATATCACACCATGTTGATAAACTAGTTCAACATTTGGAACTTGTGATTTGTGATGATTTCATAGGAAAATGCTTGTCTGTATAAAATGTAAAATTATCTTATATAGATAGATACATAGATATATAGAGAGAAAAAGATTCTTTTCTATTAAGTGTAAAGGTTTATATAAAAGAAAGTGATATGAAATAATCATACGGTCCATTTTAAAAACACATCTAGCGAATTCTAATTTCCATGTCGCTGTTTCGCAACAAAAGGCAGTTTTGCCTGACAATTGTTTTGGGGGGCATTGTCACCCGTCAAAGTGGGACCCCAATTGATTGGTCTGTCTACCATGCGCAATCAATTTATTGCCAGTCAGGGTGCAACACATTGATGTTGAATCCTTGATCGTTACCACATGTGCTCTATATGAGCAAATATCGTAGAGACCAAGAATTCCTTCATTGAAATTTGGCTCTACCCCAGCTTGATTTTTCTTTAGTGCTTTGCTTCATTTTCCACTCACAGTGTTAAAATGGATAAAATCTGACTCTAGTTAAGTTTCAGCCGCATGCAGTAATTCCTCACAGAAAGTTCCAGACTATTGGATATACTTTTCCATAAATACTTAATTAAAGAAAAAAAAGTAAGAAGATAAAATAAATTGAACTTTTTTCATAAGTTAAAATTGACTTATACACTTTAACTTTTAAAAAATTAAATGAGAGAATTTATATAAAAAAATTAAGTACATAAGTTAATTTTAACTTATGAAAAAAGTTTTTACATACCTTCTTACATTCTTCTGCCATAAATGCATGCTTATGAAAAAGTTTGTCCAAACAAACTCAGCCTCAGAGGAATCAGAACCCAAAATCCTAATGTGTAATGCAAATTCCTACCCCTACACAATTTTTGTGCCCGAACAAAATGGGGGAAAAAAAAATTAGAGTAATAAATGACCTAATATGTGTAATGCAAATTGCGAAGTCATGTAAGCAATTTTCTAGTGAAAAAAATGTTAGTTTTACAGCATAATTATAAAATGCATGAAGGAAAAAAAAAAAAAAGTGTCGTTATCACTCTCCTAGTGTCTATCTCAGTGCGAGAAACGCACACGCTGTACTTAATGCAGAGTAGAATACACATCTTGGATCACGAGCCTGTTTGGTGGCTTTCAGATGAATAGTAATATTTAAGTTAGGAAATATAACACGGACATGTTAAGGCTCAGGCTTAGCCACTGCTTCTATCTTTGTCTGACACCTTTTTCTGGGAGTGCACTATTGTTTGGTACTTTTGTCTCTTCTGCATGCATGCCATTCTCAGCCAACCCGTCTCTCCCAATGTCCAGCTTTTACACTCTTCTGTTAGGTAGTTTTCACAGGCCTAATAAAATAAACACCTTCCACCAGCGTACTGAAGAAGTTACACAGTGCAATTGAACTAGCTAGTTGAGCAAATTGCTTTCCCGCATGTGACATAACTCCTTAAAAGTAAAGAGTAAGGTTACTTTCATTTCACTTTCTCACAATGATTTTTATAACAAGGAGAAGGAGAGAGATAAGAAGAGAAGAAAGAAAAATTGTAAAATAATAAAATGTGTGATATATGACATAGAAGTGTTAACACACTGTAACAGGAGTCTAAAGTAAGCAAAATAAATACACACAGATAGGCAACACGATTTAACGAGATTCAATAATGTGCGCTACGTTCTCGAGAGCAGAGCAACTGTCTTTCTATTATTAATTAGAAATAGGATTGCATTGAAATATATATAGTAGTATGGATTACAATATTACCCCTGAATCGTACTGCAGGGGACAATCTGCCAGCCCATACTAACACATGAGTCATGCACAAGAAGAAGGATAAAAAACTACTAGGAAAATGTGTTCTAAGAATTTAAAGTAAAACATAACATTATTGAAAAATATGTAGAGTAATAAAAAACAAAAATACTTCACTACCAGGAATGCTAGCAATATCCTTTTTAATACACTTCTCCTAACACTCTACAATTAGTTAAAATTTATTAGAAACTATAAAATCATGAGTACTAATTAAATAAGATGTGAGAATAACAAAAATTTGTGATTTTAGATAAATTTCAATTAATAACAAAGAGTGTGTTCAATCAAAAGAATATATTAGAGAATGTGTTGCCAACACTTCTCAACTGATTATATATATATATATATATATATATATATAAAGGGGAGATTTTGGTTTCCTACTGTTAGCTTGATTTTTTATTTTATTTTTTGTAGGAGGCCACAAGTATCTTCTATGGAAGACAATATATTGCTCAAGTTAGATAGAACTATTATGGACAACAAATCTCTCCTTCCAAATATTTAACTCAAACTATACATTCATAACTCGAATTCAAGACCAATGACCACAAGACTAGACAAATTTAATAAATAAGAGACTAATTTCTTGGAATAGACAGGTATAAAGTAGAAAATTTTCCTAACGGTGGTTTTTTTTACACACACATGAATACTAGGATTGAAAATATGAAAGAGTTGCTAGTGAACATATATATCTTTAACTTTTTTACTGTATTATGTTCTATTCTTCCATATTCTTGTGAATCATTTTCTAAACTCGAGCTATTTTTTTCCTCAGTAACAGAAATATTTATTAATTAACTGCATAATGGGAAGTCAAACCTTACTAGAGTTTACTATTCAAGATCACTCAAGCATTCAACAAAAGATTAAAAAAGCACGAAAATTTGCAGCACCTGATAAATTTCTATGTTAATATTCATGAATGAATTTCACCCTTTATGCTGAGACTAATAACGCAGCCCCAGCTGGACAGGTTCATCATCTCCAACATGCCTCGCGTTCTTAGAGGCAAGAGATATAGAAAATTTTTGTTATACTTAGTCTATTTGGCTTATGCATAGTAACATATTATTTGGTTTTATAAGCGTGATAACATAAAGTAATATCTTGACTTGGGGGTTTTCTTTTTTAAGTAAGCAGGGGTGTTTATGAACCGATTCAATACAATAAATACAAACAAAAAAACTATCTAAAAATTTGAAAACTAAAAATCGAACAAACCAAAACTTTTTATTGAATTAGATCGAATTTCAAATTTAATATTGAAAACCGATCCAATCCAATCCAAACCCAATTTATACATACATATATATTTTTATTTATAAATTTATTATACCACTCATGTTTATATATTTTTATATATTTGTAAAACTATTACATAACTTATACTTATTTATGAAAAATATATTTAATTAAAGATAATTCTTTAGTAACTATTTGAATAAAGGCATATAAATGTAATTATCAAGTTATGTAAATTTATTTTAAATAGTTTATATTTGAAGAGTTACATTGCTAATAGCTATATAATAACTTATAGATGCTATATGTGATATTTATAATTATTTTTTATTATGTTTTTATGAACACGATAAGTGTACCGGTTGTACAAGTAATAAAATAAGAAAGTAAGATTATTGTCTCCACATGAATTGTGGTTTAACAACTCAATAACCAATTAATTACACTTTAATTTAAGAAGAAAGAAGGAATTGGTTTTTGGTTTTTGTATTTGATTTAATTGAAAGAAAGAAGAGTGCAATTAAACAATTTTAGAAAATTCAATTAACTAAAGTGGATTCCCTTAATTTTCTCCTAAGATAATCTCTTTCCGTTCTAAATTCCTTTTTATTGTGTGATTTAGATCCAATTTCTCTAATTTAATTTAACCTTAATTCTGAAATAAAGAAGGTTAAAATATAAAATCCTTCGCCTCTCATTCCCTCTAGAGGTGGCAAGCAAAACAGGCTACCCAACCCATTGCAGGTCAACCAATGCAGGCCACGAGCTATAACAGGTTAGGCCAAAAAGGTCGAGATTTTGTTCGGTCTTTTAATTTGATACCCAAGCCCAGCCTATGTAAGTTGCAAGGCTTTTTGGACCGAGCTGACATTTATTTATTTATTTTCTTTTTTGTTTTCATTTTTTATTTTTCATCAAAATTCAAGACTGAAATATATAGTGATAATTTTTTTTATTGACATATTTATTTTAGTGTAATAAATAAAATATAAATAATTATTTTATTATATTTATAAAAAAGATTAAAATGTGATATTATGACAATCACTATAATTGTTTTTAGTACAAAAAATGCTTATATATTGTAAGGTTATCTTGTTCATCATTTTATAAATGTTACAGTAAAGGTAGTTATATATTTAATGGTTTACGCATATGAGTTTGTAAACATTGCAAAGGTTTTATACCATTGTAAATATATATAACTCAAAAAATAAAAAATGTAATACATGTGTTGTAACTCTGTAAGTAGCTTATGTTAAATAAATTAAGTTTCAAAAGTCTCATAGCATCTTAAATATATGTAACTCAACAAGATAAAATATAATTTGGAATTAAGTACTATAATTTTATGAGTAGCCTTTGTCAGAATCAAATATCAAAACCTATGTCACACAATTAAAACTTTGAGACAATGAATTAGTAACCATTTTTTTATCTCCTAAACTTCTCTTATTCCCTATTTTCTCAATAAAATTTAAAAAGAAGCGGGTAGTCCAAACTAGATTGGGTTAACCTGGCTTGAGCCTGATTATGATGCGGGCTTTATCAGTTCAGGCTAAAAAGGCCTACATTTTATTCAGACTCAAAATTTAGAGCCCAAATCCTATATTTTAGCAAGCAAATTCGGACCGGCCACCTCTATTCCTTGCCACCACATGACTAGTATAAAAAATGTTTAAGCTTTTGAAAAACAATTAGAATCTAAAAATTTATGTTTTTGATTATTTTGAGAAGTTTTTTTAAGTAGTTTTTAGAAAGAAAAAAAAAGTTCTAACTCTAACTACCGTTTAAACTGAAAATATTTTTTTTATTATTGTAACAAAAACATAGTTTCTGTTTTATATAAAATCTTTAAAAATAATTTTTTTTGTACATTCTTAAAATTATTTTTTTAAAATATAAATAAACAAGTCCTTAAGTTGAAACAAACATGAGTTACCAATATGTCGTTGGTTTGAGTAGAACTGGACTTGAATATCTTAAGTAAGGTCTTGGATTTGAACATTGTAGATGAAAAAAAATGTGGTTGGGAGAAAAGGCCCCACTAAAGGTGGTCAACTAAGTTTTTCGGCAAAAATTAGTCATCAACAAAGTCGATGTGTACTTCACACCAATAATATGGTTATCAATAAAAAAAAATGAGTTATAGTTGCTCAATTAATTACAAACGATCATCTTTGAAAACTTTAGTATGCCATTTAAAGATAAGGTTAGCTTTGGGTGTATAATACTATTCTTTCGTTCCATAATAATTAAGTGTCGTCCTATTTTTTTACACAGACCAAAAAAAATAATTAAATAGATGAAAGAAAATAACAATTTTATGAAATTAACCTTATTATTAATCTTTTTTTGCTTAAAATGATACAGTACAATAACAACATTTCAAAAAATATTATTAGGGGTATAAATGAAAAAAAATAATTAATATTTACATTGAAAGGCTAAAATGACACTTATTTTAGGACTTATTTTTTCTTTTAACACAACACTTATAATGGGATGGAAGAAGTATATTTCATCATACACAATTAATTATCTTTTGAATTATCAAGACAAACATTACCAAAAAAGTTGAGAAATTTTATTGTTGAGCATGATGAAAAGTATTGAGACTACATTCAAAATGTAGTTTTTTTTTTTTTGTATGCATATGATTTTAAGGAGTATCCCCAGTTATTCATTGAGACTAATCTCTTTTGGCATGGAAATTCTAAAGGCACTCAAAGATGGATTATCTCCTCTCAACCAATTTTTTTTTCATACACAAGAGTCAGTATTTGAACTTTGACCACTTTCTATGTGAAATGTACGTTTAATGAACTATCTTAATGTAATTATCTTTAATAAATATTTCTTTAACCATAATCTTGCTAAAAGATTGACAACTTGTATTGTTGATCTTAATTAAATATGCACATATTATATATACTAAAAACATGATCTATAGTAAAAATTTATAATAAGTTATAAATTAATAAAAAAATATTTCTTGACATATCTTTTATATATTTAATTTTTTTTGTCATATTTAAACGAATCCATGAAACGCACAAATATTATACTTAAGTAGTGGTAAAATAAGCTGAGCTTTATTATTATGATTCATGAATTCGAGTCTATTTGACTTGTATAATTTAAAAGATAAGTCGATTGTTTTTAGTTGGTACATATTTTAAAATTGAAGTTTTACACACACATTATAAGTCATTGTATTTATATGTGAACGTGGTCCGTTGTAACAAAACTCTGAGTTAATTAGAAGCAGTGATTTAATGACAGCGTTTTAAAATCAAAACCTATAGCCGGGCTACATTGTTTGAATGTCAAAATGGGCTTCTGTCAATATTAATGAGCATTCATTACCAAATACAAAAATAATAATGATCAAGGTATAGGTTAGAAGCACTATAGTGAAAGAAATACTATATGCTAATTTAGCTTAGGCATATAACTAATGTTACGGGAGTTATTTGGTTAGGTGGTATCTTAGTTTTGGTTGGAAGATGCTCTTGTATGTTTTTTATTGGGGTTGTTATAATTTTGTTCATTTAGACTCGTTCTTAGTTAATATTGAGTACTTCCTGTGATTAATATATATCCGGGCTACATTGTTTGAATGTCAAAATGGGCTTCTGTCAATATTAATGAGCATTCATTACCAAATAAAAAAATAATAATGATCAAGGTATAGGTTAGAAGCACTATAGTGAAAGAAAGACTATATGCTAATTTAGCTTAGGCATATAACTAATGTCACGGGAGTTATTTGGTTAGGTGGTATCTTAGTTTTGGTTGGAAGATGCTCTTGTATGTTATTCATTGGGGTTGTTATAATTTTGTTCATTTAGACTCATTCTTAGTTAATATTGAGTACTTCTTGTGCTTAATATATATCTATATATATATATATATATATATATATATAGAGAGAGAGAGAGAGAGAGAGAGAGAGAGAGAGAGAGAGAGAGAGAGAGATTAATGATTATGTATTGTCAGTGTAAAAAGTTTCACACGTCATCCAATCAAAAATCACTATTAATATGACTTTTAAAATATTTATTATAAAAATCAACAAACTTATAATACATGGTGGCTTGTGATTGGATGACGATGTAAAACTTTACATTATCAATGCATGACCATTAAGCTCATATATATATATATATATAATGTAATGTAAAGTTTGAATTTTGGATATACAACTGCATTAAATATTCAAAGGAAGAGTTTTGCTGCTTATAATAGTCTTACCCTGTTTGAACAAGATTGCTTCTAGCAGAAGATACATGTAATCTATATTAAAAAAAAAAAAACCCTAATGTAAAGTTCTTGAAAAGACAATTTTGTCGTTTATAATAATCTTATTTGATTTAAACAAGATTGTCTTTCATAAAAGATACTTGTAGTCTCGTATACCTAATATATTATATAAAGTGAAGTTTAGCATGTCATTATTTATTTTTTCCACAACAAAATTAGGGATACATTACCTACTAGGGTCAGTCTAGTGGTAGAGATTTGGATAATATGCACGAGGTGTTAGGTTTTAACCTTGTTATTGTCATTGTACACGCAAAAAAAGGCTTAAATATATTTTTGGTCCCTATAATATACTACTTTTTTGGTTTTGGTCCTTATAAAATTAATTTTTTAAAATGGCCTTTGTAAATTTTTTTTTTATTTTGGTCCTTGTTATTTTTTTAGTCCTTGTAAGATATTTATTTTTCTGTTTTAGTCCCTATAATATTTTGTTCTTTTTGAATTAGTTTCTTTGAGAAAAGAATGGTAGGGACTAAAAGTAAATTATTCACATATTATAAGGACAAAAACAAAAAAATAAATATATTACAAGGTTTAAGACAAAATAATAAGGACCAAAATAAAAGAAATAAATTTTACAAAAACTATTTAAAAAAATAATTATATAAGGATTAAAATAAAAAAAATACGGTATATCATAAGGACAAAAACATATTTAAGCAAAATAAAAATAAAAATGTATTCCTAATATAGTTGAAAACTAATCGCAGTGTAGAGATGACCAATTTGCTTCTCTTAAAATAAAGAATTTTCTATGCCCATAGTGAGGAAGAGAAATATGACGAGCTACAAAAAGTCAAGTAGTATTGTTGCAATACTGCTAAATATCAGAATTTTCTTGACAATTTTGAATCCCTTTCTGTATATAAATACAAAATGTGTTTTTCCCTTAGAAATTAGATTTTATATTTTAGCTATTTATTATAAATTCGTAGCATTGTTATACGGTTTTTTTTTTAATAATTAAACTAGCTAGCAAATAAAAGGAGAAAGAATAATTAATGCAAAAATTAAAAGTGACTTGAAAAAGAACGACAAGAAAAGAAACACTTTCTGTGCTGCTATCGCATGTTCTGTACCGTATGCCTTATCCAACTTTTTATCTCGTCCTCATCATGCTCACGATTCTAGTCATATCCTCCATGTGAATTGACTTAGCTCTAAAGGAACGTGCATGACCTTTCCTCATGTAATTAACTAATTATTACGATCGACATAAAAATGAATGAAACAAAGGTAAAATAGAATATAAAAAATTGAGAGGAAAATATTGCATGATAAAGAAAAAGAGTCATATAAAAATTAGAAAAAAGAGAACTTCGTATCTACAACACCACAAGCACTACCACAAAAACGGCTTTTTATATTGGTTATGGAGAATCGATTTAAAAAAAAATACGGTGGCATTTTTGAAATTATTTGAAAATCTTTTAAATCGGTTGCCTTTTAACTAATGTAAAATCATTCTTTTAGATTGAATGTTTGTTTACTCAATTTAAAAAATTATTTTTAGATCAGTTACTTTTCTAATCGATTTTAAAAAATAACCTAAAATTAAATTTGCGAGTTCGAAATCTTCATTTGTATTTGCATCCTGCCGCTCCCAATGTTTGCATTTGCGATGCCTTTTGCATATGAGTTTGAAATCTTCATTTTCATTGCATCTAAGATTCAAATAAATCACAATCGGTCTATGTCGTTTGTGTTGTCGCGATTGTCTGCATTGTCGCACTAGGTGATGAGCTTCACACAACAAAGGCAACGCATGAGATGGTGTGGGAGCAGTTGCACTCAGTGTCGTGGCACTCGATGCTGCCAGTGTGGCATGATGCATACTCGATGGCATGCCTCCACATGACACGACACCAGTATAGCAATGACAAGTTCAGAGAGGGCACTAAGGATTTTGGATTTGGGAATCATCATGGGAGGGACACTCCTCGAAAGGATTTGGACTCCACCGTCAAGAAAGTGTCAAAACAAACGAGGAGGACTGTTAGGTTTTCGATTTAGGGAACTCCAAACACCAACTCATCAATTGTGAAATTGATATGGCTAAGGTGAGGTCCATTCCTTCTTGTTTTTTTTTTCTTTTATTGTTTTTTTTAATCAGCATTTAAGAAATCTCAATAGTGTTACCCTTAAGGATGATATGAGATTGATTGTTCATTAATATTGGAATTTGAAGATTGTTTTCTGTGGTTATTAAGGAGTTGTATGTGAGTGAGTATGATGATTTATGTTATGGATGCATTTGTTCTAATGTTTACATTATAGCTTTTTACACTATAGGTGCTCCAACTTTCACTTGTGAAGTCACTTTCTTTGAATCTTGTGACGAATAAATCAACGTTGTCGTTGGAGAAATTTCTAAAGGATCATTACCTGGCTAGCTCCCAGGTTATTATTAGAGATTATGCAACAATTGAAATGATGGTTTTTGCATCAGTTGTGTTACAACTGAGTTAAAAAACTTTTTTTAAATTAGATGAAAATCCGTTTTAAAAACTCTATCTGTGTCTAAATCGATTCTAGAATCAATTTAAAATATTATTTTTAACCAATTTTAAAAATCCTTTACATAGTAGTGAAGCCTCCATTAATAGAGCAACAAGGGCTATAATAGAAGTACAAACTACTAACTACTTAATAATGCCGTTTTTTATTTTCTTTCTCAATTCCCCTCTACTTTAGAATCCAAGGAATCATCTTGTACGTGTCATAGGAGAAAGACTTTGGGCGGCTGGTGATTATCCAATTAAGTGCGTAGGAGGCAGAATTTCCACAAAAACTATTTGATATATACCTGAAAAGGATTTGTAGCATGTCCACCACATTTCAGTCATCTCATCATAAGCTCTATACGTGTTCATTTTTTCCACAGTTATGCTTATTCTTGAAATTGTATATTATTCTTTTATACTTACATCCAAAGGGGAAAGTGCTAGGGAGAATAAAAGAATATGAAAATTTCCCTATCTGTTTACTATAAGCGGTAAGAAGAAAATTGATAAAACGAGCGTATGTAGGACGTTTTTTTTCTTCCGTTGCCTAACCTATATGTTGGTGTAAAGTAGATGCATTGTATGGAAGAGTAGCTCACGTTTAAGGGTTGAAATAGGCTGAATGAGGTTTTATATACAAGACCTAAAACTAAAATTGACTTATTCATCTGAATATCAGTTTATTTTTAAGGTGTTACACGATCTTTTGAAAGATTAATCCTTCCTAAAAAGTTATGTAAAAATCCATTTTATAGGATGTCATTTTCAATTAAGTAAAAGAAAATAAAAATCCACCCTTTTATACAAGGAGGGCAAATATTACACGATTTGACATCAACATGAAACAATGGCTTATAATTGAACTTTTTCTCCACTTGTTGGTCATAATGATGTGAAATCTTATTACGCTACTCAAAACACTTTCTATATGTTAGGTATCATTCCTAATATCAATAAATAAACATTATGTATGGTCTATAGAGCACTCGACTAAATTAATGTGATTTGACTATTTCCTAATTTTGCCAAATTTAATTTTATTGATAAAAGTTCATAAATTATAAGTTTCTAAATCTTACTCTCAGAAACCAGCAAAAGTCAGTTACACCCAATATCTCACTGTCAATTTTTCTTCGGACAAAGTTTAAATTTAGTTCTTCATACGTAACCTTACCATCAAGCTTTGGATCAAAATACAATATGTATTTGTAGTATTAAATAGCTTCTATCAATTAAAAACATGCTGCTAAATTGAAAGCAAAAAAAAAAAAAGATAAATGCTAACCAATGACCTTATTGGTTAAGAAAGTAATAAAAAAAGTATTTATTATATCAAAAGTACAAAAATAATTTAAAATTATAGAAGCATTTAATAGTGTGCTTTTCACACTCCTTAACTTTGGTTAGCAAGCTATCTACCGTTATTTAGTTTGAAAACTTGTGTCGTTTTCCTTTTCTTCACTCGATTTCTCTGTGTCTCAATCACAAACACAATAAGTATAACAAAATTACATTCCAATTAACTACTTCAATTCTATCTTCATTGTTATATATCAAATCATTAACATGTAATTATGGTGCATTGTTCATCAAGCATGTTGAATTATTGAAAGCTTAAATAATTAAAATTAGTTTGATCGAAAAATTGATAATTTCATAGGTTAAAACTTTTTGTAACAAGAAAATAAAATAGGTAGAATTCTCATGTAATGATAATAATTCAAGAATGTTTAATGCAATTAACCGGGGAAATAATAATAAAAGAAGCTACTCTAGCGATCAAAAGCTGAGATGCAACAATACACGTAAAACAAACTAAAGAGGCTAGAGATTGATGATATGCTAGCTCTTACATTACTCAGTCTTGCACAGTACATAGTTAGGATAACCACCCATCTAATCCACACCTAAAATCTTCTTTTACTAAATATACAACTGGTAAACAAAAATAACATAAAAATAAATAAGCATAAGAAAGCTCAATTTTCCTGTAACAAATCCTTCCCCTCTTGTCTTCAAGATCGATGTTAGGAAAGTTTATAGTAGAACACACCCAATTAGCAGCCTCGTACAAATCTAGCTTTTCCGCTAATTAACCAAAAATTCAAAAACGCGTGCTCTTCTTTTTTAATTAGGTTATGAATGTCCGAGACAAAACTGAAAATCAATCGGTTCTATTGGTCAATATATAAACCTCTTTATTCGTAGATTCCATTTGTCAGCGTCCATGTAGACTTTGTTTCTCCATCAATGTATGCAGTCCCATTGATATATCCCCACCCTTGCTCATGTCTAAAGAAATAATGATTGCAGAGCAATAATATTGAATAAAGCACCTCTAGATAATTGCTAGATATTCAGCCAATATATATAATAATAGACCAACTATTGTCATCCTATGTTTTTTGTCCAATTGGGAAAAAATGACCATATTGTTTAACAATTTAATCAAACAAGTTAATATTGCAACTACAATCATTTGTCACCCTTACATCGAAAAAGAACACAAAGTCAAAAGAAAAACATTGATGATATATATTACATTTTCTTACTCAGAACACTCTCTCACTAAATAATGGGCGCTACTATAGCTATGTCATCCACACATAATTAAAATCTTCTTTAACTAATCGATAAATAGAAATAACAGAAAAAAAAAAAAAAGAGTAAGCATGAATCTACACCCTATTTCCTTAGCAATAACAAATTTTATTATATTTCCGGAGTAAAAAGCAACTTATAATTTAAAGTTTTTTTATTGTGGGTCCAAGTATAATGTACTGATAATGTGTATCTTTTTTTATATCAATAGAAGTATGATGCATGTATCATTAGTGTAGATCTATAAGTCTATATACTAACAAATTAATTTCTGCCAGACAAAGATTCGTCAGTGGAGAAAACCAACATCTCATTGTTAATATATGACTTTCTTTGTAATGGTATTGTCCTCCATTTGTTTTGTTCATTAAGTGTTTACGTGTATCTCTTACAAAAGAGGAACTAAATGAGAAACTTGTGTAATCTAAAAAGACAAAATAAAAACTTGAAATATTTGAAGGGGGCTAGATAACAAACAAAAATGGTACTTAAGAAAAACAACTTTTTAAATTAAAATGAAAAATTAAATAAGAATTTTTTTATAATTAGAAGAACTAAAACCATATTTAAACTTTTAATCACCTATATATTTCTCTCACTTCAACTTCTAATTAATTAGAAGGTGTTAAACTAGTTTCATAGTTAAATAAATATGGCCTTGCTATCCATTAGTTTTAGGACAAATGGATAAGAAATCAAAAGTAATATATATATATATATATATATATATTAAGAAATGTAATATTTCATGTTATCAATACATTTTTATTGTAAATTTTATTAAAATTTTCTATTCATTAATTCCTTAACTATTACCCTATAAGAGACACGTAAAGATAATTTTATACATAAAATATCATTCATGTGTTATAAGAAAGCGACAAGAATGTCACTTAAATGTAAGTCTGCTAATATATATCATCCCATGTGGCTTTTGGGGTGTCGTGTATAGTTTGGAATCGAATAAAATTTAGATGACTGTTTTAAGTATTTATAGTATTGTTTAAAGTAAAAATATGATATGTGTATTATATTTTAGTTTTGAAAGGTAAATAATTTAAAAAGAAAATTACGTAGCAAATAGTAATATATATTTTATATTTTCATAATATAACATGTTACAAGTATCTAAAGAATATATTTTAACAAAAAAATTTCTTTTTGAGAATCACTTCTTAATCAATTTTGAGAAAATCACATGTCTAGTCTAGCTTATAAAAGGCAGTTAAATGCTAGTATTCTTATGTTAAGTACCTTCAAGATAATTTATGCTCCAAGTTCTGGTTTGTCCCAAAATATGTTCAGGGAAAAACAACCATATATTATACTGTAGGCAATATGCAAGTAACTCGCAGACCCAAGTTTTGCATTGAATTGCCGGTGAGTGAACACATGGAGAAATTTTCCATAATTTGTCACTATGTTTTCTCTTTTCCTTTTCCTTTTCCTTTTGTTTGTTTCTTTCCCTATTACCAAAAAAGGAATCAGCAGGCTCGTTAAATGCATGCGGCCTATCTGAAAATGGGCTGAATCTCCCATTCTAGCTGAGCAAATTTTCCTCTCTTTTCAGTGTTCCAGGAAGCATGATTTGAGTTGGTAGAAGAATTGAAGAAGAGCATCATCATAATGAGAGTGCAGATGCATAATAGGGGAGAAGAGGGTGCATGCTGTTCTTTTTAGAGGAATCACTCATTTCTTAACATAGAGGGAAGGAACCAACAAAATGTTACATGTCATTATCAAAGCCTTCAAAAGGCGTGGGTGGAAGAGATGGCCATTGATAGTTACATGTGTATCATTCATGAACTTGATAATCATAGCACATCACTAGCAACGTGGGGTTATTAGAGTTACCAAAGTGGTTAAAGAGTACATGCATTAGAAGAGAAAGTTGAGGTCCCTACATAGTGTGGTATGGTTGGTAAATAACTATATCCCCTTAGGCATGTAGTTAGGATTTTATCTCTAGGTCTGTGTGTATGAAATAACATCTATTGAGAAATGTTGGTCCCTTAAATAAATCTCAGTATTTTGATAGATTAGTTCCTAACTCTCGTCTAGGTGATATCTTGGGTTCACCTAAAAAGGAAGAGAAAGTTGAGGGGTAAGTTAAACTTCAAAGAGATATATATAACTGCAAGAGAGCTTTGTGACATGGTCTCTTAACATTTGCGTTTGTGGGGCTAAAAACTACCAAAAGATCTTTAATTTCTTCTCTGACCTGACCCTGCCACGCTTTGCAGAAGCATCCACGAACTTTTTAAATAGCCCAAGTTACCTTTTTCCTCCTCACTCTGTGTCCATCAATTCTTTGCTGCAAACCTTTTGAGCCATGTGATATAACCTCACCTCAAAGTTGAATAAATCAATTGTTCAATGTTTTCTAGTAGCTTGTGCTTTTACCCTCCTAGTACAACCGGTTCAAGTTCAAAAAAACCTCTGCATGTTAGTTAATTCTTCGTCAAATTTTGAGTTCCCATGTAGAGGATGTCATCAGTTATTTATCACCAATCTACTGATTTACCCTGTCCTTTTACTCTCTGTAGATGAAGAGAGATAGATAAGATTACTATAGGTCACAAAGAAGCATACATGAGTAATTAAGCTTTTTGTTTGTATATATTCATTCATATGGCTTTTTGAGTGGGTAAAAGGAATCTGAAAGATTGCAATGGCAGGTGTTGGCTTTTTGGGACCAGCAGCAGTGGCAGAATTGTCACAATTCAAAGGCTGTGGACAGCTGCAGCAGATGAAGGACTACAAGCAACTATAGTTAAGAGCAACAGGAAGCAAAGCAAAGTGTGTCTGCTTAAAGAAAACCTATGAGAAAACAAACCCTTATAAGCAAAAAAGAAGAGAGCCGCATATAGAGAAAAAAAAAAGGGAGAGATAATTTGAGGGGAAAAAAAAAAAAAACTGGATTTCAGTGGGAATCAGAATCAACCACCAAGCCCTATACAAAGAGCACATGACTCACAGCAACAAAACTTGATCAGCACACACACAGCTCATTATCAATATCCTCATCAACTGTCCCAAAACCAACCTCAATATGCTGAAGGCATAACAAGCAGTTCCCACCAAATAGAACCACCTACTGTGAGCCAATCCATAAAACACACAAAGCATAATAGAGGAGGAACAATCACAAGGGGCATGAGGAGCAGTGCAGGGGAGATTGTTCAAGTAGAAGGAGGGCACATTGTTAGGTCCACAGGTAGAAAAGATCGCCACAGCAAGGTCTACACTTCCAAAGGACCGCGTGATCGCAGGGTTAGACTCTCAGCACACACAGCCATTGAGTTCTATGATGTTCAAGATCGTCTTGGCTATGACAGACCAAGCAAGGCTGTGGACTGGCTCATCAAGAAGGCAAAGCCTTCCATTGACAAGCTTGCTGAGCTTCCTCCATGGAATCCAATTATTCATGAGGAAGAGCAGCATGATGCTGATGCTGCAGGCTCAAGTGGAATCATCGCCATTGCACAACAACAACAACAAGAACAATCAGAGTCTTGTGGTTACAACTTTCAGCTCCAAAGGCAATTGAGGGCCTTAATTTCACCCCATGTTGACACTGACCCCATGGCTTTGTTTCCCACAACCTCTGCCACTTCCTCCATCAATTTTCAAATCAACAACCTCAGAAGATCTTGGCCTATCCCTCCATTGTTTCCAAGACCACCCTGGCCTAATTCATTGGCAATCACAACAAGCAGGTGAAAATCAAACACCTCCTTCAAATGAACACCAAATCCAAACCCTTTTTGCTGGCTCAACCCCAGTTGGGTTTGAGAACCACTATCAAAGAACTGTAACTTGGAACAATGAAGCAACAACCGCAGATCATGTGAACAGGTTGGGGTTCATACTCAACTCACAGCCATTTATAGGCCAAGGTTCTGCTTCAGCTTATGCTCAAAGTGGGACCCTTCAGTCCAGTTTTTCATTTCCAATGGCTTCCTCTGAGCATCACAGTTCCCAGCCAGCGAACCAACCTTCCATCTTTGGCAGCAGGTTTGTGTCTGATGGATTATCCGGTTTCTGCATTCCAGATAGAATTCAAGGTGTGGAAGAGAACCATGAAGTTGCTTCCAATAGGCCATCTTCTGCTTCTCCTAGTTCTATGAACTGACCCCACAACAAGAACTGAGCAGTGCTGTAGTCTTCCTATCAGGTATTCACTCATAATATTAGCACATAGTTGTCATCTTCTACTTCTATAGAACAAATAACAAAAACTAGTTTTTCCCTCACTAATTCTAGGGTCACTAAATTTAGTGACAAATTTTTTAAAATTTACGTATAGATTGTTCCATCACTGATTTTAATTTTTCCAATAGTAGGCAAAGCAATTAACTAATCTTTGTTAAATTTCTCCCTTGCATCTTATTATATGCAGGAGTGTTCTCTACCAGATTTGCAACTGAGTGAAGATTCAATAGGCACGTTGTTATGATATTAAAGTTTGCCTTTCAATTTAGCTTTCCTTTTTTGGTTTTAAATTTAAAGTGAGTTCCCTTGATTCAACCCTGCCATCTATATGTATAATTTATATTGATGAGAATGACCTTGACCTGAATTTCGTGGTTATAGTCCTCACTGTATTGTGAAGGTTGAGAATAACATATTTCATCTGATATCTATGAAAATCAGAGGTTACATGTCCATTCTTGGCGAAACCCACTTTCAAAAAAGACAGAATCTCATGTCATTTGAACTCCCCTTTTCCTTTTCCTTGCCCCTCAAGTACGACCTTAAAGGAGCATTTTGGAAGTTAAAACATTTCCTTTAAACCATTTGGCAGTAACAGTGTATTTGTATGTCACTAACATATAAATTCCATAATGTATACAGATTGGTTTTTATTTCTGACGTAAAAGGGCTGACACCCCTTTTGCATTTGGCATGTTCATAAGCTTTCCGGAATAGTTTTAGCGGTTTCATGAAATTCATCACTTTTCTATTGCTCTTTATTTGTACATTCATACACGTGGTTGTTGAAGCAGCATAAATTAATGGTCAACATCCCTCACATAATTGTAGGTTTCAACAGCATTACAATCAAACTATGTGACATCTAATTTAAAAGAAAAGTTAAACAATAATAAATTAAAGACTCGGCGTTTCAGACTATTAGTAGCTAGCTACCTATGTTGCTTATGGTGTGTTAACGTCACTTTTTACACAAAAGTCGGGGTTAGCATGTAGAGCATAAAAATATGAATGCTGATCCTACTTTGCTAGTACTTTTATTGTGCTGCCTTGAATTATATATCAAAACTTTAAAGGGCCGTGAATTTGTAATATATAGGACGCTAGATATCAAACAACTTAATGCTGGTTCGTTTATCTAACTTTCTTAGTAGGCTAACGTTAGAATTTGGAAAATGTGATTCTGCAACTCTGGTAGTGTTTGATGATTCACAAACTTGCCTATGTAATTAGCAATGAATTTTCTTCTTTCTCTTAAATCACTTCCTAATACAAGTTAAATGTAGCTTATTCACAAAAGTGAAAGGGCATGTTGATGATTGCATAAGTCCATAACTAATTCTACCAGATAGAGACCCAGAAGGTACTAATATCTTTACCAGTGGAGCCTCGTGTATTGACTTATCAAGATGATACTGGAGATATAATTTCTAACCAGTAGTTGCAGACCTATTACTTCTAATATTAGCTTGTTTCTCTGTGTGCTAAAAAGAATAATTTGTTCAGAAATCAATCAGTTAAAGTTTTTTTTTTTTTTTCTGTATTGTCCATGACGATTTGAGATATTTTATAATGAGTGTGCTGAACCTTTGTGGATTTATTCTTTTAATTTATTAGATAAAATTAATACTTTGATTCTCTATTTTTTTTCTCTCTTTCAAGTTCATCATGCAAGTAAAATAATAAAGAAAAAATTGTAAGATTAAATTATGAAGGACTAATCAGAAAATGAGTTAATTGTTTAAAAAGAATTACTAATGTTCAAGATTAGAAGAAATAATATTGTGAACAGAAAGGAATTTTTAGAGACAAAAATGATGTAAAGCTTTTAATATATTAAAATGTGTTTCATGCCAATTCAAATAAATATTAAATTTTTAATTGACTAAATAGTGTACCAAAATAAAGATGGTGAATAAAATTAAATAAAAAAATATTTATATATTTTTTATTAAATTTAAAATAATATTTTAATTTAATTCAATATGTTACTTCTATGGTTATATACATATTTTTATATAATCTTGTAATTATTTTTTATAATTTTGCCTTTAGTCTTCTAACTTTACATCGTCCATCAAGTTTATATTATTAAAATGAATAAATTTAATGAATGGTACAAAATTAGAAGACTAGAGTAAAATAAAAAAACTAAAAAAAAACCAAAAAATTAAATAAAATAAAAGAACTAATTAAATAATTTCCCTATTTATCAAAACTCCTAACATTTTGAGAACTAGCTAGTGATCAATTCACAAGACTACTTTGTTACTATTTTACATCTGAAATTCAGAAAAATTAAAGTTTAAAGGTAGAAGAGGTTATTTCCGAGCATGTGGATCAATTGTTGTAGAGTTGTTATAGCTTAATCAGTTGTTTCAAGTTCAATTCTTAAGTATGCAATTGTGTTAAATTCTAAGAGCTAACTAACTAATCAGCTATTTAAAAAATGTACAAAGCTGAATAAATGAAAAAGCTAACTAACTTGTACCCGAAATAACTAATTAACTATCTAACCGACTTATTGTTGATAACACCCCCCCCCCCCCCCCCCCCCCACACACACACACACACGCACACCAAGCTAGAGTGGATGTTTAGCATTCCAAGCTTGTAGCAAAGAGCATTTAAAGGACCATGATGTAAAGGTTTTGTGAGGATGTCGACTAATTGGTCTAAAGTGGGAATAGGAAGTAAGTGTAGCGTGCCATCCAAAACTTTGTCACGAATAAGCTAGCAATCCATTTCAATGTATTTCGTTCTTTCATGAAACACTAGGTTGGTAGCTATATATATGAAGAAAAGACTTATTGTCACAATACACAACCACTGACTTCGGGTGATCAATATGAAGATTACAAAGAATGAACAAGAGCCATTTGGCTTCACATGTGCTATGAGCCAAAGCACAATACTCTACCTCAACTAATGATAGTTTTAAAATTGGACCGTTCATTAAACTGCTCAAAATATTACTGGTTTTGACAACAGGACTTTACATCAGTTATTTACCGACCAATGTAAATAAAAGCCCAATGGCATTTTTGTAATTTTTTAAAAAAATTTACATCGATTATAATAATAACAAATGTAAAATGTACTTGCTACATCAGTTTAAATTGTAACTAATATAGAATGTACATTTTAGGTCAGTTATTATTACAACCGATGTAAAATATCTATTAAAAAGGGTAATTAGCATTGAAACAAACCCACCCAACCCTAAAATCATGAAAATAGGAGTCCCGTCTTGAAGCCCCTCCTCGCTATCTACTCCCATTTCTTTCCAACCTTCACCATCAACACTGTCGCCAACCTTGTCTATGTCGAGAACCCCTTCGACACCACCACCCAAAAGCTCAAAGGTGCACTCCTAAACACTGTCATGGGGTCATCCTCATAGTGCTAGTCACATTCCTCCTTGTTCCTCGGCCACTACATGCGTTTTTCCTCCCCTTCCACCAATAGATAGCCCTTGTTCCTCCTAAACATCGTCGTGGAGAACCCTCACTCTCCATAACTTTCTCCCTCAATCTAAGGTTTCCATGAGCATCTCCACCGGATCTTAGCCTTTTGTTCGCAATGCTTTATTCACCGATTATATGGCCTCCACTTCCTTCATCATACCCAGTCAGGTATACGGATTCGAAATGACATTGTTTGGGATTTTGATTTAAAAAAAAAAACAATGTAATGTTTTTGTGGTGTGATGTGATTACAGGGTGCTCAAGCTGTTGGAATGGGGAAAGAAGCTTAGAATGTGCCTGCTGCTATGGTAATGCCTTAACCTTTTTATCTCCTTGTTTATTTTGAAAGCTTATAAGGTATGTGATTATGATTGAATTTATTATTGGATTATTAGGTGATATCATTGTTGTAGTTGAATTTAGTAATTGATTGAAGGATATTTGAATTGTATGACTATTGAGGATTGTGACGTGTTTGCATGATTGACTGCATAAAGTTTAGTTAGGCCTTGTATAATGTTCTTGGTTTTTGATTGGATTGTCTAATAGAATTACATGTGGTATATTATGATTGATTAAATACCTATAAACAGGTATATAGAAAAGTACTAGAAAACATAGGAAATTCCATCGATTTTTTTGTAAAAATTGTGATTGGATTGTTTAATTTGTTGGGTAACAAAGAATGAATATGGTTATATAGAGCTTAGTTAGGCTTTGTGTGATATTCTAGTATTGTTAATTTCAATTGTATTATTATTGAGGATTGTGATGTGTTAGCAGAATTATGTACAAACCCGTCCCTACTTGCTATGCGTCCTGCAAATAACATAAGGTTAGTGATACATTTCAAACAGGGAAGCAATTTTCTTGGTTTTTCTTTTTGCAAACACAAAATTGTTCTTTTTTCCTCTCGAGGGATCAACGAAGAATGTGGAGTCGCGAATCCACCCTTTGTTCTCTCATAGTTAGGATTGGAAAAATAACAGACAGAGGACTAATATAAGCCTTTCTATTTCCAAATTATTCATCACCAAAACATCTAATTTCAATAAAAGCACTAAATAGTTCAATAATTGACAACTTTCTCTTTTCAACAAAATTTTCTCTTGTTTTGTTTTAAACTTGGAGGTAAAACTAGGTGACGGGTCATAGGATCCTCCACCCTCTTTTCCAGCACAACAGTTGCACCTTTATGAATTTGAGGAAGGCTAACTCATAATGGCTAAATGGCACACGGTAAAAAAGTTGACACATGACATAACCTGAAATCTATCACTTCTCAATCCAGCCTTCAAGATTATAGAATGCTACACCTTTTTTCTAACACAACCATCATATAATGTCTTATTCCTTACTTGGATTTGATTGCTTCCACTAAATTGATCAAGGTAAGCTCATGATAGGCTAAATGACACATAGTGTAAGCAATCAAATCCAAATAAGGAAGTCATACTATGATTTGATACTTTTGATGTAAAAGACCTAAGTGAGAACCTTGAAAGAGTGTTTGCTTGATATACTCTATTATGTAAATTTCTCTTATTTATAACTTTTTAATTTTCTACTCTTTTCTATATTGTTTGCAAAATATGCTAATAATGTCTTCCTATATTACTTGACATTTGTAGATCCAAGTTTTTGTGGTGATATTAGTGTAAAGAAAATGGATCAAATAGTATGTTAGCTTCTATTTGGGTCAAATAAAATGTCCTCTCATTCTATTTGTCCTATTTGTTTTACACCAATATTGTCATGGAGACTTATCTCCGCAATGCCCTACAATATAAAAAGATAGTATTAGTAAATCTTACAACCAATATAGAAAAATAGAATTTCAAAGAAAGTTATAGTTATAAGATTAATTTTCATAACAAAATATAGTGGGTAATCATTCTTTCAAGGTTCTCAATTCAACCTTATACATTAAAAGTATCAAATCATGGCAAGGCTTCTTTACTTAGATTTGATAGCTTATTCTGTGTGTCATTTAGCTCAACATGAGCTGACCTTGATCAAGTTGGTGGAAGCAATCAAATTCAAGTAAGGAAGGATACATTATATGATGGTTGTGTTAGAAAGAGGGTGTAATATTGTATGCTCTTGAAGGCTAGGTTGAGAAACTTGAAAGAGAGATTTAAGCGCAAAGTAACAAATGTGTCGAATAAGGTTCGAAGTAATAAATTTCCAATTATGTCACGTTTCAACATTTTTACTATGTGTCATTTAGCCATCATGACTTGGCCTTCCTCAAATTCATAAAGACACAGCTGTAATGCTAGAAAAGTGGGTGAGGGATCCTATGACCCACTACCTAGTTTTACCTGTAAGTTTAAAATAGAACAAGGAGAGAATTTTGTTGAAAAGGAGAAGTTGTCAATTATTGAACTATTTAATGCTTCTATTAAAATTAGATGTTTTGGTGATGAATAATTAATTTAGAAATAGAAAGGCTTACATTGGTCCTCTTTGTCTATTATTTTTCCAATCCTAACATGAGGTTTGTGACTCCGTATTCTCCATTAATTAATTTAGTGCTTTTATTGTTTTAACTAACATTTTATCCTCTTATGCGAACTTATAGATATTCAACAATTCAAATCTATCCTCCAACATCGACTTGGATGACATTTGCATGTGTATTTAGGTAGTTTAGAATTGTATTTTAGGTAGTTTAGAATTGTATTTTAGAATTAATTGTAGATGAAATTTATATGTTTGTTTCCAATGTATTTAGGAGGTAGTTTAGACTTAGTTGTAAATGAAATTTACATATGTTTAAAATAGATTTAAGTAGTTTATAATTGTTTGAAGTGTATTTAAGACGTACTTGAGCATATAATTATGTTTTAATGCATATATTTCCTATTTATTAATGATATTTCAAATTTAGTATATTTAAATATGATTGAACTGCTTGTCCGAGTCTGTTTGTAATTTATAGGTTAGAAAATTTATAAAATAGACAAAATATTAAAAAAAATGACTTTCTACATTGGTTGAGACTTTAACTAATATAGAGAAACCAATATAGAAAGTCACTTTCTACATTCGGTTAAAGCCTCAACCGATGTAGAAAATCACCTTTCTACACATAAGAATTGACTTTCTACATTACTTCAAGCTTGAACTGATGTAGAAAGTCGCACCATTTTACATCGATTGGGATTGGAAACAATGTCGAAAGTGTTTTTTACATTGGTTCTTAATTCGATGTAAAAAAGCCCACTTTCTACATTAGTGGGATTTACATCGATTCTTGAACCAATGTAGAATCTCCAAAATAATCGATGTTAAAAGTGTTTCCTCCATTAGTGTTAATTGAAAGTTTAATGGTTAAATTATGGTTAAAATGGTATTAATAAAATAATAATAATAATAATAATTAAATAATACACAAATAATATTAAAGAAACATAATATCATAATTTTGTAACACTAAAAACTAAAAATGAAACATCCTTTTATAAGTTGTTAACATTCAAAGTAAGCACAAATTAGTCCAAATCAAATATATCATATGCATAGATTTTCAATAATATGCAACAATATTCATTAACAATAACAAGTTCACATTTAGAATAAAAAAAAATACTTTCAGTTGATTTTTCATTTTTTTAATAAAAATTCAAAAATGAAATTGTAGTGAACATTTTTCATCGCTATCTTGTGAACCGGTTTTTTGTTAAGAGAAACATTCCATTTTTAGGGTTTCCATAATGGACTTTTAATAAGCCCAATGATAAGTCAAGTTTTGTTTTCTTGCTTGACATTGAATAATGGGCCAAGTTAAAAGCAATAAAATTATAAAAATACTCCTGTCTTAGAATTTTCAGTAATTTTATAATTTTTTGAGCATTTATATATATATATGTGTGTGTGTGTGTGTATTATCAAATATTTATAGTTATATTTATAACCTTAACAGAAGTCTAAGAAAAAAATTAAATTAAGTATTTATTTACAAAACACGCATAAATATATTGTTGATTAGTTACAAATTAATATAGTAATTTTTTTATTTGTAAAACCTATTATTGAGTTTAATAATATTATAAAATTTAAAATATATAAAAATAAGTTTTAAATTTTTTTTTACGATAACAATTATATTATCATATTTAAAATGTCTAATTATTATATATCAAATAAATTTTAATGTGATATTTTTTATGATAACAATTATATTAACAATTTTAAAATGTCTCATCGATGCACCAAAACATGTGGTGCACCGATGAGACACCATTTTTTTACAATTGGATATAATAATAATAATAATAATAATAATAATAATAATAATAACGATTCAGATCTTTTATTAGTAACCTATTAAGAGATAATATTTTAAAATTACATATTAGTCTCTTTTTAAAATAAAAATTATGTAAAAGATCGTCACGTCTTCTCTCCTTTGTCAACCCTTATTGCAAACCGAACCTCCCTTTGCAGAGCAGTCTCCTATTCTTCTTTGTCAGCGGTTTTGTGCTTTGATTCCACGGTTCTGTGTAGATGGGGTGTTGGAGGAGCTTTGTGGTGCGGTGTGTTGTAAATTTTAGAGTATTTCAAAAGGTTTCTAGTTAATTACCATTTTAACTTGGAAATGATTTCTATTTTGAATACACATTCCATAAATATGAGATTTCCCAGATACCGAGTTTAACTTAAATAATTTTTTTTTTAATGGCATTTATGTCATACATTAAATTTGTCTTACTACCATTTTAAACTACATTAATAATTTTATTTTAATTGACTTTATTTCCTTTATTAAACATATTAATTACTATTTATTTCCCGTTAATCATCTTTATTACTGCAATTTTATGCCACATTACTAGATAGTATGTGACCAATTTTACAAATATAAAAGGGAGGCTTTCTCTTTGTTTTTAACACACCGAAAAACTATCTCCTCTCTCTCTTCCTAGGTTCTTTATTTTTTTTTTCTTCAACTTGCTAGTTCTGATACCCTGATCCATTAGTTAGGAAAGGCCTATTATATCTTGGGAGATTTGTGCATCTTGCAGATAAATCCTTGAGGGCAGTGTGACCATCACACATCTTAAGTCACTACTTAGATTGTCGGTTCGTCATTTTCAGCCTTCAAGAACAACAATCACAAGGATTTAATGGCTAGCATGGACAGTGAACCTATTACTGCTGTGAACTATGCTAGACCTTTGCTAGACGTCTCTAAAATTGAGCTTTTTAATGGTCAAAATTTTTGTAGGTGGCAAGAATGTGTCTATACCATCTTAGACATGAATGGAGTTGCCTTTGTCCTCACAGACTCGTGGTCAAACCTTTTGCAAATTCCAAACTGATTGGGGACTGGGCTTTTGCCAATAAGGTATGTCGTAACACTATTATTACTACTTTATCTAATGAGCTCTTTGATGTCTATTGTTTCTATAAGGAAGCAAAGGCCATATGGAATTCAATGATCATCAAGTACACCGCTGAGGATATTGGTAGATAGAGGTTTGTAGTAGGAAATTACTATCCTTGGGAGATGACCAAGGATAAGGACATAAGAGTTTAAATCAACAAGTACCATAAGCAACTTGAAGATTTGAAGGTAGAAAATGCGCACCTCCCAAATAAGTTCGTGTTGGAACTACTAATCAAGAAGCTACCAGACTTGTAGACTAACTACAAGAAACAATTGAAACACAAGCATAAGCGGATGTTGCTATCGAACCTCATCACGCATATTATTATTGAAGATACCAATCAAAAGGAATGTGTCGTTGCAAGGGAAAAAGGCTTTGGCTACCAGGACAAACATGGTGCAACACCAACCCAACCAAAGAAGGTAAGCTCAAAGACTTGATCACAATAACAAAAATAAATTTAAAAATCATAATTTCTCACGTGCTACTAATTCTACCTTCAAGAAAAAGGGCTTTTGTTTGGTTTATGGAAAACCAGGTCATCATGCATCTTAGTGTAGACAACAAGTGGTGAGAAACAACAAACCTCCTAAGCCTAAGGCTAATCTAGTTGAAGGAGATGATATTATTGTTGTGGTTATTTCTCAAGCAAACATTGTGACCAATGTGAGCAAATGGATGGTAGACTCTAAGGCTACCTAGCATATCTATGCCAACAGAAATGCTTTTACCACCTACACTCTTGTAAGGGATGGAGAAGAACAAGTCTACCTTGGTGATTCAAGGACTGCCCCAGTTCTAGGAAAAGGAAAAATTCTTCTAATGCTCAGATATGGAAAAACCTTGGCTTTGAGTGACGTGCTACATGTGCCCTCCATTAGAGTTAATTTAATTTTTGTAGCACTATTTGGGAAGGTTGGAATTAAAGTATCATTTGAATCTGATAAGATTGTAATGACAAAAATTAATAATGTTTTTATAGGAAGGGGTATTGTGATCAAGGACTCTTTGTACTGAACATCTCTGAAATTGTTAATGAATCTGCTTCATGTTTTGCTTACTTGATTGATTTGTATGATATGTGGCATGCCAGACAAGGACATATAAATTCCTTATATGTCATTAAAATGCAACAACTAGGAATAATTAAATTGCATGATAAACAAACTAGGAAATGTGAAGTATGTGTTGAATCAAAAATAACTAAAAAATCATGTCCCCCTATACATTGTGAATCTAAACCCCTTAGTTTAGTTCACTCAGACTTAACAAACTTAAAACAAATTATGACTAAAGGAGGTAAAAATTATTTTGTAACCTTTATGGATGACTTCTCTAGATATACTAAGGTACACCTAATCAAACATAAAAATGAGGCTTTCGACATGTTTCTTATATATCAAGCTGAGGTAGAAAATCAACTAAATAGAAAAATTAAAAGGATAAGATATGATAGGGGTAGTGAGTACACTTTGTTTAATGACTTTTGCAAAAAAGGAAAGGATAATTGCATGAAGTAATTTTTCCTTATTCACCTAAATCTAATAGAGTAGCTGAGAGGAAAAATAGAACCCTTAAGGAAATAATGAATGCTATGTTAGTTAGTTCCTCTGCACCTAACAACCTTTAGGGAGAAGCCATATTAACTACATGTTTCTTACAAAATAGGATCTTTTATAAAAGACTAGTAAAACACCCTATGAGTTGTGGAAAGATTATCAACCTAATCTTAAATATTTGAAAGTGTAGGGGTGCTTAGCTAAAGTAATGTTATTTAATCCTAAGAAAAAGAAAATAGGCTCTAAGACTTCGAATTGTATGCTTATCAGTTATGATGAACATAGTGTTGCCTATAGGTTTCTTATTTTGAAAAGTGATGTGCTTAATACCAACACTATTGAAGAGACTAAGAATGCTTAATTCTTTGAGGATGATTTCCCCTTAAAATTTAGAAATGGCTTTAGACAACCTATAGAAGCCATAATGAGACCATATCTAAGGATTTGAGGATGCTTTCTGAACAACCTCCAAACACTCTTAGTGGAACTACGTGTGAGGACTTGAGGAGGAGTAAGATACAAAGAAGAAAAAAACATCTTTTAGAGATGATTTTTACACCTATCTAGTTAAGGATGATCTTATGAGCTTTTTTGAAGCTGTTAGCTCTTTAGATGCACCTTTTTGGGAACAAGCCATTAAGATTAAAATTGATTCCATTAAGAAGAATAATACATGGACTTTAGTAGACTTACCTCAAGGAGCAAAACCTATGAGATGTAAGTGGATCTTTAAAAGAAAGTACAACCTTGATGGATCGATTGATAAGTATAAGGCTAGATTAGTAACTAAAGGATTTACTAAAAAACCTAATGTTGATTACTTTGATACCTTTGCCCCTATGACCAAGATTTCCTCTATCTAAGTGTTAATAGCCTTAGTGTCTATACATAAGATAGTGATCCACCAAATGGATGTAAAGACTATCTTTCTAAATGGTGATTTAGAGGAAGAGATTTATATGAATCAACTTGAAGGGTGTGTAGCACTTGGTCAAGAAAACAAAGTGTGCAAACTCTTAAAATCCCTATATAGACTAAAATAAGCACCAAAACAGTGACATGAGAAATTTAATCAAGTTTTACTTGATGATGGATTTTCTTCTAGTGAAGTTAATAAATGTGTGTACACCAAATCTGTGTATGGTGATTGTGTGATTATCTATTTGTATGTGGATGACATGTTAATTTTTGGTACTTGCAATGATATAATATTTAGGACTAAATCATTTCTTGCACTTAAATTTGACATAAAAGACACAGGTGAAGCAAATGTTATTCTAGGAGTTAGAATTGTAAGGAAGGACAATAGTATTTTACTATTCCTAGGATATTATGTTGAGAAACTTCTTAGGAAGTTTGGTTACTATGACCTTAAGTTAGTAAATACCCCTTATGATACTAACTCTTAATTAAAGAAAAATAGAAGAGATTCTGTTAGTCAAACTCAATATCCCCAAATCATTAGGAACTTATTGCATTTAATGAATTTTTCTAGACCAGACATTGCTTATGCAATAAGTAGACTGAGAAGAGATACTTAAAGTCCTAATTAGGACCATTAGGATGTCGTTGCGAGACTCATGAGATTCTTGAGAGGCACCATGGATTATGGTATTGAGTATTGTGGATTTCCTACTATGCTAGATGGGTACAGTGATGCTAATTGGATATTTGATTCAGATGAGACAAAATCCACTGTGTTTATACTTGGTGGTGGTGTGGTTGCGTGGAGATCAATCAAACAAAAACTACAAGATCAACAATGGAATCAAAGATTATAGTAATGGAGATGGCTAGTAGTGAGGCTAAGTAATTGAAAATCCTCTTAGCGAACATCCCTCTAGGAATGAAACTAGCCCCTATCAATGTCAATGCATTGGGATAACTAATTGGCACTAGCTATAGCTAAAAACAAAACTTTCAATGGGAAAAATAAACATATACAATTGAGATATGGTGTGATAAAGTAGTCACTAAATGATGGAACATTCTCCATCTATTATGTGAACCCAGGGACCTTTTTTTCTTTATTTCTTAAACATTTTTAAAACCTTTTAAAATATGTGGAGGATTGTTGTAAATTTTAAAGTATTTCATAAGGTTTCTAGTTACCGTTTTAACTTGGAGATAATTTCCATTTTAAATACATATTATGGAAATATAAGATTTCCTAGTTATCGATTTTAACTTGAATAATTTTCATTTTAATGGCATTTATGTCTTACCTTAAATCTGACTTTTACTATTTTAAACTACATTAATGATTTTATTTTAATTTACTTTATTACCTTTATTAAACATATTAATTATTATTTGTTTCCCGTTAATCATCTTTATTATTGCAATTTTATGTCACATTATCAGATATTATGTGTTCGATTTTACAACTATAAAAGGGAGACTTTTTTTGGGTTTTGAACACACAGAAAAACTATATTCTCTCTCTCTTTCTCTAATTTTATTCTTCAACTTGCTAGTTTTGATACCTCAATCTATTAGTCAGTAAGGGCCTATCAAACCTTGGGGGATTTGTGCGTCATGGATAAATCCTTGAAGACAGTGTGACCATCACACGTCTTAGGTTGTTGTTCAGATTGTCAATTCATCATTTTCAGCCTTCAAGAACAACATGGGGGATGTTGGAGAGTTGGATTATCTTGGTAGTGATAGAGTAGTGGGGTTCAGACAACTTTGATCGGAGGCAGAGGATAGAGGATTAGAGGGAGGAAAAAGCGGAACGAAGGGTGGAGAGGGTGAGGGTCTGGTCGAACTTCGTAGGGAGGATCTCACTAGCACACGATAGTCAGTTGATCTCCACGTAGATGTTAGTGTTTGCAAATCCCACCACCACCACCACCGGAGGAAAGAGTGGATCGGAGGGTGGGCACGCATCGCAGCTCGCATAACAACATATGGTATAACTTGCTTCACAAAAATAGTAACTTGCATTTTGCATAAAAGAATAATGTGCCATAAGTCTACAACAGCTTCGTTTATTCAAGGCATTAGTTTATCTTGTGTGTTACACTGTTCAAGGCACTGGTCCATCCAGTCTATCTATTATGGAACTGAGATATATGATACATTGCATTTTGCATAAAGAGCACTGGTTCAACAGAAAAAACATTACATTTTCACATATGTCCTTATTCCTAAACAAGAGACTAGTATTGGCAACTTCAATATTCTAAGGTAATCGATTATGAGCTCCTATTACATAAGTAGTGATTCACTAATGGAGCACTTAATTTGGTACTTCACCTAGCTAGTGTCGTTAAAATAAAATGACCATTGAAACTTACTCCTTCTAAATCAAGAGTACTAGTACTCTATTAGAGTTTTAATCGAGAGGTTGATCCCTAGTAATCCAAATTTTCTTTCTGTTTAATAGTGTTAGATATGAAATTTGTTGATTGTAATCAATAATAGCTAATTATGGGTAGTTAATACTGAAAAAAATTTAAATAGAATTGAAAAGGATAGAACTTCTTTTTCAGAGAAAGAACAAAAAGATTAGTGAATTTGTGTTTCTTGTTTGAATTTATCCCTCCATTAAAATTGATTAAATTAAAGAAATAAAAAAAACATGTTAGCAATTGACTATTTTGGAAAGGAATGATGAAATGAAAAACAATAATGTATATATAGGTATTTATAGTTGAGTTGATCGGATAGTTTTTTTGGTTCTTGAAACTCAAATTACAAAAGATTTTTTAATTTGATTCTGCTATAAATTTTAATTAAAATGTATATTTGTATTATCAATTAAATTGAATCGAAATATATTTGTGTTATCAATTTGAACATTCAAATTATGAAAATCATATTGATTACAATTACCTTAATTAATATAATTATGTATTTTTATGAATTGAAAATGAAAAGATTATTTGTACTTTAGTGAGAAAATTTTTCAAAGATGTTGGCACGTGACATTTGCTTATGCAACAAACCTTCATGTATATATATAGTTTAAATTACCAATTATATATTTGCATTATGAAATCAAAATATATATTAGTGCTATCAATTAATTCAAATAAGAATATATAATTGCATTATCAATTAGAATGTTCCAAATCAAGATTGATTACTATAACTAAATATATCATTATTAAATTATTGTATTCATTGGTTTGATCACTTAATTGGTAATTGATTACCGTAATTATATAAACAATTGTGAAAAAAATAATAAATTTATTATCGTATTATACAAAATCAAAGTTCATATAAGATTTAATGATTTAATTGACTGATTAATCACCTTCATTACTATAATTATGTATTTTCATGAATTAAAAAATAAAATAAAAATTTTAATTGAATTTTCGCAAGAAAAGAATTGATGTGATGTTCTCATATGACATTTGTCTACGTGGCAAAACTTTCTTTTATAATAATATATTTGATAATTGATTGTTTAAATTATCAATTATATATTTGTATTGTGAAATAAGAATAAATCTTGCACAATTTCTTAATTTAAATCTGTCCTAAATTTGAATCAGAACAAATATATATTTAGCAATAGGATTCGTTGACAACAAGTGTAAATCTAAGGACTAACACCAAATCCAAACCGTTAAATAAATTAATCTTATGATTTATAATATCTTAATATATAGTAACTTTCACATATTTTGTGACAATCATATAGTTAACTTTAATCGATCAATTTAATAATTTAGTTTGATTTAATTGATTGTTTGATTGATTTAACTTTCTTCTTTAATTATTTTTGAAATTTATTGACAAAATGTTTTTTTAATTTCCCATGATAAATAATAAAATGTATATAATTATGTTAATTTTGACATATTTTATTGTAATCAATCTATCAATTTTTTATCTTCAATTAATTAATTAAATCATTTCAATTAATTAATTATTTAATTGGCTAATTTTTTGCAAGTATTATATATATATATATATATATATATATATATATATATTAACAGATTAATTTATTTTTTACAAATCTTTTCAACGATAAATAGTAGAAATATATATAATTATGCTAATTTTCACATATTTGATACTAACTAATCAATTGTTTTTTTAATTTTAATTAATCATTAAATTATATGAATTAATCTCTCGTTATATTGGTTGGAACTTTTCACATCAAATATTTACAGAAATTATTAACAGATTAATTTGTTTTTTTAATTTTTTTTCCAAATCCAAATAGTAAATAATTGTTACTAATGTAATTTTTTATGTAAAAAGTAATAATTATTATAAATTAATATTTAAATAATTTTTTGAAAATAATTCTTGCATAATATTTAATCAATCAAATAATCAATTAAATTAAATAAATAAATTAGTTAATTTAACTTAAAAAATAAGTAAATAAAACATGTTAAAATTAACACAATTAAATATATTTTACCATTTATTATGGGGAAATTTTAAAAAAAAATCTGTCAATAGCTTGAATAAACACTTAAAACAGAAATTTAAATCAATAAAATAATCAATTAAATTAAATGATTTAATTGATTTATTAAAGTTAACTAATTGATTCCTACCAAGGATTGGGCATCATTCTCTCCACCTAAATTTAAAAACCACAAAAAAAGTAAACTAATTAATTGTCATAAAATATGTTAAATTTATACACACACACACACATATAGGATGGGGATCAAGTTACTCCAACAGTAATTCTATCAAAGTTACACCACTCAATAACTTTTACTATATATTAAATTTCAACGATCCAACCGTTGAATTAAAATATTATATTGAGTAGATCAAGTTTACAAATTTTTATAAAATTTGAAAACTATTTGATATTTTATTAAATTGATTCAAATTGACGCATAACATACTTTTCTAAATTATAAGTAAATGTCGACTGTAAGATTAACTAGCTACAAATGTTTGATTTACCTAAAATTTGGTGTGCATGATCATTGATATAATATCAAAATATTTAACGATTAGATCGTTAAAATTTAATATATATCAAGAGTTATTGAATGGAGTAATTTTACCACGAGTTACCCTTGGAGTAACATATATATATATATATATATAACTGTAGGATTAATATGTATTAATGATTTAAATTTAATGTAAGTCTTGATTAATTTGAAGGCTCAAAAATATTAATTATTTTAATTACATAATAATGATTTTTTATGAATTAAAAATAAAAAATTAATATAATTATTTATGATGCATTTTTATGAATCAATGCATACGTAATTATAAAAAATATTTCATATAAGATTACTATAATTATTAAAAAAATGCCGTATATATAAAAAATATTACCATAATTATAAAAATATTGTCGTAATTATAAAAAAGCATTTCATAAAATTCAATAGATTGCTTACAGTATTTTATAAAATCAAAATTTAAATAAGATTTAATAATTTAATTGATTGATTTAATCAGAACATGTACTTGTTTTAATCACTTTAATTAATATAATCATGTAATTTAATGATTTAAAAAATAAAATAGAAAATTTATTTGTATTTTGACAAAAAAAATGATGTAATGTTACAACATGACATTTACTTATGTCACAAAATTTTCTTTTATAATAATATAATTTTTTTGATAAATACGGGGAAAGAAAAAGCAAACAGATAAAGCCTTCTTTTATAATAATATAAGTGATTTAACATTTTAGTGACATGATAATTTATTCAATTAGAAAATAAAGATTTTGTTAAGATTTATTCCTGAAGTCAAATATGTTTTTTTTGGTTTAAATATGTTTTAAGTCTATGTAAATACGGCTCTATCTAATTTTCATCCTTATAAAAAATTTTGTTAGTTTTAGAACCATGACATTTTTTTAGTGTTCTTTTTTGTTCTTACTATTAACTCTAGTTAATTTAGCATTGACATGGCTAACAAAATAAAGAATATTAATTAAGATAATTAAGGTAATAAAGAATATTTTAAATTAACATAATTAGATTATTTTCAGGTGCGTACATAATTCAATTAAGTAATATCTTTATTATTTTATATAAATAAAGTAATTACATATAAATTACTTTTATAATTTATTTTAATTTTTAATATATTATGAATAGTGATTTTCGTTGCTTTTAATATTGTTCTTACTTTTCATTTCACCAATTTACTTTTAACATTGTACTTTTTAAAAAAAATTATAATTTACTTAAACATTTATAATTTACTTTTAATATATTACTTTTGTCTTTGGACACAAAATCACTACTTGTGATATATTAAAAAAATAAATTATATTACAATCAGTCAAAATTAATGAATTCAAATGTAAAATAACATCAATAGCAATATGTTAAAAATAAATTAATGAATTGAAAACTAAGAACAATAAAAATTACTGTTCATAATATATTAAAAATAAGTTATTAAAGTAAATTATATGTAATTACCTTATTTATATAAAATAATAAATACATTACTTAATTGAATTATGCACCTAAAAATAATCTAATTATGTTAATTTAAAATATTCATCATTACCTTAATTATCTTAATTAATATTCTTTATTTATTAATCATGTCAAAACTAAATTAACTAGAGTTAATGATAAGTACTAAAAAAGAACACTAAAAAAATGTCAAGAATCTAAAAATAAAAAAAATTACAATGACAACCAAACAAAGTTATATTTATAAGAACTTAAAACATATTTAATCCTATTTTTATATATTTTTAAGATATTAAAATTTTTATTTTAATTAATTCTTTTAACCTCTACCTTAAATGCAAAAACAATAAAATCCACCTTCTTATATATTAGATGAGAACAATTATTTTGAACGAGAGCGTTTTTAGCTGTTATTTTTCAACAAAAGTGTTTTTAGTTGTCATCCTTCAACGAAAGCGTTTTTAGAAATATTTTAACCTCTTATCTCTTTCAATCTATCATTTTAAATATTTTTAGTTCTAAATTGATTTCAATATTTTTTTAAAAGAAATTATCAATAATTAAAAATTAACATTGTATTATAATAATTGTTTATTATAAATTTAAAATATAATCTTTATGTTTAAAAACATTTATTTATTACAAATTTTAATTATAATATAATTTATATTTCAAAAGTATTTATTTATTATAAATTTAAGATATATAAATAAATATTTATTATATGAAATGCACAAGTTAAAATACTTGTTTATTATATATTTTATAGGTTTTTTTAGTGTACAATGATAGTAATGAGATTCAAATCTAAGACCTCATACAATATACCATACCCCCCATTATTAGGCCGACCTCACAAGCTATTATGTATCTTTATATTAATAAAAATAAAGTAGTCTAAGCAGTAGATTCTTAGATAATTGAGAACTATTTATTCTTCTATTTCTACTCAAAATAAAGATAAATTTGGTAGTTAAATCATTCAGACAATTAAGAAATGTGTTATATGTATTGAATTTGAATAAAAATAAATGGAAATTGAAAAGGAGAAGTTACAAAATCTGTCACTAACATTCAAATTTTACATTCTAATAATTGATAATTCATTTTATCACTTATTTTTTCCTTTATTCAAGATTACTTCTTAATTTCAACAGTTTGCGATTTTATTTATTTATTTATGGTTATATATTAATATAAAAACAAGGATTTATTATATATTTAAATTTAAATTTTAATTCTAATAATTGATAATTCATTTTATCACTTTTTTCCTCATTTATTCAACATTACTTTTCAATTTCAATATTCTTCAATTTGTTTCTATATTTAGCTATGATTGTATTAATATAAAGATAAGTATTTATTGTATATTTGGATTTGGATTTTAAGACTGATGATTGATAATTCACTTTATCACTTATTTCTTCATTTACTCAAGATTATTTCTTAAATTCAGTATTATGTGATTTGCTTCTTTATTTAGTCCTGATTATATTAATATAAATAAGGATTAGAATTTTCAAGAAAGCTAATTATTGAAAAAAGTCATATCATCATCGGTATACAATGACCAACAAGGTCTACTATAATAAAGGAATAATATTAACCGCAAACAAAATTTGGTGTTCATGTAGTTTTTCTTAATTCTTTCTTTTATTTATTTCTTTTTCAACAATCATAAATGATATCTCTCTGTTATATTTTATAACCATGAATTCTATTGTTTTCCTTTTCCATATATGAATATTATGAAACAAACAGGTCAGCACACAAAAGAGGAGGTTGAATTGTGTACTTGTGTATTTTAAAAACTTTTTCACAAAACTTTTCAAAAGCGTAGCTGTAAGTTATAAAAAAGATATTTCGAAAGCAAGTTGGAAAACTGCATGGACAATGAAGTAAAGAGAAAGGATAGGAAGCAAGAATACTAGAGGTTTTTAATTAGTTCACTCTATAATGTAGACTTACGTCCAGTCCCTTCTATCCAGAAGGTATTCCACTAACTTGCAAGGTTACAACTAAGTATTCTCACGCTTCTTCAAGCTTTCAACACCATGTAATCTACACCGAGATTACTTAACACAACCAAATATTCTTTTTAATAAGCCTCTTTAGGCTCACACAAATCAAACAATGATCTAAGATATACACTTAAGATCAACTCACAAGGTGAGTATAACGACCCAACTGTTGCTGCTGAACAACACTACTATCCTCGATGATCTCATGTAAGCACAAATATAATCAACACATGTATATAAATGAAATACATATAACTTGAGAGATCTATCCTTCTCTCCTATAGCCAACATGTCTGTCTTTACAACTTTCAAAGAATAAAAGAACAAGGGGATAACACCAAAGCCATATAATATTAATCAAATATATATCAATAAGGGATAGGGGTATAAAACACACTCCCTATGGCTGGTCACACTATACATCCCCATCAAAAGAAAGAAACGGGATACACCCCAAAGAAGAAACGGGATACACCCCAAAAGAAACAAAGTGTGACTCCTCGCATCACACTACTCCAACTCGCGCTCCACCTTCAGCTTTGAGAAGCCAGATCCACTGAGGCATCACCATCTGCTCCCACGCCATAGGACATGATCATCACAGTCACACCAACACGACAACAGCAACAAGACACCCAACAACAACAAAACATGGCAAGAGTAAGCTTGCTAAAACAACAATATACCATGCATGATTAGAGATATTATTCACAATTCCCAACATTCAATCACAAGTATACAGCATACAATCATATAGCAAAGAGTTCTCAACTCAGAATCCCATGTTACAATAAAATCCACCACAAATATGTCAATGCATAATGACACGACTCTCGAGATATTCACAACAATTCGAGCGATTAGCCAAGTCTTATCCCTTACCATGAAGATCCAGCACTCATTCAAGGATTGCTAAACTCTAATCTACGGACAAGCTTAGTGGCATGTTGAGATAAATGTATATAGGTGGTGGCTCAACTCGACTCAAGGTTTGCACTACCTTGGCCTCCTGCGGAATGTACGTATCCACTCATCCCTGAAAGCCTATCTTTACGACCTCACGTCTTATCCAAGCACTAGGTTGGAGGCCCTATCTGAGCCGTCAGCTCCAGTCAGCCAACCAACTTACATGCCTATTTGTACCACGACATAAGGTTCATTGTCAGCTATCTCAGCCGCCAACATATGCATGAAATGCATGTATCACAACACAACACTAACTCAACATCAACAAGCCAGCATACATATATATATCAACACAACACCTCGTGGCCCGATCAACACCACAAGTGGTCTAACAACTACTATTAACTCCATGCAAGCCCAATCCAACCTCGTGCATGGTCAACAAGTAAGGCCCCATCCCAGTAACTTATACCTTGAGAGGAATTCTCACACCACAACTTTATTCACAACAAGTGGAGGTCCTATCCAAGCAACCTACCACTCACTTTGCATTCTCAACGATTCTCACATTAGACTCGCACTGGGAGTCCTTCCTAACTATGTTTCATACAACAAGGAAAATAAATTTCAACAACAGCAGACTACACTGCTCGCTTAGCAGTCCATATGCTCACTAATCGAGGGTCTCCTTTACAAAAGGTCTACTTTCCCCCATGAAGGCTCTCACTCAGCAACCATAAGTCTCGCTCAGCAAACATTCTGTCTCTAGAGTCTCTCGCTCAGCGATAACTGGGGTCACTCAGCGAATTCGTTCCAAGGACTCTCTCCAAATCTCTATCGACAACATTTCACTCAGCGAGTCATCTACTCACTCAGGGACTAGCCACTCTAGAGAGTAGCCAAAATTTGCACACACTTCTCGCTTAGCAAACACGGCGTTTACCTAGCGACACACTTGTAACAGAGAGCAACAACTCTCTAGGGCCCCAATTCACTCAACGAGCTCAGTACTCGCTCAACGAATTGCCCCTAGGCATTTTGGGATACCCATACTCGCTCAACGAATTTCAAACTCGCTCAACGAATCCCTCCTACACTACAACCATCACCATGATTCAAGAACACTCACTCAATGAAGCTATGGTTCGCTTAGTGAACCATCAACCCAATAGCCTCTCTCTAGTCTTAGGGGCATTTTCACTCAGCGAAACCCCTAGTCACTCAGCAACTATCAGATGACAGAGTCAACTACTCTCATCGAAAAATCCAAAAATCCAAACTTTCTACTCATTCATACCCCAAATCGACTCCACAGAGGTCGAATACAACCACACAACGATCCACAACAGCATACTCAACGCATTTAACAATCCATACTACATTCCAACAGAAATCTACCACGAAATTAGCCAACCCATTTTCAAATATATTTCAACACAACTTAGCCAAATCATGCTTTCAAGCCCAAACCACGACAATATACACACTACCACATTCATACAACAAGTATTCAACGAATGTAAGCTTCCCTTACCTCTTGGAGCTTCCAAATCCAAATTTAGGGAAGGAGGAAAATGTGAAGAAAATGAGCTCTCGAGCCAACCTTTCAAGGAATCTGCCCTTCTCAATACAAGGAAATGGAATCAAGGCCTGAAATCTTGCTACACTCTTGGTGGGTTTGAAAAAGATCGAGAGAATGGGAGAGTCTTATTTTGCAAAAGTGAGAAAATGAGAGGGGAAGGGTTTTAGTGTCTTAAACCCTCTCTGGGTCTCACAAAGGCTTCGAGCCCACTAAAGTTCACAGTCCATCTAATCACTTCCCAAGACCCACAACTGGCTCAACACTGTTGTTTCCCTTAATAACCCATATAAACACAACCATCACTCTCGCTTTGGCTCAAGAACATTTTTTCACAAGTTTCCTAAATGCAGACAGGAATTCCAAGACAAACAACACAAAACAACAACTGACACAATAATAACTTATTTATTCGTTTTAATCACCAAGATCACATATTATATTTCCAGTTTTAAGTTATTAAACCACTAAATCACACATTAAGAAAACACGGGGTTACAGTGAGGATATGAAAGTTAGATACAAGAAAAAATAAATTTGGTTACAAAGTGTATGAAAGTTAAAGATCATCCAATAGAGTTCTCGCAAAACTTCTATAATTTTCGATGATGAAAACTTCAGAGAAGTCCTCTTTATATAGGCTTCCAAAAAATGACCGTTTGAGAACAAGGGGGTAACAATGCTAAGGTGTAACTCCAAGAGTGTGCTCGTATACATCTTCTTTAGGAGACAATTTTTGTCTTTTAGTGTACCAAAGAGAGAAAAATTAAGTTGTCAGATCGTATACTGTTGCATAACTGCTAAAAGCTGTTTTTGCATGAAATTCCTCCTTGTAAATTTTTTGTGAAAATTTTTCATTCTTGTCTATAAGGATAAGAAGAAACAATTTGAATATTCGGCGACAGCAAAGAATAGTACAAATTCAAATGTCACTATAAGGAATGTTCATCTTAGGTCATTTCGAAACTTAATCAAATTTGAAAAGCATTTTATTTTAGCGCGAGAAAAGATATGGGTGATAAGCATATAAAAAACACTTTAAAAACTATCTTTAGGACGCTTTTGAAACTAGTGTGTTGGACGCTTACTGAAAACATATTGGACGGTTTCCAAAAACTTAGTTCTTATGAAAACATGTGGACTATTCATATTAAAAACAAGTTTCCTTTTTATAAAATGCGTAATAGTTAAGTATAAAAATTTAGAGAGTTTGATTATGAAATTTTAATAACCTTTGTTATCACCAAAGCATTTTTAGGGGTTGGATGTTTCATTACGTCTTTGGTTCCAACATATTATTAACAACAACCAAGATTTAGTGTTCATTGAATAGGTAATTTTTCTTATTTCTACCTTATATTTATTTCTTTTTTGTCAATCACAAATGATCTCTATTTGTTATATTTTGTAACCATAAATCTCATTGCTTTCCTTTATCATATATGCATATGTATCACATCTGAACATGCTCACTGATTTCACACCTATAACCATGCATTTTCACACTATAATCACATAATTTTGGGAAACAAAAAATAGAAAGAAATAGAAGAAAGGGCCTTGGACTCTAGCCATGCATATGTATCACATCTGAACATCCTCACTGATTTCACACCTATAACCATGCATTTTCACACTATAAATCACATAATTTTGGGAAACAAAAAATAGAAAGAAATAGAAGAAAGGGCCTGGACTCTAGCCATGCATATGTATCACATCTGAACATCCTCACTGATTTCACACCTATAACCATGCATTTTCACACTATAATCACATAATTTTGGGAAACAAAAAATAGAAAGAAATAGAAGAAAGGGCCTTGGACTCTAGCCATTATTCATTTGAAGTTTTCTGTTTTAGACAATCATAGGTGTGATATATTGCGTCTATTTAAGCCGGTCAATTCAATGATTCTAAATTCTTTATAATTTAATGTAATTTTTGTAAATTTTGTTGTGATTCCTTGTGTTGTCATTTGCATGAAACCCATTGAAAAAGGGCGAGAATGGTGATCACAGACTGTGGTGGGAACGAAAGGATGTGAATCTGTGTATTTGATTGAGGTGTGGTGTGTCACAATGAGTGGTGTGTGTTGCGTGTCATGTATGTTTGTATAATTGGTATATAAATTTCTTTAGGCGAAAGTGTTTCAACATATACTCTGTAAACAAGATTGGTTAATTAAAGTACTTATTTTGCATATTATCTTTATACTAAAGGCATTGTAATTTTAGTAATTTTCATAACATTATAATTTGAGAATTTTAAAACATAATAATAAGCTCATGGATCGCATGGTCTACACTAGTTTCATAACATACAAAAGTTTTTCTTTAGTTACTCTACTCATAATTTGAAGATTTCCCACGATTATTGACCAAAATTTTCAGAAAATTTATTTTGGTTAACCTGAGAATTCAGATTGACCTCTTAAAATGAAATTATTCTTATGGTAAGTAATTCCAACAACCAGCTCTGGAAAAACAAAAACAAAAAAAAGTATCCACCGTTCCGTTCCCATTTGTTTGGCGCGATGAATGGACACGGAGAGTAAACGTCAAAGTTTCAACAGTCAAAGCTTTGAAAAAATGGGAGTTTCTTTGCTTCTTTTTTCTCAGTCGCACGTATTGCCCACACGAGAAATTCTTACTCTTTTGTTTTGTGATCTAAAGAAATTCTTATTCCTTAAACGAGAGAAATATTAAGGGCGTTCATAGATTGAATTGGTTTAAATTTAAGGATAAAATCAAATTCGAACGAATTGTATTTTTGGACCTAAATTCACTAGTTATATTTCACAAAGTTGTGCATGTAATCATAGTCTAATGGCTGCATTTTTTTTCCTTCTTATACTTATATTAGTCTTATAAAATTGAAAAATGAGATTAAGGGTTGAGATTCAAAATTTATTCTCTCTTTAACAGGAGAACAATCCTCATCCTAATATTTAGTTATCCTCATATTTAATTGGGTTAGTTTAATTTAGATCATGTTGGTTTAGTTCAAATCAATCCTATTAAGATTATATTGGTTTGATTCGAATAATCGAATTATGATAAAAAAAATTATTATATTTTTTAAGTTTTTATCTTCATTTTTTGTGTATTTTATATTAATGAAAGGTAAAAATATTTTTTATTTTTAATGATTAATTATTTATTTTATTTGTTATTTATTTTTCTATAATTATAACTTTATATATATCATTAATTTCTTTACCAAAAATATGATTAAAAATTAAATAATAAACATGACTAAATTAAGATATAACATTAAATAAAATCATAAGAAAAAAATGAATGAAAAAGAAATAAAATACAAAAGTAGAAGAAAAATTTAAGTTCTAAAATCGAAAAGTTAAAAATAGTTTATTAGTTTATCGGATTGGCTCAGATTGAACAAAGATAAATCCAATTATCGAATTGATTATAATTACTTTAGTTTAGATTTGAAGTAAAAAAAATCACTTAAATGGACTATTCCAAATCAATTCAATTGATTTAATTTTAATTGTTTGATTCATCAAGTCAATCCTTGTAATTTACCAAAAAAAAATAAAGCTATTATTGTTTGTGAAAAAAATCTTGCACGTTGTATGTATTTGGCTAATAAATTATCAGTCCATTATTAACAATGATAACTAATCAGCATCGAACGATGATAGACGATCCTTAATTAATGATTTTTCAATTTTTTTAGGATATGCTAATCACGCTTTTTTTTTATCGTTACTATATTATAGGTGCAAAGATTTATGAATTAAATTATTTAGTTCCAAATATAATTTTTGAAGTATTTATTGCATAAAGTAAGTAATTTTATTATAAACAATAATCACGATTAAATGACAGTTATGAATACAATTTAATTAAATTTATTATGTAATGCATCCTTTTTAATATATAATTGGATACCCAACAATTTATGAAAAAAATTAACAATTCAACAAAATTCATATAGAATATTATAAATCTTTAGTTTTAATTATAGAAAGAAAAAGCAAAAATCAGTTAATTAATGACTTTGTGCCTATGAACCCGCAAACAAGCTAGGATTTAGGAAATCAAATGGGAACATACACGTTCTTCATGTTCAAACCCATAAGAAACCTCCAAGCTTTCGGCGTGGGTATACTTTGGATTTATAAATTAAAAATAAAAGAAAAAGGCTTAATTGTATTTTGTATCATTTAAGTTTTATTATTTTGTAAATTTTACAGCCGTATTTTTTTTTATCTCGCATTCTGTTATCATATTTTTTAAATCTTGCAAATTTTGAATGGTCCAAAATGTAATTAAGAAATAAAAAAACGAATAAGAAACCAACCAAGAGAAGAAACAGACATCCCCACTCAGTTCTTTTCTTCCATCAGAGACATACCCTCCTCTCCCTCTCTTTCTCTCTCTCTCTCTCTCACATACACAAGACAAAATCATGGATTTCATCGACGATGATCACGACCATGACGACCCATTTGTTGTGACATACAGTTACGAACCAGGCCACGGTAACTTCAACAGAAACATAATCTACATATCCATGGTTTCCTTCACGGTAGTCTTGCTTCTCCTCTTGGCCCTCTACCTCTACGCCAGGTGCATCCTGACGCGCCGGTCTCAGCCGCCGCCGCCGCTTCGCCATTCACCGGCTCACCATCGCCGCTCTTCACGTCTCTGACTTCGACTCCGCCGCCCACCGCCGTGCCGAGCCGCCCAACACGGGGCTCGACCCGGCCCTCGTAGCGTCGCTGCCGACGTTCACCGTCGGAGCGAAGGTTCTAGAAGGTGGCGGCTCCGCGGTGGAGTGTGCCGTGTGCTTGAGTGCTCTGGAAGGTGAAGAGAAGGCCAAGTTGCTTCCGAACTGTAACCACTTTTTCCACGTGGGTTGCATTGATACGTGGCTGAGTTCCCATTCCACGTGTCCCTTGTGTCGAGCGGGGATCCAGCCCCGGCTCGAACCGCAGAACCGCGAGGGTCCTGTTGGTCTAGCACTTGATGGTGCACCTGCACCGTTTGGTCTTGATAGCGGCACCAATGGTAGTGGTGAATCATCGAAAATTAATGGGTCTAATTCACGGTTGAGCTCATTTAGAAGGGTTCTTAGTACGGAAAGATCTTCCAGAAGAATCCAACCGTCTAGCCATGATGAAGATGATGATGACGGTGTTGATTTGGAGAGACAGTGAGTTTATATGTGGGTTTAGTTTTTTTTTTTTTTTTTTTGGTATTATTCTTCAATTTAAATTAAAATTTTACCTTAATAATTTGCACAATAAAAGTCTTCACTAAAAATACATAAGTTATTAAGGTGAAATTTCGATTTTAATTAGAGAATAATGGCAATAACACTTAAATTGTATCAAGTTTTGGCATCTCGATTAAAAAAAAAATGTATCAAGTTTTGTTGTATAGGAGGATTATCTCCTCTTTTACTACCTGTTGCCTTTGGCATCTCGTTTGTGGGATTCTCTTAGTTTTCTTGTATAGCTTTCTACTGGATCCAAAAAAAAAAATTGTATCAAATTTTGTTTTTGGAATTTTATTTTTGTGCATAATTAGTTAAACATAAATAGATTTGGCGTTGAATCATCACCAAGTTGATTGTTCATATTATTGAAAACTAGATGGTAAATCATGTGAGCTTGCTTGGCTGGTATGTTAATTGTTTCTTTCAGTTTTTGTGGTTCTTTAATTTGATTCTACTGGGGAATTGAAGGTTCTGAATTCTGAGATTTTCTATTCGAGCTGCTTTCTCCTATTAAAATCAAAGCATTAATCTAAGTTGAATTTTTGATTGATTTATTTGGCTTCATTGCTTGGTATTGCACAAAATAAAATGCTGCAGTTTATTTGTTTGAAGGTTTGCAATGACAAGTGGAGATCCTCCAAAGTAAAATGGTGCATTATTTGGTAAAGTAGCAAAATTATTGGTCTATACAACACTTAAATTATAGAACCTACCACACTTGATGTATTTTTTTTATACACCCACTTTTTTCTATTTTATATATGTAAAACAACTCTAAATTCATCTCAATTATTATATTATAAATTTTTATTTTTATTTTAACAATGAAATAAATTATTTATATTTTCTCTTTCTTGTGACTATATGTAGTCATATTATTCTTATTTTATAAACATTTATATCAAATCAATTTTTTCTATAATTAGTAATCTAACTATAAAATATATTTAATTTTTTAGTTATTTTAATTAATATTTAAATTTATTCAATTACATTAATTATAATAAAATAGTTATAATCATTATTAGAATATGCACTATTTTCATATAATTATTCCCCTTTCACATTAAGAGTCAAGCCGTCAACTTAAAAAAAACATACTTTTATTTATTATTTTAAAAATTTAAGAAAATTATTATTATTTTGTGAATCATATCTTTATTTTAATTAATTTTTAAATATTTTATAATTTATTATAAATTTAATTAACGAGAGATAAACGAAAAATAAAAAACAAAAAAGAAATTAATTACTGACAAAGATAAATAGTTTAATAAAAAATAATAGATAATAACTTTAATGAAAAATAAAAATATTAATTTAATTTCTTAATTATTTTACTATAACCTTAACTAACACTTAAAAAACGAATATAGTATTTACGATTAAGCAAAAGTCTATTGCCAAATTCTACCCACTTTTTTAGTTTTATTTTTTTATCTAAATAATTCTTTCAGTTAACTATGAGTTATATTATTTATATAACAATTTTTTATAATAATTTATACTACACTATTTTTTTCTCTTTATATTTTATTATTCTGATAAGGATTTATAAATATTTTATTATAGTTAACGTTAATTGAATAGTTTTAAATATTAATTAAAATAATTAAAAAGGTTAAATATCTTTTATAATTGGATAACTAATTATAGGAAAAAAATGTTTTGCTATAAAAGTTTATAAAATGCATGTTATAAAATAAGAATAATATGACTATAGTCTATATATAGTCACAAGAAAGAGAAAATATAAATAATTTATTTCATTCTTAAAATAAAAACAAAAATTATAATACAATAATTAAAATGAATTTAGAGTTGTTTTACATAAACAAAATAGAAACAATATGGGTGTATAAAAAGAATAGATCAAGTTTGATAGGTTTTATAATTTAAATGTTGTATAGGCTAATAATCTTGCTACTTTATCAAATACTACACCATTTTACTTTAAAGGATCTTCACTTCGACATATGACCTCTTGTGCTTTATAATTCCAATAATTTTCCAATTATTCATTAATTAGTTTAGAAAAATGAAAATTTCTCCTTGCTAGGGCAGTTCGAAAGCCTCAAATTAGAGGACACGACGCGAACCAATCCTGGTAACACCCATTTTTCCACGCATTTTGCTACAAACCAAACCCAATTTTTCTAATTTGTATTACGTTTAAACCTGACCTTGTTTGCTCAGTTGTAGAAATAAATCGTATAGTGCCATAGGATTTGGATTGCATCTTCCATGTCCACATTGAAACAAGATACCTGCGTTTGAATGTTTTGGCATAAAATGGATTTCTCCGATCAATTGACTCGTCCACACTTTGGTATAAAATAAACGTCTAAACCCAACAAGTCTTCATAGACTATTTAAGGTAGATTTTTCCAAGAAAAAGATAGTCGTATTATTTAGGATTGAACGTCTTAACGAATATTATGCATGATATGGTCAAACAAAACTAGCATAATCATATATATCTTGAGAATTTGTTAAGGCGGACCACCTCATGCATAGCAATTATCAAAAGAATCATATTTTTAAAACATTATTATTTGTTTACACCATTTTTCTCCATCACATTACTCGTTTTATCTCACATTTCTTCTCTCTCTCTCTCTCTCTCTCTTTTATCTTTTCTCTCTTGTAATTGTATAAACTTCTATACAATTTTGTTATACAGAAATAATTTCTTTGATCAAATGGTTTCCAAAAGCGCAAATTTTGAAGGAGGTTTTGTGACTTTGATCTTAAAGGAAAAACACATGCATAGACAATATAAACACAAGATATGAACAAGGATTGAAAAAAAAAGAAAAAAAGAATGCATAAACAAACGCGCAAAAAGAATTTTAGTCATATATCGCCTAATTTGTAGGTAGGCTATTCGCACTCCACGTGGTCTATTTACATTACCTATTAACTTATTTCTTTAGCAGCAAGGTGTATTTCTCTGAGCTCGAGGACAGAGAAGGTCTCCAGAAGTTAGTCAAAGAAGAAGAGGGAATTTTCTTAATAATTTCCTTAACTTCCATTTATTCTCATTTCTCAACGTAATACATATAATGTGTGTTTCAATATGCATTTGTGGAATTAAGTTTAGATTAATGTGATTTTATAGAATTAATTTTGAATTTAAAATAATGTAATTTTTGTTTAGATAATAGATATTAGAAAATTGTTTTTTGCAAAAAAAAAAAAATGTTTAAAAACTTATAATCAAAATTGATTTTAAGTGTGTAATTATTAAAATGAGTTTTGATATATATGTGTGTGTGTGTGTGTGTGTGTGTGTGTGTGTGTCTTTTGTATTGTAATTAATTATATTGATATTCATATATGTATATTAACAATTTTAAAAAAGAAATAGCTAGGTTTACAATTTTTTTGCAATAAAATTAATATTAAATATTACACAATATATTGGCTTTTGAAAAAAAAAATACATAGCTTTGAAGAAAGCTTACAAATTAAATTAGCATAATTATCAAATACAAAGTAGCAACAATAAATAACTTTTTTAAAAATATATTTAATTAAATTAAAAAAAATAATTTTTTCTTTAATTAAATTAAAATATCATTATTTGGATTTTTTTGGTCTTTCTTCTTATCCAAATACCAAAGCCAAAGAAAGAAAATTGATCTAGAAAGTCGTGAGAAAATAGAGATGAAATTCAAAGTTAACAATTAACAAATAGAAATAGTTGGTTTGGAAGCAATGAAGATAAGACTTTGACCGGAAATTTGCTACATAAACAATCCTTTTTAATAGACTTAGAACCATAAAATTGAAAGAAAGATACAGTAAAAAATGACTTAATAAAGACATGTGTTATGTTTTAATTTTTGATATTTTTATAAGTAATTTACTTTTATACTATAAATCAAAATCTTTAACTTAGAAAATAAAGTTCCCACTCTCCCTATTCTTGCAATTACAAGTTCTTAATACTCTCTTCTTTTCTTACGAGGTACATTTCACATATTATGTTTATAACTAACCAAAAAAATGATTTTCTTAATCGTTTATCCATTTCAATTTAAAGATTACTTTATATTACAATTTAAACTATTTATTATAAATTCCAAATATAATTTATACATTTAAAAATATTTATTTGGTATGAATTTAATTATAATATAACTTATAAATTTAAAAATACCTATTTATTAAAATACTTAGACTATTTTTTTTTTTATCATAATCTAGTTGGTTATTGTCATTTTATCAAATGTTCGAAGTTGAAGGCAAAGAAGAGAGCGAGACACGTGAAAAGAGGGTAAGACATGTGAAAAGAGAGTGAGACACAAAGCAGTCAGAGCAAACACGGGAGAGTGAGACAAAAAGTGGAACTAATATATAAGACAAATATAATAAGATTAAAAATATCAATGCATAATAAAATATTTGTGTTTTATCACATTCCTCTCAGATTGGAGGAGGAAAAAATGCTTATGAATAATGGAATGGAATGGATGTCATTCCATCCTTTTTTAATGAGCTCCATCTTAATTTATAAAATCCAAACAATGGCATCACTTACTTTCTCATTCCATTCCCTCTCATTCCATCTCGTACCATCACTTAATTTATAAAAATGACACCAGGGTGGGCACTGGGCAGCCACAAGAAGTAGTCAGTAAAAATCCAACAATTAGGTTATGAATAAGAATGACATTGGAGTGGGTAGCCACGATAATAGTCACACGCTACTAATTTCTACTGATGATTAAAATCCATCCCTCCTTGTAAGCATATCTATTGATACTGTCCGTGTTTTCAACGAGTTTGATAGGTATTTATTATTCATGAATATTTATTAGATTAAAAATATTAAAATTTTCTCAAAAATAGAAAAGAAAAATTTAGAAGAATTTGAATATGGTGATAGAACTATCAGATTTGTTTACACCAAACTTAAATGTGATTTTTTAAGTATTTTTAGTATTATTTGCTAATTAAAATCAAAATTTTATTTTGGTAACTTGTGTTAATTTTTAATGCAAATCTTTATTATATAAATTATTGAGATAAAACTCCAATTTTACTTAGAGAATAATACCAAAAATATTTAAAAATTATATTTAAGTTTTGTTCATTTATTTATATATAAATAGGGACAACAATGTAATTTAATATAATAGGTACAGGCAAGTATGATTTTTTATTTTTTTTATTTTTATATTAGGCAAGTATGATTTTTGAGTACCTTAATACTCGTCTCATTTTGTTAAGTGTTCTCAAGCATCCAGCTCCAAATACATGATTCACATCTCCTACAAATCTCTCCAAGCATTTTACTATAGTATTAGCTTTCGCCAATTCGAACATAGTCATTTACACTATCAAAAGGTGATTTGTATGCCAATATACTAATGGCAACAATGCATTTCTGCACAGGTGAAAAACCCATTCTACCAGTTGCCTAACCATTTTGTAGAAATATTTATCATGATTGCTAAGGCCTTTAACAATTCAAAGGAACCTATGTCTTCGCATTCGAAAACCTTTGTTGCAATTAATTGAATTTGTCTGTATACAAGATTTTCAGAGAAGTAGTTACTAAACAATTGATTATGCCCTTCTTCACAACTATGGTCTATCACCATTCTTGTGCATTTACGCCTAATGAAGTTGTTGGCTTGTCATTGTCTTTGCCTCTCAAGTGTTAACCTCATGTGTTCCTCTTCATTATTGTTCATAATTTCTACTTTTATGAGTTGCCACTTCAATATATTGTAGTTGATTGAATTGTTTAGATCCTTTAGAAGGATGAGTTAAGCATAAACAATATAACACAATTTCGTAAGAACGGAGGATTGCACAATTGAGTGAAATGAAAATTTGCTTTTATGTTTAGAATATATATAGCATACAACATAACAGCTAGTAGAACACAATGACTAATAGAATACAACGGCTATTAGAACATAACGACTAGGTTACAATGTTATCCTAACTAATTCCATACTTTTTTTTTCTAATTATGTTACATAACAGTTCATGATCTTTGCATTGTCTCTATATCATCCTAGATTGTCCTTGAAGAGAATCTCCAACTCTTTTAACTTTAAACCTTTTTCCTATAACTTATTTGTTTCATCTTTAACATATGTCAATCCTGCCATGATAGTCATTCTTTCCTGATGTGTCTCTTGCACTGTAATAAAGTTGACATTGGCAGAAGAAGTTTTGACAACTTTTGTTTTGCTTTTGTGCTACTTTTCTCATTAGGCAAACCAATGGTGATATTAGGTCATATTCATAATTTATTAGCATTTCTAGGATAGAAGATGATGAGTATGTCCTAAAAGCATAAATCTTTGTTCTTTTTGAAGAACTTTCATTTGATTTTGTTGTCCATTTAGGTTCATTTTCAATAATCACCATGAATGCTTAAATTTAAGTTGTTCACCTTCTTGAGAAAAAATAACATATGCGTTAGTTATGATGTCTTGTTTGAGCTCTCACTTTTCTTCTTGTGTGAATAGTTTGTTTGTAACACCCGACAGACTTTTGAACAACATTAGTCAATATATGTCAATGAGATTTTAGTTGAGCATTTTCCCCTTCTCATAATTACCCACGGTAGTTGTTGTAATTTTCTTTGATTCTTAACCAAAAACCATTTGTTTTTTCGTCAACGCCCACAATTGCATCCTTTGAAATGTTAAGCCATGTTTGAATCAAAAATGTATCCTCCATTGTGAATCCAGGTTGCAATTTTTTTTTAAAACCTGAGTACCCTCCTCATTCCTCAACTGTGATATTTCTAGGCTAATTTAGGTCGAAAATTATGGAACTAGTGTGTTGGACGTGGACCCGGTTGGCATTTAAAGGTCTTTGTCATACACCCTTAGTATCCATTGGAGGCCTATAAAACATATGGTGGGATTGGTTGGCAATGGTGGAAACATAGGAAAAAATGGAGGATTTTGAGAATTTTCAATACAAGGTTAGTACTTTTGTATAAAATTCAATGTGTGTTTTTTTGTGGTGGTGGAAACATGGGGGAAATGGAGGATTTTGAGAATTTTTACTAGTAGGAGGTTGACAATTTTGCATAAAACTTAAGAAGAATGCAAATTAAATTGATTAAGATCCATTTGGTAAAAAGAAATGAAATCAAGATTAAAAATAATAACTGTAGAATACAAGAAAAACACAAGAAGGGGGGTTGAATTGTGTTTAAAAGAATTTTTGCAAATCTTTTCACAAAACTAATATCGTCTTATTGAAGGTTTTTATACTAAGCATAAGAATCTTATAGTTCCAAGCTATTGTCACCATTATAGGAAGTGAAAACTGGAGAAATTTATAAACTCTTTCGTAAAGTTAATTTAAAAAAATGATAATTTCTCACTATGTTATTTTTTATGTGATTTTGCACTCGTAAATCTTGAATAGAAAACCAAACATACACTATATCTCTAGCTAGAAATTTTTTATATATCATTCCCCATATTTTCAAGTCTTTTTTTTTTCTATCAAAGAATTGAGAAGTGATGCAAGTCATTCTTAGTTGATGTGGCCACACATCATAAAGCTAAAGAATAAGAGAGGAGTACCATAAAAGTAATTCATTATATTGATTCAAAAATGATAAAAGATAAAATTGACAGTAAGCTCTATTTATAGACCTTATTAGAATTAACAAATACTTCTAACAAACTAATAATGACCCACTAATACTTCTAACAAAATAACTACTCTTAACACCCTCTTGCAAGGTGATAAGTGGTACCATCATAATCATCTTAAATTACAAACAACAAAGAAAGAAAAATACATGTAGAAGGATAGCTTTTTTTTTTTTTTTACATATATTGATGAGATAACAAAAATGACATATAACAAAAAAAAATAATGGCCCAAACAAATAAGGCCCATATTACCACAAGCACTATGTACGTTTTTCTCCCTACTCCATCTACAAACAACGTAATCTGCTTCCCCTTCAGATTATCCTTCCCGAAGAAGAGATACACCATGTTGGACCGACCCCATAGCCCATAATCGATGAAGAATCGCAACCCAGTGATGGTAAGCATGACCTTCTTCGTTGTAGTTTTTAGGCTCTTCAGCTGATTTGTTGGGTCCTTTTCCAAAAATAAGACCTTCGAATTCAACCTGTAAACCAAGATGGATGAGGCCTAAAAAACGTCTAGTTGCGGGTTCGTTTATTTGCAAGCTTCTAGAAGGTTCACAAACCTGCAATGGTGCTGTGCGCATAGGATCCAGATTCCAAGGTTGGAGTCATGCACTGAAATGAACTTGATATTGTTTTGTATATAATGCTCCATGGGAATTTGACCCTTGTGCAAGCCTAGGCACGAGAGCACCAAAATATTTGACAACTGGGAAACTGCACAATGGTTATTAGGGTTCAATACGGTCTTAATCTAGTGCATCATAAGCTCTACAAAGTTGTACATGAATACCTTCTACTCCACGACGAAGATTATTCAATCCTAGCGAACGCGAAAGTCGCGAATAGTTGTGCAAAATGACAACTCATCACTGCACCGATATTGGTGAAGAAGGAATGTGATTCCAAAGCAAAGAAACGATTTCATGGTGTGATGCAAGGAAAAGATGGAATTAGCTCCCCGATGATTATGCTCGTGAAGTTGAATAGCGAGTGAATGGTGATAGATTTCAATAATCTCCCTTGCATCTAATGAGAACCATTGCACTTTCACGAATTGGTCAACACAAACAGTGTAGGCCCCTGCTTCTTCCACAATTGTGGCTTGTTGAGGGTCCCACTTGTGAACAATGTAACACCCCAAATTTTAAGTACTAGAAATGAACCATGAGGTGGTTTTTAGTAGGACCCTTCCCATGTGTTATTAGACAAAAGTTATCGTAAGAGTTATTGTTGTTATATTTTTTATTATTACTGTTCCTATTATTATTAATATTATATTTATTGTTGTTGTTACTATTATTATTATTAATATTAGTGTTATTATTATCGACACCTTAGTATTAGAAATTAGTAGGAATGTTATCATAAAACCCAAAAGAGCATTTACGGCCCAATCAGAGACTAAAGCCCACTAAGTCACATACTCACCCATATGTTATAAGAAGAGAATAGAGAGAATGAGGGTTAGGTTTAGCCGTCATAAAATAGAAGAAGAAAGAAGTTAGAGAGAATGAGGAGAAAAGGAAGAAAAAGGAAGAAATAGAGCAGGAATAGAAACCGGAGAACCCAAACCCTAAAACTCAGCTTTGCGTGCTACTAAAGGTGAGTACTATCCCCCGTATTCTTCCTTGTCCTTTATTTGTTCTTGTTCATCTATTTACCTTTCCCCCTTCTTTATGCCTAAAATTAGGGATTTGATGGGTTTTGAGGGGATTATGAGGGAGTAAGGAGTTTATAGATTAGATAGTCTTTTAGTAACTTTTCTTCAAAAACTGGATTTTGCATTAGTGCTAGGCATGCGGACCCACTGGGCAGGTTAGGGTCCTGACGTGGACTTGCTAGGCGAGGTGCAATACCCACTGGGCAGGTTGGGTTCCGGCACAAACCCGCTGGGCAAGTTTGCTGGACCGTCAGGCAGGGCTTCCGTCCTGCCGGGCGAATACAACCTTTGCTATTCTGTTCTTTGTGCTTATAAACTCTATTTTGCAATTTTTAACTCATTGTTATTTGTTTCTTTTATGCATTGTTGAATTTATAATGTATGATTGTTATTTACCTTAAAAAAACTGAGTGTGATATGAAAGTGTGCCAATGTTTCATGATAAAAGTCTATGAAAAGTTGTAAGCATTATATGTGACCATGCATCATAACATTTGAGTTATGTGATGAGGAAAGTATGTAAGAATCTGGTTGGTGGAGGCCATGATGGGTTGTCTAACCCTAGCCTTGGGGGTTATTCGATTAGGAAAACTCCAATGATCCATGCTGATCCCATGGAGCTGAGGCGTACTGGCAAAACTAGGTAACCCTGACTAGTCTTTGGGGGATATCATACTAGTTGAGGGTGCGAGAGCCAAAGGCGTCGGTACCGATGACGCTTCTTATGGTCAGTGCATTTACTCCTAGTCTACTTTTCGAAAAGTTTAGGTTGGTACCACATGTGCATGAGTAGTGGTTTAGGAACATAGTATGCATATACATCTTGTTATGGTGTGATATGTTAAACTGTGCTACGTTGTAATTGTGTGATGTCTATGTGACCTTGTTCATAAGCAATTGATGTAATGTGTACACGTCTGAAAATGTAATTGTGATAAAATGTCAAGATTATATATATGTGCTTATGTTATGCATGTATGTTATGCTTGTTTGATGAAACAAAATAATGCGTATGTCTAGTTACGAGGCAAAAGATGTGAAATAAATGTATGTTTGTAATTAGAATTGTGTTTGCTACCTCAAGGATAAGCGATAGGCTAGGCCCTAAGATAATGTTGTGAGGGTTCTAGCTGGATAATAATAATTATGAATGAAATAGAGAAATAGTGAATTCTTACACAACGTAATAGAAAGGTATAAGACAAGTAAGAGATAACAAAATGAGGGTATTAAGGTGAGTGTTAAGGGAGTGTCAAAAGTATTTTAGAATGTCTGTGACCTTAGACTTGACCCCTAGAGAATAACCTTAAATATCAAAAGGAAGAAGAGTAAAATCTAAACATGAAGGGTTTAAATACTAGAGAGGGTTTTGGGTAAGAAATAGTTCTTAGGTTAAGAATGAGATAGTAAGCTTGTATAACAATTGTAAGAATGAGAGAGGAATTAACAGGAAACACTGATTATTGAAAGGTGTAGACCCAACCATACGTATGGATAATTATGAGAGACTAGTGAGGCTAAAGCCATAAGAGATAAGTGATGAAGGTTGTCCGAGTAGAAGAGTCTAACCCAACTGTAGAGTTCTTAGAGCACTCACTAAGACATTATGTCTCACTCCTTTAAGTTTCGCTTTTTTTCAAGATACAAGTGAAGACATATACAAATGGAGCTTGGAGTCACGTGCAAGAAGATGTAATCTAGTTTATATTGTTTTCTTGTATTCCTTTTTATGTTTTATTCAACACCTTCGGGTGATAGATGAGTTGTATTAGGCGTGTATTTTTCTCATTGTATTGTTCGTATATAATATTTAATTATATTTATGAGTTGCTTTAACATGTTTCTATGTTTTTAAGTCTTTCTTTTTTTGTTCTTAAAAATCTAGGCTTAGTTATGGTAATACCCATTAGGGTGTTACAAACAATGGCTCCTTCATGTAGGTTTGGGTCACTCCAACCTTGAATGAATAAGCACTCTAATCCGGATCTACGATCGCAGCGGTGTTGTATAGTGTGACAACACCATTTGAAACTTGAGTAGCAATGTTGATGACCAATGCCTCTGTATCATTGATTTCTTCTTCTATAGCAACTACTTTTTCATCTTCAGTGATGACACCAACATTTTGTACCATAACTTCTTGCTTTGCTTCCATGAGAACTGGATCGTCAGTCTAATTCTCTTCCTTCTCATTCTTAACAACGAAACTCTCCATTTTGGAAAGCTTTGATTCCATATCAGAGAATTGAGAAGTGATGCAAGTCACTCCTAATTGATGTGGCCACACATCATAGAGCTCAAAAAATAGAAAAGAGTACCGTAAAAGTAATTTACTGTATTGATTCAAAAATAATAAAAGATACAATTGACAATGAGTTCTATTTATAGAGCTTATTAGAATTAACAAAAATACTTCTAACAAATTGATAACAACTCACTAATATTCCTAACAAACTAACCACTCTTAACATTTTCCTTGTCATTATCCAAGTTTAAAGTCTGGTATTTAGTTTGTAGATCTAGTAAATATCCTTAAAATATGCTTTCAATTACTTGAAAAAACAAATTACTTTTCTTCTTATATAAACTTTTTTCTATCTTTAAACTATGCCTTTAAAAGTATATCTGAAAGATGGGTTTAAAGAGAGAAAGTAGTACAGCGTATAACCAAGTTAGCCCTCAAGATAGGTCAATCCAATTTATCTTTTCTAATAAATATTTTCTAATTTAATGATTCTTTAAAACAATGAAAATAAAACTATATATCTCTCGTTTTAAAAGTTACACTTGTCTCGCCTTAAAGGAGATAAGTGTAATAATAAGTAAATCTCGAGGAACTCTAAAAACAAGAGAAATACAACATATAACCATGTTAGCCCTCAAGATAGGTCAATCTAATTTATCTTTTCTAACAAATATTTCTAATTTAACGATTCTTTAAAATAATAAAAAATAATACATTAACATAAACTTAATCTAAATTTTATTTATCTTGATAATATCATATAAATCTCTTAATTTAAAAATAAAAAACTCATCCTCTCTTCTCTTTTTCTCCTAAACATGGGCCACTAGTTTAAAAGCAGAGGAGGCATGTGTAATAATAATAAATAAAAAAAACGTGGTTTGCATTTGCCTTAATTTAAAAGCAGAGGAGCGTGTGTAATAAATTAATAGAACACGAATGCGTAGTGCATTGCCTTCCAAAGAGTAATGGTTCTGCTGGATTGATTCAATGTAGTGGCTGTCTGAGTAAAAACATATTTGGCATAAAGGCATGTCAGTAACCATTAGCAAGGGCAATGCTTTCATCATTATATTCTTCTTATCAAACCAAGAAATTTGTAAGGTCCATTGCGTTGCCACAGCAAAAATAAAATACTCGCATATCATATGGAGGAATTTTTATGTTAATTATAAAATACTCGTATACATATACATAACTAAGAAAATTTTCTAATTCTCTATTATCAATAACAGATCAATTGATAGAACAATAAGAACACGGCGAAAAAGAGCAAGCACGTGAAGCTTCAGAATCACGAAGAGAGAATAATCCACACAACGCAGAATCATGAGTAGTTCAAACTCCTTGTAAATTACTTATGTAAAGGAGACCAGAGAAAATTGATAGAGTGCTGCTCACAGTCACTAAACCATATATAGTGCATAGTGTAGACTCAACGAAATTTCATTCATGAAGTGGCTGAGTGCATGAAAATATATGCACCCAAGTGTAAACATCTAATCACAAACTGTTATGATAAGTTTTTTTAGTCGACTTTTAGATTTATAATTAATTAATAGTGTAAAAACTTTTACACTTATAATGTATGCCTATTATACTCTCTTAATGTTTTATGTTTTACAAGATATCGAACAAATCATATCATATCAGGTTAGTAACATTCAATCTCAATTTCTCCCTTTTTTCTTCTCAACACTTAAATCCCCTAATTTTTTATTCATGTGTAAAAAAAAAAAAAGAGAGAGAGAGAAAGAGAAAGAGAAAAAATAAGCTATACACTCAGTAAAGCATCTAATCACAAATGAGTTTGTTAACTTTTATAATAACTATCTTAAAAAGTTATACCAACGGTAATTTTTGATTGGTTAACAGTGTAAATTTTACACAGATACATGGTCATTAAACTAAAAAAAAAAAAAGTCCCGAAATTTGAACAATATGACTCCAATAACATCTTGAAGTATTGACTAAAACTCAAATGAGGCACAAATCTCCTTCAAAACAGATCATTCACCAATTCAGATCTAGTTTGCCAGAGCACAAAATTTGATGTACATTCCTAAAATGTCTAACCTGTGCAACGTGAACAAGGAAAACGTTTTCTTTTGCCATTCCCCTCATCAAATCAAGGGCTATTTTCAGTTTCACCTCCTATCATCCAAAAACAGAAAACATAAGCATCAAATGACCAATAACACTCAAAGGCCAAAACCACCACCACCCCCAATAAACCCTCATGCACCCACTCAAATCTTCACTTGGTCCCAATCCAACAGATGAAGAGGGTGTTGATCCAGAAAAACTCCCACTGCTTCCCGTCACACTGCATCACAAAAAACATGTCTCAACTCAGGATCTCACCCTTCTAAAGTGACCAATTCACTTTAAAAAGTATCGTAACAAATCTTAGTCATTGATAAGAAAATCAACAGTGGATATTACGTGTAAATACATAACAAATCATGAATGTGTTAAAATATTAACCATTACTTGCTAAATTCCTCAACTCAAACCTTCATTTTAAATATAGTTTTAGTCTTTTAAATTTGGGACAAATATTTTTTTCCCTCCAAATTTAAAATTGATTGATATTTTAGTTCCTGTAATTAAAAAAAAAAAAAAACTTTTTTTGTCCCTCTACTTAAATACTACTGTTATCAACCACCTTATCTATGGGCAAAAGGACTAACTACTACCTTTGGATAGAGAGACTAAAAAGACTTTTAAAAAGATTAATTTTAAATTTAGCGAACCAAAAATAAATTTATCTCAAATTTAACATATTTAAGCTAAGATAGAAATTCATAATCCAAAATTTCCAAATAAAATAAAATAAAATCTAAGCTCAATTAATTTACCCGGAGGGGAACTTGCAATTGTCATGACCTGAAAATAAAAATCCGAAAAAATCAATGAGACATTTACTTCGTGAAACAAGCCGAATCTCAAGACATGATTTTTTTTTTAATTGATCCACATGGAGAAAGGGGTTTCACTGACTAGGGTTCAAGGAAGTGACGGCAGCGTTATTATTGAAGTTGCAGCTATCGTCGGTCATGCCGTGCTTGAGGAAATAGTCGTTGAAAGCGAACGACGCCGTATTCTGCACGCTGTTGGGGTCGTAGCAGGGTCCCCCGCCTGGATTGGGCCGCAGTCCGCTCCGCCGGCCCCGCAGGCCCAATCCAGCGCGGCCTGCAGCGACGCGTCCTCGGCGTTGTTCTTCGCCACGCACCACAGCTCCTGCGAGGGAACGCCGGCGCGCCGGCGCAGAACGGCGAGAGGCCCAGAAGGAGAAGGAGGGGAAGAACGAAACTTTCTGATGTGGGCATTGCGGGAGAGTGGTCGGTGAGTGAAGGACAGGAAGAGAGGCAAATGGGCTGGGGGTTGGAGCTGGTGGTTGTGCGAGGGATTTAACTATGTGCAAGAAGATGGATGAGTTAATGGGGTGGTGGAAATGTGACCGTTACAGGGGTGTTTCGAGAGCGAAATCGAAGAGACAGAGAGAGAAAGAGAGTGAGAGAGTGGGTGTTAGAACAGAGTGAATGGAATTGAAAGGGAGAGTTACGGTGATTGTAACAGTGACTGATACATCAGGAACTTTGTCTGCTTGCCTTCTCTTTTCTGCTGCTTTTCTTGGAACCATTTTTTTATTAAAATTACTAAATTAGTAACACGCTCGCATGTTTTTAAATATTTTATTTATTATTAGACGAGAATTATAAAATGAAGATATTTTATTTGTTATTGGACAAGAATTATATATTGAAAACAAAAATTAGATGCGGTGTTGTGAGTAATTGCAGCATTATTTTTTTACTTAAAACTAGAGTTTATACTTGGGTAACGTGTAATGATCTACAACGTTAATTTTTATTGACTGGATTATTGAGGTAAATATTTAATTTTAATTAGAGAATGATGTTGAAAGTAGGTGTGATCATCAATCGGTTTGAATCCCAAAAATTCAGAGCCAAAACAAAACGAACATGTAATAATAAAAAACTTATTCCATTTGTTTAGGCTGTCGGTTAAATCGGGTGAAGGGTCTATCGGGTTATGAATATATTGGGTGGGTATTTGTGGGTAAGTTTCTACCTTCTACGATAGTTATCTCTACCGTTGAGGAGTCTTTTCTTGGTCCTCTCATCAGCTTCAACTTCAGCTTTGCTATTGAGGATCAACATTCTCGGCCAACGTTCAGTAGTACCCATGGCATCTGGTGAGGGATGACGAATGAGGCAACATCTCAAGGGGTCTAACCCAGTAGCCACTAAGAAAACCTAGCAGAATATTGGAAGAGAAGTCCACCAAAACCTACGACAGAGAAGAAAAAGATCTTCGACTTTGGGTGAGAATGTTGGTCCTTCATAGATGCATTAACAACAGCCACAGTCAAAAGGTGAGGAGTAGGAACGTCACTCCTGTTCTTGGTCATCTCACATCACCAATGTGAATATTCATGTTAATCAATAATCTTCATCTTCCATAGTGAAATGTAATAGCACACTGTCCATTCTAACTTGTGATGGAATTTGTTGAGCCTCAATGTGGTCAAAGACATATGTGCCCTCAATAGAGAGATAGAGTGAAATAGGGCATAAAGGGCAAATTGGAAAATGAAGGATAAAGGAGCTTTGGGTGGTGTGAAAGGATAGAAGAGTTGTTGTAGCCATATAGGCAAGAGGCAAAGTGTGACAAGCAATAATCGAGGTTATTGTGTTCCACCATAAATTAAGCCAACTCTTTTACTATTCTTACTCCAAGAACTTGTTTGATCGAATGTAGGTTCTAATGGATTTTTTTTTCTTCAACTTGCACTTGCCCGAAATTTGTAACAACATTATTTTTGCCTATTCAACTATTTTCCTAATTATTTTGTATTTATTTTTGGAGAACTGAATGGAAATCTTAAAAATTTGATCACAATGATTATGTTCGTATTAGTTAGTAGTACTTAGTTTATATTTTTAATAAATTTTTTGGGATTAAAGCCCAAAAAAAATTGTAAAATGATAATTTTGTTCCTAAAAAGCTAGATGACAAAATTAATAAAAAAAATAGTTATAAGTGTTTAAAGATTATTTTTAAGTCATCAATATGCTTAGAATAATTAATAATAATTTTAGAAATTTTTCGAGAATTTATTGAGATAATTTATGTGAAATGACAAAAATACTTCTAGTTGACTACGAGAACCAATTAGAGACATTTTGACCTTAAAATATTTTGAAAATTTTATACTAAGTATATTTCATTATAAAAATTTTATTTTGAAAGAAAAATATAACAACCCTATTTTAATTTTTTTTTCAACTATTTTCTAATATTTGACAATTTAATTCTGAAAAACTGAGAAGAAATTTTAAAATTCTGATCTCCACCATTGCACTCAGAATTTCAAAAGCTAATTAATCATGATTTTTAATAATTTTTTCGAGCAGGAGCCCAAAAAATTAAAAAATGACAATTTTGTCCCTATTTCTAAACATTGAAGGCTAACATGAGAAAAAAAGATTCAATTGACATTAAAATGCCAATTTGAGCTTGAAATCATGTCATATATATTAAAATATAATTTTGAGAATTTTCTGAAATTCTTGTGTAAAGTGACCAAAATGCCCTGTGTGTTTGATAAGTCTAGCCAATATTGGTTTGACATCCAAAAATGGTGAAAATGGTAATTTCAATTCATTTATAGGTAAAATATTTAATTTTATAATTTTCATAAAATTTTTCATATTTATTGATTTAAAATGGAATTAATATGAATTTTCTAACTCAAAAATACAATATATATATATATATATATATATATATATATATATATATTCAAAATAAATTAATAAAAACTAAAATTAATTATTAAAAACTTATTTTTGATGAAAAATAGTATATGTGTTCAATTTTGCATTAAAATGCATTATTTTGATATTAAAAACTAAATTATTTAAGTTTAGGCAATTTTATCGATACCGGTTAATTTAACTAGAAATAAATTTACATTAATAATTTGGGGCAGCACATAGGGACATGTCTAGCTCCTAGTTCAGCTGATTTGCCATCTCTTTGTGAATATGTGTCCCTAAATTAGATTAAAAATAAATAGAAAATTAGATTTATGACATAATGGCTTATATAAACAAATGGATACCTAAGTTTTCACCCTTCTCTATAAATAACCTATTCTTGGACAACATTTTCATCACCTTTCCCTTTCTCAAGCTGGGCGAAACATTAGAGAGCTTCTCTCTATATTTTTTTTTTTTACTTTGTTTTTATGCTAAAATTTTACTAGTTTTCATCAACTAGTAAAAATTCTCTTCCTAGGAGCTTTGCACCAATAATTTCATCATCTTCATCAACCACCTTAGAGGTAATGGGAGGAGTGAGGTTGGTTCTAAATTATTGTCACTTTTCGTATTGGTAGGAAGGGTTTTCCTATAAACCCATTTAGGCAAAAAAAATTATTACTATTATTGTTGCATTGTTATAATGTTTAAAGTTCAACTTTGATTTTTACTAAGTAGTTACTCTGCTCAAATTTAAATCATTAAATTATAATTGCTAAGTTGTTACTCTATTCAAATTTAGATAATTAAATTATAATTGCTAAGTTGTTACTCTGTTCAAATTTAAACTATTAAATGTATTTACTAAGTTGTTATTTTGCCCAATTTTATAATTAAAATATACTTACTATGTTGTTATGCTGCTTAATTTTAGATAATTAAAATGCATTTACCAACTAGTTATTTTGCTCAAATTTAGTTATTAAATTGTTATTTTGCCAAAAATTTAGTAATAAATTTTTAATTATTAAATTGTTATTCTGCTAAAATTTTAGTAATAATATTTAGATTATTAATTCGTTATTCTACTAAAATTTTGGTAATTAAATTGTGATTACCAAATGGTTATTCTGCTAAATTTTGGTAAGTAGTTATACTGCCAAAATTTTGATGATTGCTAAATTATTATCATGTAATTTTTGCAATATAAGACAAAAATGTTACTAGTGCTCAAATTAAATGAGAGCAAGAAAACCTCTATTTGAAAAGTGGGAATTTGATAGATTAATGAGTAATGTAAAACAAGTGACATGCAATGACATGACACCCTACTAGGAAAGTTACAGTTTGGTACGTTGAAGAATGAAAGACAGGGACCTACTTGCAGAGGTCTTGATGGTAGGCATTGAGTGGTGAAGGTTTTAATGGCCAAGGTAGCGCCCTCAAGTCGAGATATTCGTCTGACCAAGCTCAAACCCCCGACAATTGCCTAACATTCCAAGATTAATATGAGAGTGTACATCTATAAATGGACATCTTGACTATTATTTGTTCCTCGTTGATGACGAGGACTGTACCATGTGATAATGTTGAAGAGGTATATATACTCCTAGTTACTTCCCGGTTCTGTTGAGAATTATTAGTCACCAATGGGAGTATGAATCCATACCTAATCAAGGATAGTCTGATACAACTTAGAATGAACCCTAAGTTCCCTTCTATTGTTAGTTGTGTTGTATCTTTGTTTTTTGGTAGATTTCCTACCATACATATAAAAGTGATTTTAGAACAAAACACATCACTCCATTATTTTTCTTCTATGTATGATTGAACGTGATCATTGAAGACGACGTTAACGTCACATGATACTGAGTACGACTAAGAGGATACTTCAACAAGCGAGAATATGAAGACCTATATTATAGTATTTTTCTTTTTGTATGAGGAATAGGGTAGATTAGCACTGCTTTATATAGAATCTTTTTGATGTACTTTTAGTCTTTTTGTATTTTACGATTGTTATATATTTTCAAATCATGATGTACAGTTTTATGACACATACACACACACATATATATACAGTCATTTTTTTCATCTTTTACCACCATTTCTAAATTCTGTTAAACTTAGAATTTTTATTATTATTATAAAAATCAAAAAAAAAATTTACTCGTATTTTCATCAATTCAAAATTAAGTAATTAAATAATTATAGGTTATGTGCGATGTGAAACGGGTGTCACAGAAGGAATATTTGAATGCAGTTGGGAGAGTTGTAGAAATGAATTCATTTTAGCTATTTAACGGGGATATTTTTCTTCTTTGATAAAGTTACTAAATCAATCACAAAATTATTGTGAATGGCAGAAGTTTATTCATTTGAACCTTTTCATATTGGGAGTTAATTAAACTGAAACTATCATATATTATATTTAACAAAATAATGTTGTAAATATAAAATAATTATGGGTAGATACTGATTTTAAATTGGAAAGGAAATACAAGTTCTACAGCCACTAATGTAATACCTGGAAGTCTTTGAGAATCTGTGACATTGGCTTACTTAGATAGTTTATAAGATGTTTTTTATTCCCATGCACAAGAAGCTGGTAAAGACAGAAAAAGAAGAAACAAATAATGTGCTAAATCAATAAGTCGTGTCAGTATAAGATGACTAAGAGTATTTTCTGTTAAGGTTTAAGCCCGTGTAAATTATTGTTGTATACTCTAATTCTGGTTTAACCAAAAGTTTATTTAAATAAAATGTTGTCCTATTTTTTGTGTTCGAGTTGTTGAATTAAAGTGAAAAACTCATGAGGATGAACATATTATATATAAAATAAAATGTTGTCCTATTTTTTGTATTCTCTTATACGTTAATATTATATGTAAATTTATTAATATAAAGATAAGGATATAGAACTATATTATATATAAAATAAAACTCATGAGGATGAACATATTTTTATGAAATCAAGTTGGAAAATTTATTAAAACCCAGGTTTGATGCATGATTTGTTGTAGAATTTGGTAGTATCATACAAATTTGGAAACAAAGCTTTTCTATAAAGTATTTAAGTTGTTTTGACACTTTAAGAAACATTTTTATTATTATTGTAATTTTATATTTTTTAACCTAATAAATTTTAAAATTTATTTTTTTTGAAAATTTGGTCTTTCTATATTTTTTTAACAAATTAATCCCTTAAATTTTTTTATAACAAAGTAAACGTGGCACATGCGACACATGAGTCAACATAATTGGATAGAAGATTTTTCATGAAAATATAATCTAATTTAATTAACATGGCTAAACATTAATTATGTCATACAGTGATGAAAATCTTATATCAAATTGTGTAAGAGAATAAAAATAAATGTAGGGAGAAATGAAGAAAGAAGAAAGTATTGGAGACGTGAAGAGTTTGAAGAGAGAAAGAGTATGAAAAAATAGAGAAAAATGAAAAATGCGTGAAGAAATAAATAAGAGTTATGAAGAACATGTGAAGAGAGAAATGTTAGGTTAAAAGGTAGAAAAAGTATGAAAAGAAAAAACAATGAAAATTGCTGCACAAATAAATTAAATGTGATTTGAAAAGGTGCATAGAAAAGTAAGTAAATTCAAATTCAAAATAATTCCAATAAATATACAGTATAAGCCTTAACCACCAATTAGAATAATGAAAAGAATCTAAAAAATAGAATAAAAGAGAGAAGTTGAGAAAACATTAATAAGTTGCATGATTATATATTTATTGTGATTAAATTTAAATGAAAAAAAATTACATTTTAAAAAATTTATAATCTTTCCATTTTTGACAAGTTTCATTTAGGAACCTTAATATATATATATATATAAAGAATTAAAAAAATTAAAAATACGATAGAATTAAAAAACAAAGTTAAAAAATAACTAAAAATTTAAAATTAAAATTAAAATATAAAAGATAAATAATGTTTTTAATAAATACAAATTTTGTTCTAGAAGATAAGAAAGGGCAAATGTATGAATGCATCCTTAAGGGCGGCAGTAAAAGAGACAACGAACGTTATATTGGTTCCAGCTGGTATGAGTTTCTAAGAGCAAATAAACTCAGACCAAAAGGTATTCTTCATTTTCATTTCTTAATCATGTTGAGGTCTTTTTTCTAAGCATTAATTATAGCATATAAGATAAATATGTAAATATTATACCATATAACAAAACATATATAACATGTTGTAATATAACTATCATTACATTATCAATTTTCATATTCTCCATGTGTTGCACGGGTAAACACATTAGACCAATATTTCGGTGTTTTGGGGTTAAAACAATATTTTAGTATTTTGAAGACAAAGACCACAAATTTTTTATGCGTTTAAATTTAAATTCTGTCTCAATGATTTACTTTTCTATCTAATATCTTTTTTCTTATGTTACTTATTCTAATTATATTGTTCTAAACATATTCTAGTTATATTAATTATAATTGTGCAAGAATGATAAAATTTTCACACAACTTTAATTTAATTATTTAAATAAATTTAGATACATAGAAAAGTTGTCCTCAATAAAATATGCACCAATTGAATAACAATAAGAGAACTTAATACAAAGTCCTATCTCACTACTAAGGAGACAAACTTTAAAAAAATGAATTTTAAACAATATTTTCAAAATATGTTAATCTTCATTGTTTGCATTTTACTTATAATTATAATTTATAACTATAATTATATATTTTTTACCACCCATCAAAGCATATATATCGCCGTGCAATGCACGGATACACACACTAGACATAATAATAATAAAACCACAACAAAGCTATTTTTCTTACCTTGTCTTAACTTTGCACTCTTCAAAAGTTGCCATCCACACACACACACACACCCTAACGCAGGACCACCACACCCGTTGTTGTCTTCTGCTTCTAATGCAACAAAAAGGGGCTTATGGGTTAGGGTGAAAACGAGACTTGTTGGTTATGGGAAAACGGGAACTAATGTTCTGTTGCGGTGAAAATGGGAGACTAGATGAGGAAGGCTGCAAGAAAACCATTATTCATGAAAAATGAAGAAGAAGAATCATTTCAGAAAGGCACGTGAAACTCAAGTGATCTCCTACTTAACAAGTGAATAATGACTTCGTCAGACTTCCATTAGACTTGATAGATGCCCATTAAAAATAGGACTTAAAAGAAATTATTTTAAATAATTGAAAAATAAATTCAGAAAAAAAAATCTTATAAGAACTAAATCCAAAATTTGTTAATTTTACATAAACTAAAAACATATTAAAAAAAAAAAGGTTTAATTGCACATTTTGTCACTCATCTTTTATGATTTTGCCAATTTTGTCACCAAACTATTTTAATTGCATATTTTTTCGCCAAACTTTCAAAATTTTTCATATTTTGCTACCTAATTATTTTAGTTGCACATTTTGAAATTTGGCTTTTAGAATTTTGCACATTTTGCCACCCCATTAATTGACCACTGATGTGACAATTTTGATCGCTAACGTGACAGGTTGACTGTTGATTGTTACATCAGCCGTCAAAATTGTCATGTTAACAATCAACTAAGGGGTGACAAAATGTGAGAAATTTTAAAAGTCAAATGACAAAATATACAACTAAAATAATTAGGTAGCATAATGTGAGAAATTTTGAAAGTTAGGTGGTAAAATGTTCAATTAAAATAGTTGAATGAAAAAATTTATAAAATTATGAAAGATAGATGGTGAAATTTGGCTTTTTAACCACATTAGTAAAAAAAAAAAACAATATACTAAAATAATAATAAAAAACAATTTATTGATCCAGGTTGTTTTAGAAAGGGGGCCGGATACATATATACACGAGGCGCATACTCAGTTGGCGAGATGTGTATTTTAATAAGACGCGCCAACTGAGTTAGCATCTTGCATTTAATAATTTGTTTTTCTTACTATAACAAGAAGCGGTAACTGAGTTGGCACCTCGCGTTAAATAATTTTTTTATATAACAAGAGGCACCAACTTGTGTGTAAATATTTTTTTTATTGCACTGCCCCGCATTTGATAAAAAAAGATTTCGCGTTAAATAATTTTTTTTTATATTACAGGAGGCTCGCGTTTAAATAATTTTTTTATTTTTACTATAACAAGAGGCACTCGTGTTTAATAATTTTTTTTTTTACTATTAGCGCCTCCTATTGTAAAAAAAATTATTAAACTTGAGTGCTTCCTGTTATAAGAAAAAGAAAAAAATTATTTAAACGCAAGCCTCCTGTTATATAAAAAAATTATGTAACATGATTTTTTTTTTATCAAACGCAAGGTGGTATAGTAAAAAAAATATATTTAAACGTGAGGCACCAACTATTATATATATATATATATATATATATATATATATATATATATATATAACAACTCAATTGGCGCCTCCTGTTATAGTAAGAAAAAAAATTATTTAAATGTGAGTTAGCATCTCTTGTTATATAAAAAAAATTATTAAAAGCGAGGCACTAACTCAGATGGTGCCTCTTGTTAAAATGCACATGTCGCCAACTGAATATGCGCCTCGTGTATATATGTATCCGGCTCCTTTCCTAAAACAACCCAGATCGGTAAATTGTTTTTTTATTATTTAAGTAAATAGTTTTTTTTTACTACTTTGGTTAAAAAGCCGGTGAAATTTACAATTAAGCAAAAAAAAAAAAAACTTATAAGAGACACAAGGTTCGTAGTGTGAGTGAGCATATGCATGAGCAAGAAACAAAAGCACGTCAAAAGACAAAACAAGACACCCCCAGGCCCAATGAGTCAAACTATTCCCAATCAATGAGGACAACAGTGACTGTCCAGTATCTAGGACTGGGCAAGGACCCGTAACACGACCCAAACCCGTCTAATCCAAAATTTAAAAACTGATTTGGGCACATTCGGTGGGTTAACAGGTATATAGGGTTAGATTTTCATATTCGAAAGGGTTAATGCGGGGGGGGGGGGGGGGGGGGGGTTCGGTTTAATTTTTTCAAACCCATCGAAAACCGACCCGCTCGAACATAGACACAATTAGATGTATATATTCAACTAAGTGAAGCCTTGGCCCATAACGTGAGCCCAATATGTTTGTGCCTAAAGTTGAAGCTGGTTGGCCTAGTCATTTTTCTTCAAACCTATTAGCTTAACCTAAACACATACATACACACACATTCACTTGAAACTTCAAAAGTGGAAACTCTAGCAGAGCAGCGGTGCTCTACTTTCGTCTCTCAGTGCTCTGTGCTAGTATGCTCTTGCCTCTCCATTCTCTCTCCCGCTCTCCCACCTCTTCGTAACCTTAGCAGACCATGCACTTTGCATTAACCTAAACACATACACACATTCACTCGAAACATGGAAAGTGGAAACCCTAACAGAGCAGCAATGCTCTGCTCTCAGTGCTCTGTGCTCTCGGCTCTCCAGCTATCCTGTAATGACCCTCTGCCGCTACAGTACTACTCACATTTCTCATCTTTTGACCATAAGTTTAATCATTAACAAAACCTGATTATACCACCATTCATAACTATAAAATTTATGCAAATCCAAAGATATCATGTACGATTAAGGTTACAATATAATAACATAACTTCCTATAGCTGTTCAACTATATGTAAACCAAAACAAAAGAAAGGAGCTTCCAAAAGAGCTCTGCCCAAAAAGGTCTCTAGAAGTCTTCATCTGAGACCTCCTCCATCAGCTCTGAGAAGTTGGATCTACAGACACCTCTCCTTCTGCTCCCACGCCAACGACATGATCATCACAAGCATGAACCATAAGTGCAAACATGCAAGGGTAAGTTACTTGAATAATAAAACGTGTATTTTAAAGTAAAACAATAGAAAAATCCCCTCATTCCATATCAATAATTAAATAGAAAATAGAAACAACATCAACAACAAGGCATCATCCACACCTTTACCACCATCTCCAACCACAATAACAACCACGACAATAAACAACCACAATTACCAAGTAATCGTAATGACAACGACAACACTGCCATTACCACCACCAACATCATTAATTACAGACGAAAACTTCATTTATATATAAAAATTCAAATAAAATTTCATGATATATAATCACATTCTTCCTTAGTGATATCAATCACCATACTAATGCATGAAGACACTACTCTCGAGAGATTTTCTACATGTCGGGTGATCAGTCAGGTTTTATCCCCTACCATGGCCTTCCAAGCACCATTCAGGGATTGCCAAAACCCTATCTGTTGGATAAGCTTATGGTTGTCAGGATAAATGAATATAGGTGATGGTATACCACGACACAAGGCCTGCACTGCCTTGGCCCCACTGCGGGATTACCCATCCACTTATCCTTTAGGCCTATCTGTCAGACCCCACTTCTCATCCAGGTACTAGGTTGGAGGCCCGTCTGAGCCGTAGCTCTGTTCACCCCCAACTTCCATCCCTACTCGCACCACGGCATGAGGTTCATCGTCGGCTACCTCAGCCGCCAACTATGCATGAATGCATGTACTACACACCATCAACTACTCAACCACAACCAATAAACATACGACATATATATATATATGTATATCAATATAACTAGTGGTAAAGAGGTCCATCGTCAGCTACCTCACATTACTGCTTAACATCCATCAACACCATATTGGCCCCAAACCGGCCTCAATCATAATCAACAGGTAAAGGCCCTATCTAAGCAGCCCACCTCATGAGGAACAATATCATACATCACAAGCGAAGGTCTTATCTAAGCAACCTTCCACTCAACTACCACTTTCCAACAATTTATCACACAAATCCACAACAATAATAAAGAAAACCAAGAATCAAGTTTAGAATTATAACAACATGTGAAGGTCCCATTTAAGCAACCTTCCACTCAACGATAACAATTAACACACACACACACACATATATATTTATATATATACATATACATGTATATATATACATATATATATCAACATATCACCATATGGCCTACTTAGCACCACCTGTGGTCCAACAATTCCCATCAACCCCATGCAGGCCCAATTCAGCCTCTTGCATGGTCAACAAGTAAGATATCTCATTATCACCTCATTCTACAACTAGTGGAGGTTCCTACTTAGGCGACCTTCCACCCGATTACCTCTTTCCAACAAGTTATAAAAACAACTCCACAATATTATAACAACACAACAACACCGTCAACAACATCGCAAGCCACCAATAACATTACTCACAAGCATTAATTTATAACAACATAAATATCCTCAAAATCAAGCATATCATAAGAATTTAACTTTCTTTTAAATCTAAACATTTTTTTCTAATGTTTCAAAGAATTATCCCTACACATCAAATCTAAGGCAGTCAACTACCTTTCACATTCTTACTTGAATCCAAGTTTCACCCCATCAAAATCACATTTTTTTTTATTATATTTTTTTTATATCCTGCCCGGTGGCACATCATTGCTGCCTGGCGACAAACTGTTAGAGACCTATTTTTGGTCTCGGGTTGATTGTCGCTCGGCAGGGCAGAGATGTCGCCCGACGACGTTCTTCCAGGAACCACCTTCTTGGCTTAAGAAGAACCTTGCCCAGCGAGAAGGGTCGTCGCCCGGCGTTGCCTGCGTTTCGAACAGGGTATCTAGACTTCGATTCTTCAATCCCATAAGTTCTGATTGCTATACAATCATTCCAAATCAATTGTAAACACTTTTAATGCATTTCTAATTGATCATACAACAATTTTAGCTATAAAATAACCTCAAATCTTAAAATTCCTTCTTAAAACCCATTTTCCCCAAATGAACAAATTCACCAAAAACAATCCATTCCAATGCAAGAAATCAACACATCAATGATCACAAACACGAAAATCAAGCAATCATAAGCTTCCCTTATCTCAAAAGCTTCCAAATTTGAAAGTTGGGAAGATGAGAATATGAGAGCAGAGAACTCTTAGGCCAATCTTCTAAGAAATTTGCCCTCTGCAACTCAAGGACATGAAATTAAAGCTAAGAAACCTTTGACACCCTTAACTACTCGAGAAATCTAGAGAGAAATAGAGAGTTGAAGAGAAGAGAGAGAAACTAAAGAGAGAGAAGGAGAATGAGGGTTTCCCCCCTCCTCCTTTTATATTTGAGCTCCCCGGAGCTCTCACACGAACTTTTGCCCAACTAAGGCCCAAATCTCACCAAACCACCGCTCTTATCCCAAAACTGATTTAACTCAACTGTTTTCTCTCAAAAGCCCAAAATCACTCTTACAACATATCTAGATTGACTCAAGCACATATCTCAAATCCCCTAAAATCAAACCCAAATTCAAACAGATAATTCACCACTTTCACCACATATAACAAGCCATATACAACAACAATTCATTTCTTCCTTTTAATCACCTAGATTACATATCTAAGTTCCTGCTTTTAGTTATTAAAACACTTAATCAGGTATTAGGAGAAACAGGGTGTTACATATCCTGCCTCTCTGTAACACTAGCAGAGTTTGAGTCTCTATTCTTTGTGTTGTTGGTTGTCTTGTTATCCCGCCTCTCAACGACCTTCGTAAGGTCATGTTTGTAAGTCTCTATTCTTTGTCAGAGTGTGAGTCCCACACCTCTTTCAATCTGTCACCCTTTTCTCTTTGAGTCTTTGTTATCCGTTGATGATCTCTTTGTTGCCCCTATATATTGCAGATTTTACGAGTTATTTGCTATTGCAAGTCATGTTGATATCATTCAGCCATTATGTAGGTATACATTGTAAATTTGTAATTATTTTATAGAGTGCATAATTTGTTCATTTTATTTTCAAAAGTTTTCTGATTTATGTTGGATACAAATGAACCAAGTCATGTTGATAGTGGAAAGAGATGCTCATATTACTGTTTCATGTGCTGGTGTGGGTGACAAATGTTCTCTGTAAGATGTGTTTCTTTATGTTGCTTAATAATTAATATCATTATGCTGCTGTGGGTGATTGATGTTTCTCTGTAATATGTGTTTCATGCTTAATTTTTGCTAAATAATATCATTAAGAAATTAATAGCATCACTTATCTTTTGAGAACAAAATCATGCAACCAACAACTAAATATGCTAGCATGTCAATGACAAGGGGGCATGATAGTAAAGTATCATCCTGTAGGTTCCTTATATTTGACAATGTTACCATGCTAAGTTATGAGAAAAGTATGAGATACATATTGATAGCATCATTCTAAGTTTTGATTTTTTATTTAATTTTCAGGATCCCATTGATAGTGTTAACTGTTAACCAAGATTTAAGCTTGACCTAAGCTCTTTAAAAGGACTTGCAAGACCAAATGGATCCTGAAATTAGTACAGTACATGGTAACCTTTTCTTTGTGTCAGTCTTCCTTATTGTCTTCATTTGTGAGTCATATAATTGGATGTTTGCTATTAGATCTTCATAATTATAGATGTACGTTATTTATTTAGTTTCAAAAAATAATGTAGACGTAAATATCATGGTTTTGTGGTTATGAGTTAAAAAATAAATATAGAGCTAACAAAAAAAAATGAAGTAAATAAATATGCAACAGTCTTTGTTTGTAGTTTTATTATTATTTTTCTAAGTTGTTTGATTGAACTACAAAACTAAGAATAGTAACTAAACATACACCAATAATTTAATGACCAGGGGCTGAAAATCCCATTTGTTTGGCACTAACAACGAGAGGTGGTGGTGCAACACAACCCACTGAATAGCCAGCAGCTGCAACTCTATTTGGAGTGGTCGTTTCATAAAATGTATGCAAGTGTAAATCTATTGTCTGAGGTGAAGGAGAATCTGTTTAGAGTGTATAACTGGTATAGATCTATGCATGAGGAGAAAAACATATCTGCACAGTCATCTAATGGTCATTATGAGGGCGTTCAACTTACTGAAGCATTTGTTCTTGCTGAAACTCCATCACATCTAGCTAGGACAAATGCTTTCAAGCAGCACTTGAGAGAAAAAAATGAACTTAATAGACAAAATGAACTTGAAACATATTTGACTGAATCAAAATTGGATGGTGATGATAAGTTTGATATTCTTGTTTGGTGGCAACAAAATTGTTCTCGGTTTCCTATTTTATCAATACTGGGGGTAGGGTTCTAGATACATTTAGAGCTCCCTAAACCCAGAAATGGCAGAAGCACTGGTTTGTGCTCAGAACTGGTTTAGGTCATCTCTGAACCAAATGAAACACGTAAATGTGAATGAAGAGTTGGAGATATCTAAAAAGATTATAACAGGTAACAGTTTACTGTTTTTTTTTTATCTTTGAATTTCTGTACTATTTGTGCCATTTTTAATTCGTTTTTTTACTGCGTATGTTTCAAAGAACTTCTAGTGGAATCAACAAGTTTTGGAGGTGCTAGTGGAGCAACAACAACAATTGGAACTGCAACTGGATGCAGCCCATCATCTTAATCACAGCCAACTACTGTTGGTTGTGACTGAGAATATGTTCAGTATTTGTTCGTTCTCTTTTACTAACTTGCTTTTTTATTATTAACTTGCTTCAGTATTTTTTAATTCAGTTAAATGTTTATTCTTAACTAACTATTTTGTTTCATTTTTACAACTACCCTTACTTTTTTGGTTTTTTGGGGTCATTGAAAGCTATGACTTAATGTGGAAGTATATCTACTGTTAGTTAGTTGACAAATCTATTCGCCATGGCAATTAGGGACTTTTTTTTGGGTTTGTTGTTCACTTATATACTCCAAGGTCTTTATTTTTCATTAATGACATGTAGATTTAAATTACATTTTCATTTGTATCTTTTATTTATTTTTGCAGGTACATGTTTTTTGAGGAACACATCTGGAACGAATCAATCAGGGATGCTGTGGTTTTTTGTGTCTCTATACTAGCGTGTCTAGTAATCTATGTTAGATTTGCTGTTTGAATCCTTTTTTTAGTTTGTGTTTGTGTTTTAAACTTAAGTGATAATGATTGTTATAGTGTTATAGGCTATGGGATTGAAGAAGCATTTTGAAGAGGCTCAATGCTCCTAAGCATTGGATGCTTGACAAACTGGGTGGTACATTTGTAAGTGAAATTTCCATCATTTTTTCACCAGTGCATAAGAGTAATATTTTAAGACCAATGTGAATTTTTTTTTCATCTTGTATAGGCATTAGGCATTTAAGCCCACATCTGGATGGCACAAATGGAGGGAGTGTCTCCCCCTCATACTTATCCTCCGAAATCGGCTGAAATATGCTCTCACATACCGTGAAGTCATTGCTATCTTGATGCATTGTTGGTATAGATAATTTTATCTTGTTATTGAACTATACTGTCAATTATTCAAAATGAATTTTTAAAACTTTACTGCAAGTGAACTATTTTAATTAAGCTTCTGGTGTGACACTTTGTTGTTTGGAATTTGGATGATAATATTTATTTTATACTAAATAATGATGATGGACTAATTTTGAACTCTTATGATTTACCTCCTATAGAAGTCGGCTTTGATACTATTATCCTCTAACAACTGGAATGCTTTGGCCTTTTAATAGTTTATTGGTTGTGTTGTTTCATGTAAGTGGTACTTGCTGATAAGTATCTTCTTTTGTTTGATTGCCCTCTTTGTTGTTAACTAAAATGTTTCTTTGTTTCCTCTTATTACCTAAAAAAGGTGTGGGCTATTGTAGATTCAAATTGACAGGGATATCTTCGTTTCACTGAATTTATCATTGCTATGCAAGTAAAGATGTTATGACTTTTTTCAATATTAATGCTGATAAATTTTTGAAAATGCTAATAAATTTATCATTGCTATGCAGGTAAAAATGTTAATGCTGACACAACAATATTCCCTTGTGAAGTATATTTCTTTTCTGCTACTGCCCTATTGTTGCAGGAGGGAAGTGTGGGTCATATGAAATGTAGAAAAATTTAGTTGTCTACAATGGAGAACAAGTTTTTGCAAGTTTATCTTTGCTTTACATTTACTTGTAATTTATTTGGATCAAATATTTATGTACCAAATTGGTCCCACTTGTTTGATTGCCTTCAACATTGGACTATTGTACGACTAAAAAGTAATTTGTATTGTGAAGTTAATTATCTTAAATGTCACTACATGTTAGAGAAAAGGATTATGCAGTTAAATTATTTTAATGGCCAAAAAAACTGGTTAAACAGGTAAAATGGGTTAATGGTTATTTTATATTTGTACATATTAACCCATTGAATATAACATTGCTGTTGAGTGTTGGTAGAACAATTCCAATTACAGCCAATAACATTTTTAATTTTATAATTAATTAAAATATGGATGTAGTTTGGCCTTTGGATTATTGGTTATAATATTTTAAATAGCTCAATTTTATAATCATGGCCCATTTGCCTTTTAAGATACTAAAATTCTAAAAAAAAATGTCAAACTTTGTGAAGCCCAAAAGATGGCCTAAACCGTTTGAACCCACCCGATTAACCCATAAACCACTTTAATCGTAACCCGTCAAAACCGAACAATGAAACGGTAAAAAATGGGCCAATAATTTAAGAGGGCAGTTTGGTTCAGATTGGGTTTTTTGGGCCCAAATCCGACCGAACCTGCCCAGCCCTACCAGTATCCACTCCAATCCACTCTCCCTCCCACAAATATCAAACTCCGATCCTTCATTCTGTCACCTCACTCTCTGCCCCTTCCCGTAAACGTTTCCTCTTTTCTATTTCTCTCTCGCCATGACCACCCCACCCGCTGAAATCCCCGACGAAACCCCAAACCCTAACACCGCCGAACAAGAACAATGCCAACAACAACAACCACCACCACCACAATCCCCACACGCCGATCCCCAATCCCCCAAATCCCTAACCCTCCCCGATCCCGATCCTCAATCCCCTAGCCCTAGCCCTAACCAAGATCAAAATCAAGATTCTGCCGTGCAAGACCCGATCTCCACCCTCACCGTCGACGACGCGGAGCCCGACGCCCCCGCCACGGCCGCCTGCGGCGGCGGCCCCCGACGCGCGTCGAAGCGGAAGAAGCTCGGCGCGAAGCGAACCGCGCTGGAGAGAAAATCTCGCGAGAAGCTCCAGGTTCTGGTCGACACCCTAAACCCCATTCCCTTCAAGCCCGCGAAAGCCCTCGACTTCGAGAAACACCAGGGCCTCTTGCAGCGCCTGGGGCTCTGGGACTTCGTCCACCTCGAGTTCGATTCGCTGCCGCTCCGCTGCGATCTCCTCGCGCAGCTCATCGCGAGCTACGTCTCCAACTCGCGCTGCAGCTACGTCAACGGCGTGAGGATCAATGTGAACCGTGCCGATCTCGGCCGCGCCCTGAAACTGCCGAAGAAGACTGGCGGTGCCGGCACCGCCCCCGCGGGGGATTCAATTGATCTGGGGGAATCTGTTGCGTTTGTTGAGGAATTGGTTTGTAATTGGATGCTTTTGCATGATGATGCCTATATCATGCCTAATGATGTTTTCCAGTGTTTGAGTTTGATCAAGGAGGGGAGTTTCGAGAAGGTTGATTGGCAGGGGTTGATATGGAACATGGTGGAGAAGGAACTGAAGGCGCCGCAGTTGGTGAGTTGTTACTACGCGTCGCATTTGCAGCATTTGATTAAGGTGCAGCATGAGGAGTTGTTGCAGGAGGGGGTTGAGGTGGTGGAGGAGGAGAATGAGGTGAAGGAGGAGGGAGAGGAGGATGAGGAGGAAGAGGAGGAGGTGGTGAGGGAGGAGGTGGATGGGAGTGGGGATGTGAAGATGGGTGAGGTTGATGAGGTGCAGGTTCATGAGATGGAGGAGCACAAAATTGAGCTCAGTCTGGGGCAAGATAATAATGTTGAGAGGGTTGAAGTGGAGAAGGAGCAGGGTGGAGAGGAGCAGATGATGGATTTTGAGCAGTCTAAGGAGGAAGAGCCTGGGATGTGGCTTTTGCATCAGAAGAACTGTGGGGGGGAGTCATTTTTGCGGCCTTGTCATGGTGGTGATGTGAAGGGTGTGGAGTGTGAACAAGTGAAAGAGGACGAGGGAGAAGACGTGCAGGAACAAGAGGAGGAGGAGGAAGAAGAGGAGGATGGTGAAGAGGATGAGCATGAGGGAGGGTTCCATCTCTCGCCCAAGTGTCTTCCTTTGGAGGGGATGACTTCTGGGAATGGGAGTCTCATTCAAGTGATGGAAGCTGGACAGATGCCTTTTGGTTCTGGGATTGATCTTCGCGACAATTCGGTGGGAGATTTTCTGTCGTCTAGGGATGATCATATGATTTCTGGTTCATCACTTTTTGGCAATGGTGGTCACAAGAGAGACAACCTTGGCCTGGATAATCATAACTCTCATCATTCTCTAAATGGCAGTAACAAGCGGCTGAGAAGTGATAGCCCGTGGAATTCTAAGCAAATGGACTTTGAAACGTGCATAGAACAGGTGGAACATTGGATGGGGAAAGCTAGAATGATGTATGCGACAAAAGATCAGGCTTGCGAACAATCTACAATGAATCAACAACTCTTGCTTGATGAGCTACAGAAGCGAGATAACATGATTGATCATTTGCACAAAGCAAAGATGGAAGAGGCTCAGAAAAGACAGATGGAGGTATATAGGTTCGAGAAGGAACTTTATATGATGCAAAGCCTCGTTGATGGCTACAGAAAAGCCTTGAAAGAAACATGGAAGGCTTTTGCTGAGTATAGGGCACGTTGTCCTCAAGGTGATGAACCACTTTACAAGGATGTTCCTGGGTCTGGGGGGCTCGTTTTGAGTGTGATGGAGCTGGAAAAGGAACGTCTGAAGAAGGAAGCAGAAGAAAGGGCAAAGTTGAGAGATTTTATGACAGATTTTGAAAAGAAGTCTACAGATTTTGAATCCACTTGGTTTGGTAAATTTCAATCTCACATGAGTAGTGTTGAATCCCTAAGTAAGAGGTTGCTGGTTATGGAGGACCAAGTAAAACATTTGAATGAAGTGAATGCTAAACGCAAGGTTTCTGATCCTACTGAATGTGCTCCAACAACTGATGGAGAAACTATTGAATGTGCTCCAACAACTGAAGGAGAAACTATTGGATGTGCTCCAACAACTGAAGGAGAAACTATTGGATGTGCTCCAACAACTGAAGGAGAAACTATTGAATGTGCTCCAACAATTGAAGGAGAAACTATTGGATGTGCTCCAACAACTGAAGGAGAAACTATTGAATGTGCTCCAACAACTGAAGGAGAAACTGCTCAGTAAGGTTTAGCTTTTTCAGTAGCACTTGATTAAAATCAGTTTACATTAAGTTCAAGGCTGAAGGTGTTTATGTTTATAAATTATAATGTACAGAGCTTTATTTTGAATCCTAGACCTTTAAATAGGGTAATTCTTACCTTGAATTGTCTGAGATCAAGTCACAAATTATGGTAACTTATTTTTGTGTTTTGCATCTCTATGATGTTCTTATTTTTTATTTTTATTTTGGTGTCCAATCTTAATTCTGTTGTTTGATGCCCAGTTCCAGTTGATATTTAATCTTTTATTGACCAAGTTATATCTTATTGGAAAAATGTGATCAGATAGAATTATAGGAACACTAACGTGAAAAATTAATTTGTGATTTTTTACCTGATTAATTATTGATTTACTGGGTACTTTAATTTGGTGGAATCGACTGCTGTGCATTGCCAGTTTTCTGTGAAGGTTTTTAGTGTATCCTTTGGTAGAGTTTCAGACTGCATTGTGTTATTATTTTTTTTTTTTGGGGGGGGGGAATCGGGGATATTTCGGCTATGTTTGAATTGGTGGTAGAGGGTAGATTGGAGAGAGATGGAGTAGAAGGGGAGGTTATTCCATTGTTTGGTTTGTAAAACTAAGAATGGAACATAATGGAAGAAGATGGATCATGATCCATTCTATTACTTAATCCCAATTTTCTTCCTCCCAAATTTGGGGTGCACTTGATGGAATAAAACTTTTAAATTATGAAATGACTTTTTTATCTTTGTAAATTTTATCCTAATCATCAGTCTCTTAAGGATAATATATTTAAAATAAGAATAATATGGAAATTAAAAAGTTATAATTGGTTTCGTTTCGTCCTTTTTCCAAACAATGAAATAAAATAGTTGTTTCATTCCATTATAAAATATCTAAACAATGGAATGACATTTTTATTCCATTCCATTTCAATCCATCCCATTTTATTATATTCCGATCCATTCCATTTCATTCACTAACACCAAACATAGCCTTCAGTTTCTATTAAGGAATCATATTTTTTGTTTTAAGTTATAAGTCTAAAACATCTTAGTTACTGGCCGATTTCCAGCAGTTTTATTTTATTCAGTTTTAACTTTTAAAAATTTACCGAAAAAGCTGTTGAAATGGATATGCTTGTTTGTTATAAAACTGTCCTTTTCTAGGATTATGACCTTTCTCATCAACTATTCCTTTTCTTCTTTGACTATAAAGAAGGGAAACCCGATCCACAGTCATGGGCCTCTCTACAAATTTAGAGGTGTTAACTTCAAACAAATCCATTAGATACACTTAATATTTAACCAGTCCTATTTTCTTCCTGGCCAAAATATGTAAACTTTTTCACCTTGCATTGGTACCATTTTGTCATCCACTTCAGTGAGAGAAGTTTAGGTCCCTGTGTATATACTGATCAGATCTCAAAAACCCCTAGTTTTACCATCAATGGTCAATGGTCTGTATCATCCAAGTTAGACTTAATTCAGTTTCACTGTAGCGAAGTGATAACCCAGTTAGTGACAGGTCATGACATGCTTAGAATCACGAGCTTGAGTGCTACTGGAGGAATGTGTTGGGCATCTGTTTACATATATTTTGCTAATTATAGATGTATGTAAGAATCATGTTGCATGAGACTTGCTGCACACTCAGCTTGGAGTGGAAGTTTACGATGAAAAATAAACTACCTCCAGCAGAATCTTTTGTGATAATTTCACTGCCAGAATTTTATCAAGTTGGATATCAACAGTAGGCTGGTTGAATATAACTATATTATACTTCCATGTTTTTTTAAATCCAAAATCTGAAGTCAGAATTTGGCTATAAGAGCACTCAGCCACACGCTGAGCAGAAAACTGGGATGTCCCTCTTTTTTACCGATAGGGCTCTCAATGACGTCCATTAGTTAGTTACAATCAGTTGTTGCTGAAATCACAATCAGTGAAGGGTAGGGTATTCCATGTATAAATAAAACAGGAGTAGAGAGAAAATCATCTTGTCACTTGAGAGGAAACTGGGGACTTTGGGCATTGTGGTGCGCAGACGCTCGAAGCTTTCTGAGGAGAATTTCCTTATTCTTTCTGGTAAGATATCAGGTTGCTATCAGTGTGTCAACCACTCAACCAAATTTTATTGTTGAGAGGATTGAACCTAACTATTGGTGTGCTTATGGACCCGTGACTGAGTGCTGCAAGTACAAGAGGAATGTTATGGGCATTTGGGCGTATCTAGTAAATGGTGAGTAGTTAATCTTAATCATACATGAAATTGACTTGTGAATATTGTTTTAATTAGTTTTAATGTTAACTCTCCATTTAAATTATATGGTTGAATATTATTTAGCACTTATATATATGAATGAAAAACATATAAAGAAACTATAATATGATAACCAAAAAAATTATTAATTCTATCTTTTTTGGTCATTATCTTTCATTATCTCACCATGATTGTTAATAAAATTTAAGGAATTAAATTAGCACAAATTGAGCAGAAAACAAAAAAGCCCCTAGTTTTACAGCAGGTCACTAGTTATACTAACAGTCGTCAATGATGTGCGTCAAGCATTGTTGTTAAACTTTTGAGTTAACTAATAGATTTTTAGGAGTTTACAAATGGAGGTAGAAAAAATGAGTTAAATAAACGTGTTCAAACTTGCTCAAACTCTAAAGTCAATAAATGAGTTAACGAATCTCAAATCAAATACAATTTTTGTCTCCAATGGATCCCAGTGATGGTGTTTTATGTCACTGGCATAGTGTTTCTAAAACCAACACAAATGTAACATTTTATTATGCCTTAAATTAATTACGCAAATTGATCAAGCGTTCATTGTTGTCTATTTTATGCTAACCAATCAAAGTTCAATCGTAGTCGTAGCACAAATTTTTGTTATTATGAGACTCAGTTTGTCAACTTTTCTTCTATCACAACGATGCCTATGAACCCAACATTGAAAGGGCCCAATGTTGTTGACTCATCGTGAAGGAGCAAGAATGTGTGCCAAATAAAGGGCTTTGCCCAAACAATAAAGGCTAAGCTATTGCCTTTAATATGGAAAACTTTCTAGACAAATCATTTATACTTTTAACATGTTAAGATGCAAAATGTAATATAACCATAATTTGTGACATTTTAACAATATTGTAGATGGACCTCAGTTTTGGAGCCAAAATCAAATACAGGTATGCAAGTCCAGGACAGTGTCTATTATGACTTGTGATAGATTCTTATTTTATGTTTTATTATTATCATAATTTTTAAAAAATATTTTTAAGTAAATTGTTATAAGTTTATGAGTTGAGTTAATGAAAACTTAATGAATTTACTTAAAGTCTAGAGTTTGATAACCATAGTATCAAGTGTCAACCAAAATTTATTCAATTTTACCGTTGTGAAGATTGAACCTAGCTAGTGCCCTGGTTATGACATGGTTATAGAACCATTGCTGAGTGCTACTTGTATATTGATGCATACATGTATGTACTTTTTTAATTCTTATGCATGTAGGCATCACAATTAAATCCAAACTATATATTAAGTTAATTATTTTAATAGTTAAGTAAGTTAAATCATAATAATAATTAAATAATAAAGTTACAATTATAACATAATTAAAAATATAATATAATTCTTATTTTTTTATTTTTAAAATATTTTTATTTATTATTTTTTATATATTATTTGAATTAAAACATTATTAATAACTAAATATATTATTTTTTAAATATATAATTTTTAATATAACTCAAAAATTCTGACACTAATTCAGCAAAAATCAACTCAATTATAGAATTGGGTTGATGTATAAGTTCCCTCCCTCGTTGGTAGAGGTGGTAAAATGGCTTGGGTCACTCAGGTTGGCCCAAGTCCGCCCAATAAATTGTTGAATATAGGCTTTAAATTTTGAGTCTAAATTAAACACTAATTTCTTTTAGCCTCATTAGATCATGGTGTGTAGGGATGGCAAAAAAACCTGCGCTCGCGGGTATCCGCAGATAAAATCTGCCACAGGTAGAAAATGGGTACCTTAAATGGATACCCACGGATACTCGTTACTCGTAATTATATATTTAGTTAAATAATTTTATATATTAATATAGATAAAATTATATAAATTTATCCAAAATTTTTAAAACAATTGTTTATTATGAGAGAAATCTTATACAATTACATTACAAGAGAAAAAGAACATAAATTTGTGAGCATTTAAACTATTTTTTTAAGAAAAATTATTAGAATAATTAAAAGTTATATTCAAAATGATTATTTTAAACAATAACTCTTTAATTTATAGATTTAAATTTATAAATTTAAAGTGATATTTATAGTATTTTATGATTGCCCACAACATATAAAATAAATTTATTTTATTTATTTTTTAAAAGTATCCACGGATACCTGCGGATATTAAAAATATTCGCGGATATCCGCTTAACGGATACCCACGCGGGTAATGGGGAAGGTACGGGTACGGATTTTGTTTGGTGGGGCGGGTAGCTACTACCTGTACTTGTCCCGCCCCATTGACATCCCTAATGGTGTGATTTAAGCTTAGCACACAAAAATCATGAAAAAAACTAGACTTTCACCAAAATTGGGTTTTATTTTAAAGGCCCGAATTGAATATGGGCCTTTTTTTTTTGGTCTAGTCTGCTATAAGTTGCAACTCGCATCAAGTTGGACTACATAAGGCTTGGTAGCATGTTTTGCCACCTCTACACACAAGTAGAGTTGGGTATACGGGCCAGCCCGCCCGTTTAGGCCCGGCCCACAAAGCCCGCAAAATAAATGGGCTAGACCAAGCCCACCCGCAACATAAACGGTCATGAATTTTGAGACTCGCGTTCGCCCTGCATAGCTCGCGGGCTAATAGCCCAATCCGCGGCCTGTGAAATAAATGACAAAAATAATTTTATAAAAATGCAAAAAAAACAATAAAAATAAAAATAAATGGCAAATACACCAAAAAATAAAAATAAATCAATTTCAAAGTCTAATATGCTAAAAAACCATCTAAACCCAAGATCTTACATGTTAAATAAACCATCCAACACAAAATATGAAATATAAAGTCTTAGATTCAAAGTATCAAGCATAAAATAAACTATCCATAAAAGCCCGCGGATAAATCCGCTTAAACCGCAGTTTAAACAGTCTGGGCTAAAAAGCCCGCACTCTTAAATGGACCATATTTTTTAGGACTGTAGCCCGCACGGGCTGCGGGCTACACGGGTGGCCCGCAAGCCTTGGTCCATATGCCCAGCTCTACACACAAGGGCTTTTAGTGTCACTAGCTTGACACTTTCACTCCCTTGAAGTTCAAGAAAAGGGAGTCGTGAACATTTCTATAGGTCAGGTTATTAATGGTATTTTCAGAAAATGTCCCATCTCCTATATCAACCAATTTCTTAAAAGATTTCCTGTTTGGCTTTTCAAGTTTTTAATGGATGCTGAAGTCTTTTTGAAACTCAACACTACAAAAAGTTTATCATTATTGATGGCCAAAAATCCTGAGATACATGCAAAAGCCTATTGTTATTTTAAATTATTGATGACTATGAATCTATCAGTAACCCACTTATTTGTAAATGTTATCGAAGATCATGAAAAGTCCTTAGTAATACCAAAGGCTAACCCTTAGTAAATTATCAAAGGCTAAGCCCTTAGTAATCTAAGGGTAAAATGATGTTGAATTTGAATTATTTAGGTGATTTACAACTTTGGTTTATTCTTTCATTTTAGTTTATTTTTTAATTAAGGGTGATTCTCTATCATGAGCCATTCTCCTTCACCATGAGTTGCAACCATTTCCACTGTAGAGTGATTCCCAGTTGCCATCGAGGTTAATCTTCAAGGTATTATGATTTGTTATTGATCTATATTGGGTGATTGAGCACCTAAGTGCACCTACAACATTCAAAAGACAAATAACACAATATTTAGTTACCTATTACAAGTTTAAAGTACTCAATTGAAAGCACAATATTTTTACATTTAGTCCATTACAATATAAAGCTTAATACATATCAATGTTCACAATCTTTTCATCACTTATACAAAAAAAGGATTAGGTTAATATGGGTCACTTACAAAGCTGCTAACACAAGAGCGATTTTTGGCTAGTTGTTAATGGATTGTCAATGACAACCTACCCAATGATGATAGAATGGTCGACAATGCGGAGGAGGGATGATGGGTCGCATGCGGAAGATGGGACTGAGTGAAGAAGATGTAAAAGAATGAAGGAGGGAGAAGGAAGATGGATTTATTGGTTCAAAAAAGAGATTACCAAAGGCGAAACCCATTGTAAATTCATGATATATAGTCCACTTAATTTAAACAAATTATTGAAGACAAAGTCCATTGTAATTTCCCACATTTTATTTGTTGTGTTTAGAAGTCCACAAAAGCAATTATTGGCGACTTAACTCTCTGTAACTAGTGAGGGCTTAGCCCACTATAATTAAAATGAATTACTAAGGATTAAGCCAATTGTAATTCCCACATTCATTTGATATGCCTAGAAATCCATTAAAGGAATTACTAAGGGCTTGACCTTGGTAGTTTATAAAAGACTTAGTCCATTATATACTACTAGGGCCTTAACACACTCTAATTCAAATGAATTATTGAATGTTACTATAATTTCCATAATTTGTTTGATATGTCTAAAAGTCCACCAAAGGAATTACTGAGGCTTGGACTTTTGCAAATTATCAAGGACTTATCCTACTGTAATTCAAATGAATGACTGAAGGTTAAGCTTGCTATCATCCAAGGAATTATAGAGAGCTTAACTCACTGTAATCTCTACCTCGTCCTTTCTATGTTTTGCATTTACAAAGGATCTTACTAAAGGCTTGCCCCTTGGTAATTACCAAGGGTTTAGCCATCAATAAGGGGTCTGTACAACAAACAATGAATTTAAAATATGAAATTGACACTCATCATTGGTTAAGCCTTCAACAACTTTACCAAAGGCTTAACCTTCGATAATTTGATGACATCATTGAGGGCAAAGCCCTTGGTAATTTTTTGACCATTTACTGAGAGCTAAGGTTTTAATAATTTAAATAATTATTGAGGGTCTCATGGCCCTCGATAAAAAGTCTTCAATAATTACGCAAATTCTTATAGCGTGATTTGTCAAATCCACCAATTTTTAACAATTCAATAGCAAAAGATTAGAGTGGTAAACAAAAGCTTTGGTAAAGTAATATACAAAAATGAAGACTCAAATGATGTACTCCACTAAAAATTGATGAGGTGGTTACTTGTTATGTAGTTTGAATTCAAAAGGGAAGTTATTAAATATCGTTATAACATGTTAAATTCAATACAAAAAAGTCTACAACATCGTGTTTGGGAGACAATATTAGTTTAATTAGTAGTGGATAAATAAAATGTGTACTTAATGCATACAAGAATATCTTTCTAACAAATGGGATCAATTTAGGACTAAGGGATTCATTAGGTGTGTCTATACATACTAGTTCTTTCAATAATGTAAGGGTGATTGACATTTTCTTGAAATACTTCTCTACATCAACCTCAAGGATATTGTGCACCTTCCTATATTCCATACAATCATTGCAATTTTGTTAGTGCACTTTAAATTTCTTTTCTTCTCTTGCATCTTTATCTTTTCATTTGGTATAATTTAATTACTTCCTCATTCTTTAATTTCTCATTTCATTTTATTTCAAGCACTTTCTCTTCTATTGATTTAATTAACCATTCTTTCCATTTAATTTCAAAGCACATATATTTTTTTCTACACATTACTTTCAATGCACCTTTACTCTCTTGTGAATATTTCCTTTCTTACACTTTACTTTTTGGCACTACTCAATGCCGTGTCTAAGAATATCGAGGTCTTAGGCAAATTTTATGTTTGAGTCTTACTCTAATATAATTTATGAATTTACATTTTATTCTTTTAACTTTTTGAAGTGTAAAATTATTAATTAAAGTTTAATAATTAAATAATTCCAACATTTTACTCTATGGTCATTCATTCAATTACTATATTGCTCTATAGTTAATATCAAATTGAATATAAAATTTTAATTTTGAAAAATTTCTTTGACAATGACAACAATTGCAAATATTATTAATAATATTTAATAAACATTATATATATTTAAAAAGAATCAATTTTTCAATATAGTTTAATACTTTTGATAGGGCATTACTTTCTTTTGTTAGTATATTTTAGCATCTTCAATTTAGGAAAAAAGTCAAGACCACTAATATGAAATTAATGTTCACTAAAACTTAAATTTGTTTCAAGATTAAAATTATTTTTTTTAATTCATTCTCCTTTAAAATTCTCAAATATTGGGATTCAAATAAAAAATTTCAAAGTGATTTTATATATTTTTTTTTTTCAAAGAAGTTGTTAATAAAAGAAAATAAATTCATTTGTATGTATACAAAAAATAATAATTTAAAACTAAGAATTAATATTTAATTGAATGTGTGATCTCATTATTATCATTTTAGTTAAAATAATTTTTTTATGAATCATACTATTTTTATGAAATTTAATCTCTATATTCATTTTAATGTCATTTTTTCATTTGAATTTAAAACGAATGTAAACTAATTTTCCCTATAACATTTTAAATGAATAATAAAATTTCTCAAATAATATATAATAATATCTATATATATATATACATATTTTTAAATTGTATAATCTTACTAAATTAACTACAAATAATATAATAAAATATATCTCCGCATAGTTTAAATTAAAAATATTTTTTAGAAATATATGTAAAAATCAAAAACTTAGAAGGGGCCTAAGGCTGCCGCCTTGTTGGCCTTGCTGCAGCCATGGTTTTGACACGACTCTTTGATTTTTTTGTCAAAATTACTTTCCATTCTTTTTTATTTTCATATTGAAGTTTTACATTTTGGCACTTTTAATTTTTTATCAATTTATTTTTTTTGTCAATCTAATTTTCTAGCCATTTATTTTCTAGCAAATTTATATTTTGTTAATTTGTTTTTGTCAAATTATTTTTTTTGTCAAAAAGTCTATTTTCTTTATCAAATTATTTGTTTTGTCAATCCTTGTCAAATCTTTTCTTCACGTTTTTGTCAAAACGTGCGCTTTTCCAACATCAAGGGATTTTGTCCAAATTATGTCTAGATTTAGCATTGAATTACACATCAAACAAATACCTATTTTTGATGTCAAATTTTTTCTATAGAAATTAATTATTTTTCAAATTCCTAACAAATTTTTGGTTTCATCATATTAAAACCAAAAAATTATTATAGAACTTGAAATTTCAGAACACAGATTATTATTTGATGTAAAAGGCTAAATCTTCTTTGAGAAAGTTTCGCCATAGACACAACATAGAATTAAACATAACTAATGGTATGTATTATAGATTTTAGTTTGTATTTCTTATATATTTCATGAAAATTCCACCTGTTTGGCTTAAAATCATTACTCTTGCTTATTGAAATCTGCATTTCGCATATATTTTATGTCATCCAGATAGAGGTAATATGTATTTTTCTAGTGTCTACCATATTCCTTAAATAATCCTAAGCGTGCATGTGACCAATTAAGAACAAAGTTTTTGTCCGTCGTTTATCAAAAATAATGTTTTTGGTTTAATCTTAATTTAATTAACCTGTTTAGCATTTAAACTACAGTTAATTAGTTCTAATAATGTTTATGCTCGGATAGTTACTGAAGAATAACTGCATGTTAAGCCTTCAATTGTCAGTAATTTCAAACACAAAAAATTGTGATTCTTGAGTCTTGACCATATATAATTCGTTTTGTTCTTTACCCTCAAACGAAATTTAAACTACCACTTTAATGACTTTATCATATACCCTTTGTATATATGTTGGAAAGCATGATCAGTCCATAACATAAAAATTCGTGCAACAGTTAAAAGTTAAAACTTCACCATATAGAATTGAGCCAACTGAATATTTACACTTCGATTTTTTTCCCTCTCAAATTAATACGTCAAATAAAGATAAGAGAAAACAGGTCATGTACTGACAGTGTAAAGTAGTTTTATACTGTTATTTAATAACAAAGTACCATTTATTGTAAGTTTGTTGACTTTTATAATAAATATTTTAAAAATCATACTAACGATGACTTTCAATTAGTTGACAGTGTAATTATACTGACAGTACATGACCATTAAACTCTAATAATAATTACATCCCTTAAAAGCAGTAATATAAAGTGCACAAAACCCGAAGGAGCAAGACTTTCACTTACAATGACATACCCTCGTTTCATCCATCCCAACACAAGCCCACTAGTCTTTGTTTTCCAACTTGAATTGAAAAACCCCAACAAAAAAATAAAAATAAAATTGAAAAGAATCATTCAAGACAACAAATAATAACAAATAATAAAAAAATAACTGAAAGAATCTCCGACAGGTACCTCCCTCTCCCATCTAGTTAAAGCAGACACAACTGTTTTTTTCTTCCACCCTCTCTTCTTTGATGTCACTAGTGCACATGTGTTTCCCTGCATTCCAATCATGCAACTTGAGTGGTCCCCTTCTTTAAAGTAAACACATCACGTGACTGGCTCAGTTTGATAGCAAAAGCCTACCACCAATGTGGCCTCACAACCTCATTATGTGACCCTCCTCATGTGAACAACATTTCCTTCATCAATTGGCTAATAAAAATTCTCACCCTCTCACTACCCAACAGTACGTAATGCCATTCATTACATTACAACTACAAGCAGCCACACAACAATTTTATTTTATTAATTTCCAAAATTCTGCAATTTCTTTTGTAAAATTAAAAAGAATCACAGATCATGTAATTAAACTAGCTACACTAGGTGGTTGATTTGATCATAGTCTATAAAGGGTGAGCGAGTCTTCAAGGGGAGGGTTCAAACTTCAAACATTGATAAGCTGTTCCTTTTCAGTGTGAGTATCACATCGTGGTTTTGGTGATGGGGATGGGGATTGGGATGGTGACCCTGCAGCACTGTCCATCTTCTTTATGTTTTGTTGGTGATACACTTGCCTCAGTCTCTCTATCTCCCTCTTCAGTGCTTCTTGATGTGCTGCATATATACATGTACGTGATTAGTACATTATTTGATGCTTTGTGAACTACTTAATGACAAGAAATTATTAGGTGATCTTGGACCACCATGATCTTTATTAATTTGCATGTGACATGTAATCAAGTATTATTAATTTTTTTTCATGAATTGTAATAATTAAATATGTGTTATAAACACATTGGCAAGAACTATAGATACTTGATAGTCCTGGACTATCTAATAATTTCTCGACGGTAGGGCACATGCATGATTAGCACACAGATCTAAATATGCTTGCATGCAAACCCCTTTCACTAAAGCCAATATAAGTCTGTCCAGTTTAATAATTGGCCTGTTAATTTATTTTTCCTTTTAAAGTAATGATGCAATTGTATAGTATGCAAACTTGCACCAAAAAAGGCCAAACAGTGCAATTTATTTAATATCTTATGATCCAGAATACTTGATCAACTTCGAGGAGTGGCAAGCTATTGAAAAGTACAGATTAGATACATTGAATTGTGATTTCTTTTTATCTAATTATTCAGTAAAAGCTTAAAACTACAAATTAACACTTTATCATGCACAGATGCAGTCCATGAAACTGACACCGAGAGATAAAAGATCTCAGAATTAGTCATATTTGTTTAAAACCAATTTGATTAATTCCCTTAAAATGAGATCTTATATTTATTTATTTTTTTAAAAAACCTACCATACTTTTTCACTTTAAGAAGATACAAAACTAATTAATAATAATAATTTTAGATAACTTACATTTTACTAATTAAGAGGTTTAATTGGTACTTACTCAACCGTTTCAACTTTAACAAGATGAATAAATAAGTAATTCATTGGCTTCTTAAACAAGAAAAATTTTATGTAGATGATATAGTTTAATAAAAGATAACACGCAAAGCAAGTACCATCTTTGAAGATCTTGTCTTGGGCCAGCGCGGCGATTCTTTGCTTCAAAGCACTGTTGTCAACATTTAGAAGCAAACGGTGATGGTCCAAAAATGCAACCCGTGGAGACAATACTGAAACTTCGGCCTTCATCGGTCAACAGAATAGGTTAATAAAGGAAAGAAAAAAACCACATTAATTACTTACTACACATATCCAATTATAAGCCTTGTATATAACTTTGTTAAGAGTCACCTAAATGCACCTGTAATGAAGTCACACTTCGCTCAAGTTCAGATATGTATTGCAGCTTCCTCACTCTTGATCTTTGCGCCGATTGTCTATTTGCCAAGATTCTGATTATGCAAAACGAGAATCAAGAATCAGATGAAATTAAGGGACCCAAAAAAAAAATAAAAAAATAAAATTGTTACACCTCAATATTATGAAGAACAATGAACATGTTCATAAACACTAAATAGTCGCACATTTTAATATCATTGAAAAAAGAAGGCATGAAATACATAAACTCACATAAATCATTTGTTTATTTTAATGCTCTAATTAACACATTATCCATTTTCTTTTAGAAACGGTTATCATCCAAATTCAATGTCATATGGGCCAATGCGATGCAAGTTTACGAGAAAAAAAGCATAGAGTTGGACATGAATGTTTGATTACCTTTTAACCCTCTTGGGGTCAGTAATTCTGTCACTGGAACAAGTTGTTGCATTTGCATTACTATCACCATTGTTGGGAGGTAGTGTGATTTCTTGCTTGCATTGGCTTTCGTCCTCATCCGACTCATGCTTCACTTGCTTCTTCTCTTCCTCCTCCTCCTCCTTTTCCTTGTTCATTTCCTTCTCATCATTGATGCTGTTGTGGTCAGAGGGTGTAGAAGGGTTGGAGGAGGACAACGTGTGTGCCATCATGGTGTTGTTATTCCCGGAAGCCTCATCACTAAACATGGACATGAATTGTTCGTCGTCGAACCTCTCAAACTCGTTGTCGCCACCGCCACCACCACCGCTACCACCCTTGCAATGGTGGTCCAGCATTGGTGCCTCCAAGAAGGTGATGGAGTCACTCACCGACCGCCGGTGGGCGCCGCGTCTCGCCGCCGAGAAGTCCAGAAACTCATCCACCCATGAAGGGTTTTGGTTTGACACGTTTGTGTTTGATGGTGACACGCTCTTGAGGGAAGGCATCTTTTGGCGAGGAGAAGAAAAGTCCAGCCAATTGGGTGTCATGTTTGGAATTTTTGGTGGCAATTGAGCCATTTTGAGTCGCACTAATCAACACACTCTCACAAGAAGATGAAAAGATGAAGATGAAGAAGAAGAAGAAGAAGAAGAAGAAGAAGAAGAAGAAGGAGGAGGAGGAGGAGGAGGAGGAGGAGGAGGAGAATGAAGGAGAAAGAGAGAGAACTATATATATATATGTAACCAAACACAACTTGGAAAATGTTGGTATAGATTATGAATTATGATTATCTATGCACATACATGTGATGTGTGAGAATATATATGCACATCAAATACTTCACAAATGAGAGAGGAAATTGAAGGAGTGCATATATCACACCTAGACAAATTAAACCAAACGAGCCTTTAGCACAACCTTTTTATAAATATGTTCAGAAACCACAGGGAATGTTAGAGGGGAGAAAGCCACAAGGAGAAGAAGAACAAGATAAATTACATAATGATGTCAACTTTTTTCTTTTTTTAAGATGTGCATAATAATATTTAGTTTTGGGGTTTAAAATCCCAATAAATCTCTGGGGTATCTGCATCTATGTGTTTGTGCAGTGGGGTCACATGGAGGAGAGAGAGATTGGACAGCTATGAACAGCTGGGAGGAGAAAGGGGTTGGGTCTCCTCAACTCAACGGCATTACTGGAAAGTCGCCAGTGGTTTAATTATAATAACTAGTGGGAATCAGCCACCACGTGCCCTTGTGACCGTCTCTTTAGTAGGGTGCCCTTATAATAATAGTCTCATCATTTTTATACTTTACCCTTGTCTTCTTCTTATTATGATATTATCCACCTCTACTCTAATTTTAACCATTCCCACAGGTTCATGCAACAAGATTAACAATTTTTTTTTTCCTTGTTACCAATTTGGTACATTGCATGGCAAGATTAACACGTTCAGTTAATCACCCATCTAGATTTTTTTCTCTTGCAATAATTAGGCACGGTAACAAAATGATGGGGGTTAGAGTGAAACTCGTAACTAACCGATTTAGATAAGCTTGAAGTGGAAATAATGTAGCTAAATAAATTAAAGATGAAAACAAAATTAGGTAATTGGTTTGAATGAATGGTGTAGACGTTGTGTGCCAAATTTTAACGAGTTAATGTCTATAGGATAATTTGGTGGTTAGTGATAGGTGAAAGAAATCATATGGGTTGGGATTTTTATATAGGAACAAAGATCACGTGCTGAGGATTATATTTAAGAATGGAGTTATGCATGGGGAGCGAGGGGTCACTATTAATCATTTAATTGATGGTGATTATTGGTTAGTAAAGATTTAAAAAATAAAATAAAATCTAGGTGCAGTAATTGAGATAAGTAGAAATTGCGTGGACCGGTGGAATTTGGTACCTGAGCTGTGAAGAGGAAAAAAAAGGCCTTATTGTAAAGGATCATTTTATGCGCCCATGTGAATTGTTTGCACGCACTATGCTTTCTTTGCTTTGTCCACAAACCATTCCCACATGTAGGGTATATGCTTCTCTCTCTGTGGGTATGCTTATCTGCGTGCCTTTGTGTTTCTAGGTTCCTTTTTCCATGATCTTATCTTAAGTGGAACTCATGTTTTTTTTTCTAATGGAGAGAAAATATATAGTATGACAAAGCTTTAAATCATGATTAGGGAGGTGCTATTGAGATATAAAATGGCCACCTTCTAAATCAAGGAAGTGCTTGCCAATAGAGCATCTTCACGGATGGATTTTATACCGATTAATAGCATCCATGTGTGTGGGGTCTTGTCTTCGACACATAAAATAATATTGTTAGAATAGCGATGTGCATTGCGAGTTGGCTCAGTATGATCAAATTGTACCCGTATAAATCTATAAAGACTTTCATTTCAATTCTTAATTTCGTTTATATCGTTGAGGCAAACTAATGCTTACTTAATTAGTATATGTTTCTGGTACCACTGAGCGCATAAATCAATTGAAACGAGGTTGTTTTAAGTTAATTAGTAATTGTGTGTTTGAGTCCTAAATATGTAGTTGGATTAAATATTTAGAGAAAAAAGTTTGCTGTCTTTAATAGTTCTATTTAATTCGAGTAAGATTGTTTTCCATAAAAGAAATATATGACTTCGTATATAAAAAAAAGGGGATGCATTTCTGGTTATAAAATACGCAATGATATATATTCCTGCCTGCCTAGCTTGCTGGGAAAACATTTCAATTGAATTGTTAGTTATGAAAACAATTAAGTACAGAATTTATTCTAGATAGGGTGATTAGACAGGTCGTTGTAATTTACAACATATATCAAAAAAGGACTATATACACACATGAACTAAAAAAATCAACTTCTTTGAAGTGGGAGATGCGCTTAAAAAGACGAAACATATAAAGTTGTATATAACCCTTTGTTATGTATAACATAATTGTGCTCAACAGTGTTTTTAACATGAGTTCATTAAAACAAAATACAAGTTCTGCTTAAATTTAATGGCCCCATGTGTCCACTTGTACATATTTGAGAGACGGAGAGAGAGTTATTATGATTATTTATTAGAAATGAACTAGTAGGTATCTTGGTGTATTGCACAAGTATAGAATAATATTTTAGTTGATACGAGAATATTTTAACCACTAAAGTCAATTTAACGATTATTCAAGTCTAAAATAAATTTGAATATAAGACTTTTTAAAATTAATAAAAACAATTTATTAAAATTGTTATGGTTTTGGCCTAGTCTAAAAGAAATTGTTATATCTTAGAAATCTTTTAAAATTTATGAAAAATGAAAAATTCATAGCCTCATAATTAGTAACTGGCCTAGTTTTTTTTTTTTTTTTTTTTATCTTAAAACTTACTTTAAAGTTAAAATTAAAAATAAATTTTAGAATTAAATTTAAATTGATTTGGTAATTTTATGGTTTTTTTTACTTAAAAATTCTCAAGTAATGTGTATTCTTGAATCTTGAAATTTGGAATAAGAAGAAGGGAAAGGATGAAGAAAAGATCTTAAAATTAGCTTATTTAGAAACTTTTTTTTTTTTAATGTTTTCATTGATTTTTTTTTTAAAAAATTCTCTTTATCTTTAGAGCTTTTATGAAAATGTATTTCATACAATTTCTCCCTTCAAGGAGAAGAGAAGCACAAAATAAAATGAGTGAAACATTATTATAATCTGATGAGGGACTTTCTTTAAGGGAAAATATTTAATTACTCCTAATAGGTCAATACTATTTAATCCTTCTGGTCTTGAATATAAGCAAAAATAAAAATAAAAATTCATGTGTGTTAGTCTTAAATATAAGCAAATCTTAGCTAATTTTACCCTATTTAATAAACCCATCCCAAAATACCCCTTCATTTAATTGAGATTGTATTTTCAATAATCCTTTTTATACTTGATATCAAGTTCCATTAAAGGAAAATTTAGGGAAAAAGTTTATTTTTTACATAGGATTAATAAAATTAAATAATGTTAACTAACTTTTTTAATTAAATTAAATAAGTTTTTTTTTCTTATATTCAAGATCAGAGGGAGTATTAGGTAACCACTAACTTTTTATTTTTTTTAAAGAGGAGTGTTAGTAACACATTCTCTAACACACTCCTTTAATACAAAATTGGTTAAAATTTACTAAAAATATAAAATTATGAGAGAGGTTCATTAAATCTTAAAATGTGAGATCTACAAAATTTTGTAATTTTTAATAAATTTTAACCAATAAGAAAGAATATATTCAAAAGAGTATGTTAGATAATGTGTTCCTAGCATTTTTCTTTTTAAAATATATTTGTAGTAAGTAAAAGTGCATTTTGAGGCCTAAAGTCAGGGCGTTTTAGGGTTGGATAGAGTCCAATTTTAGCAGTAAAAAATAAGCAAATAAATAAATAACACTACATACATTTGAAACGTTCAATTTTGGAAAATCTTAAAATTGTTTTACTAGTGATTTGTGAACATCTCATTATGTCTAATATTGATTGAAGATATTTGAGTATTGATTAATGAAATTAAGAAAAATAAAAATCTCTTCTGAATGAATAATTAATTAAAATTATTGATTTAATTTGATATTTAAGTTCATAAGAATCAAACATCGATCACAAAATGAGAAGACATGTGGCTAAGAAGAACACTATGGTGGTTATCTCGTTTCAAGAATTGATATTCAAATTTGTTACAATGGGGTAAATTAAACACTCACTATCTATGAAATCAAATTATAATCTCTCTTTTGTTAATGAGTAGTTGGTTCAAGTGATACATGTGTGATTTTCTTTAAGTAAGATCTCAAGGTTAAATCTTATGTATAGAAAAATCTCTATTAAGAGAGTTAAAGTCACCATATTATAGATATTTTCTGTTTAAACAACATTATTCTTATGGAAGATATATCTATGATCTAGACAAAAATTAATATCTCTCGTGAAAAAAAAAATGGAGACTTCAGAAGTGTCAAATCTTGTTGAATTATTTCACTACTAAGATAATTCCATTGCAAATTGTATTTGTTATGCTTCTAAAACTAAAGGTTTTATTTATTTTTTTAAAAGAAATTTTTTAATAAAAGATATATTTAAAAATATAATAATTATGTAATATTAAAAAACTTTTTAAAAAATATTTTAGTATTTTTTATAATTAAAAACAGTAGATTTTGATAAGAATTCAAAAAAAAAATAAAAAATCTTTGAATCACTTTTTTTTTAACTTACCACCCAAAATATAACTATTAGTTACTTTTAATGTGAACATCAAAATTAATGTGAATCGCATAGGAAGGTGGACCGGAGATATTAAACCAACCATGCACTTAATCAAACTGCCCTTGAGAAAGATATTTAGCTCCGTTTCTTTTTTAACTGTAATTTAAAATTTTTATATACAAATCAAGAAATGTAATAAATTTTCTTGTTTTTTATAAAATAGTTTTGAAATTTCTATTAGATCCTTCTCATTTTTACTCCACAATAAATACATACTAGTTGTAAATGTGTAACTTAATTAAAAATTAAGTGAGAAATAAGGGTATAATTGACAAAAAAGTAATTAATATTATCTTAAATTTTAAAAATAATAGATAAATAAAAACAAAAAATTTCTAAAAAATTGACAAGTAAAAAGCAACAAAGAGAATAACAAGTAGTAGATTTAAAAATGGGGTTGTCTAACTTTAAGGAAAATTGGACAATATTGACCAGTACAACCAATACAACTCGAAACAGGTCAACTCAGTGATCCAAAACATTGATCCTAGAAATTGGAGCAAAAAATCAGTCAAGAACGGCCAAAACTGAGTAAAAATCAGTGCAGTGAACTGAATAGGTCTTTTTTTAAAAAAACAAAAGGAAATTGATTTTTTTTATATTTTTTAAGTTTTTAAAAAATAATTTTAACATATTTTTTAAAGTAAATAAAGACTCATACATAAAATGTACATATGGATTATTATTATTTAACTGTTTATTATGAATTTTTTTTATCTTGTAAAACACATAATATGACTCTTTTATGTTAATTTAAAACTTTACTTAATTTTCTTATTATTTTATTATTTAATATATTATATAATATTAAAATGTGTATTTAAATATTACTAGTTTGACTCTAGTTTAATCACAATTGAACTATTAAACTACTACCTCCGTCCCCCCGAAGACTCTTTTAACTAATTTCACCATTAAAAAAGTTAGTTAATTTGGTTAGTAGCATTAAATTCGTTAACAGTTTATATTATTTTTTCAAAATTGTCCTTCAAATTATTAGGACTATCATCTCACTCTCTTCCCTTAATTACTTTTTATCTAATTAATTAATGTGTGTTAGTCATCTTTTTCAATTCTCACAAGAGTGAGAATAAATTTATCTTATTAATTTATAGCATTTATTGTTTACTGAGTTGTAAAATAGTTAAGGATATTTTAATCAAAAAATAATTAATGTAAGAGACAATTTAAAAAGAGTCCTATAAAAGGACAAACAAATTTCAAAAGGGACGGAGGTAGGATGAATTAATTTCTTCACTAGTTGAATCAATAGGCCGATTTCAAAAACATTTACGATAATATGAGAAGAATCCCAACTGCTTCAGATGAGAAGAATCTTGGCTATTTTGTAAGAGGAAGTTCGCATATATACGTCTTTTCCTTCAATTATTCGAAAGTCACTACTAAGCCAGGTTGTCAATCTCGCCCATTATATTATACGTTAATCACTTGAACAATTGGGAGAGAAAGGCATGTTTCCAGCTGTAAAATATTGAACTTTGGAACCTAACAATCCCATTGATTTAATTTCTAATACAGGCTTCATTGTTTCTTTAGGCTGGTTTGGTAATAGTGTAATACATTTGAAGCTGAAGTCCTTTGATCAACTGCTTTGTCTTTCTCTGCATAACTTTCATGACTCATGATGGCAATCGCTTAAAAGGTTATAGCCAGAGGAGCTGGCAAATAAGTAAGCAGAGGCTTTGCCTAGTCTTTTGGAGGAGTATGCATGAGAAATTATTTTACGGTCCAAGACTTCTATGTGTCTATAGTTCCAGTTAATTTTTACGTGACATGTAGTTGAGTTTTTCAATTTATGGGAAAGAGCTAATAGAACTCAACTACGTGTCACATGTGGAGATTAGTTAGGACCATAAACAAATCCTAAACCATACAATAATTTCTCTGCACGCAAAGGCCTCAAATTAAGAAACTCGCTTCTTATAGAGGAGGAATGCTTTTGAAACTTTCGTTTGCATATACAATTTGTAAGAGTGAACTTCTCACACCAATTGAAACTTCCTGAATTGATGACAAGACCTATCTAATATTCAAATGTGTCAGATATCAACTTATTTTGGCTTGCAAAATGTTAAGCAGTTCACAACCTTCACGTAACACATCTTAATTTAAGGTCATGCAGAGAAAATGAAGTGTAAAATAAAAGCCTTGCCTTGTTAAAACTATCAAGCATGAAAGACATGAACACAAGAAGATCTTTATGTAGCCGAAACGCCTCTAAAAGAACAGAAGTATGTTTGTTTATGATAAATATGAATGCAAGCTCCCATTCTGCATTTGCATTTTGAACAAGCCATGATGACAACTACAACATTAAGTTATGCTATATTCAGTCTTCTTATATTGTGCAATGCATGGATAAGTGCAAGTAAATGTCCTCCAACGCACAAGTATAATTCATCCAACCTAGAAGTCATGAGGGTGAGGTTTGAAAGATGGCTTAAACAATATGGTCGAAATTACAAAGATAAAGAAGAATGGGAAGTCCGTTTTGGCATTTACCAGGCAAATCTCAAGTTCATAGAGTGCAAAAACTCTCAAAAGAACTCATACAATCTCACGGACAACAAATTTGCAGATCTTACTAATGAAGAGTTTATGAGTACTTATCTGGGTTTTGGAACTAGGTTGCTTCCATATACAGGATTCAGGTATCATGAACATGGGGATCTTCCAGAAAGCAAGGATTGGAGGGAGGAAGGAGCAGTAACTGACATCAAGGATCAAGGCGATTGTGGTAAAGTTTCTTGAAATAAAGTGCATGTTTTAGGGGTGCCAAAGTATGTTTTCTCAATTTCACACACAGATTATGCAGTTCAGCTATGTTACTATACATTTTTTTTTCCCTTTAATAAATTCTCATTTGAATCTTCAACATGGTCACCATTGATTTTGGAGCCTGAACTAGCCAATGAGATCCTTTAGAAAAGCAAAGAAAATTAAAGGGACATGTCTGATTATGACTCAGTTTTTTAACAAGCAGCATAGCATCACATGGTTTTCTCCCGAAATTTCACACAACTTAAGGAACATTCTTACAGGACCATTAACTTCTTTGGAGTTATGTCTTCATGCAGGAAGTTGTTGGGCGTTCTCTGCAGTGGCTGCTGTGGAAGGCATCAACAAAATAAAATCAGGGAAGTTGGTGTCTCTCTCTGAACAAGAACTCATAGACTGTGATGTTGAAAATGGAAACCAAGGCTGTGGAGGTGGCTTAATGGACACAGCATTTACATTCATCAAGAAGAATGGTGGTCTAACCACTGCAAAAGACTACCCTATGAAGGGGTAGATGGCACATGTAACAAGGAAAAAGCTGGACATCATGCAGTCAATATAAGTGGCTATGAAAAAGTACCTGCTAATAATGAGGCTATGCTTAAAGCTGCAGCTGCTAATCAACCTGTCTCTGTGGCAATTGATGCTGGAGGTTATGCATTTCAGCTATATTCAGAAGGTGTTTTCTCTGGCATTTGTGGAAAGCAACTCAATCATGGTGTGACCATAGTTGGGTACGGATCAGAAGTAATTGGTGATAAGTATTGGATTGTGAAGAATTCATGGGGTGCTGACTGGGGTGAATCTGGTTATATTAGGATGCAACGTGATACTTTTGATGAAGCTGGTACTTGTGGCATTGCCATGCAAGCCAGTTACCCCCTTAAGAATTAAGTAGTGCAGTTGGGTAATTGACATGCTGTGGTTGTAGAATGAAAACTGTCACCTCAACAAATTCATGTACACTGATAATTTCGTGATAAGTCTAAGTATGGCACAGCAAGTCAGCAACCATCAGATTCAAAGATTGAAAAATAGATGAGTTGTGTAATTTTATATGAAGTAAATATACACTAAAAGTCTAAAAGTAATAATTTGTAAAACATAATCAATTGACTGATTTTTTCCTCCTATTTTCTTAGATTTGGGTGACGAGCATACCTTGTTCAAGTGAACGCAATAAAAGTGAAGTCAATTATATGGTTAATAAACAATATAGAAATCATGCATTGATCATTCTGAATACACATAAAGTTACTTCAGGTCCCCGGAAATGACTTGCCAAAATTATTCACAATGATTGGATAATTATCTGCTTTATAAGTATGAATATAGGTAATTTACACGCAAATTTTGATGAGAATGACTATAAGTACAGGTACCTTAGTTCCTACTTCACCCCGCACCCACATATATTTAGTTTTGTTTCTATTTAGAATTCTCCTAGCCCCTCCCAATTCCTAAGTTCTATGTTTTGCCTAAACTTATACTTTTGTTCCATTTCTGCCACTTCCAAAGGCCTAACTCTTGCATGATTGTCCAATGAGCTTCATCAAACTGCTACTCCTAAGTGTACCACTTGCGCATTAAGATGTCAAAGTGCTCACTCTCTTCCACACCTCTTTCTTCAATGACTTTCACTTGTTTTGATTCTTATTTTCCCTTACCTGTGACCACTTACAACATCAACCCCCCAAGTTTGTATTGCCTTTATTTAACTCAAACACTTTGGTTTGTCCCTTTAACCTTTGTTTTCCATAATTACAACACTCCATTTATCTCTTTTTTTTTTAAGCATGGGGTTATATTGATTTTATTATGATAGCTTAAAGGTAAAATAACTTAATAATTTGTTATTAATCTTGACTTTACAACTATAACTAATTAATGAATGTAATGTATCATTTTTTAATAGATTTTGAAGAATACCAACCCGGACTTAGAAGTTTATGAATTTGTTGTTCTTAAAGTTTATTATAATATTTACTCAGAATATTTGGCAAATCGAAGATCTCAATGCCACATTTGTCTGCCTCAAAGTGCAAGATCATCCCACAGTAGTGTAATTGTGATTGAGAAAAATAATCACGACGCCAAATTCAGATGCCACAAAGCTTTTGCAATACGTGCCAGGCAGTTTAGCATTATGAACTATAGTTGGTCCACTCAATAATTTAACAGCTAAGATTTAAGAGCTATATTGAAAATCTAAGCCATCTTCCACTCACAAATACTGGCCAAATTATCTTCAAATTTGATTAATTTTCCATTTCAATTAATTTCTCAAATTGTTTCCGTGTGTGTATCAAATAGTGCAAGACTTGACAATGGTAATTGATAACAATAATCCTTGTTTGACAAATTTTGTACCATGGTTGGGATTTGATGCACTTGCCAAACACAACTATTAAGTCACTACTACCATATAATCTTCAAATCTAACAGCAAAACTGTCTTCAGGAAATCAATAATCTCAACAGCTTTCTATATATTTGATCGTAGTGCTGCCAACAATTTCAACAGTGTTCCTTATCCCGGGGTCAACCCATATTTCACCATTTGCTTCATTAAATTCAGTGCCTTAGAAAGTCCTGAATCTCCAAACTGCACCAATAACAATGTTGTAACTCTTTAAATCTCCATGCCCTTCAGGACTTTAACTGCATCCACCAACTGATCAACTATACAAAGATATGACAGTAGATAAATTACAAGTCCCACAAGATGATATCACTATCCACTTGATTGCACCTCAAGTAAAATATTAGATACAAAATGACTATGAGACAGGTATTGCGGCTTCAAGCCTCCAACCAAGCAGATGAGAGACCTTGGATTTGAGGAACCAGAATGCAATCAGAACGTCGAGTCCATTGTCCAATAGCAAGAACAAGACGAGGGTTATTGATACCAATGGACCGATTGAAGGACATTGGTTCAAAAAAGGGCAGCAATGAAGAAGAAATCTATGGTGCATTGTTATTCCAATCACAACTGTTGATAAATTAATATAGTATTGGAGCACCTTGTACCATAACAAACATGAAACCCTGCAGAGCTTTGTCAGAAAGATACTTAAATTGATCAATATGGCATTTAAAGAGACAGTATAAGTATGATAAAAAAAAGAAGTGAAAAGATAAGGTCAGGGATTGATAAAATGTAATCGAAGGTAGTAGTTTCAACAGAGAAAACCACAACTAGAAAAACAATAGTAGAGTATCTAAACGCAGTAACATATTATTTCATTTACATTATAACCAGTTTACCGGTATTGCAGAGATAAAACTATAGTATGAGACAGAAGATGAAAGTTCAGAAGGGAAGGAGACAGAATGCATATTACAACAATACTCAATGCCCCCCTATTCTTATCCCTCCCCTGGTTTATATTCTCATTCCCTAACTAATGAACATAGTCCTATAAGAGTTGTTTAGGCTTTCTTCATTCTGTTACTCCTATGCTTGGCAAGACCCACACCTTTTGTTTCCATTTCCAACTCAGCAGTGCCATTAACTAACTCACCCATGTCAGCCGCCCTCTCATGCATCATAAAAAATATCAATTTTTTCTCCGTCACGTTATAAAAAATGGCACTGACATGGAGGGAAATGCAAATATCTTATATCACACCAACTATACATTACCAATGGTGAAAAAGTATCACATATAATTATAAAACCACAATAATGTAACAACTCATATGTCGTGACATCTGCAGAGAAATGTACAGCACTCACGTCTAATTTAACAATAACAAACATATAACTACACTTGAACATTAATATGTAATAATATATGATTGGAACCAATATACTGAACATTGAAATACATCACTCTGACATCAAATTAAATTGGTCACATATTCATAGTAAATAGCAATCAAGCATGTAGTGATATCATGCACATGTTAAAAAGCTTCCCACATTAACAAGTTATAGATAGGCATGTTTGTTATGCTTGCCTTGTCACACAACAATGATCTTTTAAGCCCAATCTTCCAGAACAAAAAAATTGATATTCATGGCTTGAATTATAGTAAACACATAAAGAACCATTAATTACATGTTCCCTTGTATCATTTATTTTGTCAATGAAAGTTTACGACAATAAGACATCAATGTGTAAAAAGAGGAAAAAAAAAGTGTTAGCAACCACAAATAGTTCCCATGGTCAAAGGGAAGCATGATATTACAGAAAAAGACTATTTATCTATATTCTTCAACTTAATCCTGCAGCCTCAAGGATACAGGGATACAGGGACAACCAATCAAAATGAAAAATATATTTGGAAAAAAGTTTTTATATCTTAAAGTTGTACACCATGCAATGTATGGTTTCTTACATATCCTTCCTGAATGAAAACAAATTCCAAAAGTTATAGATTTTGTGATGCTTTCATCTCTCTTTCTTCTTATTCTCACTCTTTCTATTTTTCCTTAAAAACTATGGCAAGTTCTTATGAAATGAGCCCTGACATCAACTAACTGAGAAGTATAGCCGCATAGAAAATCACAATCAGGAAGAACTAAGAAAGGGAAAATGATGAAAATAATTTAAAAATATTACCAAAGTTAAATGTCAGGTAAACAACAAGGTCTCTTTCAACTCAATGGTAATGCCTCCTTCTAGATCTGGTGCGGCGACGAAAACTCCAGAGAAATACCAGGAAAATGACCAGAACCACTTGCAGAATAATTGCCAACTTCAAACCTAAACCAGGAGGTTTCAATTTATATTTACTAATGAGTTTCTAACCAAATGAAAATATTCTCAGATAATAAGTTACCAGTAAGGTTATGAACTGATTCCTCTGACTTCACTCCATCTTGGCTTGCTTTTGACTTGCAATTGTTAATCATGTACTCAGCATTCCCACCCATGACACAATTGCTGGGGCAACAAATGATTCCATCATATTCATCACTCCCATCACAACAATCTGTAGCAATATTGAATGAAAATTGGAAGTGGAACTCAAAGTTGACGGCAGAAGAAGCCTAAATATGTTGATCCCCAGGAAAAGTAAACTCCATCGCCAGTTTATGTGAAAGCAGATTGCTCATGTGAAATGTTAAACCAGCTCAGTTGCGACATAAATTCAGGTGCTAATGAATTTAAATCTATAAATCATTTAATCTCAAATAGGTAAAAGTTTAAAACAGCTCAAGACCAGAAAGATACAATGAACCAAAAGTCAATCAAAATTTTATTTATTTACAAAGGCCAGTTAAATCCATTTGCAGTGGAAAATATGGTGATTAAGAAATGCATTATGCTTATGCAATTCACTGTCCAGATAACTTCAAAGGGAGACATTGACTATCCATCTTTTTTCAGAACACAAATCCTTTAGGCTTTAGGTAGTAACTACTAAGATCTCTAGTCCATTCCTTTGCCTTGGCAAAATTCCAAAGACACATGCAAAGTGCTATAACAAACAGACCTGAACAAAAACTCAGAAAGGTAAACAGGAGAAAGGGAATACATGGTATAAAAACACAGGAGAAAATGCTTACCACAAAAATGATCATTAACATGAGAAGAAACTATAAACTGTGGCTTGCTACCTAGGTTTCTACAATAAAACTTTCCGGCAGGGCAAGCTGAAGTCCCTGTAGTCAAAGGAACAACAACATCCTAATAAGTTATAAATGGTATGAAAATCCACCTCATGATTTTGACAAAAAGATGTACATGAAAAAGTAAGAAAAATTATGACATTGAAAGCTAGAGAAACAACCAAATTATCAACATTTTGCATAAGATCAAAGAATAAAAGTCAATGATATTAAAAACTAAGGTCCTGTTTGGATAAACTTCTTTATAAACACATATAGGAGAAGGAAATAAAAAGGAAAAAAAGAAATTAGCTTATGAATTTTTCATTCTTATTTCCTTTTCCTACGAGTGCTTATAAAGAAGTTTTCTAAACAGGACCTTAGTTTTTAATATCATTGACTTTTATTCTTTGATCTTATGCAAAATGTTGATCTTATGGAAAAACTTATCCAACCAGGACCTAATGCTTAAGATAAACAAATATTTTTCTTGTCAAAATTTCAATTTTCCCTGAATCATAAAATCATCTGCAAATAAGAAATAACAACCATAAAATAATAAAATTTATCATCTGTGTCATACCAGGCTCATCAGTACCATCAGGACAGTCACAGAAATTGTCATTGAGACGGTCTCTGGAGAAGGATTTTGATCCATCCTTGCACTTGATCACCTCAGAGCTGTAATATTTCTCATCTGCACCCAAAACCCAATTCAAGCTTGATCAAAATATACAAATAACAGCAAAATGGTTTGTGGGTGCTGCAACGTGTGACTTGGGTTGCACACCCACTTGAGAAAAGATTGAAGCTTTGGGTGTTTTGAAGCAAAAGGGGTACGTGGGGACCTACCTAGAGGGTGTATGCCGAGGAGAGAAAGGTGTGACATACAACATGCGGCGGAAGCGAAGAGAAGAAAACATGGGAAGTGGAAACGTAAGAAGCAATGCGAGTCCATGTCTTTGGGGGTGAATGAACGGGTATGTTCTCTCCGCGAGAGATGCCAATTTCAATCTCGATTTTCGAGGCTCAGATTTTGTTGACTTGACTTGACTTCCACTCTTTGTAGGAATTTATACTTCCTAGGAACAATTAATGATAACGTTTTTAACTGTTATTATTTAAGGAAAGTATTTTTAGTTATTATTTTTTAATAACAAAGTTTTTAGAAATTTTTTTTAAAAAAATTTCAATCTATCATTTTAAATGTTTAGTTTAAATTGAATTTTAAATTTTTTTTTTAAAATTATCAATAATTAAAAGTTAACATATATTACAATAATTGTTTATTATAAATTTAAAATATAATTTATATGTTTAAAAATACTTATTTATTATAAATTTTAATTATAATATAATTTATATATATTCTAAGTATATATTTATTATAAATTTAAGTTATATAAAATAAATATTTATTTTGTGTAATGCACAAATTAAAATACTAGTTTCATATAAAATCTGAGTCATAGATTCGATAGGTTGGTAAACTCAAGTAAGGTTTCGGGTTAGAATTTTGTGGATGAAAATAATCTTGATTTGAGAAAAAAATTCTATTAAAGATAGCTAATTAGGTTCTTTGACAATCAAACTTAAGTTTTTTATGATAGAAATTAGTTATCAGTAAAATCAAAATTAATAAATACTTCACATCAATATCATATATATAATAAAAAAAGGCTCATCAGTTGTATATTTATACTTTGAAATTTTAAAATTTTTCTGTTAGTTATTATTGACTTAAAAAGGTTATGAGTTTAATGACTATACACTACAGTGTCAACCAATAAAAAATTATTATTGGTATGACTTTTAAGGAAATTAATGTAAAAGTTAACAAGCTTATCATACATAGTAGTTTGTAATTGAATGACAGTGTAAAATTGTTTTACATTATTAGTTCATAGCCTATTTTCTCAAAAGTTATTTACCTTTTTTTTACTTTATTTTTTTTAATGTTTCTTTACATTAAAAAATAAAATAATGATACTTTACAAATTTTATACACACACAAAAATATTTTAAATTTAGGAATTAAAATGTTTCTCTCATAAAATATTAAAGACTAATTTACGAGTTTATTTATTTTACTTTTTATGCTTGCATTATTTATGATAGGAATTTTTTTATTATATATTTATGAACGTATAATAAAAAATTAAAACTAAAATGTATATATTAAAATAAAATATTTATTGTATTAAAAAATAAAATTATTTAATATTTATTTTTTATTAATTTAAAATATTCAGTTTAATATATTTAATATTTTCACACTACATATATATAAACATATTTATTAAATATGAATTTAAAAAAGTTTAAATCAGTGTGCAAATTGTATAATTTCATTTTTATTTTGTTCTTTAAGGTTAGTTTGGATTTTTTTAAAAGAAATATTTATAAAAAAGACAACTTCTAGGGACGTGTGTGGCGGCTAAAACTTTCTCCATGGAGTCTTCTTCTTCATTTATCATTTCCTCATGGATTTTGGTTATCTACATGTTGATGAGTAGCTATCTTTCCCATTGTTGGGGTTAGATGTAACTAATCTATCTTCCATGTATCTACTTTGACCTATTAATCCATGTTTATGCTTCTATATTGGTGTTTGACTTCTATGTTTAATGATTTTTATGGTTTGATCATCCATAACATGTTATTTGGTTTGATTTGTAATTGGAAAATTCTTATTAAACCTAGAACTGAAGCAAACACTTAGAGTATACCTTGCATTTAGGAATGGAACTAGGTTTATTAGTCATCTTGTAATCCTTAATCTTAATGCAAGTTTATTAGTTAAGCTATCTAAGGGGTTAAGGTCTAACTAAGAAACTTAGGCTCTTATCATCAAAGAGATTAGGGTTTGAATAACTTTTTGAATTGATGTTAATATTGGAAATATAAAAATGGATAAATGGTATTTATGGTGCATGAGAATGAAGTTTAGTAAAGTCTAAAACATCTTTCATTATATTTACTAAAACCTATTTTTGCGTTCCAAGTGTTCGATAAAAATTCTTAAAAGAGTTTTAACTTAGTTTCTTCTTTTCTTTTTTCATTTTATGTTGGTAGCCATTGAGCTTCCTTCTTTCCAAACTTTGAATATTTATCGATCATTTAGATAGCAATTGGTACATTATGTGCTAGGCATTGAAGCAAGTTCTCATTAGGAGCAATATCTTACTCATCATTTAACTACTTGTGCAACTTAGTACACTTATCAAAGTCTCTTAACAAATATAATTTATATATTAAAAATATTTATTTATTATAAATTTTAATTATATAAAACAAATATTTATTCTATATAAGTGCAAGTTAAACTACTAGTCTGATTAAATTTTAAAAACATTTAATTAAATTCTTATAATTTTAACTTTTTAAATTAATTCTTAAAAATTAACACACCTAGACCTCTTTCTTTCTTTTTAACTATTCAACATTTTGGTTCGCTCATTTTCTATTTTTATTTTTATTAAAAATAGGAAACAACTAAGAAAATATGGTTGGTTGTATTTTAGAAATGTTTTTTTCTAAAAATGAAAAAAAAAAAAGTGTTTTCAGCCTTTTTCTTCAAAACTAAAACTGTTTAAAAATGAGAAGGGATAATATATACATCAATAGATTCCTGAACTTTTAGACAATTTTTAGTTAGGCCCCTATACTATAAAAATTTGTAATTGAGTCCTTAATTTTTTTAAAAAATTTAATTAGGCCTTGGGGTTAACTTCCGTTTGATTGTCATTTGCCCTAGGGACCAAATTAAAAAAAATTCAAAAGATTAAGGACTCAATTAAAAAAAAAATAATACAGAGATTTAATTAAAAATTTCTTAAAAGTTTAGGGACTTACTCAATAATCTTTAATTTACTAACATTATGTTAATCCAGTAAGGTCTTAGGTTTGAGCCTTGTAAATGAAAAAAAGGTGGTTGGAAAAAGATATGTCTTAAAGGTGGTTGGCCAAATTCTTCGACAAAAATTAGTTATCGACAAAAATAGTAAATACTTCACTCCTATTTTTAATTTTGCGATTTTAGTCCCATAAATTTTAAAATCTGCAATTTTAGTCTAACCATTAAATGTTCATATGTTGACTGTTAATGCATCAACGTTAACTATGATATGGCATTAGACTAAATACGTAGTCGATAATATTTAATAAACTAATGTCACGTCATAGTCAACGTTAAGACATTAATAGTCAATAGATGAACATTTAACGGTTGAACCAAAATTGAACACTTTTTAAATTTAGGGGAGTAAAATTGTAGAATTAAAAATAGGGATCTAAAATTTAGGATTTTAAAAATTGGAGAACTAAAATTGTGAAATTAAAAAAAGGGAGACCAAAATCATGAATTGAGAATCATAGGAGGACAAAAAATTTAATTTAGTCACATAATAATAATGTGACAGCATTTGAATATTGAAATATGCTCTCTGCCTCTTTCTATAATTTTCCCTTTTTTTCTAAAATAAAACAAAGGCAAAATCAAAATAAAAAAATAAAGTTAAACTATTGAGTAGATTCCTAAACTTTTAGATAATTTTTAATTAGACCCTTATACTATTTTTTTAATTGAGTCCTTACCAAGAAATATTCCTTCCAAGTCAACGGAATATTCACAGCAATTTCATGCCAAGGACCCAATTAAAAAATTTAAAAGATTAGAGACTCAATTATAAATTTTTATAATATAAGGACCTAATTAAAAATTGCCTAAAAGTTCAGGGACCTAATGTATGATCTCAAAATGAGAATGTGAAAAGTGGTGGCATGACGATAAATATGATATCATTTAATTAGATCAAATTCCTTTTCCTTATGCTATTTACATGTCTTTCACTACTTTGATCACCCATGCTCATTCTCTTGCGCTGCATCACACCACTCCTACTCTCATTTTTCCACAAAGCCATCTTTCTCCCCCACTTCACCAATTTCCTTGTTTGTGCTTCGATTTGCTTCAAAAATCCTTTGTTGCAGAGCAAAATTTCTTACTTGGTGGGTACTAATGGTTCTCACATGGCTAAAATGTGGTTAGGAATGTCATTTTCAACATGTCTTGAAAATTGAAAGAATGAAATCATGGTGGCTCATATTGTATTTATAATTAGATCTTTCTATTTTTTTTAAGCTCATCAGGTCACAACTCATTTTTTTTTTTTGGTGATACAAAAGGGGCCTAAGCCCAACTAAAAACCACAAAGGAAACCAATAGAACTAGAATTAGCTAAGAGGCTGAGGGAAACAAAATCAGGGATCACACCAAACATTCTAAGAGCAGTTGTAGAGGTTACTCCAAACTTTGCCATAATATCAGCAGCCTGATTGGCTTCACGGTACACATGTCTCCACTGAAGCACCACCCCTTTATCTTTGTATGATAAGATACTCTAAACCAAAGTGTAGGTTACATGAGTTCTAGGATAGCCCAACTAAAGAAGGTTGATAGCTAACAAAGAATTCGATTCAACAACCATATTCGTAAAACCACAATGACAAGTAAGATTGATCCCATGACTTATGCCCTAAATAGAACAATCCCCAAGGAAGATTGCATAGGCAGCTATGAAACATCTTTTATGATCTATGATAATGCCACCACACCTTGATTTTTGAACACGAGGGGTCATAAAGACCATCCGAGTTGACTTTAATCCAACCTTTGGGAGGCAGATTCCAACGAATAGAACTACTACCATAGGGGGACGCTTAGGAGGTACCAGTAGCTTGAGAAATATTAGGGTCATTCATGTTAAAGGAAAAAGAGATATTCTTCACTTGTACCTTTATCTTGTTTCCAAGAGAGCAAGGATTAGGACTTTTTGCACTTGAAACAGCCTCATTTCTTTACCTCCAAATAGCATCCAAAGTGACTCTATACATCAGCGACCACTCTTTATCAGCTTTAAGATTTGAATAGAGCCACTGCTCCATCCTAGATAGAGAGAACAAACAAGTAAAAGGGTGATTGGATCCACAAACAGCCTTCCAAGTATCTTTAGCCACTTGACAATCACGAAGGACATGCATAGATGTTTCAATTTGAGTCATGCAAAAGGGACACCAGTCATGGGAAATAATGTGCCTTCTAAAAAGAAGTTGGTTTGTAGGAACAACCCCACGGGCTAATTTCCAAAGGAACAGTTTAATGCGTTGAGGGCCTTGCCAGCTCTAGACTAAGTTAAATACACGCTCTCAAGAGTTAGGCGGGGAATAACAGACAGGGTCGTATGCTGACTTCACATTAAAGGAACCATTTGTAGAGTGTTTACAAGCTAACACATCATCTTCAAGTTGTTGGGAAGGTGGATTCATGGCAAGGATTTTGCTAATAATCTCAACTGGGAGGAAACGAGCAAATTTAGCTAAATCCCAACCACCCTTGGATGTACAATAATCTTTCACAAGTTCAATTCTCATGGAAGGAGAGATGTCACTCAAAAGACGGTTTTGGAGAGGACCAACTCCTATGACCCAAGGGTCTATCTAGAACCTGGTTTTGTCCCCCTTACCCATTCTCTGTTCCAAATTTTATGAAAAGGATCCCAAATTCTGCAGACTCCAGACCAGAAATTAGTAGTAGATTTAGGTTACTTGATAATGGGAAGCATATCATCACCACATCTACATTTTCTCTTCACAACTAAAACCCATAAATCATTAGGCTTCATAAAGATATCCCAAGCTGCTTTCATAAAAAAGGCTTTGTTAACCAAGTTTGCTTATCAAAGGCCACAGCCCTTCACTTTTTTCCTCTTACACACTTCATCCTCCTAAGCCACTAGATGTAACTGTTTAGCATTTTGTTGATCCACCCAGAAAAAGTCACGACATTTCTTGTCAATCATATTGCCTGAACCTTTGGGGATACAAGTTGATTGCATGGTGTAAAAAGGAAGAGATTGTAGAACAGCTTACACCAGGGTTAAATGTCCAGCTACGAACAAGGATCGAGCCTTCCAATTAGATAGGCATGCATTGATCTTATCCATAACAAAGGAGAAAGTTTGTTTAGACACCCTATTATGCATAATAGGCATATTGAGATACCTTCCCAAGTTGTGAGTTCTCCCAAAACCAAAGGCCTTGGAGATTTGGTTCCTAGTTTGCCAATTAACATTCTTGGAAAAACAAATCCTTGTCTTGTTTGGGTTCACTTTTTGACCGGATCCTCTACAAAAAATATCAAGGATAGACTTAATAACTTGCACTTGATTTAAAGAAGTTTAGTGAAAATGATCAAATCATCAGCAAAAGCTAAGTGTGTGAGCTTAGGCCCCCCTTTCGATAACTGAATAGGGCTCTAATAATTATGGTTCGCAGCTAGGTAGATAAGGTGGGAAAGCTTTTCCATGCATAAAACGAATAGATAAGGGAGAGAGGGTCCCCTTGCTTAATGCCCTTACTAGGCTTGAACTCTTCCAAAGCCTCCCCATTCCATAACATCCTCATTTTTTATGAAGAAATGCAGTGCCAAATCATGTTGATGAACTTTGTAGGAAGCCCAACATCTTGCAAAGTTTCAATAATAAACTTCCAACTCAAGTGGTCATAAGCTTTTACCAAATCTATTTTGATTACCATTCAACCACATTTACTCTTTTTGTGCTTCATAGAATGGATAACTTCTTAGACAATAATGATATTGTCTCTCCTCTACCTATTGGGAATGAAGCTGCATTGATAGGGGCTAACCACTTGATCCATTATACTTCTTAGTCTTCTAACAAGAAGTTTAGAAACGATCTTGTAGGAGACGTTACATAAGCTTATGGGCCTGAAGTCTTTAATCAAGGTAGTCAGTTGGACTTTAAGAACAAGGGATATAATGGGGTGATTAATGTTGGCCGCTCTTAATGGATCTTGAAACAAGCTTTGAATCAAATTACAAAGGGCAAGCTGGACCACATCCCAATTACTTTGATAGAACCCCGCTTGGAAGCCATCTAACCCTGGAGCTTTAAAACTTCTCATGCTAAAGAAAGTCTTTTTAATCTCCTCAATAGACAGGGATGTAACAAAATCAACCAAATTGATATTGTGTAGATTAGGGAAGAAACCTGTTAAGCAACCAAATTGGCCATCATTCTTCTCAGCAAAAAGTTTTGCAAAATAACTAGTCACCATATTTTCTAATTCACTTGGTACATTCACCCAGGAGCCATTCTCATCTTGAAAAGAATCATATGTATTTTTTCGCCTTCTAATAGTGGTTACCCCATGAAAATAACTAGTATTTCTATCTCCCTTGGATAACCATTTGCATCTGGACTTCTAGAACCATAAAGGTTCCTCCCTTTAAAATTTTTTCTCATACTCCTCCCAAAAAGATTTTTGAAGATTGAGCATAAATATATTTGGTCCTTCGGTTAGCTTTTGAACAATACCATTCAACCTTCTATTAACTCATTCTTCTTGTGGAATATATTTCCAAATATTTCTTTGTTCCATTGTTGGAGAGTAGATTGAAGCATGTTTAAATTATTGCTCCAGTCAAGAGAGTTGTTCCAAGAGGATGATAGAACCTAATGAAAAGAGTCATGAGTGAACCAAGCCTGAAGAAATCTAAAAGGCTTTCTTCTTCTGTTAGGGACTTTTTCTCTTGAAAGCTTTAAAAAGCTTTTTCTCTTGATGTGACTATAGATATCTTTAGCTTTTTGACCACTTATATGAGTTTCAAGTAAACAAAGGAAAGAAATACCATAATTTTTTAACATATTATTAACTAAAGGGGTAAAAGGCTTTACTAACCGTTCCCCTACAATTCCAACAGCAAAGATTCATTGGGACGTGTTCCCATTAGAGGGCCCCACTCCCTCAAGGGCTTCAAAGGGCAAACAGCCACTTTCTACCATTGTCACGTCTTGCTCCTTGTCCCTAGAAGTTGTAGACGTTTTAGGCAAAATGTTATTTGGGTCCAAGCAAATGGGTGCCGTAATCTTTTCAAAAGTCAACTTTTCTACACTAGGTTTCTTTTTTCCTAGGATAGTGAGAGCTCTTGTCCAGTCCATTTGATGGTGCAAAAGTCCTTTATATTGTTTCTCAATCATCTTCATCTCATGAAGCATAGCTTTGTCCATTTCTTGCTTCTCTCTAGCACTTCCCTCCTTTTCTTCCTTATTTATGGCCTTTGATTGATTGATGCTGGCTGTTTCTGTAAAAGCTAAACAGCTAGCAACAACTTTATCATTTTTTTTCTGTCCCACACTCTGCTGAACAGTACGAGAAGCTATAGTTTTTGTAGTAATTACGTTCATGCCATTCCCTTGTACCTTTTTTCTACCAAAATCCTTCTGACTTGGGCCCACCTATTGAGCTCTTTGCATGTTGTCTCCACATTCAGCATCATCCTTTTCCATTTGCACCTTTTTCATCTTGTCATTATTTGGTATATGCCTAGCAGAATCCAAAGTTTTTGCTGATTGTGCCTCTCCTTTAGCACGATTCCTCTACTGCTTTGGTTTTTGTATGATTATCCATGGTCCGAAATCCTGTCCAGCCTCCATATTGTTTGGATGACTTTGCTCAATTTTGTCGTTTGCACCTTCAATCTCCTCGTGCTGTTGCATCAGCACTCCTTTAGCGTTCATGGCAAAGTGAGGCAAAGTCGACGCCTCTATCTTCGTGGGTTACTATCTGCTGCAACCAAAAGATGGTTTGACTCCAAGCATTCATCTACTTTATGCCTATACCTGCTACATTGAAAATAGATAAGGTGAAATCCTTCATACACTAAGCACAAATTATGGCCTAAGACACTTATCATAGGGACAAGCTTCTCCTAGAGGTCAAGTTCAACACATATACGTGCAAAGTTCTCCCGAGAGTGGATGGAGGTGAGCTTGTCAATCTTTAGCATAGTTCCAAGAGTGGAGCTAACTCTCCACAGGAACTTATCATTATAAAGCTCTATCGACAGTCCTGGAATTCAAATCCAGACTGTAATCTTTTTGGTGGCCTCCTTGTTCGAAAAAAAAAAACGGCCTCCACCTTTGAACTATGAGGTAATGATCTGCAATGAGCCAAGGACCTTCATATAAGGCATGTTTGTAATCTTCTTCTGTAGAAAAAAGCACTAGATAATGGTCCTGTGGCATGTTAATGATTTGGATTGAGACAGCACGTGCCCAGTTATATTGCAGCTTGTTCTCTAGGGTGTGGAATCCAACTCTCTTCCCTAGAAGGTACACCACCAAGGAGCCTTTCCAAGGACTGCACCATTCAGCATACTCCTTTTGAGATATACGAATGATAGGACATGGATTGAAATCTTCTTTGGTAAAAGCATCGTTGACCTAAGCTTCTTTATACCATTGATTTTTCAGCAAATCTTCATCCTCTACTTCTTCGAAACCCATCTCATTTGTTGAGGGATTCCCTATTACATTAAGGAGTTTATCCTTATAGGACTGAGAATATGAGCTTTCCCCTCCATTGATTGCATTAGAGGGGCCTTATGTTCTCGTTTTTATCTTCTTTGTACTCCTTACAAGAAGGTCTTTCTCTTGTTCATTTTTCTCGTGGGGGAAACCCTATCAGACACCTCATTCTCCATAGTGATTACTGGGTCGCAACTCATGACCCCACTTTGTCTGCTCTTTTGCACCCAAAGTTCTCAGAGGCTTTGTAACACCCTAAGGGGTATTACCATAACTAAGTCTAGATTTCTAAGAATAAAAAAAGAAAGACATAAAAACATAGAAATAACATGTTGAAGCGACTCATAAATACAATTATATTCATATAAGAATAATACTATAAAATATCATACAAGCCTAATACAATTCATCTATCACCCGAAGGTGTCATACAAAATATAAAGAATACAAAAACACAACGTAAACTAGGCTATGTCTTCTTGTACGTGACTCCAAGCTCCATCCGCACATGTCTTCACCTGTATCCTAAAAAAGGGGAAACTTAAAGGAGTGAGACATAATGTCTCAGTGAGTGCTCTAAAGACTTTACGGCTAGGTTAGACTTTTCTACTCGGACAACCTTCATCATTTATCTCTCAAGGCTTTAAACTAACTAGGTCTCTCATAATTCTCCATACCTATGGTCTAGTCTACACCTTTTAATCTTCAATGCTTCCTGTGTTAACTATTCTCTCATTCTCCCAACTAATATATTAGTTTACTATCTCATTCTCAACCTAAAAACTCTTTCTTACCCAAAACCCTGTCTAGTATTTAAACTCCCCATGTTTGGATTTTATTCTTCTTTCTTTTCATATTTAAAGTTGTCTTCTAGGGGTCAAGTCTAAGGTTGCAGACATTCTAAAATATTCTTGACACTCCCTTAACGCTCACCTTAATACTCTTATGTTATTCTCTCTTACTTATCTTATACCTTTCTATTACACCATGAGGGAATTCACCTATTCTCTATCTTATTCACAATTATTATTATCCAACTAGAACCCTCATAACACTATCCTAGGGCCTAGCCTCTCATTTATCCTTAAGGTAGCAAACACAATTTTAATTACAAGTATACATTTATTTTACATCTTTTGCCTAGTAACCAGACATACGCATCGTTTTGTTTCATCAAACAAGCATAACGTACATTCATAACATGAGCACATATGCATAATCTCGACATTTCATCACAAGACACAATTACTTTTTCACACGTATTCACATTACATCAATCGCTCATGAAGGTCACATAGACGTCACATAATTACAATTGTAGAACACTTCAACATATCATACGATAACAAAATGCATATGCATGCTATGTTCCTATACCACTGCTCATGCATAAGTGGTACCAACCTAAACTTTTCGGAAAGTAGACTAGGAGTAAATGTACGGCTATAAGAAACGTCATTGGTACCAATGCCTTCGGCTCTCGCATCCTCAACTAGTATGATATCCCCCGGCGACTAGTCAAGGTTACCTAGTTTTACTAGTACGCCCCGGCTCCATGGGATCAGCATGAACCATTGGAGTTTTTCCAACTGGATAACCCCCAAGGCTAGGGTTAGACAACCCATCACGGCCTCCACCAGCCAGATTCCTACATACTTTCCTCATCACATAACTCAAATGTTATGATGTATGGTCACATATAATGCTTACAACTTTTCATAGGCTTTTATCATGAAACACTAACATAAGTTCATATTACACCCAATTTTCTTAAGGTAAATAACAATCACAAGTATAAACTTAACGAGGTATAAGAAAGAAGCAATAATGAATTAACAATTGCAAAAAAGAGTTCATAGGCACAAAAAACAGAATAACAAAGATCGTATCTGCCGGGCAGGATAAGAGGTTCGCCCAGCGGTCACGCCAACAGCGAACCCGTCCGGCGGGTATTGAACCCCACCCACGGGTTCGCGTCAGGACCTAACCCGCCTAGCGAGTGTTGCAACTCACCCAACGGGTCCGCACGCCCAGCACCAACGTGGACTCAGTTTTTGAAGAAAAGTTGCCTAAAGACTATCTAATCTATAAACTCCTTACTCCCTCACAATCCCCTCAAAATCTATCAAATCCCTGATCTTAGGCATAAGAAGGGGAAAAGGTAAATAGATGAACAATAAAGGACAAAGAAGAACATGGGAGAGAGCACTCACCTTTAGGAGTACGCAAAACTGAGTTCTAGGGCTTGGGTTCTCCGGTTTCTATTCCTTCTCTTTCTCTTTCTCTTTTTCTTCCCTTTTCTCCTCATTCTTTCTAACTTCTTTCTTCTTCTATTTTGTGACGACTAAACCTAATCCTCCTTCTCTATTCTCTTCTTATAACATATGAGTGGGTATGTGGCTTAGTTGGCTTTAGTCCCTTATTGGGCCCTAGATGCTCTTTTGGATTCTATGATAACATTCTTACTAATTTCTAATACTAAAGTGTCGATAACAATAACACTAATAATAATATAATAATAATACCATAACAATGAATTAATAATAATAATAATAATAATAATAATAATTGATCTAATAACAATAACTTTTAAGACGTCTTTTGTCTAACAACACATAGGAAGGGTCTTACTAAGAGCTACCTCGTAGTTTGTTTCTAGTACCTGAAATTTGGGGTGTTACAGGCTTCGCCTCCACCAATCACAATGTTGTCAGCGTGCACCCACCGCTTCCTTAGTGTATTATGTAGTCGACGATGACGGTGTGATGAACGAAATTTCCTGAGGCATATGACAGCACTTCCCTACAGGACTTATCCACGTCGTACATGCAAGTCCTCCAGAATACAAAAGGAACTTCTTGGAATGAATTCAAAGCACAAAACTAGTAGGAGAAGAATTTCCTTGAGAACCCAAAAGCGGAATATTTTCCACGAAGGAGAAAAATTGTTTTTGTATTCTCTAAAAAACCCAAATCATATAAAACTAATAATTAATGTTCATAATTAAAAACGTTAAGAAATAATTAAAAAAATTGTAATGTAAAAAAAAATCACAAACAGATACAAACTCATTCAAATTAATAGTTACAAAAAAGAGTGTTTTTCAGATAATCTTATTTGAAATTTAAATTCAATTTTTGAAAATAAAATTTAATAAATCTGAAGCTAAAAAATTCTTAGGCCCATGATCGCACGTGCAATCAGGGCAAATCGACAAATTTGCACTGTAACAGGCCCACGAGGCTCATTCTCATGTGCGCGAGCCTCTTTCTCTTTACTAACCACTTTGAAATCAATTATCACATTTTGATATATAAACACTTGATGTAAATCCAAACTAAGCAATGTGGGACATGAGCCTTTTGAAATACCCATTACATACAACAATCCCCTACATATTTCAAAAGGCTAAAACATTTTAAAAACAGAAGGGAAAGAAAAGAAAAAAAAAATTAGGTTCTCTAATAGGATATAATGCATCAAACCTGGTGTAGCAAGCTATTGAACTAGACCTAGATTGGTAAGACTTAACACACAGCGTAGTCGGTGTAGCAACCTATTGAACCAAAAACACTTGACATGTGTTAGCGGTTTATCAATCACATTATACCCCCACAATCCTTATCGTTATCGCTATTTTACGCTACTAGGCCATGCGCGTGCCCGGTATTCATGAGTGCTCTAGAGATCTCGTCAAGATCCCACACAAGCGGCTCCACTTGACACTCATATAGGTGATTTCATCAAGTGTATGTTGTAAATCATACACCACCCATAATCAAGTACCCAAACTCTAAAGAAAGATCATTATTTATGGTCCAAGACCATACATATTGATAAATAGAACTATTATTAACTTGATAAATAGACAAATCAACTGAAAAAATCATAACTATAGTTAACAAAAAAATACTAGGAAAAGACCACACACGGCAAAGATTTTTGGTTGCCGTCAGAAAAAGTAGAAGTTCCATTCCTATTAACATAGGAACCAGAAATGTAATAAAAGGTATGATCCATGAATATTGATGTGTATATTCCATACAATAAACAAAAAAAATCTGATTCTAATGAATTTTGTTTCTTATTCGTCACTTTTTATTTATCTTTTTTGTGAAGAAGGGATTCGATTAATAAAAAAATTAAACATAGAATTAAAGTAGAATGATATATTCTTAATTACTTTGAATCTTTGTACAATATTTCAAATATTACAAAATATAAACTAAAAATGGACCAATAACTAAATTCCTAGTGAAAAAGAAACTTTTTTTAATTCATATGACATGAGTCAATAATAATTTTTTTTTCTCAAAAACATTAGTCCATTTTTTTTAACTAACTTAGTATTTTCTATTTCAATAAAAAATATCTATGTTTGGAAAAATTTATATAAAGGATTATAATATTAAATGTTTGTAAACCTTTCTCAACTATACAAAGCTTTACTACAAAGCTTAACCTCTCATTAATGCAATGTCTAGCACTTTCTCACATCATAGGAAGGGACAAAAATAAACTAAAATTGATTTTAGTGCTAACAAAACTAACAAATGACTTGTTCTTCCCATTGAACCTTCTTCATGGGATCTCTAATCACAAAGGTTGGGTTACCATCACTTGTTTATTTTCAAGTAGCTTAAGTCCCATTCCCCTTGATGTTTCAAATATCATTTTCCTCCTTAGGGGTTTTGTCCGAGGATCTGCTAAATTTCCTTCTAACTTCACATAATCAATGAAAATTATTCCATCCTTTAGTAGCTGCTTTACCACATTATGTCTCAATTGTATATGTCTATTTTTCCCATTGTAAGTTTTGTTCTTAGCTATAGCTATTGCCGATTGGCAATCACAATGCATTAACACTGATGGTGTTGATTTCATTCTCAAAGGAATGTTTGCCAAGAAGTTTTTCAACCACTCAGCCTAACTATCAACCATCTCTATAGCTATAAACTCTAACTCTATTGTTGATCTAGCAATAATTGTTGTGTGGCTGATCTCCATGAAACCGCACCACCACCAAGTGTAAACACAAACTTACTAGTGGATTTTGTCTCATCTGAATCAGAGATCCAATTAGTGTCATTGTACCCTTCTAGTACAGCGGGAAATCTACTATATTCAATACCATAATCCATGGTACCTCTCAAATATTTCATGAGTCTCGTAAGTGCATCCCAATGATCCTGATTAGGACTCTGAGTATATCTACTCAGTCTACCTACTGCATAAGCAATATCAAGTTTAGAAAAATTCATTAAATGTAGTAGGCTTCCAATAATTTGGGCATATTGAGATTGAGCAATAGAATCTCCTCTATTTTTCTTTAGTTAAGAGTTAGCATCGTATGGGATACTCACTAACTTAGAGTCATAATAGCTAAACTTCCTAAGAAGTTTCTTAACATAATGCCTTTGGGATAGTAATATACTATTACCCTTCCTTACGATTCTAACTCCTAAAATTACACTTGCTTTACCCCTGTCCTTCATATCAAATTTTGATGAAAGGAAAGATTTAGTTTTAAAAACTATATCATTGCATGTACCAAAAATTAGCATGTCATCCATATATAAGCATATAATCACACAATCACCATTCACAACTTTGGTGTACACACATCTATCAGCATTACTAGAAGAAAAACCCTCACCAAGTAAAATCTAGTCAAATTTCTCATGCCACTGTTTTGGTGATTGTTTTAGACCATATCGGGACTTTAAAAGTTTGCACACTTTGTTGTCTTGACCAGGAATCACACACCCTTCAGGTTGAGTCATATATATCTCCTCCTCTAGGTCACCATTCAAAAAGGCAGTTTTTACGTCCATTTGGTGAATCACAAGCTTATGAATAGACACTAAAGCTATCAATACTCGGATAAAGGAAATCCTAGTCACAGGAGCAAAGGCATCAAAAATAGTCTACATCTTGTTTTTGGGTAAATCCTTTAGCTACTAAGCTTACCTTATACTTTTCTATAGATCCATCAAGGTTGTACTTTCTCTTAAAGATCCACTTACATCCAATTGGTTTTGCTCCTTTAGGTAGGTTCACTAACATCCAAGTATTATTTTTCTTAATAGAATCAATTTTAATCTTAATAGCTTTTTCCCACAGTTTTGCATCAAAAGAATTAACAACTTCCAAATGACTCATAGGATCATCCTGAACTAGATAGGTGTAAAAATCATCTCCAAAAGATGTCTCTTTCCTTTGTCTTTTACTCCTCCTTAAATCCTCAACCACAATTTCACTAGGGGCTTCTACAGATTATGAAGAACTAGTACTTAACTTTAAAGGGAATATGTCCTCAAAGAATTCAACATTCTAAGTCTCTACTATGGTATTGCAAACAATGATATCACTCTTAAGAACAAGAAACCTATAAGCAGCACTATGTTCAGCATAACCTATAAACATGTAATTAGAAGTCTTAGACCATATCTTCCTTTTCTTAGGATCAGGTAGCATCACTTTAACTAGGCACCCCCACATTCTCAAATACTTCAAGTTAGGTTGATATCCTTTCCACAACTCATAGGGTGTCTTACCAGTTTTCTTATGTGGTATCCTATCTTGTAGAAAACATGTAGTTAGAAGGGCTTCTCCCCAAAGGTTATCAAGTGCTGCAGAACTAATCAACAAAGCATTCATCATTTCCTTAAGGGTTCTATTTTTCCTCTCCGCTACTCCATTGGATTTAGGTGAATAAGGTGAGGTTACCTCATGTATAATACCTTCCTTCTCACAAAAGTCATTAAACAAAGTGTACTCACCACCCATATCTGATCTTATCCTTTTAATCTTTCTATTTAATTGATTTTCTACTTCAGCTTTATATAATAAAAACATGTCAAATGCTTCATCCTTATATCTGATTAGATAAACTTTAGTATATCTAGAAAAATCATCTATAAAAGTTACAAAATAACTTTTACCACCTCTAGATATAGTTAGTTTCGATTCAACACATATTTCACATATTTAATTTGTTTATCATGCAAATTAATCAAGCTTAGTTGTTGCAATTTAATAACATACGAGGAATTTGTATGTCCTAATCTAGCATGCCACATATCATACAAATCAACCACATAAGCAGAAGACGATCCAGATTTATAGTTTTAGAAACATTAAGTACAAAGAGTCCTTGATCACAATATCCCTTTCCCACAAACACATTATTTTTTGTCATTGCAATCTTGTCAGACTCAAATAACACTTTAACCCCAACCTTTCCCAATAGTGCTACAGAAATTAAATTAACTCTAATTGAGGGCACATGCAGCACGTCATTTAAAGCAAGTGTCTTTCCATATGTGAGCTTTAAAAAAACTTTCCCCTTTCCTAGAACCGAAGTAGTCCTAGAATCACCCAGATACACATGTTATTCTCCATCCCCTACAGCAATGTAAGAGGTAAAAGCATTTATGCTCATATATATATATTGGGTAGCCCTAGAGTCTACCACCCATTTGCTCACATTGGTCATCATATTGACTTGAGAATCAACCGCAGCAATCACATCATCTCCTTCAGCCAAGTTGGCCTTAGCCTTAGGAGGATTGTTATTTCTTTTCACTTGATGCCTACATTGAGGTACATGATGACTTGGGTTTCCATAGACATAACAATTGCCCTTCTTCTTGAAGGTGGAGTTAGAAGCAAAAGGGAAATTGAATTTATTTTTAAATTTATTTTTCTTATTGTGATCAAGCCTTTGATCGTACCTTTTTGGGTTTTGTTTGTCCTGTACTATATTTTCCTTTACAGCTAATGCTTTGGCCCTTGCAGCAACACACTCTTTTCTATTGGTGTCTTCAATGATGATGTGGGTGATAAGGTTTGATAGAGACATCTGTTTGTGCCTATGCTTCAGCTATTGCTTATAGTCAATCCATGACTTAGGCAGCTTCTCAATCAGTACCTTTGACATGAACTCATCAGGACGTTTTATGTTTTTCGCCTTCAAGTGTGGCAACATACCTTATTCGCATGTGTCTAGTCTTCTATTTGCTTATCAGTTGCACCGGTGTCAAGTTTTGGGGTTGTGAGTGCAAAAGCGACTCCGTGCATGTCCAGCATGGTGTAGAAACGCTCTTGCCATCGTCAGAAATTTTAGCCAGCAAACACCTCAATCTTTGAGACGTCGAAAAGCGGCTTTGTGTAGGCAATGGACACAGGAGGATGCACAGCAGCGTTTGAGGTTGGGTCAATGTGCATGTCGTCAGCAATAAGTCCTTTAGATTGTAGTCGGCGACGATGGTGTAATGAATGAGATTTCTTGATGTGTGTAACAGCACTGTCCTAAAGGACTTATGCGTATGGTACGCGCAAGTCCCCTAGAATACAACAAGAACTTCCTAGAATGAATCCAAAGCACAGAACTAGTAGGAGAAGAATTTCCTTGAGAACCTATAAGTAGAATATCTTCCATGAAGAAGGAGAAAAATCATTTTTGTATTCTCTAGAAAACCTAAATCATATAAAACTAATAATTAACGTTCATAATTAAAAATGTTAAGAAATAATTAAAAAAAATGTAACGTAAAAAAAAGGTTCACAAATGAATACAAACTCATTCAAATTAACAGTTACAAAAAAGAGTATTTTTCGGATAAGCTTATTTGAAATTTAAGTCCAAGTTTCGAAACTAAATTTTAATAAATCCAAAGTTAAAAAATTCTGAGGCCCATGATCGCACACGCAAGAGGGTAGGGGGCAAATTGGCGAATTTGCACTGCAATAATGCAGTTCCTTCTCTTTACTAGTCACTTTGAAATCCTTTATCACATTTTGATATATAAACACTTGATGTAAATCCAAACTAAGCAATATGAGACATGAGCCTTTTGAAATACCCATTACATACAACATATTATTGCAACGATATTCACGGATTGTATATATCATACAATAGAGTTTATAATGATCAATTCATTTGCATTAAATGTGACACTCTTCCTTTTTTGTATGTTGTGTATTTTCAAATGCTTGTTTGAATTCTTCCTAAAACGCATTGAAATATGCACAATGAGCTCATCTTTTGTCTATAATCATATCTTTCACAATTTCATGGGATCTCTCATATATTAAATGCTTGTCAATTTTGTCCCTTGATATCATATGCTTTAGACTCACTTTTATATAAACGGGTTCATTTATTTGTCATGTCTTCAAATTTTATTGGAAGAGAAAATAGGTTATGCGTTGACAGTGTAAAACACTTTTACACTGTCATCCAGTCACAACCCACCATGTATGATAAGTTTGTTGATTTTTATAATAATTACCTTAAAAGTCATACCAACGGTGGTTTCTGATTAGTTGACAGTGTAAAACTGCTTTACACTGATAGTACATGGCCATTAAACTCTTATTGGAAATGGTTAAAGCAAACATATTTTTAATATTTTTATTTTTTGAAAATGAAAAATAGGAAGTCAAATCAAACATGTTTGCTAAATCTAAAAATTTAAAAATTAAAAGTATTTTTCGTAGAAGATTAGTTATGATGGTTTTATCGGCCTCAATCACATACTTTTCAGGAAACTTCACATGAGATTTCACTTATTTTAAAAATTACTCCAAGTCAAGCACAATTAAATATGAAACTCTTAAATGATGGACTCTTGAAAAATAGACACATTTTGTTGGTATAGGTAATATAAATAAATTTCTTTGAGTTATCCTCAAGAGTCGCTCTTTATATGCGTCTTATTTCTTTTGCATTGGTCATCACTCCTTGTCCTTGGCAGCGTTCGAAATATCACACTTGTTTTGAAAATAATTTTCGAAACTTAATAGACTTTAGATGAGAATTAAATTATTGAATTGTGTAAAATTGTTTTAGAAAATAATTTTTTTAACAGAAAAATTAAATAAGAAAGGAATCAAACAGAGATATTTTGAATGACTTACCTGTTATTTACCATTTTCTTCGTTCTAACAATTTTTCTAGCCTTATTCTTTTCCGTTCAATGATGCATAGCGTAGTTATCGAAATTGGATCAAAACAAGTACGTGCATTTTTGGTTTCATATCGGATTCTTTTGAAATACCAGTTAACGTGATTTTAAGTAAATTTTCACATATTTGGTTTTATGTTAAGGAATTGATTTTGGGTCCAAAATTGATTCTGAGTTAAAGCAACTTTAGGTAGCTTTTGCGTTAGATTAAAAATTTTATACTGAGTTTTATTATTAACTTGCTTTTATAATAAAAACATTCAAACATAAATCACATCACTTTAAAATCAATTTTAACCAAAATCAATTTTATTAACGCTCATCCAAACACACACTACGTAAAGTGAGTTAAACTAATATCAACTCAACTAACAACACCAATTATATGTACACCGAAAAAAAAAAAAAAAACAACAACAACAACAATTATATACTAATAATAATCTTATTATTATATTTCTTGAAGCGGAAGATTCTGTCTCATAAGAATGTCAGACAATATATTTGGATGATAACACCGTGAGGTACTATATGTACTATATCTTTATTATAAACTACGGGTGTTAAGTTTACAATTTATAAATTTTATATATGATTATATTTTTAATATATTTTTAATATATTTTTTAATTTTATAAAAATATATGTTAGTAAATATGTATAAAAATATTTAAATATTCATATATAAAAATCATAATAAAAATAATAATAGTAATAATATAATGATATAAGAAAAAAGGTCATGCACTGTCAGTGTAAATTAGTTTTACACTGTCATCCAATCACAAACTATTATTTATTGTAAGTTTGTTGATTTTTATAATAAATACTTTAAAAGTCATATCAATGATAATTTTTAATTGGTTAACAATGTAAAACTTTTTACACTGACAGTGCATGATCATTAAGCTCATTATCTATTTACAAATGTCTTATATCATTTTAATTTACAAAAACATATTTTAGTATAACATTTACTATGATCATGGACATTAATTTTGTGATTTTTGGTCCTAAATCAAACCTTTCCATTAAATAAAATGGTACTATTACTTAATTATGAACAAATGTATAATAGACAATAAACTTGGCCATGACTTTCATGGTATTAAGGCATATTAAAGAAAACATTCAGGTACTTATTTTATAATATTAAGTATAAAATGTTATTTATATTACTTTTGATCTTAATTCATTCCAAGCGATGAAGTTTTCTAAAATTTGATTTTAAATAAAATATTGATTCCTATTTATAGATATGATTCAATTCTTTTGATTTTGAAGAAGTTTTGCACATTGAATTATAAGATATTAATCTTAATTGTCCATTTAAAATAAGACAATAAGCATATCTTTATTTATAAAAAAACTATATTTATTTATGTTACATTCTTGTTTATTGATTTCTAATAAAGAAGTTTATTTCTGGTAAATTTTTAAATTACATATTTATAAATTTTAATTCATATTTTCATTTATGTTTTATATATTTCAATAATGATAAATTATCCTCACGTTCAAAGTATTTTAAATAATTACTATTGATAGAGAAAACCATACATGTTAGATTACATTTTATATTTCAAATTCTTATTTATCATTTCAAATATATTTATTTATTTCAATAAATTGAAATTATAATATTAAATCATAAATATTAAAATCATGACACGTTTATTTGCAGATACTAAAATCATTTTAAATTATGAAATTAAAATCATAAATCTAAATAATATAATCATGATATTAATATTGTATTGTGACATATTGTTTGAATCTCTCTATCTTTTTTGTCACTATGATACCAAATTGCTCATGATAATAAATTTTATTTCTTATAGTAAAAATAAATATTTTGCTCTTATATTTGAATTTAAATAATTGGAAAAATTAAATATAGATTAAAAGTTAAAGTTTGAAATTATTTATGTTTAGCACATGAAATTTAATAAGTAAATTATTTATAATAAAAATAATTGTTTTTCTTAAATTGAATGTTTCAATTAAGAATATCTCTAATTGAATAAAATAAATAAATTAAGGGAACAAATTAGTAATTTAGTCATATATATATATAAGTCTAAAAACATGTACCAAATCTAAACCCTTAATAAAAAATAATCCTACAGTTTATAATATCTTATTATATATTAGCTTTAACTTTAATCAATCAATAACATTAATTTTGACATATTATTATATTATATATTATAGCATATATAATTATAATATTATATTATATTGTTATATTAAATAGTAAATAAATATTTATTATTGAAAAGTTTTGTAAACAAAATTAATTTGTCAATAATTTATGTAAATAATTGTTGCAAAAAGCTTAACAAATCAAACAATAATTAACTAAAATAATTCAATCAATATAATTCAAGTTAAAAAATTAATTAATTGATTAGAATAAAACATATCAAAATTAAATTAATTATATATATTTTACTATTCATTGTAGGAAAATTTATAAAAAAATAATTTTTAATAATCTTCATAAATAATAAAAGTAGAAGATCAAATCAATCAAACAATCAATTAAATTAAATAGTTTAATTAATTGGTTGAATTTAACGAATTAACAATATATATATATATATAAAAGAGGTGTTCTCATTTAAAACACCCCTTATATATATGATTTAATTGATTGGTTGAATTTAATGAATTAATTATCACAAAATGTGTGTGTATGTGTGTGTGTAAATAAATATATTATTATTAATTAATTTTATCAACAAAAAGTTCCTAATACATTTTAATAATTTAGTCTATAAAATTTATTTTATTAATTTTATTTTTAAAATTTTAAACTATTAAAGGTAATTTAAATTTGAATTTGAATTAGATTGAAATTGATAAAATATTAATTTCAAAATTTGGATGATTTTCTTAAAAATTATTTGTTATTTTTAATTTATTATTTTGTTTGCATAATCTTTATAATTTAATTGTGATATTTGCGTATAACTATTTTAATTAAAATTTAATTTGATTGAAGTCAAAATATTATTAGATTTTATATTTATAAATTTAATACATTGAATAATTTAGTCATATTTAATGTAATATTTAATGTTATTTTGAGATTTTTAGTATTATTTAATCTACTTTAAATTTAAATTTGAATTGGATTAAAATTGATAAAATGTTGTTTTAAAATTTTGGATGATTTGCTTACGAATTATTTGTTATTATTAATTTATTATTTTGTTTATATAATCTTTGTAATTTAATTGTGATATTTTGGGTATAAACTATTTTAATTAAAATTTGATTTGGTTTAAGACAAAAATATATTAGATTTTATGTTTATAAATTTAATACATTTGATTGATTTAATCATAATTTAATTTAGTATTAATTTTATTTTTTATATTTTGTAGTTTTCAAGGTAATTAGATTTAAATTTGATTTTAAATTAGATTAAAATTAATAAAATATTAATCTAAAATTTTGAATGATTTGCTTACGGATTATTTGTTATTTCTAATTTATTATTTTGTTTGTATAATCTTTATAATTTAATTATGATAATTTGAGTATAAACTATTTTAATTAGAATTTGATTTGATTTAAATCAAAATATTATGAGATCTTATATTTACAAAATGCTAAAATGTAAATTAATAAGAAATAAAATTAAAAAAGGTTTAAAATAAATAAATTTTGCATTGATTAAAATTTTGATTAGATTTAAGTCATCTAATTTTTAATAACATAACTAATAATTTTTAAATTGATTCATCATCATTCGATTTGATACATTAATTGAAATATTTAAATTAAAATTATTAAAAATTAAAAGAATAAAAATAATTTAAGAAAAATGAATGAATTTAGTACTTGCATTGTGGAATATTTATTTATAATAAATAATAAATTATTTTTAAAGAAAAAAATGACAATAATGTTCGGTTTGAAACCTAAAAATTAACTAAGGTTGCTATTTTAGTATAATATAATTCCTCTTTTTTTTTTGGAATCCCTTTTTTAAGCCTATTGCATTATCTTAAAATGTATAAATTGTAAAAAAAAATATTCAAAAGTAAACTTGAAATGTCATATATCTGAAAAAAATAAATAAAAGAAAAATAAATATACAATATGTGAAAAAAAAAAAAAACTTTTGAAGGCTCTTATTTGAAGGGTCAATTTTATTACTCGTTGCATTATTTTTCTTATCACACATATCAATAGAAGATTCATCTTTATCATGCATCATATAGTCATTCATATTAGACAATATTTAACAATTGATAATCAATATTTTTCAGTATATAACTCAACTCATAATTCAAAAAAATGAATAGATAAACATAAAAAGCACATCAAAATAATCAAAATGTCCAAATATATGAATAGATACTAAATACTAAATAAAAAAAATCAAAAGCATAATAAATCAATCTAAAAATAAATAAAATATAAAAAATGTTAAAACTCCCCACAAAGAAAAAAGCAATAAAAAAAGAAATTAATTTATATACAAATGAATGAATTGGTGTGACTATTTTTAGAAAAAAAAGCCACAAAATTTTAAAAGTTAGTAAATAATATGGTTTTACCCACAAATTCTCCTCATATTTGTCTTCAACGTTTCTCCTTTGCCAAATGTTGAAAAGTAAGACAGAAAAAAGTAAAATCATAGGACATGTTAGGTGTGGTTAAAGGAAGAAATAAAAGAGAGAAACAAAAATATCCAGTAAGAAAATGAACAATGAGATGAAAACATAATAAAGAAAGAAAAGAGAAACATGAACTTACCCATAATTTCTTTTTATTTATGTTTTTGTCGATAACAGAGAACCTTTGCATAAGAGCCAACCATAAAGTAAGAAAATACAAAAGAATTGTGCACGCAAGGAGGAATCGGAGGAAAATAAGAAAAAAAAAAAAGGAATATATATTGGTCGCAATTATCTTAATTAATATAAAATAATCTAATTACTTTAATTTAAAATAATCTTAGTTACCTTAATTAATATGTATTAGGCATAATTACCTTAATTAAATTAAATCAAAATATATATTGGTCGAAAGTGCCTACATGGCAAAATCTTCCTTTATAATAAAATGATATAATAATATAATTGCATAATAAATTTAAATGAAAATATATATTTGTATAATAATTATATGTGTTTAAAAAGGAAAGCATAATAAATTGATTACATTATTATATAAAACTAAATTATGCATAAGTTTTAATGATTTAATTGATTGATTTAATCAGAAAATATAGTTGTTGTAATTAATTACCTAAATTACTATAATTAAATATAATAATGTGTTTTTATGAATTAAAAAAATAAAGAAAAATCGATGAAATTTAGGCAAAAAAAGAATAAATATGGTGATACCATATGCCATCTGTCTATGTGACAAAACCTTCTTTTATTATATATAATATATATAATAAATAATAGATTAATAATCACATGAATCTCTATATTTAAAAAAAAATATCTTTATTTTTTCTACCAAGTATAAAAAAATTCTCACACTAGTGAAAAAAAATACATTTAACGATGTCGTTTTACATCGGTTATATGAAAACCGATGTTAAAAAATGTGTGGTGACATTTTTGCAATTTAGAACAACTTTTTTACATCAGTTCTAGTTTGAACCGATGTAAAAAAAACCTTTTTACACTAATTATAATTATAATCGATGTAAAAACAGGTTTTTTACATCAGTTCAAATTAGAACCAATGTAAAATGGCTTTTAAAACCTGCAACTCAGGTTTGTTCCAGCCGCGCGCCCTCCAAACCTCGTCTTCTTCTTCTTCCGTGTCGACATTGCGTCGTGCTTGTGTTGCCATTGTTACCGCTATTGCAGGTACAAATCTCTCACGCGTTTCCCTTTCTTCTCTCCTTCTTTCCCAACTATTCTTCTTCTCTCACGCATTTTGCTTCGCAACATGGTCTTGATTCTTGGTGGTTTTGTTTCTTTTTATAGGTTTGGTGGTGGTGATTCTAGGAATTGAAGGTTTACGGAGGTTGGGTTTGTTCACTGATGCAATTTATTTCTTAGATATGGGTTTTTCAATGTTGGAGGCAAGCAGGTGATGTTGCATGCTACGATTTTCAGATCTACTATTTTTCTCAGATGTTGTTGTGTTTTTCAAATCTGGTTGTTGTGATGGAGAGATGCTCTTAGCAGCTATTGAAGGAAGACAAAAGGTGCAAGTCAAAGATATTGAAGACACTTTCTACATCGATTATACTAATCCGATGTAAAAAGTTTCCACAATTTACAACGGCGGAATCTACATCGTTTGTAGAACCGAAGTTAAATGTCTTTGTTGCAGTAGTGTCATATTACTTTTCTATAAATATTAAAATATTTATTGTCGAAAATGCTACTTTAATCTGGTTGCTTTTGTTATTGATGGATAAAAACAGCAAGATGCTTAATTTAGAAAATATCTTGGGATAAGATAAGTAATTACAGATTCAAACAATGTAACAAAAAAACAGATAAACTTAATTAATAATAACTACATAAAAAATATAAAGAGATTATTTTAGTATTTTTTATTATTTTTTAAGAATTTATTTAGAATACATTGACAGTATAAAAATATTTTAAATTGTCATCTAATCATAAATTATCATATACAATAAAATTATTAATTTTTATAATTACTCTAAAAGTTATATATAAGATAGTTTTTAATTAATTGATAGTGTAAAATTCTTTACACTAATAATACATAAATATTAAACTCTTTTTTTAAAATCTCTCGATTTTGAACTTTAAATACTAAATGTATCCTTGTGACTATGTCGATCATCCACAGCAAATATACATAACTATGCACGGTAGTCATCCCGTGTGGCGTCGTCCATGTCCTGGTCTTCATTGATTGAATTGATCACCTAAAATATTGGAACAGAACAAAAAAAAAAAAACAGTTAATTGTTTTTATAATTCAGAAATTCTGAATTTATTAAAGACTAGAATTTCACAGTTAGGATGTATTTGTGATAAAGTATTCGCTTAATTACTTTTCTACCCTTTGCAAATTATATTATGAAAATTTTAAGTAGGAATATATAAAACTCGTTTGTTTGAATTTTTTGAAAATGTATATTTTTATTTAAAATATGTTTAAAAAATTATATTAATTATGTTTCTGAAAAAAGAACTCAATTTTTTCAGAGAAAATAATTGTTTTTTCTATTTTTTTTTTCAAAAAACTGAGAAAGATATTTACAATTCCTCGGACTATGTCAATCCATATATTAGTATTTTTTTTCAAAAGTTGAAATAGTAAGATTTGACAATTTAAAAAAATATTACATAAATATTTTTTATTTTAAGTTTAAACAAATGGACATTATGTTGAAGTATCCTCCCTTTCCCCCCCTCCCTTAAAAAGTACATTTAGTTTCTATATGTATCGCACGATGTCAACTTTTGTAGGTAGAAAAAATTAATTTAATCTTCATACATGCAAAAGTTTTCAAAATAGTCATTGAATCCATTGTAACATTGTCTGTCCCCTTGTTTACGTGGCTAGTGCCTATAGAAGTGATAGTTACATATATTATACCTATATGTGCCATTCGATTTTAATTTGTATATATATATATATATATACAACAATTTTGATTTGCTACCAATGGTAGGTTCCATTAGTCTTCTTCGTCTTCCTCTATTCTATTATTCTGTATCTTTTTAAACTTTAAAATCTCATAACAATTTTCTATTGGAAAACTATGGTTTCATCCCCCTTGAAAGGATTTGAGTAGTTTGTATGAGCTCAACCTCATTGTTGTCATTATACACCAAAAAAAAAAAAAAACAAAACCAAAAAAACTCCCTTAATTGATTCTCTTGCACGGATGGTCATCCTTCAACCTCGAGTTTGATCTCTCTTTTCATTTTTTTCTCTCTCGACGATTTAATGCTACTACAATACAAATGCACCTTCTGCAACTGGTAGTGAGAACATGCAACTCAAGTGCACATGCTTGATACGGCAAGTGGTTCTATAGCAATTGTTCAATTGGATCTCTGGACCTTCATTGAATTTGGACCCCTTTTTTCTTAAATTGTTGTTACAAGGTGCTAGACCTGTTTTTCGGAGTATTTGACAAGCTTCTGTCATTGTTAGACCTGGAACTTTTTGCTACAAACTATTATTTGTTTTGGGTTGAATTATAAATTGAAGTGGTTTAGAATCTCTGTTTTGTAAGTATCAAGTACCAAATAGGATTTTCTGTTGTAAGTATCAAGTGTTGGATATATTTTTTATTGAAGGAACCAAATTGATAAATTTTGAAAGCGTAACTTTGCACAAGAGCTAAATTATTTTTTTTCCATACAAGGACTAAATTAAAATCATTGGTCACATTCGGGGAATAGATACATATTTTAACCCAAAAATTTAATTGTCACTTCTACAACCATTGGCCACATTGATAAGGACGGTGTAGTGATGAATTCAAACGCGCTGGCAAGGACTATTTGTTGTATGTAGAGGGACTAAAATAAGTTTTTCACATGTAAGGAACAAATTAGAATCACATATATCATATAGGTACCTTTCAATTATATATGACAAGTTAATTTGGGTTGATATCATCATTTAACTTGTGTTTCAACTTGATCTCGCCTTGCTCTCATGGGATTAGTTCCGTAAAAAGAGAAATGCTATTAACGTAATTTTTAATATCCCTTTTTTTTAACATGCTCTTTATTATTATTATTGAGAAGATTTGATGTAGGCCCATATTGAAAGAGAATGAACTAAAGTTTATTGTGAGATCCATCTAAATTTTATTCAATAATAAAAATGTTTTAGAAAGAATACGTTGTTATTTGCCGGAGTACTCTAATTAAAAAATGATAAATTTGTCCTTAGAGAACATTATTAAAGAAACAGGAGTACTAGAAAGTATCTAATGAAAATGAAAGCATTTATTATATTGAAAATATAAGAATCATTTAATATCTGTTTTTTTTTTCGTAATTATTCCTTCCATTCTGAAATAAATATCGTTTAAATATTACACAAAGGACTAAGGAAATCTTAAATTCTAAACAAAAACGACTATGGGACTAAACTATCTTTTTCTTGAAGTATATGATATTAATTAATATTTTATCTCTTTAAAAAATTAATTATTGAGCATTAATTTGAAGAAATAAGGACAAAGTTGGAAAAATGTAATAAGTATTGTAAAACATCGAAGATAACTCTTGGAAAAGAAATTGCTAAATTGTCATTTATTTCATAATTAATGGAGAGAGTAATTGAAAACATTGCATAATATATATAATAAATATACTTCTTATCAATGTCCTTGAGATTTATAGGAATTAGGTTAATTTTGTAGTTAAGATTATTCTATTTTAAACTATTTGGAGAACCAATAGATTGTCATGTTCATTTGTTAAAATGCTATTTTATAAGGGAAGGTGAAATAGGAAGAAGTAAGATAAGATAAGCATTTTTTTTTTATTTTTTTTTTTCGATGTCTTTATTGTTTACCTTTATGTCACATTGTTACACCTTATTTTCAATTGTTACCATATTATTGTTGTCACTATTGTCACTATCATTCTTACTATTATTATCACTACCATTATTGCCACCATTTCTTGCCAACCAACATCACCATTGACCAAATTAGGTCCTCTGCTATCTCTAGAGCCCAAGAATTAAAACAAAAAGCACATAGAAAATGGAGAGATAAAATCAATTTTTCGGAAAAATGAAGAAAAAATAGAGGTAGAGAGGCTGCAGGGAGCTGCAGAGGATCTAGGTCCCATCATTGACACTGCTGTCCCCTATTCCTACCAATGTTGTTACTACTATCACCATTGTTACCGCTATTACTACCACCATTTTTACCAACACATTGTTGCACATGCCATTGCTACTACCAGCATCATCACTAACCCAACACTATATCCCTTCTTACCCTATTTCATTATTTTATCCATCCTTATCTCATCTTAACCTCCAAAGATGCCCTTTAAGCAAAACTAATCATGGCTGAAAATAACAAACTTGAAATTATCCACATAATAGAGTAGCAAACCTCATAAGGAAAAAAAAAGAAAAAAGAATTCAACTCGTCAATTTAGTGTATTGAAAATGAAGAGATTGATACCTGCAATATAGTATGGTTGAGAGTGCTGCTGAAACGGGATGACAGCTTCCGGCCTCATATTCTGAAACTCTTGTAAATAATTCGAACAATAAGTACCATAAATTTCAGAATCAATAATACCATTCTTTTTCCCATGAAGATAATCCAGTGCATTACCAACTTCTGCTTTGTGTTCCCCTTTGGTCCCGTTGCAAGCAATCAAATCTTGTACAGACTTCAATCCTAGAGGGGCAAATTGCAACACTTGGTTTTGGCTTCTGAATCTCTTGAGTTCATCCAACACTTTCTTATACTCATTGTAAACTTTTGTGTACTCTCCATAAGGACCATGTATGGGATCCCTTTGCCTACAGCATGCTTCCCATATCAATGAGTCCACAACTCTTCTTCGATCTTCCTCTTTAGCATTCTTCACCAACTTGGTTATATTGCTAACACCAAAAACCTTGTGCACAGCATGGAACTCGCGGCTTCTGTTTGATGGAAAGTAAGGTGCCAATATACAATTTTCACTGCATTTCTTCCTTTGATGCTTGCATGGTGCACATGCTGGATGCATTCCGCTGTTATTTCTTTGCATCCTGCGAATAGATTTTAAGTACATATGATATAAGCAATCATATAATAGAAGGAGATTTTAAGTTCAACATACATAGCGATTCCATATATAAAATATTCTTTTACAAAAGAAAGAGTTTGGTAGAAAAAGATTGAAAAAGGCTAAATTATTAAGTAGGTTTCTGAACTATTTAAAAGTTTTTAAATAAGTCTTTAAACTAAATTTTTTTTAATTGGATCTCTAAACTAAAAAAGTAGGTTCTTAATATTAGTTTTTAGTGGTTTAAAACTACTGAAAAATAACAATTTGTGACGGTTTAAAAAACTTTTGAAACTCAATTTAAAAAAAAATTACATGGTCAAGGAACCAATTATTTTTTTAAGTTTAAGATTCTATTTAAAAATTTTCAAATAGTTTAGGAACCTACTTATTAATTTAACCAATAATTAATAACATACAGAACTTGATTCTTCATCCAATGAAATTTTCTACAATTTAGCCTATCCTAGTCTTCCCCTTCGATTACTATATATATATATATATGTGTGTGTGTGTGTGTATGTACGTATAATGTGTAATTGTCTTGTTTTGAGTATTTAATTGTTATACTATATATGTACGAATGGTTTCAAAGAACCAAAAGAAAAGAAGAATGAGAAGAAGAGTATGATAGTGCTCCATGCAGCACTTGCTGGGAGGCCGTCCATATTTCAAGAGAATCCATATATTAATGCTCTGGTTATGTATCTCTTCTTTTTTTTAGAAGAAAACCGAGACAAGACAGAAAATATAGTAAAATTTAAGATACAAACCTCGACCGGGCAATTGTTATTGTCTTCAAACGAATGAAAAATCAATATCTGTTTAAATAAGATATATACACCTAGTTCTACAAGGGGAAAAAAAAAATACTGTTTTGCTGTGTAGGAAGAGCATGGAAAGATGGTTAAGGCTCATGTCTCTTGGAGTGATAATTATTTATGCAGCCTGTAGGAAGATGTCTAAGTAAACTCTAGGTGAAGGGATACACTCAATTTGTTAGGAGATATTCACGCGTTTGACTTAATGGGAAAAAAAAGAAAAAGAATTACGACCTAATATGAACTAATTCGTAACACAACATCAATAACAACAATATTAATAATAGTGGCTTGTCACCTTCTCTCTTGGATTCTTTTTTTATTTTTGTTTTAAAATATAACAAAAACCAATAAGCTACTTCTTAGTTTAACATTTTTTAAAAAATTATTTTTATTTATTTTGAGTATAATTTTTTTGGAATTTAATTAGAATTCGTGTAAAAGTTTTTTATATTATTATTTGATCACATATCATTATGTATGAGAAGTTTATTAATTTTAATAATAACTATTTTAAAAGTGATACAAACCATTAATTTTTTTATTGATTGATGATGCAAATTTTACCTTAACGGTATAATTAAACTCAAATTTTAGACTGTCATTAATAATGTTTTATTACAATATTTAATGGGTTTTAACACTTGATGCGTCAAACTTATTAAATAATGTGATAAGACATAATTCGTCAAACTCAAATTTTCACGCCAATTGTATACATTCACTTCATTCTTTTAACCGAATCCCATTAGTATATTATATGTTGTTGACTGATTAAACTTTTGCTCATGCAACTATTGCGATGAAAGTCACGGAAATAATCATCAGGCATGTTCTTGACGTGAGGCAAATCGGTAGGTTTAACTTATTATTATTATTATTATTATTATTATTATTATTATTATTATTATTATTATTATTATATTATGATCTCCTTGAGAAGAGTTGTAAACTAGATATGTCATATTTTCAAAATATCTCTCTCTCTAATCTCTGGAGAATAATTTTCATAATTACGAAAGCAAACCTAAATTAAAACATTGCCTTAATTATTTCACTTAAAATTTTCTCAAAATATATATTTAATAATTTACAAATTTGCATATATGTAAACAAAATAATTAAGGCAATATTTAGATCCACTACAAAAAATAAGCTAAATAGTGGAGGTTTTAAAAACCTCCCTTGATTAATGAAAATGTAGTGTTGGAGCGCTATGTCTCAAATTGAGGTATAAAAGTGTCAATATTTATTTAAATTGCGGAGGTTTTATAACCTCTTCTATTTAAAATATCAATTTCTTTTTTTTTTCTCTTTACTTCCCTTCCCTGCCTATTCCAATTTTTTTTTTCAAAAAAAATAAAACCAAATTACGTACTCCTTCCCAAAATTCTCTCTATCTTCTTTTGTTTCTAACCCAGTACGAAACCCCTAAACCCTTCCCTTTTCCCGTCGTTTGCAGTATGTACGCCTATAGCTCCCAAACCACTCATATGCTCTCTCTCAACCAATGCTTCGAAATCACCCATACGCTGCAACTCGTATGCTCCATCACGCGGGTTATCTTTTTTTTTTTTGCTGAAGAAAGGCCAACGAAGAGAAATCTCCTTACTTTGTATAATTTAGTTTTGTTTTCGCTTAAGGTTTAGTTAGGTTATCTTTTTTATTTTCGCTTAACTGTTTCAAGGCAATTTATAATCCAGTTTAACATTTTGCTTTTCAGGAAATAGATTGTGTCAACACACCCTTCAGCCCTTGTATTGTTGGTGGATTGCTGGAAAAACATAGTTCGATTGTTGGAAAACCACGAGCTTCCTTAACTAATGTGAGTTTTTCTTTTATATATTGGATTGCTTTTCAGTTTTATGTGTTGAAAGTTTCCCTGCTTCCCTTGTTTTATTGTTAAATGAATGCAATGATGCAGAGCTAAATGTCATTTAGATAAAAATTTTCTTATTTTCCACTGTATTGAAAAAAAAAAGGTATTGTATACCAATAGGAGGCACGCATTACTCAACTACCATTGCCAGTGTTGGCCGTAGTGCATCACTAACGGTTCAAAGGTTGCTACACTAGTCATTTTGGTGTAGGATAATGCTTTTAAGTTGAGTTTCAATTTAATGCACCTAAGCTTTTAAGATGGGTTTGGAAAATTTTGGTCAATCCTGGTCCTGTTATTAATGGTTTAAGATATAATCTAATGGTTTAAGATGTTTTTTACTACCCTTGGGCTACCCAACCTAACGAGTCTGTTCAACAAGTTCATGGAGGACTTGTTACGAGAAATATTTGGATTAGTTTGGGAGAAGAAGCAACAACACTTGATAGAAAATCTTAAAAATGATGGAAGGAGCTTCATTTTGGCAAGACTGGAGAGAGTAGAAGAAAGGAATACGCAGAAGGGAACTGGATGTGGCACTGTGCTGCTGCTTATTGCTGCAAGGAGTTTGAGTAAAATAAGCACACTCTTTTAGAAGAAATAACTAAATTAAAAATACCCCTGTATAAATAGGGGGTTCTATAGTTCATCAACTATAGAACACCTCCCCTGTAGCCTTAATAACCTATATGAACATCCCCCACTGGTGTATATGGCATAATGCACACATTAGACTCCAAGAAGCTTAGGAATAGTCCATACGTGGCCAAATTCACATAGGGGCAGCTTTTATGAAATTTAGAGCAACAATGGTTAAAGGTTGTGTGAAGATAAGTTTATGCTTAGGGGGACAGGTGGCGGTCATTTAAGCAGTTGTTAGCACTTGTAAGAGTTCATTTAGGCACCTAGCATGCTTACGGATAGGTGGCACTCATTTAGGCAGCTTTTAGCACTAGTAAGAGTTCATTTAGGCACTTGGCATGTTATTTTATAATGTATGGCTCCACTATAGTGTTAATCTTAGATTATTAGATGGGGATGTACCTTTTAGTTAATTAATATGTTCACGAACTAGGAGTTATACTTTTTATTTTTTTAGATCAGCGAGTTGCATTGTGGGGGAGGGTTGTTATTACAATGTGAAAGAGTTTTGGTTTTTATGTGTGGCTTGGGAGTTTTTATTTTTGCTGTGCTCGTTGGGTTAGAAGGAGTAGGTTTGTTACAAAATCTTTGTACTGTGACACTCTCTTTCAAATCATGCACCTCTATCCCTACAATTTAAAGCCAAAGCAAAGAGTATTATTATATTTGATTTGAGGTGAGAAATGACTTCCCACAAATCCTAAATATGCACATTCATCTTGAAGCAACAACTGCATTAAGCAAAGAGTGAAATATTTCAACATTTTGAAACATTGATGTTAGGGAACTGGCATGATTTTTTAGCTAAATGCATACTTTATGCCTACATGTCTTTGGATGGTGAATGCAAACTTCACTGTAGTGGATCATTGCCCAAGTTCTTCAGGCGGAGTTCCACAGCCTTAAGATCATGAAGATGTTGCAAAATTCTTAAAGCATATCCACTCCTTTCTCTCCACCATTCTGTATGGAACCCATGTAGTGTTGTAGAAACTCTTTATCTATTTCAAAAGCTTGTAACCTCTCATAAACACGATCAGCCTCCTCTTCAATGGATGTCTTCATGCTATCCATTTCAAGTATAGGAATTGAGTTTTGCATATCAACTAATTTAGATTCCAATTATCTCTCAAGTGTATATGTTTCCTCAGTCTCATTCTCAGCTGCATCTAAATATGGCAGTAGTTTCTTTGCCAAGGAACCTATTGGAGAGTGTCTATCATCTAATACTTGCATTTACATAAGAAGTACTTGAGCTTGAAGAGTAAATGATAATAATTGGTCATGATATGGCTAAGTGTCGCCTTCCAAATTTTTATGGGGGGAGGAGGGGTCAACATTTGTTCCCACAAGCTTTTCCAACCTCCCACAAGAAAGCGAGTTTCCTACCTTAATAATTGGTCATGATAATATTTATTTCCCTTTCGGCTATCACTAATCTACGTAGCAAGGCATGTTGAGAACTATAAATCTAGCTACTACTCTGTTTCATCTCTGTCACACCCCTGTATTACATACACCCATAGCACTTGTGGCTGTTGAAAAAGTTTGGCCTTACTAAAGTCAACCTTTTCTACAGGTAGTGTCTACAATAATGGAAAGCCTTCACATATAATATGTTATTCCTATTTCACTTCATTAGAAATTTTCCCTCTTAATATGTGTGTGTGTGTGTGTGTATTCAATGTCCTCATGTATATAGACATTAATTATATATGTTAGAGTGTTGGTTTCAAAGTCCGTGCTCACTCTTGCACAAATGAATCCATTTCTTTAAGTGCTATTGTCTTTTAATGATGAAAAATTAAGCATTGCACTTTTATTTGGAAAGGTTTCAAGTGCTGAAAGTTGGTGTTTTAAATTGCTTTAAATTGGTGTTTGAATCGTTATAAACATTGCTCAACATGCAACACAAAAAAATGTAACTGTGGGGGTGAAAGTATTTGTATCTTTTTATGGTATTTGATTATTCTAACTAAGTGTTTTTATTTTCTTATTTCAGCCAAATGATGCTTCAAGTGTTCCTACTACACCTTTGGATGCAAGAGGATCATCTGTTGCTAGCAACCCTTAGTTTGCTTGTAATGTGTTTTGACTTTTAAAGTTTAGTACAAGACTACTTTTAGATTGTTTGGGATTTTAAGTTGTATTTCAATTTACAATAGATACTTGAATTGTAAATCCTTCAACTATGTTACATTATTTTGGTTATTGGCAATGAAACTTCTTTATTCATGATATGAGAGTATCTTTTATTAAAATGTTTATATCTATTGCAAATGAAGATGGAAATTATTAATACATATAAATTATCAAGTTAAAATGAGTATAAAACAAGAAAAAAAAACGTTTTATATAGAAGTGCCTTTCAACTTTGTAAATTGTCAAATTAGGGGAGGTTTTAGAACCTCTACAAAAAAAAAAAAAAAAAAAAAACCTAAAATTAGGGAGGTTTAGAAACTTTACAAAAATACTCCACTAGCAATGTAGGTTTGAAACCTCCATTAAAAACTCTCTGCTGTTATGTAGGTTGAAAACTTCCGTTGTTATGTAGGTTGAAAACCTCCACTATTAGTGTAGGTTTAAAACCTCCATTAAAAAACCTCCACCGTCAGCATCGGTTTAAAACCTCCACAACAAAACTACCACAGTATAATAAAGATACCAGAAGTTTTGAAAAACTGCCGCTAATTGCTTGTGGCGAATCATACTACAGAGGTTTTTAAAAACCTCCGCAATTTAACTTGCGAAGGTTAAAAACCTCCGCTAAACGTAAAAAAAACCTCCATTAATTAACACAATTCTTGTAGTGATCTCATTTTATTTTTTATTTAAATTTATTTTTAAGAACATAATTTAAAATTAGTTTTCAAAACTAAAATGGTTACAAATGATGTTTGAATGAGTTATCTAAAGTTTTTTTTTTTTGGTTAGAAAAAAAATCTATTTGTGAAGTAAAATACCAAAATGTCAAAATGGCACAATGATATCAGGCTAAAGATGGTTTGGAACAACTCAGGTAACTCTCAAATCTTTAATAGAGTTATTTTTATCCAATTGTTTGCTTTCTTTACTAAATCAACTTATATTTCTGTCTCCTAGATTCCTAATTTCTCATCTTGGTAAATGCATGATTCAAATAATTAGTGACTCTGCGTTTAATACAATTGATTTAGATTTTACCAGCTATAATCAATGTTGAATTGATTTTTTTTTTAATTAAACAAACTATTTGTTGCTCAAAAATCAAAATATCTAAATGATCAATTTATTAAAATATCCTCTCTACATATAAATTAGAATAGATATCTTGCATGAGACCATTTTTAGGATTAACATTTTTAAGGGTTTTTATTCAACGAAAGTATTTTTAGAAATTGTTTTAACCTATTATCTCTTTTAATCTATTATTTTCATCTTTATTTATTAATTAAATTTCAATATTTTTTTTAAAGAATATCAATAATTAAAAATAACTTTATATCACAATATAAATTATCTATCATAAATATAAAATATAATTTATATATTTAAAAATATTTAGTTATTATGAATTTTAATTATAATATAATTTATATATTCAAAAATATTTATTTATTATAAATTTTAGCTATATAAAATAAACACTTATCCTCTGCATTGCAGAAGCTAAAATACTAGTTATATATAATTGCATCACTCTTGCTTTGTCTATATTTTCTCATTTATCGCTTATAGTTACCTTTTGCATTAGGAAAGGATTCTCGATTGGTCTTTTTCATTGCTTTTTCAAAATTTTAAACAATTAAAAAAAGTTGAATTTGGAGCATATTGTGAACAAGCTTGAAGATGTGAAGTATTGTAAATAGTTTTATGCTATGCTTTTAGTTTTGATGTACCTCACTTGATGAGTACCATGTTATAAGCTATTTTTGACCTGCTTTATTTGTGCTTGTTATGTGTGTGCATGTGTGTCATGGGTAGGTAAGTTTTCATAGTGATGATCCAAGAGCAAATTGAGATGATCTATGACTAATTAAAAAGGTTTTCTCAAAAACTTAATAAGTTGGGAGGTAACAAACTAAGACTTAGATTATTTTTATCTTAAGAACACTTGGGTTTTAACATGATCAAAATAACAAATTAATTTTCATGATAATCGATTATTTGCGAACCTATGATTTTGTTCATCTTGACATAATCAATTATTTAATAAGGATCAAAATAATTGATTATTTTGATACCGAATAAATAATTAGTTATTTCAAGATAAGCAAAATCAGAGGTTTGCAAATGATCGATTATCATGAAAATTAATATGTTATTTTGATCAAAGTGTCCTTTAAAGCCAAAAATGTTGTCTCTACAACTAGGCTTTTAGAACTCTTACACTTGGACTTGTTTGGCCCCTCATGAGCTTAGGTGGGAACTATTATAGTCTAGTCATTGTAGATGATTACTCTAGATTTACTTGGACATTGTTTTTATCCACTAAAAGTGATGCCTTAAAAGCCTTTTGTAAACTTGCCAAAGCCATCCAAAATGTTTAAAAATTGCATCCTTAAGGAGTGATCATGGTGGTGAATTCCAAAATGAAGACTTTGAAATCTTTTATAAGGAGTATAGGATTAATCATAACTTTTTTGCACTTAGAATTCCTCAACAAAATGGCGTTGTTGAAAGAAAAAATAGGTCTCTTGAGGAATTAGCAAGTATTATGTTAAATGAAACCAATTTACCTAAGTACTTTTGGGCCGATGCAATGAATACTACTTCTTATGTACTTAACAATGCTAATTAGACTTATTTTGAAGAAAACTCCTTATGAATTGTACAAAGGTAGAAAGTCCAACATATCACACCTTAAGGCTATGTTTGGATTGGTCGTGGAGAATTGAATGAAATGGATTAGAAAATAATGAAATGGGATGGATTGGAATGGAATAGAATAAAAATGTCATTCTATTGTTTGGATATTTTATAATGGAATAGAACAAAAATTTCATTCCATTGTTTGGAAAAAGGACGGAACGGAATGAGTTATAACTTTTTAATTTTCATATTATTCTTATTTTAAATATATTGTCCTTAAGAGATTAATGATTAAGATAAAATTTGTAAAGATAAAAAAGTCATTTTATAATTTAAAAGCTTTGCTCCATCAAGTGCACCCCAAATTTGGGAGGAAGAAAATTAGAGTTAAGTGATGGAATGGAATAGATCATGATCCATCTTCTTTCATTGTGTTTCATTTCTATTTTTACAAACCAAACAATAAAACAACTTTCCCTCACACTCCATCCCTTTTCATTCCACCTTTTACCACTAATCTAAACATAGCCTAAGGTATTTTAATGTAAATGCTTTGTTCTAAACAATGGAATGGACCAACTTGGCAAGTTTGATGCAAAGGCTAATGAGGATATCATTTTAGGATACTCCATGTATAGTAAAGCATATAAAGTATATAATAAAAGAACCTTGCTAACTAAAAAATCAGTTCACATTGCATTTGATTAAAGTAACCCCCAAAAGGCGGGAAAAGATGTGAATGATAACGTTGTAGATTTGCTTGGAGACATTTACACAAATAAAGGACTAACACTTGAGGACAAGGAAGAAAGAATTGTTGACACAAGCCATAAAGCTTCTGAAGAGTTACCCATGGAATGGAGGACCACTTGGGATCTCTCACTTGACACCATAATTGGCGATATATCTAAATGGTTACACAATTAGACAATTTTACAATAATATATGTAACTCTATGGCTTTGTGTCCTAAATAGAATCAAAGTCCATTAATGATGAATTACTATATGAACATTGGTTATTAACAATGTAAAAGAGTTAAATCAATTCAAAAGAAATGATGTTTGGGAACTTGTATCAAATACCAATGCTCATTAAGTATTTGGCACCAAATGGGTCTTTAGAAACAAAATGGATGAATTTGGTATAATTGTTAAAAATAAGGCCTGTTTAGTTGCCAAAGGTTATAATCAAGTAGAAGGTATAGATTATGATGAGACATATGCCCTTATTGCTAGGCTAGAGGCCATTAGACTTCTCTTAGCATTTGCTTGTATAATGGACTTTAAGATTTACCAAATGGATGTTAAGAATGTCTTCTTAAATGGCTTCATTGAGGAAGAGGTGTATGTAGCTCAACCTCTAAGATTTGTTGACTTTAACTTTCCTAATCATGTTTATAAATTGAAAAAGGCTTTGTATGGACTTAAGTAAGCCCCTAGGTCATGATATAAAAGATTAAGTAAATTTCTTATTGACCAAAACTTTGAGAGGGGTAAAATAGATAACACCTTGTTAATTAAAAAAACCAAACATGACATCTTGTTGGTATAAACATATGTGGATGATATTGTTTTTGGTGACATTAATGGTTCTTTATGCAAGGAATTTGCTAAGTTTATGCAAGGAGAGTTTGAGATGTCCATGATGGGAGAATTGACCTACTTCCTAAGACTTCAAGTCAAGTAGTTGGAAAATGAAACTTTCATAAGCCAAATCAAGTATTGCTATGAGCTGTTGAAGAAATTTGGCATGGAAAGCTCAAAGGAGTCAACCACTCCTATGGCCACCTATTGTTACTTGGACATGGATGAAAGAGGTGAAAAGGTTGATGAATCCAAGTACAGAGGTATAATTGGTTCCTTGTTATATCTAACTACTAGTTGTCTAAATATCATGTATAGTGTATATGTGTGCGCTAGATACCAAACTAATCCTAAATAATCTCACCTAACTGCTGTAAAAAGAATACTAAAATATCTTAAGGAAACTTGTAATGTTGGTCTATGGTTTCCTAAGGGTGCCTTTCTAAGTTTAGTTGGATATTTTGATTCTGACTTTGTTGGGTGTGAGCTAGATCGTAAAAGTACTAGTGGCACTTGCCATCTTTTAGGGAATGCGCTTGTTTCATGGCATAACAAGAAACAAACATGTGTTACATTATCCACAGTTAAGGTTGAGTATATTGCAGTCGAAAGATGTTGTGCACAAATCTTATGGATGAAACAACAACTTATGGACTATGGTTTGCATTTAGATCTTAGTCCCCTTAGATGTGACAACACTTATGCCATAAACTTGACAAAAAATCTTGTCTTACACTCTAGAACCAAGCACATAGAGATTAGGCACCACTTCCTTAGGGATTATGTGCAAAAGGATGACTGTGCTATAGAGTTTGTTAACATAAATTGCCAACTAGCTAATATTTTCACTAAACCATTATCTAGGGATAGGTTCTATTTCATTAGAAATGAGTTAGGCATACTAGATGAGTCACATATTACATAGATTCATGTGTGAGCATTTTAATTTTAACCTATAGTTGTTGTATTGATTATTTTTATCTACAAAATTTCTTTAGTATGTTAAAATTCTTGTATAATTAGTGTATGGATTCATATGTCTACTTGTATTGCATTGTATGTTGTGTTGATAATCAATTATTGCAAGTCATAATCGATTGTTAAGCATCTATGACTTATCTGTGAAATGTAGTGATTCACAAATAATCAATTATTACAAGAAATAATCGATTATTTCGAGTTGTGTGAATGACATTGTTGCACAAATAATTGATTTTCTATGGACATAATTGATTATCTTAAGTGACAGTGAAAACATTGATTCGCACATAATTGATTATAACAAGGTACAATCGATTATCTATACCAGATATTCATTTGATGTGTTTCTATCTACATCAAATAATTAATTATTGTTAAAAATAATCGACTATCTTGACCCTTCTATTCAAATATGGAGTTTGACCCTTTGTTTTGCGCACTCTCAACCACCAACCACCACACCTCTTTGAAACCCACAACTATTAAACCCACTTCTCTTTATAAAACCCTCTCACATCCTTATTTCTCTTCACCTCACTTCAAAAATTCCCAAAATCCCTTTCCCTTCTCAAACCCATTTCTTCAAAGCCATCTTTTCTTCTTCAAGATGTCTTCCTCCTCAAACCCTAACAATTGCCCCAAGCGAGCGCTTGTGAATTCAAGCAAAGCACCAAAGGATAAAGAGAAGAAAAGCCTCAAATCTCAGGTCAAAATGTGGTTCTCAAGTGACGATGACCTCAATGAGTATCAAAGCAATAAATTATCCCTTCAAAGATTTCCTCCTTTAGCTAGTTCATGGAGCAAAATATCTCATCCCCTCCACTTCTGGAAGCTCAAGAGTTGAAGAAATTCCTGGAGCTTGACAAGAAATTTTATCCTAATTTGGTTTGTGTCTTCTACGTTGTGCTCGTGCCTAGGATGGAGTGATCTACTCCAAGGTTACAGGGAAGAAAATCGTTTTGAATGAGGTCGTTTGGACCTCTATTGTTGGCTTTACCCTTATTTCTGGCATTATGCTAGTAGGTACCTTTGGTCAGACAATGGAAAGATTCAACCAAAATGAGATGTATTAGGATTTCCTTCACAACCTTAATGGTGCTAACTTTGACATTTAGCGGGCTGGTGGCATGAAGAAAGATGAACAATTGTTGACCTACATCATTGCTTGGGCACTTACCCCTAGGGGGAGCAACCATGCCCAATTCTTCATAAATGATTTAGTGAGTTGTTTGTAAATGATTTAGTGCTCCTATATGCAATAAAAAATGGCATTCAGGTGGATTGGAGTGCCATAGTGAGTGATACCATTCTAAAATCCCGTTGTCTTACTACTTTTTAGCTTCCTTATGTTGTCTTCATCTCTTGCTTCCTAGAACTTTATAGTGTGGACATTTCTAATAAGATGTTCTAGTGCCAAAGGCATTTCCAACTTTATTGTTTAGATGAGAAAAATCACAGGTTCGCAAATAATCGATTATCATGAACATTAATTTGTTATTTCGATCATATTAAAACCCAAGTGTTCTTAAGATCAAAATAATCAATTATCCTGAGCAAATAATCGATTATTACAGTTTTCTACTATAAATAACGAATTCGCAACCATTTTTTAGTGTGACTTTGCTTTGCAAAAACGTGTTTAGCTATCTCTGAAAGCCCATTAAGTTGCGAAAACATCTTATGAAGAAGAATTAGCAAATCTTTTCACAAAAATAAAAAAATCATCATGGATCTCTTAAGAAGTCAAGGAGTCGTCATGTAAAAGCTTGATAGCGTTAAGGCTGATGTCACCAATCATGATGTTAGTATTAATCATGTTGTATAAAAAATGATAACAAAAGATTAACTACGTAAAATGGATAAGTACTTGCATGATTTTGAGCCATGGATGATTGCAAAAAAAAAAAGTAAAAAGAAAGAATAAAAATTTAATGGCATCAAGTCAGGACAATTATGCAATGCATGGTCCTAAAATTGTGGGATCACATTACGAAGCTTTGGAGGAGGCACATGAGGTGGATACAGGTCACCATAGTACTTATATGAAGGATAAGGGGGAAATTAAAGGAAAGAATAGGGTTTTAGGTCAACATAAGGTAATAGACCCACAGATGAGAAAAAATAAGCAAGTGTCTAATAAGGGAGAACTCCAAAAAAGGGATATTGTGAATCAAAAATGTAAAAGCAATGCCTAACAACCAGTGGTGGTGTTGTAATGTAAAAGATATGTAGGGCCCAACCAATTAATGGGAAGTGCACATGTTGAATCTAGGGAGGATAAAGGATGCTTGAATAAAGAGAGACCTATAATAGTGGCGTATGATCCCAAAGGTGGCACGGATAAGAAGATTTTGTCTAATATGTGGAGTATTGAATCTTAATATGGCCTTCTACACTAGAATATGGACCTAGATTGCATAGGTTTGCTATTTTGCAATCAAAAGGCTACTAAGTCAATCACACAAAAGAATAGTGGCAGTAGTTTCCATGCCCTAGGTGACCCTACTGCAAAGGATGACACATATGGTTCAGGAGAAAGTAATAATGGAGACAAGGCTCTTAGGCCTCAAGATAATATGGAGACTGAAACTCTAAGAACATGACTCAGGGGTTTAAGGGTGTTCCCGTTTTGTTTTTTAGTTGTGTTTATGATGAATATTCTAGCTTGGAATATTAGAAAGGCTATTGGAAGAATAATGCCTCGACTTATCAAGGACTTGATTATTAAATACCACATTAGTCTAATGGCATTGTTTGAAACTAGAGTTAGCAACGGGAAAGCTAATAGTATTTTGAATCAGCTAGGTCTAGACTCTTCATTTAATGTTGACGCTCAAGGATTCCTCTATAATGGATGTTGTTGTTTTGGGTTTCAATCCTTAGTGCATCCATATTTAGTGTTCCCCTAGAGATGGCTCCATGTGTTTCCAAGTATCTTTAGTCTATAAGAGTCCTAATCCTACAATCAGGCAACAACTATGGACGAAGCTTTATAATTTTGTGGCTTTTGTTTGAAGCCTATAGGTGGTGTTAGGAGACTTTAATGCTTATCAATCTCCTTTTGAAAAATTTGGTGGTGGTCCTCCTAATTAAGCAATAATGAATCAGTTCAATGAATGCCTTGGTAGATGTTGTTTGAAGGATTTGGGCTTTAAAGGGCCTTCATTAACATGGGAAAAGGGATCGAGCAGCGTATTTGTAATACCCTAAAAGGTATTACCGTAATTAGGTCTAGATTTCTAAAAATGAAAAAAAAAAACTTAAAAATGTAGAAACAACATGCAAATACTACTCATAAATATAACTAGATATTATATATGAACAATACAATAAAAAAACACATATGTGCCTCATATAACTCATCTATCACTCAAAGGTGTCGTACAAAATATAAATAATACAAAAACACAACATAAACAAGGCTATGTCTTCTTGCACGTGACTCCAAGCTCCATCCACACATGTCTTCTCATGTATCTTGAAAAAGGGGAAACTTAAAGGAGTGAAACATAATGTCTCAGTGAGTGCTCTAAGGACTTTACGGCTAGGTTAGACTCTTATACTTGGACAACCTTCATCATTTATCTCTCATGGCTTTAAACTCACTAGGTCTCTCATAATTCTCCATACTTATGGTCTAGTCTACACCTTTTAATCTTCAATACTTCCTGTGTTAACTACTCTCTCATTCTCCTAACTGTTATATTAGTTTACTATCTCATTCTCAACCTAAGAACTCTTTCTTACCCAAAACCCTCTCTAGTATTTAAACTCTTCATGTTTAGATTTTATTCTTCTTTCTTTTCATATTTAAAGTTGTCTTCTAGGGGTCAAGTCTAAGGTCACAGACATTCTAAAATATTCTTGACACTCCCTTAACGCTCACCTTAATACTCTTATGTTATTCTCTCTTACTTATCTTATACTTTTCTATTACACCGTAAGGGAATTCACCTATTCTCTATCTTATTCACAACTATTATTATCCAATTAGAACCCTCATAACACTATCCTAGGGCCTAGCCTCTCACTTATCCTTAAGGTAGTAAACATAATTTTAATTACAAGCATACATTTATTTCACATCTTTTGCCTAGTAACTAGACATACACATCGTTTTGTTTCATCAAACAAGCATAACGTACATTCATAACATGAGTACATATGCATAATCTCGACACTTCATCACAAGACGTAATTACATTTTCACACGTGTTCACATTACATCAATCACTCATGAAGGTCACATAGACTTCACATAATTACAATTGTAGCACACATCAACATATCACATGATAACAAGATGTATATGCATGCTATGTTCCTAAACCACTACTCATGCACATGTGATATCAACCTAAACTTTTCGGAAAGTAGACTATGAGTAAATGCACGGCCATAAGAAGCGTCATCGGTACCGATTCCTTCGGCTCTTGCACCCTCAACTAGTATGATATCCTCCGGCGACTAGTTAGGGTTACCCAGTTTTGTCAGTACGTCCCTGCTCCATGGGATCAACATGGACCATTGGAGTTTTCCCAACCGGATAACCTCCAAGGCTAGGGTTAGACAACCCATCACAACCTCCACTAGCCAGATTCCTACATATTTTCCTTGTCACATAACTCAAATGTTATGATGCGTGATCACATATAATGCTTACAACTTTTCATAGGCTTTTATCATGAAACACTGACATAAGTTCATGTCACACTCAGCTTTTTAAGGTAAATAACAATCACAAGTATAAACTTAACAAGGCATAAGAAAAGAAGCAATAATAAATTAACAACTGCAAAAAAGAGTTCATAGGCACAAAAAACAGAATAATGAAGATCGTATCCACCCTGCGAGACAAGAGGTTCGCCTGGCAGTCACGCCAACAGCGAACCTGCCGGGCGGGTATTGAACTTCGCCTAACGAGTCTGCGTCAGGACCCAACCCACCCAATGGGTGTTGCACCCTGCCCAGCAGATCTGCGCACCCAGTGTCAAAGCGGAATCAGTTTTGAAGAAAAGTTGTCCAAAGACTATCTAATCTATGAACTTCTTACTCCCTCACAATCCCCTCAAAACCTATCAAATCCCTAAACTTAGGCATAAGGAGGGGGAAAAGGTAAATAGATGAACAAAAACAACATAAAGGACAAGGAAGAATACGGGGGAGAGCACTCACCTTTAGGAGTACGCAAAGCTGAGTTCTAGTGCTTGGGTTCTCTAGTTTCTATTCCTTCTCTTTCTCTTTCTCTTTTTCTTCCCTTTTTTCCTCATTCTTTATAACTTCTTTCTTCTTCTATTTTGTGACGATTAAACCTTACCCTCCTTCTCTATTCTCTTCTTATAACATGTGGGTGGATATGTGGTTTAATGGGCTTTAGTCCCTTATTGGGCCATAGATGCTCTTTTGGGTTCTATGATAACATTCTTATTAATTTCTAATACTAAGGTGTCAATAACAACAACGCTAATAATAACAACAATAATAATATAATAACAACACCATAACAAAGAATTAATAATAATAATAATAATAATAATAACAACAACAACAACAATACATATAATAACAATGATATGAATAATAATAATAATAATAATAATAATAAGTGATCTAATAACAATAACTCTTAAGACGTCTTTTGTCTAATAACACATAAGAAGGGTCCTACTAATAGCTATCTCGTAGTTTATTTCTAGTACCTGAAATTTGTGGTGTTACAGTATTGACTGTGCTGTCAAGAATTCAAGATAGTGATGGGCATTTCCTGATGCTTTGGTTATCCACTTACCATCTTCGAAGTTTGATCATAAAGTTGTTCTTTTGAAGACTAAATAGGTAATGAAGCATTTTGTTTTTGAATTAGCTAGTTTGTTAACGAATCTTTTTAGGATATTGTTCATGAGACCTAAGGTGCTTCTAATAGGTGGCCTGATGTTGTTCGTAAGTTTCATGCTAATGCTAATGAATGAAATAAATCTCGTTTTAGCAACCTAATAAAGGTCTAGGAAGCTTCAAGAGGAGCTTGGTAATTTTGGATTAGGACTTTGTGTATTTTTGTGTATTATTTAAGATTCATTTAGCTTAATAGTTTTATGTGTAAATGATGTGTTAGTTGTTAAGACAAAGGACGATTTTATGACCCTCACTTTATTTTGATAATAACAAATAGTCTTATGAATAATCGTGTGATTACTCATTAATACTGCACATCTTCACTATTGTCTGTTCATGGGTTTTTCTTAAAAGATTCAATAACTAACTCCTTCAGACAATGCTTTGTTGATCTGAGTTCTATAGTTTTTGAAAAAGAGAAAACCACCTTGAAAGAAAAGACGTCTACGTACCTATCCTCGATAAAAGTTTACTTTACGCATAAAAGAAGGAATTTGTATACAGATGTTAGTACGGAAAGCAAATATGCCTACTGCAACAAGATTGAGTATGAGAAAGGCTAGATAAGCAGACTACTGTATCTTATCAGAGTGACTAGTTGGTGAAAGACATTAAATGCTATATTTAATACTTCAATGACTCTTTTATGCTTTTGCAACGCCAGACGACGAATGTCTCCAATAACTCTCACAACGGACATTTTTAGAAGAATCCTATAAATAGAAGAAGAGACCTTAGTCATCGAGCGGAACTTTTGAAAACCTTTCTCTCAATCTGTAATTTCTAAATACATTGCTTATAAATGCTTCTCTGAGCTTTAGTGTACATTCATATGATAAGACGTTAACTTAAGTATGACAACTTGCACTCAACCATTTCACTAAGAAATTGGTAGAAGCCTGAAGAAGTTTTGATTCAAAGAATACTTGGGTTTTTGCTTGAAGAGACAAGTTAAAGACTACTTGGGTTGAGCCTGAAGAGGCTTGAATAAAAGAATACTTGTAACTTGTTTAAATTAGTGGGACTTGGTAATTGACCAAGAACTAGATGTAGTCTCTTGGGTGAGACGAACCAATATAAACTCTTTGTGTTTCTCTAATTTACATTTTTCTTTTGTCTTTCTTTGAACATCTTTTGTTTAACACTTCAGACGAAACTGTCTTGAAAAGGTTTTTGCGGAAAAAATTTAATAACACAATTCAATCCTCCTTCTTGTGTTATTCCTGTGTTTTACATTAGTGTTTCAACATATTTGTGATTTGTTATTGGGCCTTTATTAGTTGAGATTGGGCCTTTTATTAGTTAAGATATAAATAGGCTTATAGGACAACTTGTAAAGAACTTTTGGCTATTATTAAATGTGATTAGCTTTTGCTAAGTGAGAGATGTTCTCTCTTAGTTCTTGAATAGAACCTCTTGATTCCTATCAAGGATTGCTAATCCTTGTGGCGAATCCTCCTTGACTCATTAATCAATTCGTTGATTGTGGTGTCTTCTACCATTTCTAATCTTTTTCGTTTTTTCTTTCTTCTAATTTTGTTCTGATTCTTAAGATCCTTGGTGCTGAATTTTGAGATCCAAGTTAGGCCTTCATCATTCTCTTTCATAGGAAGCATAGGATTTTGACCCGTTTGGAAGGTATTAATTTGAAGTTGGATATGGAAGATAATATGTACCTTCAAAAGGTCTAGAAGGATTTATGGAGGGATTATATTCCATCCTTTAGTAGGAGGAGCTTTATTGGTATTAGAAGGCTTAGTGTGATTGGTTTAAATTTGGTGCCAAAAATACTTAAGTTTTTTTTCATATTGTCACTCTAATCAGGAGGAAAAGGAATACAATTGAGGTGGGGATAAAAAGGTTATTATTGACCAATAGGTTATTAAAAACATTGCTCAGAATCATTTTAGGGTCCTTTATAAGGAAGAAGTAGAAGGGCAACCTTGGAACCTCTCTAATAGGTTCCTTGCCATGGAGGAAGATGCCATTCAAGAAGTTCATAAACCTTTTTTTGATAAGGAGATTAAGACTGTCGTTTTAGTATAGGACCCTTTAAGCCCCCTAGGCCTAATGGGTTACACCCAATCTTTTCTCAAGCTAATTGGTTAATAATAAGGCATTCTGTGTGTGACATGGTGTGTAGATGTTTCATGAACCCGACACCATAAGGGAGATTATGTTGGAACCAAAAACGTAGAAGTGTCTAAACCTTCAATATTTTGAAGATAACAAAGCTTATTAATTTTCATATTTGCGCGTATAGACTAACCCTGTCACAACTAAGAAGAAGACTCGCCAACAAGGACCGTACAGTGTCATGTTAAAGACCGTCCAGTAGACGTGTTTAAAGACCACCCAGTTGAACAAACTAGAGGCGACCGTCCAAGTCTTCAAGATCATATATTCAAATGGCTAAGTTTTTAGTCTGAACGTCAATTAGATTTATGCTAAGTCTGCCTCGTAAATTACATATTACTACTCTAGTGAACTAACGTTCAAATCTGATTGAAGCATCAACATCAATTCAGTACAAAAGCACAGCAGAATAGATAAAGCAAGTCAACTTATCAAGCTAACAAGACAAATGAAGAAGGTTCAGAAGAATAGACCACTAGCGCAGTCCTACACCTTCCCTTGTAGTTCAAGTCTACAACTGCCACGCCTGACATTTCTAAAAAGATAGTCTGCACGCTTCTCCTTGCGTAAAGAGTCAAATTATCTACAATGGATCTTTTTCCTGAAGACTATATGTACATGCACCAACGAAAAACGAAAAGGGTGAACAGAAAAAGGCGAAGTCTGTCAAAAAGAACAAGAACGTAAAGATTTGTGTAATACTCTGTTAAGAGTGTCTAGTGGACGATAGCAAAATTTTGTAAAGATTCTCAAAGTGATCTTGAGTTAAATCTTTCAAATCCTCACTACAGGAGTTGACCCTTCCTCTTAAAAGCACTTGTGTGTTGTGAAAGCCTAGAGAGGTTTAGTGTAAAAGAATACTTGGGTTAAGCAATCTAGGGAGATTGCGTTGTAAAGCCTGAAAAGGCCACGAACAATACTTGTAACCTAAGATTGGTTAGTAGATACCTTATGGGTGAAAGGACTAGACGTAGCTCAGGTTGAGTGAACCAATATAAAACGGTTTGTGTTTTTCTTCTCTCTTTCCTACGCTTGAAAACATTTTTTGTTTGATCTACTTATTTCGAAAAAGGTTTTACAAGGCACAATTCAACCCCCCCCCCTTCTTGTGCACTTTTTCGTATTTCAATTGGTCTCAGAGCTCGGCCTCTTGGGGTTGAGCATCTAACACTGTAGGGGTAAAAACGATCCTGATCACTAATGGAAAACGAAGGACAAGCCGTTAACAGACCGCCTCTTTTCAAAGGTCAAAACTACGATTACTGGAAGCAAAGGATGATAGCATTCTTTGATGCATGTCACATAGACATGTGGGACGTAGTAGAAACTGGCAACTACCTGCCCCTTGACCATGATGGAGTGGAACTCTCAAGAAGTCAATGGACAAAATCTCACAAACAGAGGTATCTCCTAAACTCAAAGGTTATAAATGCTATGATGTGTGCCTTATCTGAATCTGAATATGAAAAGGTACACAGTCTAAAAAGTGCTAAGAAAATGTAGGACACCCTCGCTCTTGCTTACGAAGGCACCTCACAAGTAAAGAGGTCCAAATTGAGCTTACTCATAAGACAATATAAACTATTTACTATGGAAGAAAATGAAACTATCGAACTTATGTTTGGTAGATTTCAAACCATAACAAACAACCTGAGGTCCTTAGGCAAAACCTATGATAATTATGATCACATTGAAAAAATCTTGAGAAGTTTGCCTAGGCAATGGAGACCACAAGTTACAGCCTTAAGAACTTCCAAGGATCTAACAGCACTCTCAATAGAAGAGTTACTTGGAACTCTTAAAGTACACGAACTAGAGCTGAAGCAAGACGAAGGACAGAAGAAGAAGTCCATCGCTTTAAGTGTCTAGTGACCATCCAGAGAATCAGTGTCCAAGGCACTAAACATGGAAGAATCCTCTGAGAAAGAATCTGAGAAGGATGACTCTGATGAGGATGAGATATCCTTCATCTCAAGGAAAATACAAGCTATGTGGAGGAAGAAATGAGGATCAAGAGCCCAAAACTTCACAAAGAAGTTTAACAAAACTCCAAAAGAAAAAAGTCCTTCGGTATGTTATGAATGCAAGAAGTTTGGACATTTCAGAGCTGAATGTCCCAGTCTACAGAAAAACAAAAAGAGGACATTCTCCAAGAAAAAAGGTCTCATGGCTACCTGGGAAGACATGGACCTATCTTCATCAGATGAAGAAGGAGAAGAAGAAGCCAACATGTGTCTCATGGTAAGAACTAGCTCTGATAGCTTAGACAATGAGCAGGACCAAGAGGTAAACTTCGACAACTTAATCTCCCTACAAGAAGCTTATAATGACTTGCTTGCTAACTCCTCAACTCTTTCAGTAGGATATAGAGAACTGAAAAAGAAATTTTCAAAAATAACAAAAGAATTCAATTTGCTCAACGAAGAGCATAAAAAGGTCTTGAAAGAAAATGAGGTTTTGAAAACTAAAAATACTTCAAAAGAAACATCTTCTCATGAAGTCTTAAAACTTCAAAAAGAAGTTACTCATCTAAAAGAAAGTTTATTTAAATTTGTCAGTGGAACTGAAAATCTAGACAAAATTCTATCGTATAAAAGAAGTCCTCATGACAAATCTGGACTTTGTTTTGTTAAAAAAAAAACTACGAACCTGGTAAAAATATAACATTTTGTAAAATATGTGGAAAGAATGGGCATGAATCAACATAATGTAGATATCGTCCAACAAAGAAGGCGTCCAATGCCTTTAGAACTAACCAAAAAGGACCCAAGTCTATTTGGGTACCTAAGTCCATGATAATACCTATTGCAGATTTGCTTGACAACTGAAAGAAGACCCCAGTCATGGTACCTGGACAGTGGTTGCTCACGACACATGACGAGAGAAAAGTGTATGTTCCAAAGCCTGCAATCCAAGAATGGTGGGTGGGTCACCTTTGGAAGAAACCAGAAAGGAAAGATCACAGGTATAGCAACAATCGGTAAGCATTCCTTCCCTTCTATTGAAAATGTTTTGTATGTTGAAGGCCTCAGACATAATCTACTGAGCATAAGTCAATTATGTGACAGTGGACACAATGTCTCCTTTGACAAAGAAAAATGTACTGTCAAGAATCTAGATGAATCCATATTATTCTTTGCTAAAAGGGAAAGCAATCTTTATAAGATTGATCTAGTTGACCTCACAAATCAAAACGTATCTTGTCTAGTATCCATCAAGGAAAATCAATGGATTTGGCACAAAAAGCTTTGACATGCAAGCTTGAGATTAATCTCAAAGCTAAATAAGCATAACCTCGTAAGAAAACTTCCAAATCTTGCTTACAAGTCTGATATTCTCTGTGATGCTTGTCAAAAAGGGAAACAAGTAAAAAGCTCTTTTGAATCAAAAAAATATTGTTTCCACAACTAGACCTCTTGAGCTATTACATATTGACTTGTTCGATCCAACTAGAACAGCTTCCCTGGGCGGAAAACGATATGGACAGTCACAATGGATGACTACTCTAGATGGACATGGGTCATGTTCTTAAAACACAAGGATGAGTCTTATAAAATCTTTTCTACCTTTTGCAAAAGGATACAAAATGAAAAAGGTGTTTGTATAGCTTCAATAAGAAGTGATCACGGAGGAGAGTTTGAAAACGAAAGTTTTCAAGGGTTCTGTGAGAAGAACGGAATTCTCCATAACTTCTCTATACCACGAACACCACAACAAAATGGTGTGGTAGAGAGAAAGAACAGGTCATTACAAGAAATGGCTAGAACCATGCTAAATGATAACTCAACTCCTAAGCATTGCTGGGCTGAAGCCGTAAACATTGCATGTTATTTACAAAATAGAATTTATATAAGACCTTTTCTGAAAAAGACTCCCTATGAATTGTGGAAAGGACGAAAACCCAACATATCATATTTTCATCCCTTTGGATGTCAATGTTTCATTCTAAACACTAAGGACAACCTTGGTAAGTTTGATTCAAAGTGTGATGATGGAATACTGTTAGGCTATTCTGAAACATCCAAGGCTTATAGAGTTTACAACTCTAGAACCTTAGCAGTTAAAGAAGCCATCCACGTTAAGTTCAATGACAAAAAGCCTGATAACGAAATATCAGAGCTAGACGATTCATTTGCAGATATAAAGCTGGACGATGCCAGACCTTCAGCGTCCAGAAATCAAATGGACGATCCAAAAGTAGAAGAAAAATAACCAACTGGATGTTCTTGGCAAATAAAGATCTATCATCCAGAAAATCAAATTCTTGGAAACGTTCAAGATCATGTTAGGACAAGATCGACCTTCAAGGAGCAAGCTCAAACTGCTTTGATTTCTCAACTAGAACCAAAGATAGTAGATGAAGCTCTCCTGGACGATGGCTGGATTAGCGCCATGAAGGATGAACTTAGTCAATTCGAAAAGAATGATGTCTGGATGCTAGTTCCCGCACCTAAAGATAAGTCTATCATTAGAACAAAGTGGGTATTCTGCAACAAGCTTGATGAAGCTGGCAATGTGGTCAGAAATAAAGCAAGACTTGTAGCACAAGGCTACTCTCAACAAGAAGGTATAGACTTTACCGAAACTTTTGTACCAGTAGCTAGATTAGAAGCCATTCTCATCTTACTTTCATTTGCTGCTCATAGCAATATAAAGCTCTGTCAAATGAATGTAAAAAGTGCATTCTTAAATGGCATAATAAACGAGGAAGTTTATGTGAAACAATCTCCTGGTTTTGAGTATGATATTTTTCCCAAACATGTTTTCAAACTTAAAAAGGCTTTGTATGGTCTTAAACAAACTCCAAGAGCTTGGTATGAAAAACTAAGTTCTTTTCTTTTAGAAAATGGTTTCTCTAGAGGAAAAGTAGATACCACTCTCTTTCGCAAAGAGGTCAAAACACATTTTATCATTGCATAAATATATGTAGACGACATTATTTTTGGAGCTACTAATGACGGGTTATGCAAGGATTTTTCTAAGATTATGACAACAGAATTCGAGATGAGTATGATGGGAGAACTAAAATTCTTCCTGGGGTTGCAAGTAAAGCAGACTGGAAATGGCATATTCATACATCAGACAAAGTATGTCAACAAACTTCTAAAAAAGTATAAGATGGACGATGCAAAAGAAATGAGTACACCCATGCATCCATCATCAATACTTAGCCTGGACGACACTTCTAAAAAGGTAGATCAATCTACATATCGAGGTATGATTGGATCCCTTTTATATCTCACAGTGTCCAGACCTGACATTATGTTCAGCGTATGTCTATGTGCTCGCTTTCAGTCTGATCCTAGAGAAACTCATCTAACAGCAGTTAAGAGAGTCTTTAGATACTTAAAAAGAACCACTAATCTTGGTTTATGTTTTAAGTCAACCAAAGAATACAAATTAGTTGGTTTTTGCGATGCTGACTATGCAAAAGATAGAGTAGAACGCAAGAGCACCAATGGAGGATGTCACCTCATTGGTGGGAATCTAGTCTCCTAGACGAGCAAAAGACAAGGGACAATTGCCCTATCCACAGCGAAAGCAGAGTATGTCTCAGCTGCGTCTTGTTGCTCACAACTCTTATGGATCAAGCATCAGTTAGAAGACTACAGTATCTACGAGAGTAACATTCCTATTTTCTGTGATAACACTGCTGCTATAAATCTGTCAAAAAATCCTATCCTGCATTCTAGGGCAAAGCATATTGAAATAAAACATCATTTTATAAGATATTATGTTTAGAAGGGAGTTGTCGATATTCAGTTTATTAACACTGAAAATCAATTAGCAGATATATTTACAAAACCCCTTCCTGAAGATAAACTCATCCATATTCGAGATCTTCTAGGTATGGAATTTATAAGTGAATAGTTCTATTCAACATGCCTTAACCGTCCAAGGTTCAGTAGCGTCCAATGTTTTCACAGCGTCCAATATTTCATCGTCCACTTGCATATATTTTCGCATTACATAACGACTTTCATTTGTGTGTACATCCTTATCCATGCTTAATCATGTTTTCTTTGAAAATGATTTAAAATAAATGCTTTCTTTTTGGTCTGAGTCTCTCATATGCCGTATAACCAACCTCGAGAAATGTAAGCGCCAGACCCAGCATTTATTACACATCACCTCTCTCTTCGAAAGTAAAGAATCGCCAAAAGCAAAACTCTTCAGTTTCGTTATATACACTCAAACCCAAACCAAATACTCACCTCTTTTCAAATCCACCTGAACTCCCTCAACTTCTCAAACCCTAACCTTCCTTTAAGCTCTCAGATATGGTAACTGAAAAGGCTGGTCCCGCTGCAAAGGCCGTAGCTTGTGTGGAAAGCCTAGACAAGGCTGTTGTTCTCATCAAAAGCCACTTCGATATCCAAGCTCTCGACGACATGGGGGTGTATGTAAAGGATAACTTGCTTAGATGTGGAATTCTCAACTACTTCTACCTGAACGAAATCATATACCCAGAACTCATCCGACAGTTCTGGAATTCTGCCGTTTTCTCAAAGACAAACATCACTAGAACCATTCTAGGAGTTAAGGTCACACTGGACCTAGGCTCTGTCGCCCAAGCCATTGGCTGTGAGAAGGCTGGATCTTGCATCAAAAACGGTTGGGAAGACAGCTTTGGAGGACATGACACAATTGATGCTGCACTAATGGGTGCCAAAGGACAAAGCCTAGTCAAGTACAACAAACTGACGAAAGAAGGGAAGATATTCCAGCAGTTTCTGAACAAGGGAATTCTTCACAAGGCTGGATCCAAGGACAGTGTTACCTTCCTGCACCGATTCACATTGTTCCACATGATCACTAGTCAACAGTTCAACTTACCACACCTCATCTTGAGCAACATCTTCAGGGCTATGAAAGGACGCGGGGAACGCGACCAGATTACCTATGCCGCACTTCTTAACAGAATCTTCTGGCAACAGCATGTATTTCATGCTTTCTTTGCTCTTTCTCTTAGGGAGCAAAACAAGATTCAGATTCTAGATGGTGGCCATAAATTCACACAACTGTCGTTCGGACGCAACAATGTTGCGCAAATGAAGGCTGGGTTCATGCTGAAGCCTTTAAAAACCACGTCCAAACTCGTGGACGTCAAAGAAGAAGCTATTGAGATGGCACCCTTACAAACAGTAGCGCCAGTCGTCCAGCATGCCTCACCAATGGACGACAAGGTACTATTTGAAAATCCAATTGCTGTTAGACTGTCCACCAGAAGGAAGTCGTTCAAGACACAAGCGACCAAAGCTACAAGGTCCAAGACCCAACGATCTTCAGCTCCACCTGTTCCCCTTGCAACTGCTCCTACTGTTGCATCTGATCCTTCTTTTGCACCAACTACAATTCCTGCTAAGAGACGGTTGATCGTCGCCTCTAATGATGAAGACGATGAGCCTATTGGTAAGCTTGTCAAGAAACAGAAAGCTACCATGGATGTTGTCCCTGTTCAACCACAATCCCAACCACCTACCTCACCCAAACAACCAGTAGACACATTGCTAGGGGAAGCACAGTCGAAGAAACGTAAGCTTTCCTCTCCTGTTGTTGCTGATGAACCTGTAAATGATTTTATCGAATTTGTTCTCATTGAACTATATGAACCTATTACCTAACCATATACCGAAACACAAGCCATACCTGAACCAGAAATGTTGTTGCCTGGTGATGAAGGTTATACCTGCACCATTCCTACCCCCGGTATCCTAAAAACTTACCTCTCCATTAAACCTCCTAAATCACCTCCCTCCTCAACCATCATCTCCTTACCTACCTCTTCCTCAGAAACCTTGGCACAAACCAAACAGAAATGGCCTCTACTTTTTGTTGAAGGCAATCTCCAAAACCTCTTGGACGAAAATGCCATCATTCTGCGTCCAGAGCTTCCTGAACCAAACTTCGGTTTTGATTACTCTTCAATTGTCATGGAGAAGTACATGGATGACTATGTCCATCAATCGTCGGAAGAATACCTGGCACTACCTCTTGGAGCCATTGAACACCTGCCGCTCAAGCGGTTTATTAGACGGAGGTATCCTAGAGTTGTACAAGCTTGGCGCATAAATGCTCATCCTCCTAGAGTACTTCAACACAGAGTACCTCCAGTTGAAGGCACCGAGAAAGCTCTACAACAAAGAGGACCAACGGACGAGCGGATCATTCATCTACGGCCTGTAGATTTGAAGTTTCAGCCTATAGATCTAGAAGAAGATGAATTCTTTCCATCCGCCTTTGAGCATATGTTCTACAACACTCTCAACGGTTCAGCTTTCTTGAAGTATCAGCTGTTCATTCCTCCATCCCAACATATCCGACCTTCCACATCCATCCGCATCCAACCAGACCGCGTCTGTCCAAGACTGCCAATCATTGATGAAAATCACAAGAAGAAGAAAATTCTTACCAAGGCACCATCTTTGCCTTTACCGTCCAAAGCTGCAATTCAACATCACCCAACCCATTCCCATAAGTGGTTTTTAGCTCAGCGTCTTCGTACAGACATAGACGAGACCGATGTTGAACACTTCTAGCATCAACATATGTTCCTATGCGAACAAGAAGCGTCCAGCAGTGGCGTTTCAACAAACGACAAGGCCGATATCCCAACTGCAACGAACTGTGAATTCACGCAGCGTCCAGCTCGTGTCTTTCATTTTTCAAACACTTCAGCTGCCTTTGTCCGTCCACCAAATGAGCGTCCACTCCTTGGTCCAGAAACTTCTATCCTATACACTTTGATTACTGCTCTTACGCATATTAACACTCTCCAACCACCCTACCCTTGGACCCCTCCTCGACCTTATCAACTTGACGTGCCAAACCTCAAGTTTCTAGAAACACCTCCTCCCCCCTCTACAGCTCTTCCACCTTCTCAACCACCTTCACCTACACCTCCACCACCGCCTACTCCTAGCTCCCAAACCTCCGCTAACCTCCCTATCTCTACTGTCACCCCTTCATCCATCTCATCTATTGACCCCGCCATTCAACAATATGATGCCACCCAACTTCAACCTATATTCACTCTTCTTCACCAAATTCTTCAGAACCAACAAGCCCTCCTCCATCCTTCTCAACCTTTTCCTCCTCCGCCGCCGCCACAGTGACTACGATGACGACTCCCTTTCTCTCTTTTTTGATAATGACAAAGGGGGAGAAAGCATTATGTTCTATGTTTTTTTTTCTTTTTGCCTTTGTCGCATTTTTTGTGTGCATATATTCTTGTCAAATTTTATGCTCTGAACAGCTAAATAAAATACAAAGTTGATCTGCTTTACTTCAAGTACTGCTTTGCCTATATTAAATCCTATATCTGTTATATAATATGCTTAATACTTGGTATAATATTTGATATGGATTCAAAACTTGGTATATCCGACTCAGGGGGAGCATAGTAAGTCTTTCGAAAACTTCTTTATGCGCCTCTTTATTTTCTAGCAAAAACTTAAAAATTAATAAGGTTTGTCATAATCAAAAAGAGGGAGATTGCTAGAACCAAAGATGTAGAAGCGTCTAAACCCTCAATGTTTTGAAGATAACAAAGCTTATTAATGTTCATATTTGCGCGTATAGACTAACCCTGTCACAACTAAGAAGAAGACTCGCCAACAAGGACCGTCCAGTGTCATGTTAAAGACCGTCCAGTAGACGTGTCAAAGATCGTCTAGTAGACGTGTTTAAAGACCATCCAGTTGAACAAACTAGAGGCGACCGTCCAAGTCTCCAAGATCATATATTCAAACGGCTAAGTTTTTAGTCTAAACGTCAATTAGATTTATGCTAAGTCTGCCTCGTAAATTACATATTACTACTCCAGTGAACTAACATTCAAATCTGATTGAAGCATCAACATCAATTCAGTACAAAAGCACAGCAGAATAGATAAAGCAAGTCAACTTATCAAGCTAACAAGACAAATGAAGAAGGTTCAGAAGAACAGACCGCCAGCGCAGTCCTACACCTTCACTTGTAGTGCAAGTCTACAACTGCCACGCCTGACATTTCTAAAAAGATAGTCTGCATGCTTCTCATTGCGTAAAGAGTCAAATTATCTACAACGGATCTTTTTCTTGAAGACTATATATACATGCACCAACGAAAAACGAAAAGGGTGAACAGAAAAAGGCAAAGTCTGTCAAAAAGAACAAGAATGTAAAGATTTGTGTAATACTCTATTAAGAGCGTCTAGTGGACAATAGCAAAATTTTGTAAAGATCCTCAAAGTGATCTTGAGCTAAATCTTTCAAATCCTCACTACGTGAGTTGACCCTTCCTCTTAAAAACACTTATGTGTTGTGAACGCCTGGAAAGGCTTAGTGTAAAAGAATACTTGGGTTAAGCAATCTAGGGAGATTGCGTTGTAAAGCCTGAAGAGGCCACGAATAATACTTGTAACCTAAGATTGGTTAGCAGATACCTTATGGGTGAAGGGACTGGACGTAGCTCAGGTTGAGTGAACCAGTATAAAACGGTTTGTGTTTTTCTTCTCTCTTTCCTACGCTTGAAAACTTTTTTTGTTTGATCTACTTATTTCGAAAAAGGTTTTACAAGGCACAATTCAACCCCCCTTTCTTGTGCGCTTTTTCGTATTTCAGATTAACGGTACTCTGCTTGTCCTTGTCCCAAAGTGTGAGGCACTTATCAGTTTAGACCTATAAGTCGTGCCAATTTGGCAACAAATTCACCTGCTTCTCCTTAATGATTTTTTTTTCTCAGATGATTTGATTTATTGGTTGGATAAAAACTTGGCGAGTAGTTTTCGACTACAAAATGTGTGTACGTGGTCCATTACTTTTTCTATTGTTCTCACGACTATGTGGCACAGTAGGAATAAGGTGGTGTTTAATGTCATGGACTTTGCCGCCAGTACAATTGTGAGGATGACTTTGCGAAAGTCGATGGAGTTAAGCCATCTTTCTCAAATAACTATGTAAGGGATAGGCAAACTGAATACATATCATACCAAGCATATCCAATGGTACTCTCTTTCACCTAGCTAGATTAAAGCTAATATTGATGGGTATATGGAACATGGCTTACAAGCATCTTGTGTGGGTGTCCTAAGAGATACGCATGGGAAACGGGTAACTAGGTTTATGAGAAATTTAGATTCCACAAATGTGCTAATGTTTGAACTTTGAGGGCATAGGCTTTACTTTCCAAGTGGTGTAGAGCTTTGCTATTAGAAAGTTATTGGTGGAATGTGATTCCAAAATTACAGTTCAATTGGTTAACCATGGAGTTAGTCATCTCCATCCATACTGGTCCATAATGGAATCTATTCATCAATGGTGGATAAAGGATTGGGAGATTCGTGTTATTCATGTGGATAAGGAAGGTAATATGGTTGTGGACTATCTAGCTTCTATGGCTTATTTACAAGATATAGGACTACATGTTTTTCCTACCTCACATACAGGGTGTATGTGTAACGACTCACTGTTGCTACAATACTACTTTACAACTTCCTTAGTATGTCGTTTATAACCATATATCATAAACAACATTTAATCCTCCTTATTTTCACCATGTACAATACACACACACACACAGATATATATATATATATATATATATATATATATATATATATATATAAATACAAAAGGACAACACGCCACCAAAATACAATTCAAAAGTGAGTAAAATACAAAAAGAGATTCCCTACAGCTGGTCAACTATACATTAAACCACAAAAGAAATCAAAAGAATGTCCAGAAAGATCCACCCATAAAAGGGCCTTCAACGTCTCCAACTGAGACCTCCTTCATCAACTGTTGGAAGCTGGATCTGTTGAAGCTCCACCCTCTGCTCTCACGCCAAAAGACGTGATCATCATAATTACAGCAACATACAACAACAACCAGCAACAATGGCAACCACAACAAAACAAACAGCAAGACAAGGGTAAGCTTACGTAACAAAACAAACATATAATAGACAAGGTTCATTTCATAAAACCCTCAACATACAAACATGAAATCAAATTCACAAAAAAATGAGTTTCCACAAAATCACTACACCATATACCATGCTTTTAACATCAACATGTCAATGCATGAATGGCACAACTCTTGAGAGATTTACTATATTTCGGGCGATCAGCCAGGTCTTACCCCTTACCATGGCCTTCTAAGCACCATTTAAGGATTGCCAAAACTCTGATCTATGGATAAGTTTAGTGGTTTGTCAGAATAAGTGAATGTAGGTGGTGGCTTACCGCAACACAAGGCTTGCACTACCTTGGTCCGCTGCGGAATTACCCATCCATTCATTGTAACGCCCGGCCGCTTTCAGGATGAGTGACTGTCCCCACAAACCAACACAAGACTTTTCAGCGTGCTTTGTCCTCACTCACACGCTTCCCGGGAAACTTTCCAGTAGGTCACCCATCCCTAAATTACTCCAAGTCAAGCACGCTTAACTATGGAGTTCTTAAGTGATGGGCTACCGAAAAGTAGATACATCTTGTTGGTATAGGTAGCACTTATTAATCCCTTTAAGCTATCCTCAACTATACAGTCCCATACCCGCATAGCCTCTGGATCCCTCTCGTTCGGGTGTGTATTCGATTCATTCATGTACTCCTCCCGTTAAAAGCCTGCCAGGAGCTGCTCATTGTCCGTGCCTCATCTCTTTTGCACCGGTGATCACTCCCCACCCTCGTCAGCGCCCGAGATGTTACATTCATCCCCAAGGCCCATCTTTCCGACCCCATGTCTTATCTAGGCACTAGGTTGAAGGCCTGTCTGAGTCGTAGCTCCTGTCAACCAGCCAACTTACATGCCTACCCATACACGATTTAAGGCCCACATAACCTCAGCCAACAACATATGCATGCAAATGCATGATTCACCACAACATCAACTGAATCACAACCATTCATCAATATCCATACATATATGCATATGGCCACACAACACCACGTGGCCTACTCAGCACCACCTGTGGTCCAACAATCACTACCAACTTCATGCAAGCCCAATCCAGCCCCATGCATGGTTAACAAGTAAAGCTCTATCCAAACAGCACACACCTCGTGAGAATTCTCACACGTCTTAGGTGAGGTCCTATCTAAGCAACCAACAGCATTTGTAAGATATTCTCACTATCACAACACACTACAACTAGTGGAGATTTTACTTGAGCAACCTTCCACACAACTACCACTTTCTTACTAATTCTCACACAACTTAAGAGAATAGCATGTTCGCTCAGCGACCTATATGCTCGCTCAACGAGTACCTTCCATATAAAGAACACACTTTCCTTCTTGAAGGTTCTCGCTCAACGAGTATAAGTCCCACTTAACGAATTCAACTCTAGAGATAACCCCATTCTCTGTACCCAGGGTTCTCGCTCAGCAACAACAAGGGTCGCTCAGCAAATTCAAGCTTTCCTCTCTCCCTTTGCTTAGCGAGCACGAGTGTCACTCAGCGAGTAGCCACTTAAAAGAGTAGCCAAGTCTCAACTATGATCCTCGCCCAACGAACATGTTTTTTGCTCAGCAAGATACTTACAACAGAGAGCAATAACTTTCCAGGTCTCCAATTCGCTCAATAAGTGCAGGTTTCGCTCAGCGAACATCTTCCGAGCACTTTATAACAATCACCCCTCACCCAACGAGTATTCTACTCGCTTAGTGAACCATTTTTTGGAAAATTTCCAGAATTCTTATTATCACTTACTTAACAAATTGAATTTCACTTAGCGAATTTCCTCTTTTCATCACTCATTCATCCTATATCAAGAACACTCGCTTAGCGACGCGACAGGTCGCTTAGTGAATCCACATCCGAAAACCTCACACTACATTCTGGGGCACACTTACTCAGCGAAAGGCCTAGTCACTCAGTGACTTCCAAAACTCAGAAACATCAAATCTCTCTAAAAACCTAGAAAATCACAACTCTTCACTCATTACTACCCTAAATCAATCCCATCAGAGTCCATTAGCGTCATATAGCATTCAGCAACAACATATTTAACAAAATTTACATACTAATCAACAATCACAACAAATCAGCAACCAAGAGAGGAAAAACCCATTTCAACTACAAATTTCAACCCAACATCAATTTAAATCTGTTTCAGCACAAACCAAGACCACATTCACACTCAACAACACTCATACAATAAGTTTTCAACCAACACAAGCTTCCTTTACCTTTAAAAGTTCCCAAATCTGGATTTAGGTTCCTTGAGAATTGGGTATCTTAAGCCAAAACTTGAAAAGATTGATCCTCCTCTCACCCAAAGCACCGAATTAGGCTTGGAATCCTCTTGACACCCTTAACCAAGTCAAGAAATCTAGAGAGAGATGAAGAGAAGAGAGAGAAGTGAATGAGAGAAAATGAGAGAAGCTTTCTTTCTCTTTCCTTCCCTTTTATACTTTGACTTTCCGAAGCTCTTACACGGACTTTGAGCTAACTGAGGCTCATGAGTCATCAAACCACTTCTCATATCTCATAACTGGTCTAACTTAACTGTTTTCCCTCAAAAGCCCAAAATCACACTCACAACACATCCAAATTGGGTCAAACACATATCTCCAATTCCCTAAATTCAAACCGGTATTTCAAACAAACAACACCAAACCATCATCGTACACACAATTCATGCACAACAACAATTCATTTATTTCTTTTAATTACCTAGATTACATATCTAATTTCCACTTTTAATTATCAAAACACTAAATCATATATTAAAAAAGCACAGATGTTACAATATGCATTTGCTTTTGAAAGATGTAATGGGTTTCCCTTTGGCCTGTACAATTCCTTTGTAGTATGTTTGGGCTCTACCCTCCTCAATACTAACAATTTTTTTATATTGAAAATCACGAAGGAGAAGTGCTAGCAACACATTTTTTCTAACACATTATCTTTTATTGGTTAAAATTTATTGAAAATTACAAAATTATGAGTGAGATGCACTAAATAAGGAGTGACTCTCACCCAATTTTATGATTTCCAATAAATTTCAACCAATAATAGAGAGTGTTAAAATGTGTGTTGCTAGCATTTCTTAATCACAAAATTGTACAAGTATCTTTTTTTTGTTTAATGAACCTCACTCATAAATTTATAGTTTTTTTTTATAAATTTTAACTAATAGTAGAAAGTGTATTAATAAGAATGTGTTAAAAAATGCATTAGAAGAAATATATCAGTGTATTATTATCATTCTTCTTAATGTTAAATATATTTCATAAAAGAACCTCATTTTCTTACAAAAATATTTTCTATTACAATCTATTTTCTAATTTTTTTATTTAGTTGATGTTCTAGTTCTTCCTTTACGTTTGTACGATATATTATAGATACATTACAAAAGTTTTTATTTTTAAAATTATTTTAATTAGAAAATAATATTTTAAAGATTTAAATTAAAAAATTTATTTATTTTTATTTTATTTTGACAACAAAGAAACTTAATTAATTGAAAAACTTATAAATTAAAATTACATACAATTTAATTAAAGCAGTTAAAAATACATAGGCATGTGACAGGTCGCAAATTCAAACTTCCACTCATCTCCATGGGACGAGATAAATATAAGTATTGTAAGCGCTCTTTGAATCCAAAAGCTTTTTCTACCTTAGACTGAGATGCCATCCCCTCTCCCTAAATTTTATGTATAAAAAAAAAAGCAATTAAAAATACATTTATCAACATAAATTCTTATAATTAATTTTATTATATTAATTAAAAATATTCATGAGCTAAATATGTTTTTGATCTTCTAAAAATACAACAAAATTAGTTTTAGTCCTTAGAAAATTTTTTCTTGAATAAAATCCTTCAAATATTAAAAATACCCTAATTACATTTCTGTACTAAACTTTGTTTAATTTTTCTGTTAAATAATAGCTACACCAGCTTCTAAATAAAGTATTTTATTACTTGAAGTATCCAGTGATAATTTTTAATAAAAAATTGTATAATTGCTTTTGCTTTAGAGTTGAAAAAATTTGTGATTTAGGGTTAAAATGTAATAATTTTATTTAAAAAATATATTACTAATTTGACCTAAACATAACAATTGACTTGAATTGTCACATCAATAAATTAATAGTAACTGATGTTGATATAATAATCATTTAACAAAAAAATTAAACAAAATTTAACACAAAAATCTAATTAAGACATTTTTAATATTTGAAGAATTTTATTTAAATTTTTTTTATAAAAATTAAAACTAATTTTGTCATATTTTTAAAGAATTAAAACATATTTAATATTGTAACTCTATTTGTTCGTACTTGCTAAAACCCTGCGAGGATTGTTCTTGTGTTGAAGTGGGAAGAAGCAAAACCCTTTCATGGTGTTGCAGCATCATCGTAGCTGAGAGCTAAACCATGGTGGGTCCACTTCTTCTTCGTTCCCTCTGGTCCTCCACCAGAAAATCCTTCTCCTCTTCCTCTCCTCCCCTCTCCCACTCGCGCTTCCTCTCACGTGCCTTCGCCGCCGCTCCCGCCTCCGCCGCCGCCGCCGCCACTCCGGCGCCTCCCTCGACCCCAGCCTCCTCCGCAACGTGGCCGTGATCGCCCATGTCGACCACGGCAAGACCACCCTCATGGACCGCCTCCTCCGCCAGTGCGGCGCCGACATCCCCCACGAGCGCGCCATGGACTCCATCACGCTCGAGCGCGAGCGCGGCATCACCATCGCTTCCAAGGTCCGTACCCTAATTTCGATTTCACCCTCGAATCCAACTCCTCAATTTCGTTTTCAATTGGATCGGATCTTCCGGAATGTGAGAACGTTAACGAGCGATTGGTTTTTCAGGTTACGTCTGTTTCGTGGAAGGAGAATGAGCTGAACATGGTTGACACTCCCGGACATGCTGATTTTGGTGGCGAGGTAAGGTTTTCAACGAAATAATTGTTCCAATTAGTCAGCAATTATGGATTAACTTCTCCATAAGCACTTATAGGAGAAAAAAAATAAGAAGAAAAAATTCAATAAGCTTTTCCATAAACTAAAATTAACTTATGCATAAGCTAAAAATTAGATTTTGGAAAAGTTAATATGAGAAAGCTTCTACAAAATTATCTTATGGATAAGTTAATTTTAGTTTATGGAGAAGTTAATTTCACTTTTTGTTCTTATTTTTTCCCCCCATAAGTGCTTATGGAAAAATTTGTCCAAATAGGCCCTAAATCTAATTGCATAGTCTCACATGTTTGATTGCAAAAATGGAAAGTGTTAATGTAAAATTTTTTATTTTTTTTTTTATAAAGACAGAAGAGGTGATGATTTGAACAAAATTTGTCACTGAAGATGTCTTTTGTTTTTTGATTGCTGTGTGAGTGTGAATTTTGAATTAATTAAGCAATTATTTATTCGTGGGAACTATATCAGGGCCGGTCTTGGGCGTACTAGAGGTGTAACGGCCTAGGACTCATGGCTGGGAGGGGCCAAAAAGTTCCAACAAAAAAAATTATATAGTTGTGTGATAATTTTTAATATTATTTTATGTTACTTTTATAAATAAATTGAAATTACCATCTCTTATCATGTCAACTTTTTTATATTTAAATAAAAATGTGATATGCGATTATAAATTAATATTCTCTTAATTGTTAGTTTTTTTTAATGATGTATTACATTCATAAGTTCATGTTAAATGAATTTCTAGTTCATTGTGACAAATAAACATAAAATGGATATATGATAATACGTAAAAAGTTTTTATTTTTTCAACAATATAAAAAACACAAACTAAAATTCAAATTATAAAGGAATCTACTCGTACACATTAATTCAAAATCCTTAACTTAGATAGTAGAGCCCCCATCCTCCCAATTAGGAAGTTTTAACACCTTCTTTCCTTTTCTTGAAAGGTACATTTCACACACATTCTCCACAATTAGGCAAAAATATCTCAATCATCTTAAACTACCTTCCATTTATGTGTGTGTGTGTGTATATATATATATATATATATATTGATTTTCTTATTCACCTATTCGTTTTAATTTAAAAATAACATTATATCACATTTTAAATTATTTATCATAAATCTAAAATATAATTTATATATTTTAAATATTTATTTATTATAAACTTTAATAATAATATAATTTAAAATTTTAAAATATTCATTTATTATGAATTATAATTATAATTATATAAAAATAAATATTTAACTTGTACAAGGCACAAATTAAAATACTAGATAAAACTAAAAATTAGTATATTAATAAAGAGCAAAAATACATGTAAAATTTAATTTAAGATGATAATATTTTGTTGATGATAGACTATAGTATAAAAGTAAATTGAATAAAAAATATGTGTCTATTTATGAGATTTGTTAATTAAATTATGTGTCTATTTTTTTATGTAATATATATTTACATTTTCAAATACTTATATATAAGGAGACCTTATTTATTATTTTGCCTAGGGCCCATAAAATGTCAGGACTGGCACTGAACTATATACTGGTTGAAGTGTTTTCTGGCTGCTCTTATCATTTTTGTGTTTGGTTGATGAGTAGGTTGAACGTGTTGTTGGGATGGTTGAGGGAGCGATTTTGGTTGTTGATGCTGGTGAAGGTCCACTTGCACAAACAAAGTTTGTTCTTGCAAAGGCCTTGAAGTATGGGTTGCGGCCTATTCTTCTTTTAAACAAAGTAGACCGACCTTCAGGTAGTCATCACCTGATTCTCTGCTGTTACATGAAATAGAAATAGAATTGGCTTAATTGCACTTTTAGTTTTAGTCTCCCTATTATCGTCATTTCCTGAATTTTGTCCCCCTGTTTTTTTTTTGTTTTTTTTTCCTTTTTGTGAATTTGATCTTCCACTATTTTAATCATGTAATTTTGGTCTATCCATTAACTTGATATCCAATATTTAACGGAATTGTTGAGGAGGCAGTAGATTGATGACGTGGATGTGCAATAGAGTGTGATGATAGCATTTTTGTTATATATTGGATGTCAAGTTAACGGATGAATCAAAGTTGCATAACTGAAATAGTGCGGAAATCAAATTCACGAAAAAAATAGGAGGACCAAATTTGATAAATAATGATAATTGGGGGACCAAAAGTGCAATTAAGTCAATATAATTTTTTTTGATGGTTAGATATTTTTTATTTCATCTATCGGGTACTTCTGTAGTTGTGAGTTGTGACCTAATCCTTGTGATTTTTATTTCTTTATACAGTTACTGAGGAGACATGTGATGAAGTTGAGAGCCTGGTGTTTGATCTATTTGCCAACCTGGGTGCTACAGGTACAAAAATGGAAATATCTTATAATTATATTTATGCTTGAATGTTCTGTAGTGTAAACTCCATCCTCTGAAATTTTATTTGTGTGTATAGAGGAGCAACTAGACTTTCCTGTTCTTTATGCTTCTGCTAAAGAAGGATGGGCGTCCAGCACATTTACCAAGGATCCTCCTGCTGAGGCCAGAAATATGTCACAGTTGCTTGATGCCGTTGTAACACATGTCCCACCACCAAATGCAGACATTGATGCGCCTTTCCAAATGCTGGTTGGTATTTAAAATTTTGATGAGTTTATTATAATGTGCCTCTTGTCTGATAAGTTTCCTTTTGGGGAAGTTGTCTTATTGATGCAGTGTTTCTTTTCTTTTGTTTCCAATGCACTTTTCTTTTTTATCAAGTGCAATTTTTATAGAGGATTCATATGACTCAATTCTATTTACCACTGTGTACATTATAAATGGTGCTTCTTCATTACTTAGAAAATCTACTTTTCCATCCAAATAATACAAGTCACAACTAATTGTAGGAGCCTGCTCTTGTATACTCTTTCAATTATTGTTTTTTCCTTGTACTATTTTTGCATGTATATTTGGGATCAGTGAAATACCATGCTTAACAGTGTTTTTCAGGTTTCAATGATGGAACGAGATTTCTATCTTGGGCGGATTTTGACTGGACGCATATACTCTGGGGTTGTTCGTGTTGGTGACAGGGTTCATGGGCTACGTAATAAAGATTCTGGTGCTGAAAAGATTGAAGATGGAAAGGTTTGTAGATCTATGAGCTTGTAATTACTATAGCAGACGGATATGTTGGTACTATGGTTGGTAAATGAAAACAGCTAAATGGTTTTGGTATTTTTTCAGCAAATGTGTAATTTATTAAATTATCCTATAATTACTCTTTTAATATTTTTTCCCATTCCATTGGTGAATTCCCTTAAACATGGTCTTGGTATATATTTTAAAAGCTTATGTCTATGTAATCCATCATGAGAATATTTAATAGCAACAATGTGTAAGTGTTAGTGAAGAATGTTCTCGTTTATTATTAGTAGGGTGTCTTCTATTGCCACTTATATCATACCTAGTTCCTTATTACAGGTTTAGGGTAAATGTTCATATTTAGCAGTAACCTTTTTATATGTCTAATATTTCCATCCAAACATTATTGACGTTGAATTGTACCAAACTAGCAGGGAAACCAACAGTAAGGCTATCATTGACGTCAACATTTTACTGTCATAGTGTCTGTGGAAAGGCTAATGATTTTCATGTCTAGATATCAATCATGTCCTTTATCAATGGTTTATGGAAGAGGAGTTGTGAGTTTTAAACAACACGTAGAGCAGCTATATATGTTTTTGTTCTTCTGCTGATTATGTATTCCATGCTCTAGACAATGCTTAAGGATATACCTGTGTCATTCAATTATAAATCATTTAGAAAATGTAGTGTAAATGATAAGTAGTTCCTGAAATACTAATTATCTACAAATGCCTATATGAACTGAAATGTTGAAGTGCTTAGTGTAGTCTTTTATTTGTTAGTAATAATGTTTATGAGATTAAGATATCTTGACCTTCTACTGGCAGCTCTAATTTTATATGATTATTCAATTTTTTTAGGTGGTGAAACTGATGAAAAAGAAGGGTACGAACATGGTTCTAATTGATTGTGCTGGAGCTGGTGATATAATATCAGTTGCTGGCTTATCAAGTCCATCAATAGGCCATACAGTGGCAACTGTAGAGGTATTTATTTTTATATTTATATTCATGGCTTGGCTCCTTATTTTTTATGGCCATGGGTCATTTGATGTGGCCTTTACAATTTTTTTAAATACTTTTAAGCCAATAAATAGATAAATATAATATTGATATAAATTGATTAGTTTATAAAATTTATTTTACCTAATTTTTTTGAAAAATACTCCTAGATAACGTAACCTAGTCATACAAATTTAAAGTTTTGACTATGAATTTGCTTAGATGTAACTGGGCATTTACTGTATGTTCAAATTGCCCTCTTTTTTCTGAATAATTTTCCTGACAAAATATCCATTTGTTCACTGATGAGGTGAATGATAAACTCTCGATATGTTATTAGATTTATATATTCCATTTAATATAAACTAATGGTGTGTTTGGAATGAGGGAAAGAAAGTGAGGGAGGAGAAAAGTTTGAAATTTAAATTGGAAGGAAAGTGGAAGGAAAGAAAATTTTGAATCTTTGTTTCTAAAAGTCAACTTTTCCTTCCACTTTCTCTCTAACCAAACAAAAGAAAACACTTTGTTATCAGTGTTTTCTTTTTCTCTATTTTCTTTTCTCCCAACCAAACATACCATTAATGTCTTGTATTTTGAGAACCTTTCTAGCATGAAACTGGTGACTGAAGTAATTTTTTTATGTCCCAGGTTATGTCTGCATTGCCCACAATTGAATTGGACCCTCCAACGATTTCCATGACTTTTGGTGTAAACGACTCCCCATTGGCCGGTCGTGATGGTACTCATGTAAGTGGTGTTTGTTTTGCTTTTACTTTCTTTTGCTGCCTTAAGTTGCTTGTGTAAAAAACTTCAAGGGATGCTTCTCAAATCCCATCTCAGACCTACCCTTTTGTTGTCATTGAAGCTGCGTTCTCTAGTTTTTGTATAAACAGTTCTTTTATGTTTGTAGTTATTGGTTACTTTATTGAGTAAATAGGCTAATACTGAATTTTTTGAAGTTGACTGGGGGAAAAATTGGTGACCGACTGATGGCTGAAGCTGAAACCAACCTTGCCATAAATGTGCTTCCAGGCTTATCAGAATCATTTGAAGTTCAGGGAAGAGGAGAGCTCCAGTTGGGTTTGTTCCTGTTTCCCTGAAATTGCATGATCCTCACTGTTATATGCATATAAAAACTCTGTGATTTGCTCTGTGCTTACCCAGCTGCTTATGGCATCTGTATTAACAGGTATTTTGATTGAGAATATGAGACGTGAAGGATTTGAGTTATCAGTCTCTCCTCCTAAAGTCATGTGAGTTTCCAAGGATTGAATAAGGCTCTGAATTTTGTCTCTTATCGGTTTTGACACTGTGATTTTGCTTGCCTAGCGCAACATATGGGTTTGGCATGCTATTTAAATACTGAGTAAATGCTGTAAGCTTTGTATGCATTATTTCACATTTTAATGGGGACTTGAATTTTCAAACTCCTAGGAAAACTTAAGCTATTTGGTGCGGAGGCTTAGGTTATGTATCTCCAATACACTCTGTCAAGTAAGAGCTCTTTGGGCTTGAACCATGACCAATACACTTGTCCATTTTCCATATACAGAAATTAGTTTATTTGTAAAAAATAGAGACTACAAGAATCAAACATTTAAGTGCTTGGTCATAGAAGTCTTATACCATGTCAAAGACCAATTTCTTATTAAGCTTTTAAGTAGGAGCCTCAGGAATGGTTTCATATCTCCGACAGAAATTGTAGGAAATGATAGAAAAGGATGAGAGAGATCTAGCAGTTATGTCATATGTGATAAACTGATAATAGATGTGATACAAAACACTAACCCAATGCTCCCATTTACACTACTATTCTAGGTCTTGTACAAGTCCTGCCACATATCAATGATAACATGATAAGACTCCTGAAACATAAGATTCTAATAACAATTACAGAAGTTCACGAATAGCATCCAATAAGCATGGAGCTTGTGTCTCTGAGCATACGTTTTGAAGGCTGGTCTTATATTTTTGCATTCTGTGCTTTCTTTTCATCTAATTGATCCTGAAAGGTTGACCCATTTAAAATATTTGATCTGGTCAAAATTTCTTATACTGTTTGGTGTTCAGTGTTTCTGATTTCGAAATGATGCATTATACATTCTCTGAGCTCACATATCTTTCTCATTTTCTTTTTTATTTGTATACTGGGATAATGTACTTTCCTATGGATTTTTTTAGGTATAAAACTGAAAATGGTCAGAAGCTTGAGCCCGTAGAAGAAGTTACAATTGAGGTAATAATTCCATTCGACACTCACAGTATGCTTGTCCAAGAGCTTGGACTTCTAACATCATAATGGATCTATTCCAGGTAAATGATGAGCATGTTGGCTTGGTAATGGAGGCCTTGTCTCATAGACGAGCTGAGGTTACTGACATGGGTCCTGTCTCGGGAACTGTTGGTCGAACTAGATTGTCTCTGACTTGTCCATCAAGGTTAGCTTAGTTATCTTTCTCTCTATATTGAATTTATCTTTTGGATTTGTTTTTCTCCCATCACTTAAATGGTATTAATTTTCATATTGTATATTTGTATTATCATTGGTGAAATATATATCTATTTAATGGAAATACTATAGACACGTGGTTCTGAAGAAATCACATTCTTAGGTCTTTTGTTTCTTGTTCTCCTTTGCCCTTTGCTTGGGGGGGTGTGGGGGGCTGGCGATGATAACCTCTTGCCATCCTAGTGGCTTTCTAAAATAACCTTGCTCCTAGATGATCAGGAAAGAGAAACAAGGGAATGCCTTTTCGATTATTGGACATTAGTTAAACACTCAAGTATGATTTTTCTATATTTTTTGTCTCTCTCGAAAATAGCTTTTGGTATCATGATTGAATCCAAAAGGCATATCTCACTAATACCACAGTCCAGATTTCTGGTTGCTTCCTTACTGTGGTTGAATCCCACAGAGCTACTCGAGTAATTTCTGGAATTCCGTTCATGGATGTTCATTAATAGCTTATATCATCATCAATGGAGATATAACTTCTTTGGCATTATGGTTCTAGTGAAATCAGATCTTATGAAGCATGCAGGAAATTTAGTAACTTCTTTAATGTTTGTTCAGGGGCCTGGTTGGGTACAGGAGTGTGTTCAGCAGTGACACACGTGGAAATGGATTCATGCATCGTGCTTTCCATGGTATTTATTCTCCGCTTAAAATTAATATCCTTTTCTTCCAACTGGCACGTAATGATTCCAATTTTCAATTTGTTTGCTATATATTTAGCAAATCATGTTGTTTAATTGCCCTAGTGAGGTTTTGCTTATTTTATGTTAGTGGAGCTTTATGCTTGCATATTTTACTAACTTTCCACACTTTGTTTGAGCCTTTCCCTCTTGCAATGCAGCTTAGTTTAGGATTAAACATCTTTTTTAATTATTTTATTTTTATATAATATGCATTTTATTGTAATGTTGCAGCATATGAAAATTTTCGAGGCCCTCTTGGCAATGTGAGGAAAGGAGTACTGGTATGTCTGGCTGCTGCTGTCCTTACTTAAAAGGGATTAACAATAATTAAATTACACCAAGTTACTACTCACACGATATACTTGTGTTTCAAATCATTAAGCTTGTTTTGAATATTGTTTTATTTTTCATTATTTCTTGTGCTTACCCATTGTTGTTTTCTTAATTGAACAGGTGTCAATGGGTTTTGGTACAATCACAGCTCATGCATTGATGAGCTTAGAAGCTCGAGGGACTCTTTTTGTAACTCCTGGAATGGAGGTTAGAACTTGGCATCTCTTTCTTTTTCTTGTATTATATGTAATATGATATGACTTCCTTTTGGGTCTTCTCTACTTTTAATTTGAAGTTCTTTGTAAAGCAAATATAATATGCTGCTAATGTCTCCATCGCCATTTTCATTTTTTTTAATGATCCTCATTCCCCTCAAAAATAAATAAGTCTCTGATACCTCTTTGCATATTGTTTTACCTACTACGGGTTGATGATGAGTTCATTGTACACGTTTATTCCAGATGAATTTCTGATAGCAAACACTGGGTCCACGTGTTTTTCTTGCCTATACTTAGTTACAATTTATCTGAATGGGGAATTATATGATATTTATTCACTACATTGCATTAATTGCTTGAATCCATCTAGTTTGAATTTTTTTCTGCATTGTCCTTTTATTCATCTAGCGAGTTTGGGACTGCTAAAGATAAATTTAGACGAGGATTTTCAAGTAAAATAATTTTTTTCTATCAATCTAGCTATGAATTTTCTTCTCAAAACTTGTCAAATTGTGGCTAAACACTTTGACCCTGGATTGAGGCTTAAATTTTATAACTTAACAATGTGCATCTAGCTTTTTTACTTTTATTGCATATATAAGCTTATGCTGTCTATAACTGATTTTTGGTTTCCAGACGTATGATGGAATGATTGTTGGAGAACATTCACGGGATTCAGATCTTGATGTAAGAAGTATTCTTAGCTTGAATGCAAGTGTTATTATATCAAAGTTGGTGACTCGTTGACAAAGACTGATATTTCAGGTCAATCCAGTAAGGGCTAAAGAACTTTCAAATGTGCGTTCTGCTGCCAAAGATGAGAATGTGAAGTTGACTCCCCCTCGCCTTGTATGTATTTATCTGACAAAATTATACTCTTACATCTTGCTCCTTTTGGAATATGAGAATTCTAATAACTACATGAACAAGTAGGGTTCATGATTTTTATGCATTCATGTATGATATCCGGCAATGAGTTGTATGATTCATCATTTGATTAGATCTAGTTAGTAATTCACATGCCCTGATATTTTTAAAATATCAGGTTTATAACTTTCTGTATGAGTATATTACAACTGCTTTCTCACTCAAAATTCAAATAAATATGGCTCAAATATGTTTCTAATCCCTATAATATATTCGTTTTATGCTTAGTCCCTTTTAAATTTTTTTTTATGGTTTTGGTCCCTATAAAATTTTATTCTATGGTTTTAGTCCCTGTCATGATTTGCTGATGACATGTCAACCATTTATTGGACAACAAACTTGATATTTCTTAAATAGTAGGAACTAAAATGAATGTCTTCTAATATAAGAGGGATCAATATCAAAAGTTTACAATTTTATGAGGACTAAAAAATTTTTGTAAGGACTAGAATCATAAAACAATTTTATAGGGACCAAAAGCATAAATTTTTTTTTATAGGGACTAAAGCATAAAACGAGTATATCATAGGAACTAAAAATATATTTAAGCCAATAAAATATTTACCTGACTGAACAATGAAAATTTTTTAAGCTGCTGTATGTTGATTGTCAGAGAGCATGGACAATAATTGTTTTAAATAATTATTCGTTAGTTCAAAAGTATTTTCTTAATTTTTTTTGTCACACAGGGTTTTCAAATACGAAAGCTTATGAAGCATGGAATAATTTTGAAATCTGATATTTAATGGTGAAATAGCAAACTATCAATATTCTATATGCTGTGTCCTCTGGTTTCTTGGATTCCACCATGCATTTATGGCAAAATCTCTCAAGGAAACCTAGCAAGTTTTATGTATTAGATCTGGCATCACTTTGAGACTATGAAATATTTACTATGTAATTGAAAAGTAGTTAGCAGAAAAGCGGTAATATTGTGATGGGTCTTGGGCTTAACATGTAACATGTTCACTTACATCTGATGGTTGTTTGGTTGCAGATGACACTTGAAGAAGCTATAGGGTATGTAGCTTCGGATGAGCTTATTGAGGTTAGTTTCCATCTGAAATTTATTAACGTTATACAAAAGTTTGCCCTGATATTTTTTGATGAAATGATGTACATGTGCTTCATCCCTCAGTCCCCGTCAATCCCACTCAAAACCCAATAAAATTTTATCTATATTTTCTTTTTTTATTTTTCCTTATAAGTTTTAACATACATATGCTGCATCGATAGCGCTTATAACTGACTGATATGGGTGATGTTCGTTTGACCACAATAACATTTCTTGATTGTTCTCACTGTTATATTTCTCGTACGTTTTCTTTTGTTTCTTGAAGGTTACGCCAAAAGCTATCCGTTTACGGAAGAAATACCTTGATGTTAACAAGCGTAAAGCCATGAGTAAAAAGCCAAAGGAATGAAGAGGACAAAAAGCCACGAGTAAAAGGCCAGAGGAATGAGGAGTTTATCCTCGATTAAATTTTGTAAAAACATTAATTTAATCAGTGTATGGTATAGTCATTGCAAGCAATTTTTTTGTTACCAGGTTCTGCCATAATTCAAGTATTGATTGTATTACAGGCTCCGCAGAAAGAATTATTCTTTGGTAGTGATAAGGTAACAAAATTTTGTATTTTCTAAGGAGAGGTTAATAATTGGCAATGGAACAAGTTGCTCATTGTGATGTAATATCAAAAACGTTTGTTTAAAAGATTGTACTATAACTGCTCTTAAAGGGCATTTTATTTGCTCACGAGTTAATGGTTTACTTTGACATTTCCCTTACCAGTCTGTGTTGGCCCCCCAAAAATAAAATATTACTAGTCTTTGTTGTGGTCGGCTTGACGCCACGGGTTTGATATCTGTCCAAATCACTTATTTTTCCAAGTCTACAATGCCTTCTTTTATAACAAAACAAACGTGAATTTCTGCATTGAGTTACGTCTTTTTCTTCAGTACTGCACGATAGTCATTGTTGGGGATATTTACAGGTTGGTATGGTTCAGTTTTAGGAGAAAATAAAAACTAAACCAATCAAAATTGTTCGGTTCAGTTTTGACTATTTTTCACTAAATCTGAACTACATTAACCTGATTAAGAATGAGTTGATTTGGTTTAGGTCTTTTGAGTCTAATATTATAATAAAATTTAAAAAATCTGAAGATTTCTATAATTTTTTGTTCCAATAATTTAAATCCAATTGAGAACTAAAATCTAAAAATATTCAAAAATTTAAGTTTAGAGTTTATAGCAAATAAAAAATACGAGGGAAAAGAAATAATAAAGAAAAAGGAATGATAAAAAAAAGGATGATCAAGTCAGGTGATCAGGTTGTAAAATACAAATCTGATATTCGAACTAATGAAGGTTAGGTCATCAGTTTAGCTTGGGTCAAATTTGATCAAAGAAAAAAAATCAAAGCAACTTAATTAGTTTGATTTAGGTTGATTGGGTCAAACCGAACTAATGAATACCTATATCATTTGCATCACTGCTTTTAGTATTGATGTGTAATGTACATTTCATTTTATGTTGGCTAAATTTAATATAAAGATCAGTCACCATATGATGTGTCATGTGTTCATTGTGTTGTTGCTGTAGCCAAAAATACAAGCATTCGAAACTTGAACGATGATCTGAAACTTGAGATGTGTGATAGTCATTAATTTTAAGGACTTATTTGCGTGATGTGGTAATTTCCCAAGATATAACAAGTCCTTTTCAATAATGATCGGGGTTTTGAAAGCCTAGTAACTTAGAAATTTCAGAGAGAGGCGTGCCAGGGGAAAATTAGGGTTTTGTAGAATAAGGTCATCATAATTTTTATTTTTTTTCAAGTAATGGTTTAAATAAAAATAAAAAAATTAAAAACACTATTAAGCTCCAGGTGGGAAATCAGAGTATTTGTACTATATTTTTGCAGTAGTGCCCAAGCAGTGTGAGACATGAATCTTTTGAAATACTCTAAAAAATCCAACATATTGATCTTATAAATAAACTTCCAATATTAACTATAGCAGCCTGGTTAGAATTTCAAAATCACGTTACTGCAAGCGTGAGTCCTTAAAGAGAATTTGTCACCGGATTTCAGTCGAGATATGATTCTTTATGGTTTTTTTAAATATATTTTGGTGGTTGTAACAAGAAACTACACAAAAGTATAGAAAATGTTGGTAAATATTTACGTTTGTAATTTAAAATTTAAATTAAAAATATTTTTTAATCAATTTTTAAAAAACTTATCCACTCTTATCTTCTAAGTTTATATTTTTTTGGGATTTATTGATTGGGTCAATATTTTCTTTTCACACGTTGGAGTTTTTTTTTTCCTCGGATTCAGTTTTTGTTTTTTTGGTGCTGCACGTAGTGGGTGGCTGCCGCACATTGTGGCAATTGTTCGTTGTATATTGCTGCCGGTTGAGAAAAAAAGGCACACATAGAACACATACACAGCATACAGAAAAAATAGTTCATTTGTAGTTACTGAAAAAACAATTTGGAGCATTGGTGTTTATTAGTTCAGGGGTTTTTGCTGCACACGATTGATCCAACTGGCTAACGTATCTTGGAAGAGGAATGCATTAATTTCAAGTACTAGTATAGTGAGGCATTTTTTCTCTAAGGATAGTACTTTGCGTGCTTTAACCTAGGCTTCTCTAAACTCATACTTTGAAGTTAATTCACTCTTTGTTTGCTTCATTGTTTGTTATTAGTTGCTTTGTTTTATTCTGTAATATCATTGTTGCCTTGTTGTTGTATCTTTTTTTGTCACATAGCATTCTATTATGCTTTTTTTTGTTTCTGTTCTATCAATCTTAGAGAGAAAAATGAAAAAAAAAATAAAAATCTTCATTCCCATTAACAATATGTCTGCAATGGATTTACTAAAATCTTTGTCTAGTAAGCTTGAAAAATTTAATGGTGAGAATTTCTTTTGCTGGCAACAAATGAAGTTTTGGCTTACCGAATTGGGTTTATTTTCTGTTATTTTGAATGGAAAATTTGAAAAAATTTATGAGAAGTCTTCTGATGATTTGGTTCAAATTGGTTCTTCTAGTAATGTTTTTAGTGACAAAGATATTTTCTGTCATGGTCGTACTTTCAGTGTTCTGTCTGATAATATTTATAAAATCTTTTGTTACACTAAAACTGTTTTGAAGTTTTGGGATGCTTTTGAACTCAAATATGGTTCTACTAAAAAAGGTTTAAGACAATACTCTTGTGAAAGAATGATTTATTTTTAAATGGAAGATGGAAAATCAATTTCAGACCAAATTCATGAATTTGAAAATATTGTTTATGGCATGAAGATGAAAGAAATTATTTTGCCTGACATCATGCTTGTTAGTCTTTTGATTTCTAAATTGCCTCCTTCTTGGTCTAAATTTGCTAGAAGCCTAAAGCATAAAGTTGATTATTTTACTCTTGATGACTTGTTGGTTTCTTTGTGTATTGAAGATAAGCATCGCCTTCCACAAAAGGATTTTTAAAAACTTCAGTTTCAGGTTAAGGATCATTTAGTGGAGGATTCCAATAAGCCTAAGTCTAAGTCTTTCAAAAAATTTGGTTTTAACAAAAACAAGTTTGGTAAAAACTCCTTTTTCTCTAAAAATAAAAACAATGCATTTAACAATAACAATAGGCCAAAGGGTAAGATTCAAGGGAATGAGTCCTTTTGCTTTGTTTGTGGGCGAATCAATCAACTTGCTAAGGATTGTTTTCAACGTCGTTGTCAACCTAAATGTTAAGACAAAGGATGAATTTATGATCCTCATTTTTTTTATAATAACAAACAGTCACAAATAGTCTTTTTAAGCAAACGTCTGATTACTCATTTATATTGCATATTTGCTATATCGTTTGTCCACGAGTTTACATATTATCTTTCTTTATCTTTAAAAGATTCAATAACTAACTTCATTCAAATGATATTTTAAACTTTTTGTTCACTACAAAGCGTAAACAACCTCAAAAGAATAGAAGTCTATGTACCTACCCTCGAGAAAAGACCACTTTACACATAAAAGAAGGATTTTGTGTGCAGTATGTTGTCAGTACAGAAAACAAATATGCCCACTGCTACAAGGTTGCGTACGAGAAAGGCCAAGATAAGCAGACTACTTTATCTTATCATAGTGACTAATTGGTGAAAGGCATTAAATGCTACATTTAATGCTCCAACAACTCTTTTTTGCCTTTGCAACACCAGACGCAGGATGTCTCTTGCAACTCTTACAACAGATGTTTTTTGAAGAATCCTATAAATAGAAGAGGAGACCTCAGTTTCAAACGTTGATAGATTTTTATAGTGCGAAAAACTGTTGTAAATTCTCTCTCAATTTGTAAATTCTAAATACATTATTTGTAAATGCTTCATGTGCTTCATTGTATATTTTGTCTAATAAAACGATTAGCTCTAGTGAGATAACTCACAATCAACCATTTCTCTAAGAAATTGGTAGAAGCATGAAGAGGCTTTGATTCAAAGAATACTTGGATTTTTACTTCGAGAGGCGAGTTAAAGACTACTTGGATTGAGTCTAAAGAGGTTTGGTTCAAAGAATACTTGTAACTTGTTTAAGTTAGTGGGACTTGGTTATTGCCAAGAGCTGGACGTAGTATTTGGGGGAGACGAACCAGTATAAACTCTTTATGTTTCTCTGGCTTGCGTTTTTCTTGCATCTTATTTAAACATCTTTTAAAAAATCTTTTGTTTAATACTTTAGAAGAACCGTTCTTAAAAAGGTTTTTGCAAAAATTTAGTATAACACAATTCAACTCCCCTCCTTGTGTTATTTCTGTGTTTTACACTAAAGAGAATGCATCTAGTTTTGGTCTAAAATCTTCTTCTTAGCCTCAGGCTAATGTTATTATTGCCAATGCTAGCTTTGATTCTCCATCTGACATGTATCATGTCACTAGCCCATAATTAAATTTTATTTATAACTCAAATGATTGGTAGATTGACTCGGAAGCTAATGTTCATGTGTGTGCTGATAAAAAATTCATTTTTTCATCTAAAAAATGTGGCACACATACTATAAGCATGGGGAGTGGGAGCTTAGCATGCGTTCATGGTCTAGGTCGAGTAGAGTTAGAGATGTCATCTGGGAACCAACTTATTTTATATGAAGTTTTTCATGTTTTTGATATTAGGAAAAATTTAATTAGTGTTGCCTTGTTGGTCCAAGAAGGTTTTAAGGTTGTTTTTGAGTCTAATAGAGTTGTAATTTCTAGATATGGTTCTTTTGTTAGCAAAGGTTACATTTGTGATGGTTTGTTTAAACTTAATCTCATGTTGTCTTTTGTTAATAAAAGGTTACATTAGCAAAGGTTAGCAATTCTTATTTGTTTCAAATGTTGAATGTTTTGATACTTGGCATGGTAGACTTGGGCATGTTAACATGAATTCTATTAGACTAATGATGAATCTTGATCTTATTCCTAAATCATTTATTGAATTGAAACAAAAATGTGAAGTTTGTGTTCAAGATAAACAACCTAGAAAACCTTATCAAAATTCTGTACTAAAGGAAACTTGTTTGCTTGAGCTTATTCATAGTGATATATGTGATAGCAATGGTGTGTTAACTCGTGGTGGAAAAAGACATTTTGTCACTTTAATTGATGACTGCTCAAAATATTGCTATGTGTATTTAATCATTCATAAAAGTGAGTTATTTGATAAATTCAAAATATATAAAGCGGAGGTAGAAAATTAATTAGAAAAGAAATTTAAGATTCTTCGTTCTGATAGAGGTGCAGAATATGCTTCTAATGAAAGAGGTGAATTTTTTAAATCACATGGTATTATTCATGAATTTACTCCACCTTATGCTCCTCAATCTAATGGAATAGCTGAAAGAAAAAATTGCACTTTGCCAGATATGATAAATGCTATGCTTATTAGTTCCGATTTGCCTGATAACCTATGGGGTGGAGCTTCATATATTGAATGTCATATTCTTAATAGAATTCCCTAGAAAAATTCAGTAAAACCCTATTGGAACCAAAGACGTATGAAGTGTTTAACCCCTCAAGTTTTGAATATAACAAAAGTTATTAAATTTTTAGAGATCTTATAAATTTATTCATTTATAATTGTCCAGATATTTCTCCTCAGTAAAAGGCTTTTATTAGCATCCAATATGCTTTATATTATTTAGCGTCCAACGCGCCCTGTTAAACCAAGTGTCTAGTGCTTTATATTATCTATGCACTCTTGTTTTGAAAGACGTTCAAAGTCTTATTTGAAGCATTTTTAAAAAGCTTAGTCTAAAAAGTTCAAATGTACTTGAGCGCTCTAATGCAAATGTCCTATTCCTTTTATGAGCACTAACGTTCATATATATCCTGCATTAAATGAAAAGCAGATATATGTTTGTGTATGAGTACAACTTTGTAGAAAAGAAAATCAACTTATTAAGCTGTCAAACCAGAATAAGGACTGTTCAGAAAAAGAAACTCTAAAGCGTAGAATTACATCATCCTTTTTGGTGCAATCACAAAAGATGTTTTTTTGTCCTTTCCACAAACTCAATGCACGTGCTGCTACATAGGACAAGTTTTACAACGTGCCTCTGAATCTTGAAGTTTGTCCATCTCAACGGTTACCTTGCCGAAACTACATATTTTACACCAAGACCAAAGTTACAAAGAATAAGCAATGAACAAGAACTGATAGCAATGAAAAAGTTTAATCTCTTTGGATAAAGCACTATAATCTCTCTATTTTGTTATTCTTTGCATAACAAAGTTGTGTATTTGCTCTATATCTTCTATCTTCACTCAGTGAGTAGAACTCTGTAAAACACTTCTTTGTGTTGTGAAAACCTGGAAAGATTTTGTGATAAAAGAATACTTGGGTTGAGTAAGTGAGCTGGTGATCATTGTTGTAGGCCTAAAGAGGTTGGGAAGAATACTTGTCTGTAACCAAGGGTTGGTTAGTGGCAAATCCTTCTATACAAAGGTACTGAACGTAGCTTATGTGGAATGAACCAGTATAAAAATCCCTTGCGTGCTTATCTTTCCGTATCCTTATCTTGCTTTTTTTGTTTCACTTCTTTTGTTTAACATTTTTGGAAAAAGTTTTTTTGAAACACAATTCAACCCCCCTTCTTGCGTGTTTTCGATTTTTTCAAACCCCTTATGAACTATGGAAAAATAGAAAACCAAATTTGAAATATCTCAAAGTGTGGGGGTGTCTTGCAAAGGTGAATATTCATGTTAACAAGAAAAGAAAAATTGGACCTAAGACTATTGATTGTGTTTTTCTTGGTTATAGTACTACTTATAGATTTTTGGTTATTAATTCTAAAGTTGTTGAAATTTCTAATAATACAATTATGGAATCTAGAGATGTTATTTTCTTTGAAAATGTTTTTCCTTTGAAGAATAAATTGTCTAAAGATGTTTGTGATGCTAGTTTTGTTTTACCTTCTAGTAGTAATGTTAATAAAGATGCTGAAACTGAACCTAAAAGGAGTAAAAGACCTAGAAAGGCTAACGAATTTGGTCTTGAATTTTGTTCCTTTTTGCTAGAGGATGATCCCAAAACTTATAATGAAGCCATGAGGTTTGTTGATGCACCTTTTTAGAAAGAAGACATTAATGATGAAATGAATTCTCTTAAAGCCAATAAAACTTGGTTTCTAACTAATCTTCCCCTTAGTTGTAAAAATATAGTTGGTAAATGGGTTTTTCAGGAAAAAAAAAAAAACTAAGAATGAATGGATTTATAGAAAAATTTAAGGCAAGACTTGTTGTCATTGGTTGTAAACAAGTAAAAGATGTAGATTTCTTTGATACATATTCTCCTGCTTCTAAAGTTACTACTATTAGAATTTTAATTGCACTTGCTTGTGTTTTTAATTTGGAAATACACCAAATGGATGTCAAAACTATTTTTTTAAATGGTGACTTAAAAGAAGAAATTTATATGAACCAACTTGAAGGTTTTATAGAACCTGAAATGGAAAAGAAAGTTTGCAAGCTTGTTAAGTCTCTATATGGTTTGAAACAAGCACCAAAACAATTGTAACACCCTAGGGGGGCATTACCATCACTATTGTAACACTCCTTTAATTTTAAGTATAATTCATATTAATTTAATTATTACTTTAAGTTGATGAAAATGTGAGTAAATTTTTTTTTTTCAATACTAGCAAAACAGAATTTAGAAATAGAAGTGAAATGATAAAAATTGCTTATGTATATATATATATCCAACTGTACATCATGGTTTGAGTAATACATAATAGTCAAAGAGAAAACAAAGTACATTAAAAGATATATACTACCTAACCCAATATATACATAAAAAAAGGATCCTATACAGAGCAATGTTTATCTACCCTATCCCTTAAGAAAATATTATAAACTAGGTCTTCAAATCTGGAGAAGTATCCTCTAGCTCTTCCTTAGCATCATCAGGCATTGTTATCATCTTCAATAATCACGATTCAACATGCATAACAAAAATAATGAAGTGAGGTGATTTGTTCTAAATCACTTTCACATGTATGGTAGGAATTTAAATACAATTAATGAAGGGAACCTAGGGTTTATTCTAAGTTATACTACACTACCCTTGACTTGGTATGGATCCATACTTCCCATCAGTGAGTAATAGTTCTTAACAAAACCTGGGAAGTGACTGGGAGTACATATACTTCATCAACATCATCACATGGTACAGTCCTCATCATTAATGAGGAACCAATATCAGTCAGGACGTCCATTTATAGAGGTATACTCTCGAACCAATCCCGGAATGCTGAGCAGTTGTCAGGGTTATCAAGCTTGGTCAGGTGAATATCCCAGCTCACGGGCGCTACCCTGGCTATTAAGACTTTCACCACTCGATGCCTACCCCCGAGACCTCCCAAATGAGTCCCTGCCTTTCATTCCTCAGCGTACCAAACTGTAGCTTCCCTAACAGGGTGTCATGCCACTGCATGTCCCTTGCTTTACATTACTCACTAATATATTAATTTCTAAAGGTTCATTCTGGTCTCAAGTATTTTAGCACCAGTATAATTTCTACTAATATCTCTGCCTTATATTACAGAGATTTGATCCATACATATCATTCACATAAGTCATAATTCAAATTAAAGCACATAAGCAATAATTCAGTAAAAATAAAGATATACAAATTAAAATAAAGACTGATAATTAAGAAATAAATCATAGAATGGTCAAAAAATTCCATAAAAATAATTTTTAAACTTAGAAAAATAATTAGAATTTTATCATGAATTTTTAGAATTTTTTCGAAAATTTTTGAAATTTAGTATTTCTAAGAAAAATGTGTCCACAGGCACTTATAGAGCACAATTAGAAGTACTAAATAAGCTTTAAAATTTATGAAATTTTTACAGATGGTCTATTAGTGTGTCTAGACCTTACCTGAACAATAAGAACTTAAAATGAAATTTCTATAGTAGTTTTCTAAAAATAAATTCATAAATAGCTCATAAAATAATTTCTATCTTTAGTTTCATATTATGAGATTTATGGTTTATTTCTTCTACTATTTTTGCTAAACTAATTGAGTATTACTAAAATTTGATAATTTAATAATTTAATTATTTATCATAATAGCTAAAAATATTTTTTCTAAATTTGGGCAGTATAACAGCTTAGTAATTCTACTGTAATTGTTTAAATTCGAGCAGTATAACAACTTAATAATTATACTATGGTTGTCTAAATTTGAGCAGCATAACTACTTAATAAGAGTATTTTAATTATCTAAAATTGAGCAAAGTAACATCTTAGTAAATGCATTTTAATTTTCTAAAAATGAGCAGAGTAACAGCTTAGCAAATGCATTTTAATTTTCTAAAATTGAGCAGAGTAACAGCTTGGTATAATTTAATAATTTAAATTTGAGCAAAATAATAACTTAGCAAAATTTAAAGTTTAACATCAATTAATATAACAATAATATTAATAGTAAAACTAAAGCCTAAACGGGTTTAGGGGAAAACCCTTCCTACCAACATGCAAAGTAATTGAAAATTAGAACCAACCCCACTCCCCCCATTACCTCAAAGAGTTGGTGAAGTTGTTGGTACAGAGCTCCTAGGAAGAGGATTTTTACTAGTTATTGGAAAACTAGTAGAATTTTAGCATAAAAACAAAGTAAAAGAAAATTTTCTAAAGAGAGAGAATTTCTCTATGGAGGCTTACAGTGGTGAAAGGAGGAATGGGATGAAGAATTCAGTTCTAAGTGATGGCTATTTATAGGAAAAAAATGAACCCAGGTGTCCATTGATGAGATCATCCATGCTGTCAAAAATACAATTTTTGATTTATGTTTAATTGAAAATTAGGGACACATATATAAGTAGGTGGTGAATCACCTCTTGGTAGATCAGAAATGTGGGATAGCAGCTGTCCCAAAGAATCTCAGTATAAATTTTGACTGTTAATTAATTATCTGGTACCGATAAAATCGCCTAAACTTGAAAAAATTAACTTTTAATACCAAAATAATTAATTTAAATATAAATCTGAACAAATGTAATATTTTTCATCAAAAATAATTTCTAAAAATAAATTTTAATTTTTTTCGAATTATAAATATATATATATATATATATATATATATATATATTATATTTTAAGCTTAGAAAATTCATATTAAATTCATTTTAATTCAATAAATGCTCAAATTTTTATGAAAATTCTAAAATTACATATTTTACCTATAAATGTACTAAAAATATCATTTTCATCATTTTTGGATGTTAAACCAATACTGAGTTGGTTATTTGACAACTAGGGATATTTTGGTCATGTTGTGCAGGAATTTCAGAAAATTCCCAAAAAATTTCCAAAATTATATTTTAATACATATGACATGATTTTAAACTCAATTTGACATTTTAATATCAATTGAATCTTGTTCTCATGTCAGCCCTTAATATTGACAAATAAGGACAAAATCGTCATTTTCGAATTTCTCCGGGCTTCAACTTGGAAAAATTATTGAAAATCACGATTAGATAGTTTTCAATATTCTGAGTTTAACCGTGGGGATCAGAATTTTTAGATTCCTTCCCGATTTTTCAGAATTAAATATATAGAATAAATAAATAATTAAAATAATTAATTAACTAAAAGTGAGGGTGTTACAACTATGCCTAGATTGTTGGGGCATGAAAACTTTGAATATAGATACATCAAAGATCAAATGGAAACTTAAACATAATTCTAATATAAAATTGTTACAAACTCTTGGCACAAGGTGTCGTACATCACACAAAAGAAAGATACATGAAATTAAACGAAAACTCCTATGCATTAGGAGCTATAGTACTCAAACATCTTCTCTACTCTTTACAAGCAGCGCCAAGCTCCTCTTTGAGGATATCCATCTGCTAAACCTGAAAAGATATAAACTAAAGGGAGTAAGACAAAACATCTCAGTGAATGCTATAGGGATCTTAAAAATCCTTTTCTTATACTCCCATAATCACTAAACCCCCAATTTTTCCTCCTTTTGTACTCATTCTCTTAATCATACCCACCTTTGGGTTTAATACTCTTTAATGGGCCTACGCCTCGAGTTCATTAACCCATATTAGTCCCATACATTGGACAATTATCTTTTCATACTAGGATGAAAACTTAACTTTTTTTATTCCTTTTCTAGACATTTTACTTCCTATGGCACTAATGGTATGTTTGGTTGGAAGGAAAGAAAAAAGGAAAGAAAACACGGATAACAAAGTGTTTTCTTTTGTTTGGTTGGAGAGAAAGTGGAAGGAAAAGGGAAGGAAAAGTTGATTTTTAGAAACAAAAATTTAAACTTTTCCTTCCTTCCACATTCCCTTCAATTCAAATTTCAAACTTTTCTCTCCTCCCATGTTTTCCATCCACCCAACCAAACAGGCCCTAAGTGAGGACTAACCCCTCCTTTCCTTATCTTTCTCTTTACTTCCCTTTTTAGGACTTATACATGAACTTTCCTTGGGGCAAACCCCTTGCATACCCTTTAGGTAACAACTTTCATAACTACGTCCTCACTAAGTACATAGGTTCCCTCGATTCGGCTTAACTTAACTCACCTATAACTAGGCATACACATCCATATACACCCAACAAGGTCATCAAACATGCCTCACATATGCATTCACATCATTCATCTTATAGTTTCATCTTATAAGTTTCCTCATGATCTCGTACTTATATCCTACTCTAGCTCGAGCAGCTTATGGTCTTGTGCTTATATTTTGCTCTGACTTAAGCGGTCTATGGTCTTGTAGTTATATTCCGCTCCAACCCTAGTGATTGGACCCATTTCTATTATCAAAGTAGTTCCTAAACTTTCCTTCTAAAGTCTTAAGTGTTTCCTTACATAGGGTTCATCGTTATACGCACACAACACAACACAATTCACAATCACAAGGATAATACTATAACTACCTAATCATTCATACAAACATAGTAATACATCAAACATTGTCACACATAGAAGGAAAACAATTAAGGAAAGCATCAAACAATACAACTTCTTCCTTAGAGCTAGAACAACTATTTGTTGTCTGTAACACCCTTAACTATCAACCTTTCTATAACTCAAATTCGAGCTCTAATAGCTCAGTAGTAGAACTTATGGTAGATTTTTTTTTCTTTAAAATCGATATTGTATCATAATATAAAATGTGAAATCTTTTTCCATATAAAACGAAATAAGAGTTTTACTACCAAACCATTAATAAAATACTATGATAACAAATACCAATAAAAATGAAATACAATTTAAAATTTTACAAAAATGTAGCTACATATTCTTGACATGAAAAAGGTTTACATTACATTCTAATGACACTATAGCACGATTTACTACACAACTGGATACTTCTTCATATTAGAGCATTACCATTTTAATCATAAGGGAATACCAGTTCTGACACCACACTAGATTATTTCGACATCTTGTATTATAAAATCAAACCATGAACTCATCATTCCACATGAACAGGTCTTTTACATCTTTAACCACGCTTTCGTCACGCCACTCTAATACCATCTTGGTTAGGGGTTGTAACCACGCATTGCTAACCTATGTACCTATTCACCAACAAACCAAAAAGTAATTCATTCCCTATTTTCGTTCCAAACATCCGCAAATGAAGGAAGGGATGGATTAATTAAAGGCAAGAAGAACCAAACAATTTGAAACCAAGGAATCAAATCAACCCAAAGACCCACCCGAACCACAGTTCATATCACACAACTAATATGATAAACATTAACATAGTTGTATCATTGATAAACTATAAAATCGTGTATCAAACATCATAACATTCAATAGAGAGCACATTCACAACTCATAACACATTATCACAACTTATGTAATTATTACAGTCATTTCATACACAAAATGCATCTCATTCCCATGTTGTACACAAACAAAGATATGATGCATAACCTATCATTTTTCTTTTCAATCTATCAACTTTTTCTATCGAGTTACTTAATAAATCCAAACGATAGTACTACAAGTCCGTTTGTACTATTACTATCCAAAATTGATGCGTCCCATACCACACTAATTATGGGGTTTTATTGAGACACTCGTTAGTGCAATGCATGTAGGCCCATAATCCATTTAGTGTTCATCAATATCCATGGGAAGTGATTGGGAGTACATATACCTCTCTCACACTAAGGTACAATCCTCCTCATCATCGAGGGAATGAACAATCTTTTAGCTCAGGACATTCATAGTCCAAACAGTGGTATACTCTCACATCAATCCTGGAATACTGAGCAGTTGTCAGGGTTATCGAGCTTGGTTAGGCGAATATCCTGGCTCAAGGGCGCTATTCTAGCCATTGGGACCTTCATCACTCGATACCTTACCCCCAAGACCTTCACAAGTAAGTCCCTGCCTTTCATTCCTTAGCGTATCAAACTATGGCTTCCCCATCCAGAACACATGCCATCAGTGCATGGTTCACAACATCAATACATATGTAAATAATGTATGAACATCCACAAGGACTATATATTCAATTATAAACATTCATACTTTTCTATAAAATTTAGCAAAACCCTTCTTTGTTTTGGTACATTCCATCACACCTCTCATTAGGCATGGACAATAAATCAACAGAGAGAAACCATGGCCAACATATTCATTCCACAAATTTCATCCATTTCATTAAAATTGTCATCACAATCAATTGGCCATTTATAAGTATCATTCACATCATATCTTTCATCAATTCAATTGCATTTCATTTTAATGCTACTATCACAGACTAAATCAATCATTCAGTCAATTCGATTCACTCAAACATATTTTCATTAATCATTAACCACTCATGCTATTAATTGTCAATTAACAAAAGGATCTCATTTCTTGGTTCAAGAACTAACGTCTCATTAACAAATCAATGCTTATTATAATTAAAAGACACTAATGAATCTACACTTGTTCTATCTCATATCATCTTTTGATTACCAATTTGATGGTTCTAATTATCTACCTATACTATAAAACACAAAGCTAAGCTTTAGGAATAATGGAATATCAATTACATCATAGGCATTTTTCTATTTTCTATCATATTATGATACCCTATTTTTTGTTGATCGTTTTGGCATAGCAAATGAATTTTTATTCCAACCATATTTTGTAGGCTTAACCTTTAATATGTCTAGTTTCTAAATATAATTTTTTCTAATTTTTATGAAATCATTTAAGGGTCCAATTGATCACTTTTTTCGTGGCCGGTTGCTGTCAGAATTTGACAGAACAATAGTCAATCAAAAATTCGCCAAATATTCATTACATAGAATTAGATTACGAAATTTTACAGTGATATTCTAGACATAAAGAGGCATCTGTATACCAAAAATCATGTAAAAATTCTAACCACATGGGAAATTATAACGAAAAATAGAGGCTCTTCTACTGCAGTAAAAATTCAGCAACTTGTAATTTAATCTTTAAGCATTGTAATCAAGCAATTGACATATATTTCAAGAAATTTCATTATCAAAAACATCATACAAGGCACAACTAAGCCCTATGTGGCCAATCATGCAAGCACATCACAATTAAAATCCTCAAGAGTCATACAAATGAAATTGACAACACACAATTTTACAAAACCACCATCTAGGCCATTATCATTCTTGAAATCAAATTAGTCTAGTTTCTACCCCCTTACCCATTGATGACCATGGCTACCATGAGAGGAGAAGGAGAGGGTTTTGCTCATCCATACTCTAATTAGGCTCCAACCTTCATGAACAAAACAAATCAAGCACTAATTTGAGTTCTTGACCAAAAGCCCTATGAATAATTGATGGAATTTCAAGAGGATAGCAAGAGAAATTGGTGGAGGATAGTGAGTGATGATGATGGTTGTGTGATGTAGAGAAGGAGAAGGGAAGAAAATGGGCTCTCATACCTTGGATTGGTCACAAATAATGTTGGAAGACCTTGGATCTTGAGGAATTTTGAGAGGAATGGAGAGCTATGGGAGGAGAATGGAAAAATTGAAGATGAGGGTTTAGGAAAGGGAGGTGGTCGAAGTTTATAGAAGGTAGGGGAGAAATACCAAGTCTTGAACCATTAAGTGTTGACACATGTCACTAAAATGTCCGGTGTTCGTTTTAATTTTGATTCAATAGGCTTACAGGAAATTGTGATTAATGAAATTAGACTTAATCTAATCATTCTCTAGTCACATATATGAGGTTTATCTACAAACAAAGCTAAAAACAATCGATTTGTTTTATAAGTGATTTTATGAGCTATTTATGAACTTATTTTTGGAAAACTACTACATACGTTTCAGTTTGTGTTTTTCTTGTTCAGGTAAGGTCTAGACACACTAAGGAACCTTCTGTAATTTTTTCGTAATTTTTAAACTCATTTAATATTTCTAATTGTGTTATATACGTGTCTGTGAATATATTTTACACATACATGCTAAATTATAAAAATTCTCGAAATTTTTTAAAAATTCATGATAATTTTCTAATCATTTTTCTAAGCTTAAAAAATTATTTTTCTTAATTTTTTTGACTATTCTATGATTTATCTCTTAATTATCTTTCTTTATTCTAATTTATTAATTGCAATAAATCTAATTTTATTTATAAAATTACCAAAAATTATTTTTATTTCTTAGATACCTTTCTAATATTATTCTAAGGCTAGAATATATTTTTCTCAACTTTAGAAATGTCTCTGCTAATTATTTAGACATTTTTATATAATTCCAATTATTACCTTTATTCTTATTATTATTAAGTCTAGATATTATTTATTCATTGAAGCTAAATCAAAGCTTTCAAAATTTATAAATCTCTATCTAGACTTTTGATTAATATCACAAGACAATTAAATAAATGAAAATTATTAAATAATTATTTAAGTAATATTTTGAGGATGTTACATCGTCTAGAGGTCCTCACTTAGTGAAAGCCCTTGGTCGCTTAGTGCCACTCTACTCCATTGCCAGACTAGCTCTCTAGAAGTACTCTCGCTTAACGAGCCTAAGGTTTCACTTGGCGAATTCTAATGCTGTTCTTTGGAATCCTACTCTCGCGTAATGAGAACCTACCTCACCCAGCAAGAGGCCACTAGGTTACAAACACAAAAACTCGTGCTTCTCGCTCAGCTAGTCTCCCACTCACTAAGTAAGCACTCGTCTCAAACCTAGAAATTCATACTTCACTAAGCAAGCCTAGTGCTCGCTTAGCAAGATCTAGGATTCTACAGTTTGCAGCCCTTTGTGAATCTGTATTCCCATGTCCATACTTGACACCCAAATGGTCCAAAGCATACCAAATCATTCCTAGACGCTTACATCATCTTTCTAATCAAATAAACTACTTAATAAATCCCTCAATCATACAAAAATCTCAAAAACCCACAAATCTTCTTCCTATGGTTCAAGAGGGAAAATAGAAAACATACGATCAAAGGGTTTAGGAAAGACATAAGGAAAAGCACTCACCTCTAAGAATTGCCCAGATCTAAACTTTGGGGTCGGGTCGCGGATCTCTGCTCCTCCTTTTCTTTTCCTTTTCCTTTCCTCTTCTCCTTATTCTCTCTTTTCCTTTCTTTTCTTTTCTCATTCTCTCTCTAACTCTCCCCTCCCTTCCTCTTTTAAACCGTTTGTGAGTGTGGTCTAGTGAACCTCCTACCCATCTTGGGCCTCAAAGTCCCATTTAGGCTCCTATTATCTTATCCATGTAATATTCTAATATAAGGATAACTATTCTTAATAACACTTAAGGTATCTATATAACTTTTATTTCTAATGTCCATAACAGGGGATGTTACAACAATGGCATGAAAATTTTGATTAAGTTATTTTATCATATGGTTTTTTATTTAATAATAGTGATAAATGTGTTTATGTGAAACAACTTGATGATGATTCATGTGTTATTCTATGTCTTTATGTGGATGATATTTTGATATTTGGTAGTAATTTGGGTGTTATAAATGATGTGAAGTCTTTATTGTCTAGCAACTTTGAAATGAAGGGCCTTGATCCTGTTAATGTTATCTTGGGCATTAAATTAATAATGAATCATGGTGGCATTATTTTGACACAATCACATTATATTGAAAAATTGTTTAAGAAGTTTAATTATTTTGATGTGAAACCTATTTCCCCACACTTTTACTCTAGTATAAAGTTGAAGAAAAATACGAGTGAAGACATTTCTCCTCTTAAATATTCTCAAATTATTGGTTTATTATTACATTTGACAAATTACTCTATACCTAACATTACATATGTAGTTAGTAGATTAGGAAAATATACTCATAATCCTAACCATTCACATTGGGTATCACTAAAAAGGATATTTAAATACCTTAAAGGAATTATTAATAATGGCATTCACTATACTCATTATCTTGTTGTTACTGAAGGGTTTAGTAATGCAAATCGGATTTCTGATTGGTTATGTTTTTACACTAGCTAGAGACGCAATATCTTGGAAATCTATTAAACAATCTATTATCTTTCATTCTATTATGGAAACTGAAATAATTGCCTTAGATACTGCTAGTAGTGTAGCTAAATTTCTTAAAAATCTTCTATGTGATTTGCCAATGCTTAATAAACCTATACCTCCTATCTCTATGCATTGTGACAATTAAGTTGCTATTGCTAAAGTTACTAGCAAGAACATAAATGAAAAAAGAAGACATTTGAGACTAAGACACTTGTCTTTTAGAAATTTGATATCTCATGGTGTTATTTCTCTTGACTTTGTTAGGTATGAAAACAATCTTGCAAATTCGCTCACAAAAGGGTTGACGCATTAACAAGTTCTTGAATCGTCAAGGGGAATTGGACAAAAGCCCATCAACTAGTTGCGATAATGGACACCCATCTCCAAAGAATGGCGATCCCATGAATGGAGTTCAATGGGCAATAATGATGTTGTTGTTGACTAAAATATACCATCTTATTTATACATAATTGTTGTATGTCCCATTCCTATGGTGAGGTGTACTATATGTATATATATGTATATGTATATATATATATATATGTATATGTATATATATATATATATATAATTTAAAGTACCTCTTAATGGACCCGATGACAATAGTTATAGGGGTAGGGGTCACAAACCACCCTTGGGACAGTTCACCTAGTAAGTGTTGTGGTGGGGCTGCCACTGTGAGACATGGCCAAGTCTCTATGTGACACTCACGAAACAAGATACATGCGCAAGGTTGTAATGTGCAACCACTTATTAGAACTCAAATGAACACCTATATTGTATGTGTTATGTTTTAAAGCTTGGTTAAAAGGGATGTAGCTCAAGACAATCAAGTCTCTATATTTCCTAAGGTGGAAGTTCATATACACTAGGTATAAGGCTCAAACCCGGAAGGTTTCTTGTACTAAAAATGTAATATCTTATGTTCCACTAAAATTGTTGTTCAGTTTTCACTTAATTTTGATATTTCATTGTTTTTATTTGTTTAAATTTTAAATTAGTGGGGGAATGTTGGTAAATATTTATGTTTGTATAAAATTTATATTAAAAATATTTTTTTTGTAATCAATTTTTAAAAAACTTATCAACTCATCTCTTATCTTCTAAGTTCCTATTTTCTTGGGATTTATTGATTGGGTCAATATTTTCTTTTGCATGTTGGAGTTTTTTCCTCAAATTCAGTTACTATTTTTTTGGTGCTACACGTTGTGGGTGGCTGTTGCACGTTGTGGCAATTGTTCTTTATATATTGTTGAGAAAAAAAGACACAGAGAACAAATAGTTTATTTGCTACAACTAAAAATAATTTAGAACATTGGTGTTCATTGGTTCAGGGGTCCTTTGCTGCATATGATTGATCCAACGAGTTAACGTATCTTGGGAGAGGAACACATAAATTTCAAGTACCAGTGCAATGAGGCGTTTTCTCTCTAAGAATAGTAGTACTTTGCATATTTCAACCCAGGCTTCTCTAAACTCATTTTCTGAATTTAATTCGCTCTTTGTTTGCTTCATTATTTGTTATTAGTTGCTTTGTTTTATTCTGTAATATCATTGTTGCCTTGCTGCTATGTCTTTTGTTGTAACGTTGCATTCTGTTCTGGTTTTTTTGTGTCTGTTCTAACAGAAAACTAAATCAGTATTGATGCACAAATATAGGGTGATTCTTCTGTGTGCCAGGGAACAATGGCAACAACTTTGATTCTTGTGCTTTGTTTTTAAGAAAATAATTTTCTTAACATGAGCAAATTAAAACATGTAATAGATTAAAAAAAGACCATTGAATACTAAGGAGTAGAATGCTTATTAGCATAAAAAAAGATAGTAGATGCTTATGAGATGAAAATTGTATACTCTGGTTATTATTGAGCCTCCATTTGGATCATTTAGAAGATAGATTGTTTATGTCAAGTTGAATATTCATTGGCTTACGGTGTTTGGGGGCAGTGTTGGAACTCTCCAAACACACGTTTGAAGACCACACCTGTGGTTCTAAGCTTTCGTAACATCTTTTTTTTTTTTGAGAAGTTAAGCTTTTCTAACATCTTTAGTTGTATAAAAGCAAATCAAACTTGCTCTTAAATGCATGTTCGAGCAAGAATTTACACTAAAAATTGCTTTTTTTTGTTGACTAAAAATTTAGGAGGCAGAAATAACATCCCAATCCAAGACTAGAAAAGTTTTCGGGCTAAAAGAGCATTTATAGAGATACAAATACTTACTTTTACTTTACTCTAAAGATGTAACCTGTCAGATATGAGATCTAATCTTGCTTCCCGCGACTTAGGGATTTTACACTAAAAATTACTATAAACTTATTTTTGAAACAAAATTTTCAAGTATAAATTACTTTATTTCAAATTTAATTTTAATTAAAATCAAATTTGCAAAAACGAAAGGGGCGTTGAGGAACCTGGATTCACAAGTTGTTTCGCGGTTCACGTCATTGACATCAATGACTCGGATATTTCTGCCGTCCAGAGTGAGAAACCGTGAAAAGTTGAATATGATCAATCAACATTGGAGAATAGAATTTAAATTGCAAGCTAACTAGCCAACGACATAAAAAAGGTACCATTTTATTTATATCACACGGGTACCATGGTTTTCTGACTCCACTAAATATTCGCCAATTTTGGTTTGTAATAATGATATTTGGTAAGGAAAACTTAAATGTTCCAATGTTTGACAATTACACTTCTAACCTTCTATATTTTATCAATTATTAAATACAAATAATTTGAAAATTTTAATCTGGGTACATATAAAAGAGAACTTAATAATAAAAATGAGTCATAAACACAAAAAAAAACCGTTTTCAACCGAGGAGTGCGGAACATGGATTAGAATCAATCTCATTAATTAATAAATAAATTAAAAAATATTTTTACCAAATCTTTATTATAATATTACCCCTTTCTAAAAACAGGAAAGAAAGGAAGAAGGGAAGGATAAACTTTTGAGAACAATTTTTGGATAAGTATAGCAGGGATAACACCCACACAAGTTTGAATAAGATATAATAGTTATAGTTTTCGTATCTATATTTTAAAAAAATAATATTTGTGACTAGATTCATTATATTTGTACTCATTGCCTATACTATAGTAAAATAAAAATATTATCATAATTTATTTATGACAATGAAGTTGTTAGAGATCAATCAATAATATTCATTGACCCCGCAAACTTAAAGAACAATTTAGTAATAATATTGTAGCACATCCATAAAAACAAAAATTAGGGTTTTCAATTTTAAGTGAGATAATTAATTCATTAAAATAAAACTTATAAATGATGACCCTAAAATTATAAGGCTATAAGTACAGTATTAATTTTTTATTTTAAAATTAATATATTAAATTATATGCAAGTGCATGCATGTGACAAGTTGGATAATAAAGTACTTGTATTTATACTCATCCTCGTAAATTTTTGCGATTAAATACCTGTCATTTGACAAGTTTCTTCCTTATTGTAGTTATGTTTTTTAAGGGTGTTGATATTTGGACATTCATAAATTGTAAACATTCCATCAATACTTTCTATTTTTTTCAAAGTTTAATATGTATTATCAATGTAAAAAGTTTTACATTATTAATCAATAAAAAATCATTATTTGTATGATTTTTAAGGTAGTTATTATAAAAGTTAACAAACTTATTGTACATAGTAGTTTGTGATTGGATGACAATGTAAAACTACACTATCAATGCATAATTTATTTTCTTTTTTATTAATCTCTTTTCATGTCACATCACATCACTAATTATATCAATTATTTATCTTTCTTGTTCTCTTATCTCTCTCAAATAGGCATGACAAGAAAACCCAAACCCATGGAATATTAGTTCGACCTTGACCCAATTTTGATAGGAAAACTCGCCTTGATCGATGTTGGGGTCAGGTTCGAAAATGTAACTCCTTGCCTCGTCCTATCCCCATCCCCAACCTACCTCGTGCATTGTTACAACATATATATATATATATATATATATATATATACATAAAAGTAAGATTCTGTTTTTATTCTTTCCCTTTTATTATTATTAAACCATGAATTAATTATTTTAATAGTTAAATAATTTAAATTATAATAATAATTAAATAAAAAATTTAAAATTATACATAACTAAAAAATAATTTAACTTTAAAATTTTTCATTTTAAAGTCCTTGTTATTTATTATATTTATATATTATTTGAATTAAAATATTATTAATAACCTAATATATAATTTATTTGAAAATGTATAAATCAATTAAAATTGTAGAAAAGAGTATAGCAGGTTACTAGTAGGTTTCCTCTAACTCGATAAAATCCAACAGAAATGAAGATGAGTTTAAAAAATTTTAAGCCGCCTCTTTTAAAATTGAACTCAAATTCGAACCCGTCTTGTCTTTCGTAAAAATAAGAATGAGGAGAGCCAAATTCGACCCAAACTCACTATGTTGCGATGCCTACTCTCAAAGTGTAAATAGCCATAGGATATTCCAGAACCATTTTCCTTTTCCTAAATACTTATTAGGTTACAATGCAATTACCATTACTAAAGTACAATACTTATAATCATATTGACACAATTGGTCATAAATTCAAAGCGCACCAAACTAATAATAGAGTTTATATTAAAACAAAAATTCAAAATGCATCAAAATTCAAGCAATAACAAAATTCACGTCAAAATCATTCAAATATTATATTAAAATTTCCATCACTTAAATCTACACCCAAACAAAAAGAAGTTAATTTTGAAGGTATTTCCTTTATTTTCTCAATCCAAAAAGAAAAACAGACAAGACGTATGGAGGAGGGTGAAAAAGGCAAAAAGAAGCAAACCCATTTGATTGGGTTTAGTTTTCTATCTGAAGGCATTAAAACAGATATCATTCGAGCTTTGAATGCTTCTCCCTCCATAATATCCTTCTGTCACAAAAAACAACAACCTCTCTCTCTCTTTCTCTTCAATTCCAATGGTGCAAGTTGCAAGGTTTATAGGCAGTGACCCAATTGAATTCCCGAAAAAGAATTAAAGAAAAAAGCGTCAAGTTAGGATCTTTTGGTCGTTTCGGAAGGGAGAGGGAAAATGGGTGCGTACAGAGCGGACGATGATTACGACTACTTGTTCAAGGTGGTGTTGATCGGAGACTCCGGCGTTGGAAAGTCGAATCTGTTGTCTCGATTCACGAAAAACGAATTCAGCTTGGAATCTAAATCCACCATTGGCGTTGAATTCGCCACGCGCAGCATCCACGTCGATGATAAGATCGTAAAGGCGCAAATTTGGGACACCGCAGGCCAAGAAAGGTCATTTCTTTTTATCTTTCTGTTTTTGTTTTCTTGTTCTTATGTTTCGGTCTGATCTCGTTCCATCTGAGGTTTCTTTTTTTTATTTCTGATTTTTTTTTCTTTGAAAAAATTTGAGGAGAGGAAAGAAAATAGTAAAAAAAAAAAAGAAGAAAATATTGACAATAATGTTTTTTCTTTTGCTTATACATAAAAAAGAAAAAAGTTGAATTCTAGAAACAATTTTTTATTTTATTTTCTTTTGAATTATTTTTTTTTTCTCGTCCGTCATTTTCTTTCCACCATGCCAAAGATTGGGGTATTGCTGGTCATTTGATGATTGGGAATGCATTGTGTGGACCAATGTTTTGTGGGGTTTGATTAAAGATTAATGTGTTTTGTTAGTTTTTTATTTTTATTTTTTAGGTCTGGGGTTTGATTTGGCAATGATGAATGATGCAGGCAGCGTGATATATATATATATATATATATATATATATATATTGGGTGGTTGTGGGGTTCTTGCTTTTGATCTGGGTGACCAGGAAAGTGGAACATTAGACAATGTTCTTCTTTTTTAATTTTTGGTTTTTTTTTTTTTAAGAATGCAAGCATGGGATTGTGCATTGGGCTTTGTTGCGGGATGGAGAATGCCGTTCACATTTTTCTGGGGCGGTTTTGGGGTGGGGTTGATTAGTGTACGGTTAATGTTGCTTTTTCATAGTATTTATGGTATTGTGGATGCATGTTGCGCCATTGATGAGATTGATGATTTTGTAAAATAATGAAATGGATTGAAGACTGTTTTCCATTTGTTGTGGTTTCAAGACACGGAAGCTAGAGGAGGGATATAACTTTTCTGTGGATGAATTATTGAAGAGTGGGCCAAAGTTTAGGGTATAAATGTTTGTGTGAAATAATGGATGAGTGTGACCAATGTCTATTGCTTCCAGATCCATTGATTTTTGCAAAATCTGCATTTCTTTCTTGGATCCGGCTAGCAACTCACTTTAGATGGTAAAGTTAGAAATCCCGGTTATTGATAAGAAAACCAAATATTGATATTACGTGTATATGCATAACAAATTATGTATGTGTCTCATCAGTAATTGAAATTATTTATTTTATCATTATGCACTTTAGATGAGGAAAATCTGTTTTTTAATAGTGCGTCATTTCAGAAATATGCGGGGAAGATGATAGTCCTACATGACTTTTCAAGTTTAGCTTGCTTTATATTGTTCATGTGTCAGGCACTTATTTTAAATGAGATGACGCTGAGCTTTGAGTCGGTGACTAGTTAAATATAACATGATTTTTTCAAATTTCTGATAAATATTTAATGAAGTGGAGTGCTAGCTGTGTGTGAAGTGTACTGTAGGACTAGGATGGTTATTTCTGTTTGGGAGTGTGATTTAATGTGATGCTTTGGTTAGGTTTCATTTGCCAATGAGAAGTGTATACTATACACATGCACAAAATGGTGCAACACAATGATAGTGGAAAGGAGCTAGTGTGGGCCGATCAAATATAACAACAACCACCAAACCTTATCTCACAAGATGTAGACTCAGGTTGTATGAAGGATAGTAAACACCCATTTTATTTTTAGTCTCCCAAAGATAGAAATAACATCACTTTGATCCTTTAAAGAAAATTGGTACTAATTTAGTCCTTCAGTCACAAAAAGTGGTATTAATGTGGTCCCTACAAAAACATTGACATTAATTTAGTAATTAATATCAATTTAGTCCCATAATCATAGAAATTAATATCAATTTAGTCCCTCAATCATACAAAGTTGACATCAATTTACTCCATTAACTTAGAAAATGACATCAATCTAATTCTGCGATCTCAATCTGTACACAGAAGGACTATTTTGATATCACTTTTTTATGATTGAGAAGGACTAAATGTCAAAATTCTTTCAAGGACTCCAGTGATGACTATTGTATCTTTGAATGCTAAAACATGGATTTACTAACTAACACTTAAAAGAAGCAAAGAGATTTGATTTTTTTTTTTTTTTTAAACACTTCTACAATGATCTTATTCGCAACTTAGCTCTACTTTGAAGTCTAGACTTGCAGTGATTTTTCATCTGTGATATGATGCTTACTAATTAATACACCTCTCTTGTTCAAAGTGTCGCGGTGTCAGACACGTTTTCAACACCAACACTTCCCGACACTTGTCTGACACATGTCTGACACTTCTAATTAGGTGTCTAATTAAAAAAAAAAAAATTGTTGGCTTAGACACTTAAGTCAACTCCTCTACACACCTTGGACACTTAGCCAATACCTGAATGGACACACCCTACTATTATTAAAAAAAATAGTCATTTTTTAACTTTTATATAAGTTAGATTAAAATATAATATAAAATATTAAAAAAAATAACATTTCTTGCTTTTTTTTTTAGGCTTGTTATCATAAAAAAAACATAGAAAATTGGTTTAGAAAGGTAAATATATCATCAATTTGTATTTTTTGTTATGTTCCTCATATTTCATTTCATTCGAGTCTCTCTTTTGTGTGTATGTATGTGGTGTCTTATATTTTAGGCATTAGCTGTGTCAGGATGTCCGTGTCCATGTTAGAGTCCGTGCTTCATAGCTAATTACAATTAGATACATCATATGTATTCCATGATACTGTATATGTCAGTCTCATTCTTGCTATTTGCCACAGATATCGTGCGATCACAAGTGCATATTATCGAGGGGCTGTTGGTGCATTGCTCGTGTATGATGTTACCAGACATGTGACTTTTGAAAACGTGGAGAGATGGTTAAAGGAGCTTCGCGATCACACAGACGCCAACATTGTAATCATGCTTGTGGGGAACAAGGCGGATCTTCGCCACTTGCGCGCCATGTCCACCGACGATGCCAAGGCATTCGCCGAGAGAGAAAACACATTTTTCATGGAAACATCTGCTCTCGAGTCCTTGAATGTCGACAACGCCTTCACAGAGGTGCTCACTCAGATATACCGCGTCGTTAGTAGGAAGACTCTCGAGATTGGGGATGACCCTGCTGCCTTGCCCAAGGGGCAGACCATCAATGTTGGCGGTAGGGATGATGTCTCAGCTGTTAAAAAGGCCGGATGCTGCTCTGCATAGTTTGACAAGCCTTTGGCAGCTGAAATAGTATATATATCTACATGTGCATGATTCAGCCAATTCTCAAACATTTTGGGATCCAAGTGAAAGCTTTTAATACCTACACTTTCTCTTTTTAATGTAATTTTTCCCACATATCTTGGCAAGTTTATTGTTTTCTTTTCTCATTTTTTTTTTCTTTTCCTGTAAGCATTGTTTGGTCATAGGAATGATGTCATGTTGCCCTTAGGTATACAAAATTTACTGTTTGTATTGAGTGAAAGTGATATCTGGTTCTTAGATTGATCAGAAGTTACAATCTCATCATTCTTCCTCAAATTTTCCATTCCACTGGAACAAGAAAAGTTCTTTGATAGATAACAAGTATTATTCAATCCTGAAAGGATTTTGGGCATATAATGAGCCATTAACTTGATAAAAAAAAAAAAAAAAGGTTAATGTTTAGCTTCTTGGTGTGGAAGCTCCTCATTGCAATTGCAGGAGCCAACTAACTATAGTATATAGATACTTGCACAAATACAGTGCTCAGCACACACAAAAATAGCCGTTGTCTTTTTGCTAATTTATTAATATCTAAGGTAGGCTAAAGGAAATAAAAAACAATTACATCAAAATACAACGGATATTCAAGAACCACACAATCAGAAGTTGGAATGACCAAGCTAGATGATCAGCAACATTTGTCCAAAGCACTCTGTAGAAGATGATGAATCTCGTGAGGTCCATGCTATTCGCACTCTCCTTTTTTTCTCTTCCCACTTTTCAGTTTTTTTTTTTTTAATTTCTTATTCTACCCCTTTGGTCATACTTCCTCCCCCTCTCTCTTTTAACTCTTTCCTCCTCCCTCCCACCCCCACTCTCTTCTTCCTCACGAGACACCCCTTCCTCTGCCTATTCTCTTCTTCTCTCACTCCCATTGTGCCTTTTTGTTTCATCTTTTTTTTTGCTTCTGGTTGATTTGACAAAAACTATTTTTCGTTGTGTATGAATACATAACAGAAATTAGTTTTCATTTGTATACAAAAACATAACACAATGGAAATATGTTTCCATTGTGTTAAATTTTTCACAAAAAAATTAACACAATGGCAACATGTTTCCATCAAGGATATTTTTATAAAAAAAAACCCCAAAAAAGGTGGAAAGTGGGAAGATAAAACAAGGAGTGCCAATAACAAGGCCCATATCATGAACCATAGATAAGCCCAAATGGGAAGGTTGGTAACTCATTCTCATCAGATTGACAGCAACCAAGAAATTGTGGAATGAGTTCATTGAATATGAAATCTCTTAGCAAAATAACGGACCATGAAACAATCTCAATAACAGAAATTTATTATAAGTGTTAAATGACTTTTACATTTTTGATATAATAATTTTTCATTTTCTAATAATTTTCTTTTTCATTAACTAATGTTTGAAAGATATTGGTTAGTATTTGCCTTATTCAATTTAAGCTTGATTTACCTAAGATGGGAAATGCTAAATTCTATATATCTATCTATCTATCTATCTATATATATATATATATTAGAAGATTTTTTTGCTTTAGTTCCTATTATTTTTTTTTGAACCTTAGGTATCTTTCAGCTGAAAGTCAAGAATTAATTTCTTGATGTACTGAGATTTATTTAAGAGACTGACATCTTCCAACAGATATTTTTCCATACACATGGACTTGAGAATTGAACTCCTAACCACATGCTTAAGAAATAAGGTTATTTACCAACCATACCACACTATGTTAATAGTTCCTATGATTTCAACAACATTAGGCCTGTTAGTCACTTAATTACTTAACATAAAACCCTAATATCAACAACTAAAATGAAAAAAAATTAATAGAGACAATATATAGATAAAAAAAATTAAAAAGACAAACAAAAACACACTAAAAACTTATTTAAGCTTCAGATATATTCCCAAATTGAGTGTTGGACTCTAAAGCTAGTGCCATTCAATGAGGATACAAGATACATTAGAAGAATCTCAACCACTTGATAGCTCCTCTTGTGTTCAAGGCCCAAACAGGTTTAAGAAAGAGGTTCTTCTCAATGAGTATCCTTGGACAAAGGAGTGGTCTATGTTTTGAAAATTGAACTAAACTGGTCAGTCAGATTAAAAAACTAGTAAACCAATCACCTGACTGGTTTAAATAAATCACAAAACCAACCTGGAAAAAAATTGATAAATAACCTTGAAACTGGTCAAAAATCAGTAAAACTAGTCAAAAATTGTCAAAAACTTAGTCCATCGCAAGTCAATAAAAAATGCTTAATACAACATTATTTTGATTTTTTTTTCTTAAAAAAAATGAAAACCAACCTAAAGTATTTGTTATTTTCTTTTTTATTTTAAATATAAACTTGTTTTTATTAATAAATGTTGATGTGTATTGTTAAAACTTAAACTTAAGTATTATGGCATATTTGATTTGAACTTTTGTAGGTATTGTAAATGTTAATAACCTATAAAATTATATTTTATTTTTAGTTTTTAGTATTATAAAATTATGATATTATATTTTTTTAATATCATTTTATGTATTAGTTAATTATTATTATTTTATTAATACTAGTTTAACCACAGTTCAGTCATGGTTAAACTATTGAACCTTGAATCAATGCCTTGATTAGTTCAATAATTGGTCCAATTTTAAAAACATTAGGAGTGGTTATCAGACGCTCTCAAGACCTCCCACAATCAACAAGTTTATGAAAACAAGCAATACTAATGTAAATTATAAAAATCAAGCTAAAAAAACTAACTTTTTTTTATTAGATTTAATAAAATTTTAAATCTAATTCAATCCAAATTAAACTTATACATAAATATATATACCTTTTTCAACGAAATTAACATATAACTCATACTTGTATAAATATATATTTATTTATGAAAGTTTTGTTTACTAATTTATTTTTGTACGGCGTTATTATTTGATTTATAAATTATTGTTTTAATATATTTATAAGTTTATAAATTTTGGATTAATTTAAAATATGTTATTGTGTCTCGTGTCTTCCTTTATTGTATATTTTTTCTGTTTTATATGAAAAATAAATTTTAATATGAAATGTATAAAAATGAATGGAAATTTTTCTTATTAAGATGTTGGATTATGTATTGTAATTATGGAACTGATAGTATGTTGATTTTAAATGTGAAATATAGTTGATTTGTTAATGTAATTTTTAAATAATACAGCAAGATAAAATTAAATAAAAAATTCTAAATCATTTAATTTAATCCAAAATCACTCTTAATCAAATTTGGTTGACTTGAGCAAGATTACCTCCAGTGAAAGATATATGTGGTCTCTAAAAAAAAGATAATCATTTATAAAAAAAATTAGGTTAAATTAATCCGAAGGTTCCTATAGTTTTATAAAGTTTTTAATTAAGTCCCTACAATTAAAAACACTTTTAAAAAGTCCATATAATGTAAAAAGTTTGTAATTAAATCCCTACATGCTAACGATATTATAACTCCTTTCATATATATTTACTTAATTGCACTTTTAGTCTCTCAATTTTTCTTTTATTTACAATCAAGTCAAAGTGTAGGTGATATGTAGAAATATGCAAAAATGAAAAAGGAATTAATAAGGTGTTGAAGGTGCAAATTGAACCCCCACCTTTGTAGTCCACTAATAACACTAAAATTACGAGACTAGTGACTTTAGTTGATATACAAATAAAATTTATATTGTATATAACTTAAATGGGTGACCAAAATTGCACATATATTTATCATTACTTAAATTAAATAATATTAAATAATAATATTAAAGTTAATATTAATAAATATAAATTAGTATATATTTATTAGATATTAATAATATTAAAATTAATATTAATAAATATAAATTAATAATATATACTTGTCAGCTTGAATGGAGTTTGAATCTCCACTCTTAAAGTTCACTAGCATATATAAATTAGTATATATTAACAAACTTCTAGAAAAATTTTAATATAGTAGATATGATATAAATATATCAGAAGATTAATTGAAAATATACAATATAAATATACTTTTTAGTGAAATATATATAAAAAATTATTTCATCGATAATAATATCTTATTTCAATCACTAAAATATGAAAAGAAAAAATTAAAAATTAAAAAAAAACAAATTTATAAAAAAGAAAATTATTTAAAATAGAGTGATTAACTTATAATTAAGATATATAGTATTAAAAAGTATAAGTTATTGTTTGTTTGTTTTATAATATTATATTATTTATTTACTAGTAGTAAATATATATGTAATTTTGGTTCTTAGTATATATTATTAATTTATATTTATTGATATTAATTTCAATATTATTAGTTTAGATAATGTTAATATTATTTAATTTAGTAGTAGTAAATAGTGTGCAATTTTAGTCTCCCGTTTAAGTTATATATAATATAATTTTTATTTATATATTAAATAAAGGCATTAGCTTATTGATTTCAGTACTGATGGTGGATTTCAAGTTTGGGAGTTCGATTCCCACCTTCAACATCTTTATTAATTTCTTTTCCATTTTTCCATACCGCCTACCCTTGGACTTGATTCTAAACAAAAGGAAAGTTGGAAGATTAAAAGTGTAATTAAGTTAAATATAAATTAACAAAGTTATAACACCATTAGTGTGTAAGAATTTAATTACAAATTTTTTAAACTATTAAAAATTTTTAAAGTGTTGTTAACTATAGAAACTTAATTAAAAATTCTATAAAACTATAAGGAACTTTAGCCAAAAATTTGCAAATATGGACGCACACTTAAGTAAGAGTGATCATGGTTCGAATCAACTCAAACGGCTCAGTGCAAATAAATTAAAAAAGGTTTAATTGAATCAATTTAATAAGTCATACCAAGTAGGATAATTTATTTATTTTTTTGAGAGAATAAGTAGGATAATGTTAAACTCAATGTAATTAGATCGAGTCTTAGGGTTACATATTTTGAAATGATCTAACGTGATCTGATTTGACGTCATTATTTTCCCTTTTTATAATTTTTCTTGTTTCTTAATTTTTATTTTATGAACATATTTTTTTTAAAAAAATCTAAATAAAATGAAATTTTCACCCTTTTTATTTTTTTATTTTTTATTTATATATATATATTTTAACAAATTATGCAACTTGATTATGCAACCTAATTCAAACTAAATTTGGTCAAATTAAATCTAGGTGAGTTAATTTAAAAAAATGTTAAAAAAATCTAATTTGACCTAAATTCAATTAATTAAAAGTTATTTGATTTAATTAAGTGAATTTAGATCAAATTAGATTGTTTTAAACATTTTTCAAGTATTATAAAGTGACAAAACATAATTATAATTATGTAATAAATAAATGATTTTCAACTGTCATTGCTTTAACTTATTTAAGGTCCGTTTGGCTTAGTTTATAAACAATTTAAGTGAGCTTATCTTTATCATAAGTACATGTAAGAGTGTTTGGAAGAACTTATGTAAATAGCTTATGACTACCTCATAAGTTGTCCATAACTTATTTTCATAAGATCTATAATATCAAAATGTCTAACATGAAGCACCAAAATAGGTGTTACACTGGTGAAGCAGTGTTTTTAACTGTTAGATATATTCTTAAAAAACTAAATAGCTAAGATCTATAATTGGATATCGGGAAGTAATATTAAAGCATATTAACAAGTTAGTCCTTGTATAAAAACGTTCGTTGTATGTGTTTGTAAAGTAGCCAGAGGATTGGAAGCATAATCCCTAACCTAACCATTGGGTCGACGATTTTCATTAAAGGCTTTATGGTCAAAAAATGTGAACATTTTTTGCATCATTGACGAAATTAGGTATAATGCCCTGTTGTTGTGTGTGTATTATTAGGTTTTTGGGTGGAGCCATCGTCACCCAAGATTTGCAAGTTTGTCACCGAAAACCTTAACCCGAATTGACGAAGAAGATAAACACCGAAGAGCATGATGGCTGATCTCTAAGGGTTTGATTTGTAACTGAACTCCATTTGTATTTGTTGAACCACCCCGAACCCTCCTGGCTAAGCTTTAATAGTGTCATTGGTAACCCAATTCGATTCGTATGTCTTCAACCATTTCCCCTCTATGTGTAAGCTAGTCGATAATTAATTTTATTTGTAATCATTGATATATAACTTAGTTTGGTGTGTTGTATTTTGATTGTTGAAAGAATAGTTGTGCATGAACGATATGTAATACCCATCATGATTGGGTTGAGTATCTTGTTCATATTCCATGGTTTTGGTTTAGTCTATGTTTTTGAATTATATGTTATTCCTCCAATACCATGATGTTGCAGCTTAGTTGAGTTGAGGAGTGAAATTGAAAACCTTGCTTATGAGTATAGTTGGTTTTATTGTGTGGTTTAAGGAACATTTGAAATTAATAAACAATTTGGGGATCATGGTTGTGTTATTTAAGACTGTTTTAGTCCATCCCTAAAATATTGCATCATATAGTGATACTAATGGCACAGATAGTAATCATGGAAGAGTTTTGTATTTGGTGTATTGTGTGCTAAGGACATATCGTCATTGCAAACGTATGTGATTTGTATTTAACTCATTTTCCTTGTACTTGTTGGTTGGTTATTTTTGTGTTGTCAAAATTGGATTTGTTGAGTGATTTCTAAACTTCTATTTTATTTTTGACGTTATTGTTATTATTATTATTATTATTATTTGTTGAGAATATAATTTTTTTGGAGTTAACTGTAGTCTTGCTGATATGAGTAAAATTTATCTTGTTCCTAGAGCAAATAAGAGTCTTCTCATAGGTTCCCAGTTCGTTGAATTCTAGGTGTTTATCATTTAAGGTAGAAATGAACTGTTGAGTGATTGGTTTTATTTTACCTTGCATAAGTGATATTGTTTGATGACATAATGTTTGATAAAAGTAAAAGAAAAATGTTAGTTTGATTTCATTTAGCTATAGTTCCATGATACTCTTGCTTCCATTGATCATGAGTAGATATTGTGTCTACATGAAAAGGTAAGCATGTCACCATTGGCCGCAAAGTCTGAATTGAATACGTCAGCATAAATTATAAGAAGTAATATTATTAATATTGTGTAAGTAGTTAAATAAGTTCATTGACATGGGATATTGTAAATATGATGATAATTGTTTGAAATTTTTATTTGTAGAGAAGAAGAAATGTAGAACAAACAACACTAGAATGTTATGGTTGAGTTTCGTTTAGCTTTTTCCCTACTTTTGAGTAGCAAAATTGTGGTTATGCCATTGTGATAGTTTTATGAAAAATTTGTTTTGGAATTATTGGATTCGATAACAACTAATGGTTGCGTAATCATCTTGTACAAGATATTGTAATGAGCAGGAGGATTTGTTATTGTTAGTAATATACATAGGCATGTAATATTTGGCCTTTAAGTATTTGTATTGATGAATGATAAGAACTTGTTTGATGCACATATTTGATTTCTACATAGTGGTTGTTGTAGTAATTTTTATCTGACATATGTTTGTGATTGGTGCCAATAATGCTAATCGATTGCAAGCTAGTTGACTGCATTTTAGACCAAAGCAAGTAAGGAAGGTTTGTTGTTACTGTTCATTGAACAAAATTCGTATTAGTTGACTGCATATTAATCGACAGCATTTTAGTTGACTGTATTTTAGATGACTTTATTGCAGTCATATGTGGAACAAAATTTGTTGTTGATACCCATTGAGCAAAGTGTCCATAGGTGGCATCAATGTTAGAAAAAAAAAAAAAAAGTTTCAATTAATATGCACCTTGTAGACAAAATGAAAAAATAGCAATTTTTTATTTCACTTTCTTAATATGAATTTTAAATGAAATTATAATTTTTTGATGCCAATTGTGCCCATTTCAATAGTAGAAGATGAACGTTTGGGTTTGAAAACATCAACATAAAAGAAAAGGTTAAATGAATGGGAAAAAAATTAAGGCTAATAAAAAAAATTAAATACCATGTGAGTTGTAAAAACTAATGGGTAACTGGTTAAGTTAAATTGTTAGTCTAGAATGTATGTATGCACATATTGGATTTTTACCAGATGGTAGTGCCCATTTACATATAAACAAAAGGTTACACATAGTCATGGAAGTTTACACATATATTCCAGTAAAGCCACTATAAACCTAAAAGTAAGTGATGATTAAAAGGAGTGAAACTAGTTTTATGTCAGGGTCTACCATGACATCTATATGATGGAGTTATGGTTTACCATGGCACTTGAAACAAATAGATCAACAATAAAAAATTAGCACCAAAATGTGGACTTGAACAGCATTCAATTATCAAAATGTGGACTTGAGCAGCATTCAATTGTCATGGTGCTAGTGTATCCTTAATTGATTTTCAAAAAATTTCAACCTTTTTTTTTCTTTCTCCTTCCAATACTCATTGTGTGATCCAATCAATAATTTAAAAGCCAACTTCATTCTAACGACCCTTTCATGTACCTATGTGACATTAGAAATGAATATTTAATGTATGCGTGTGAAATTATTTTAAGGAATGGTGGTAGATAAAGTTCTCATCATGCCAATGACATGTGGTATGAAATAATACTTCATGTTTTGCCATTTCATGACCCATAATCCAAAGTTGTTGCTACAAATAATGTTTGGGTTAAAATGTATATTGGAATATGTACTAAATTGTGTTTAATAAAACATGTTAAGTAAATTCGCAGTTACCTATGTCCATAATTTGGTACCATTCTTGCTTCTACTAGTTCCCACGTTCCTTCTTCAAAGGTTTAATGTAGTTAAAAGGATAAAAATTTGTTGCTAGCACATGAGAAATGACCTGACACTGCAAATGAGAATGTTACAATTAGTATTCACAACTTTAGTAATTTTAATATAAGTAGAGCAATTTTTGAAGACATACCGCATTTGTTAATGTTTTTCTCCTATGATGCAGCTTGTCAATCTCAATATTTGTATCAAAATAGTAAATGGTTTGCTCATCTAATGAGATAACATTTAAATACCAATATCAAGAAGGTTGTTACTGAGTTGGAATGCAAATCTAACAAATTCGAATAACATTGTTATGATGTTAGAATTAAGTATTTTACACAAAAATATTAAAAGTATTAGAATTCTATAAAGAAGTTAGGTTAAATTTGACATACATATTGAAGTTCGTTGTATGGTTCCATCCATTCTTTGGCATACATGGTTACTAGATCTTCAATTGTCATTCCTTTTGTTATGTGTTTCAAGAAGGCAAACGGGGAAAAAGTTAATTGCTACATATAATTGAAACCAAGGTAGTGTGTGTTTTGTGAATTGGTGGCAATGTAATCAACTATAATGGTTGAACATGTTGTGTAATTTAAGGACCTGGGTTGTGGGTTTTTAAATTTGAAACTATTTAAATTTATTGTAATAGCTTAAATAATGTCTTATAATGTGCTATATGCTGCATTTTAAAGTGTAATGTTAACCAACCATAGCTGATGGAAGAAGGCTCCATAGTTTTTGTTGTGATACACGTTTTTGCAACCAAGTTACTTTAATAGCCATCCAAGTTATGTGTGTTTTTTTAATGTATATGTGTTTTTTTAATATTTTTAATATGTTTGTGTGTGCTTTTAATTTTTTAATAATATATACGTAGGTAAATAGTAATTAGTATTTAGATTAATATCCACCATTAAGGCATTAACTCCTTTGACGATTTTTAATTTAATTTACTCAATTTTACATTATTGCTTTCCATACCAGTTTTTTTAGGTGGAATCGTGCACCTGTGCACAGCATTAAAAAAATGTTTGGCTTAATTGCACTTTGTGTCACCCAAGTTTCATCATTTTATGAATTTTACTACAGCATTTTTTCTTCTCGCATTTTGCCACCCTATTTTTGAAATCTTGCGAATTTTGCCCACTTATCAACTGTTCATTAAGGATGGAAAAATCTAGCATTTTGAACAATTTCATCAACTGTTCAAGATTGGACAAAATTCGCAAGATTTCAAAAATAAGGTGACAAAATGCGAGAGAGGAAAATGTGGTGGCAAAATTCGCAAAATAATAAAACTTGAGTGGCACAAAGTGTAATTAAGCCAAAAAGTTTTAAAAATGTGGTTAATCAATGTCTTAAAAATATTAATTAAAGAATTAATAAATAAAAATTGTTGAAAATTATGTTAGAATACATTAAAAATTATAGTAGATATATAATAATTTCACTTTTTATTAATTTTTTATTTTTATTCTTTAACACATTTAAAAGAAAAAACATAAGCAAGCATGGTTGTCTACCAAAAGTCTAAAACAAAGCAGCAATGTTCTTTGAAATGCGTGTAGCATAGTCTTGTTGAAAGTCGAAAGTTAGCAAACATTTTCCTTTAGTTTTTAGCTTTTAAAGAATAAACAGTTATTTTTAATATTAAATAGAAATTAAATTTTACTAGTCAATTATTTTATAATCTTCTATCAAAGAATGTATTAAATATTTGAATAAATAATTTGTTGAGAGTATAAAGGTCTTTTATATTATTGGGGCATTTCTATCAGCAATGCTTAAAAGGTCATATACTTATTAAGAACTGTGCTGATTAAGCATTCAACAGATGGAGCCATGCTCTTATAAAGACCAATGCTTAAGAGTGTTTAAATTAAAAAGTTTATATAATAAAAAAAAATTGTTGTGGGGTTACTTGTAAAATTAAAAGTTAATGTCAATAAAATATAGGGAAAGTATTTATTTAGGCAAGATAAGTCTTATTTGTATATGGGATTAGGGTTTAACGACTTATAAATTGTACTTCTCATATATGATTTATGATTTTAATTTTTGGAAATGACAACAAGATACAACTTTGGTTTTTTTTTTTTTTAAAATGAGATAAGTGATACATATAGAGTACGACTTTACTAATTAAATTTATTTTCTTAATTGTAAATAGAAGTTATACATAGAGAATACAACTTTTTTTTTTAATGAGATAAGTTGTGCATACAAAATACAATTTTTCCTAATTTTGTTAAATAATAAGTAGAAGTCGTACATACATTGTTGTACTTACATAGTAAGCCACAAAACTTAAGAATTAAATTAAATTACTATAATACATGTCTAAGAATTAAGATAAAAAGGACTTTCACACCATTTATGATAAGAGTTGATGCGCAATATTTCACAATTATACCTGATACACATTATTGGACAACATTCATTAATTTAGACAATTTATTATAAGATATCTCTCAATCATAAAAAAATCTTTGTGTAAGTCCTATTTGTTTTGCTTTTGATGTTTTTTTGTTAGTGACCTTATAACTAAAATCATTATGCATATCCACAATCAACGTGTTAATTCCAATACCAAGAATCAATACTTAGTGTGTGTTTGTGTATACGTTTGGGTTTGGAACGTGGGTATGTTTCAATTTTGCCATCAAATATTTAGAAAAACATAATAGCTATAATTATTTGCTTTTGAATTAACAAGAATCCTCTTCATTTGACACTAAACCAAACATATTATAATTAGTAGGTCAAAAATACAGTCATTAATTACACTGGAGTTTGATTTTTGGATATCTTTTTGATATCAGTGAAGATATAAAACTGTGATTACCATCTATTATGGTACATCCTAATCTTCCATTTACATCCACTGCCAAATTTAATACACACACAGAGGAATAACGAGAAATTCGATCTTATAGAGTTTAATTCTCGTTCTCAACTCATGACCAATATGAGCTCGAAGTTTCCTTCGTAACTCATAAAACTTCTTCGTAGTGGCTTCGTTCCATGCCTCATTTCATAGGAAAACTCAAAGTGGCTCTATTTCATTATATTACATCTATAAATTAATTCCATTCATTTAATATCTCTATCTTTGGTGTCATTAAGATAAGAGATGTCGTTTCTAGTCTATATACATATATATATATATATATATATATATATATATATATATATATATAGGTCAGGATTTGTTGATACTAGATATCAAAGTTAGTCAAATTACACATTTGATAACTTTTTGTAGAATGCAAATTTAACCAATCCAACTATTGAATTGTGTGATATTATCTTCATGATCATATATATCAAATTTCACATCATTTAGACTTTTATTGATATGTTATTTAACATTGAATATTTACATATATTTTAATATCATATTGTATGTTAAAATAAAGTGATGTGATGAACTATTAAATAATTTTATAATTATATGAAATTTTGTATATTTAATCTAATTAATAAGAACATCAAATTCAACGGTTGGATTGTTTAAATTTACATTCTACAAAAACTATTGAAAATATAATTTAACTAATTTTGATACCTGGTGTTAACGGATCCTGATCCTATATATATATCTTAAACTCTCCAACCACATAGTCATTAATTTTGTATGTACCATTGCATTATTGCATTAATAGTTGTTTTTTTGGATTCAAATTGCACCCCTACTTAAAAATCATTATCTGATTTGACATTTTTACTTCGTCTAGCCATTCAAATTATCTACTTGGATCCTCTCTAGCTGCATTCCCTGCAGCCAATATCCAGCGCACTTCTGAACCATTAAATTTGCAAGTATATAATAGCTAGAGAGGAATATATATATATATATATATATATATATATAATGGATGGTTGAGATTTTGGATAGAGAATAATGTTGCTAGAGAGGCTCAGATTATGCATTGCTTCACAATTTATATTAGATAAAACAAAATTATGGAGTGTCTAACTTGAATTAGCAACTTCTTCAATACCTTCTTTTATCAAAGTTGTTGTGTGAACGTATAATAACTTTTACTTACCATTAAAAAATTAGGCAAAGTTGTATTAGGTATGTACGACTTGCTTCATTAAAAAAAATTTAGTAGCATTCTATATATATGATTTTTATTTACAATTAAAAAAATAATCTAGACAAGGTCGTACTTTATATATTTAATTTGTCTCATGAAAAAAAAAAATCAAAGTTGTACTCTGTATGTATATCTTTTATTTTAAAAATTAAAATAATAAGTTATATATGAAATGTGGAACTTTACTTTTGGAACTCGTCAATCCCAAATACAAATTGCTCTACGCAGATTAACACTTTTCAATTTCCACTACTTTTATAAATTTCAAATCAAATTATTCTACTCGGATAAAAAAAATCAATATTTTCTTATATAAGTAAGATATGTTGGTAGAACAAATGACAAAAAATAAATAATAATATATTCTTTTAGTTAATTATAACAAATTTTTGTTTGGTAGTAAATCTCTTTCTATACATAAATTAGAATACATATTTTGAATGAGAGCATTTTTAGATGTTATTTTTTAACGAGAGGTTTTTAGGAGTATTTCTTCAACAAGAGTGTGTTTAGAGATTTTTCTTAATATTTTATCTTTTTAATTTATCATTTTCAATATCTTTAATTTTAACTTGAATTTAAATATTTTTCAAAAAAAATTACAATAGTTAAAAATAACATTATATTATAATATAAATTAATTATCATAAATCTAAAATATAATTTATATAAATTTAAAAATATTTTATTTATTTATATAAAATATTTATTTATTATAAATTTTAATTATAATATAATTTATATATTTAAAAAATTTATTTATATTATAAATTTAAATTATGTAAAATAAATATTTTTTCTGTACAGAGACTAAAATATTAGTAGTTCTTTAACGTATCTGCCGCATTCCTTGACTTTCCATCTTTTCTGGGCAACTCACGTTATCCGAAACAGCACCTATCCCGTCAAAGTCACCTCGCCGTTCACACTTCAAAACAGCACCAACTAGTAATAATCATTCTACAATTTTTCTTTCCCCTATTTTTTTATTAGTAATAATATTCGTACATCTCAAAATTGGAGTATATGTTAGAAGAAAGAGAGACAAAGAAAATAAATTGAGAAAAATTGATAAATGTGGTAACTGATGTAATAAAAAAATAAAAAAATAAAAAAAGGTCAAAAAGAAGATGCAAAGGAAAGTGAATGTAAGCTTATTTTTATTGTGTTTACTATTTAATTATAATATATTTATAAAATAAAACTTTTTAATATGATAAAATTGTTAATTTTTGTAATAATTATTTTAAAATTATATCTAAGATAATTTATAAGAATTTTGGGTTACCATGTCATTGATGCGAAGTATTTATTGGGTTAGTAGATAATTTATAGAAATAAACAATACATGAGTTGATATTGTAAATTTTTTTATATTGTCATTTAATTATAAATCGTCATTTATGGTAATTTTAGTGAATTTTATAATAATTATATAAAAGATTAATTTAAGGATGATTTCTGATTGATTGACACATTGACAATATATGCATACTTATTAAATTTAATTTATAATTTGTTAACAATATAATTTTTTTTTACACTAATCAGTATTACAATTAAACCTTTTTTTTCCAGTTGATTTATTTACTTGAGTGGGAAAAATTTATAGGATAAAAAGATTTAAAATTTGAATTAAAAAATAAAAGAATTTTTTTCTTCTGAAACTCACTTTCTCTCTCTTTTCTTTTCTTTTCTTTTCAATTAAATAAAAATATTTTTATTCATATTTTTAATTTACTATTTTTTCTCTCATCTAAATGAGACATATGAGTTTTATAAACCAAATTTTTAAATATTTTAAATATATTTCTTGATTATTAATTATAATTTATTAAAATTTTTAAAATTATAAGTAAATTTCATCAAAAGAAAATGTTAAGTGCCTTAAGATATTGATTAAAAAATTAAAATAAAAAATATTATCAACAAATCTTACTAATTTTTTATAAAAAAAATTATTATAAACACATTTCATCATAATTTTTATTATGACTCAACTGTAACTTTTAATTAATTTTATTTAATAATTTTTGTAATTAATATCCTTAAAACATTCATTAACAAAATCATTAAAACTTCTATTTTTATGATTGTAAATAAATTTCAATAATGCATATTAAAAACAAAAGTTTAATTTCTATGTCATTGTAAAAAAAATTTACAGTATCAAGTGTTAACTATAAAAAATTACTATAGATATGACTTTTAAGATAATTATTATAAAAGTCAATAAACTTACCATATATACAATTTCTGATTGGATGAGTGTAAAACCCCTTTACATTTTAGTGCATAGACTATTTACTCTAAAAGTATATTAAAAATATGTCATTGATATTTATTTTCATTACTTTCAAAAAATAAAAAAGATTTATTTTCCCCAGTGTCAGTATAAAAATTTATACATTGTTGATTAATTAAAAATCACTTTAGACATGACTTAAATAATTATTGTAAAAGTCAATAATCTCACCATTCACAATGATTAATAATAAAATAATAGTATAAAAATTATTTATACTTCTAACTAAATTTTATTTTCCTTAACATTTTCAAAGGAGTTATATTTTTCGTACATTTCCTTAAATATTTTTTGTAACTCTTTTTTTATTTCCTTTTTATAATTTTACTTATCTAATTTTCATAATTCTCTTTTCCCTTCTTATTTCATTTTTTTTTTGTATTGACACAGTATTTGTTTTAGAAGAATAAAGAGAAGGTTATAAAAATATAAAATATTTATTATTTACTTGGAGAAAAAATAAGAAAGAAGAAAGTTTTTATGTGAGACTCACAAGAAAAAACTTTTTCTCAAATTGACATGAATTGGGGGAAAATGGAGATCTCTTTTTTATTTTTTAATTTCTTAAAAATTTAAATAAATTTTCATAACATAAAAATAAAAAATATTAAATAATCTTACATAAAAACAATGAAATACAAATTTATTTTTTAGAATAATTTTAATTTTTTAAATTAATATAGTAATATTTTCATACAATTTATTTATTTTTATTCTCTTTTTTATTCATTCAACTAAGTAAAAGAATTCTGTACCTTTTTTTTTTGCCTATTTCTATTCATTCAAATAATATATTTTTTTCTATTTCATTTCAAACCAGACAAAAACATAAATCAAGTTACATAAATTCACAACAACAATATATAAATAAACAATCCAGCCATATAAACACCCATTTAATACCTCTCATTTTTTTTATCATTTTATTATTACATTATATCACCAGTCATATTATCATCTTTTTCTTCTATTTTTTTTTCTTTCTTTTATAGTTTGTTTGCTTTGGCGGATTGAGACAGAAACAATAAAGACAAATGAAAAAGATTTGCGTATTTGATCATTCCATTGTACGTTAAGCGAAGACAAAAGATGAATGAAAGTTTGTATGATGGGACCTGGACCCTCTCCAGCCCAAGCTCTCTCTAGCTCCTCTAATTCTCTCTACCTTTTTTTCCCTCCATCATCTGTTTTCTTTTTTATTTTTTTGCGTGCTTCTATTTTTAATTTTCTTTGCTGGAGAGGCAAGAGGGGATCTACTTTGTGTATGATGGGTCTCACTCTCACATGTATTTTGCCTTCCTATATTTTATTGTTTTATTTAAGATATTTATATTATTTTATATATATTTTTATTTTTTACACAATTAAACAAAAGAAAACATTTATCCTTTTTTTTAATATTTTTCATACCAAATAACTTAAAAACTCACCCCATTTTTTATTTTTTTTCCTTTTTTTTTTCTTATTTTTAACAAAACCTACCATTAAGTTGTACTACTCCAGACTCAAATATAAACAACAACAAAAAAAAAGTTTAGGGAATTTAAATATAAACAAATTTTAACTACTTTCACCCTATTTAATAATACCATCTCAAAATACTCTTCAATTAATTGAGATTTTATTTTTAATAACTCTTTTTATTCTTCTTATCAAGTTTCAATAAACGACACTTTTAAAAAAGTTTATTTTTAAATGTAATTAGTAGAATTAAATGATATTAACGAACTTTTTTAATTAGTACAAAAATTAATTAATTTTGCTTATATTTAAGTCTAAAAGAAAGTAGCTATCATTCATAAATGAGGAATATTAGTAACACACTTTTTAACATATTTATTCAAACACACTTTATTAGTAACTAAAATTTATTAAAAATTACAAAAATTATGAGAGAGAATAATTAAATAAAATGTAAGATTTACAAATTTTTGTAATTTTTTAAAAAAATTAATCAATAAAAGAGGGAAGAATAAGGCACTTTTAATACCGTTTTCCAATTAAGATTAAAATTTTACCTTAATAACCTATATGCATTTTTAATGCGTAAAGATTATCAAAATAACACTTTAATTTTAATTAAAAAATAATATTTTTTCTTAAAAAATAGTGCGTTTAAAAAAAATGTGTCAGTATCATTATTCATTCATAAATTTCTACCAGTTCTTGTAATCGAAAAATTTATCCTAGTACTGTCTCTTACCGAGATCTCGTGTACTTCGTCCACTTTCCCCCTCCATTCTCAGTCCTTCTTTTTATTAATCAAACTCCGAGAAAACTTCCCTTCCATCAACCGTCCCCTCCGCGATGGACCACCACCACCGCGTCTCCCGGCGAGCCGAGGTCCTCGCCAACCACCTCCTCCGCCGCGCGCCGCCTCCGTCCTCCCCCCTCCGCCCGCGCCGCTGCCTGGGCTACTCCCCCCCGGAGCTCTCGAACCCATTCTCATTCGACGCGCGGGAGATGCGGCGCCTGATGGACGGGCACAACCTGGAGGACCGCGATTGGCTGTTCTCGGTGATCGTGCAGAGCGGCCTCTTCAACCGGCGCGAGCGCGCCGGGAGGGTGTTCGTGTGCCCCGACTACAACCAGTCCATGGAGCAGCAGCGCGAGGCCACCATGCGGCGCATCGGGTACCTGCTCGAGAGAGGGGCCTTCCGCGGGTGGCTCACCGGGGAGGGTCCGCAGCAGGAGCTGAGGAAGCTCGCGCTGCATGAGGTCATTGGGATGTACGATCACTCGCTCGCGGTCAAGCTTGGCGTTCACTTCTTCTTGTGGTAGGTTGTCTTCTCTTCGTTTCTGTTGAAACTTAGGTTGCCTTTTCTTTTCTTTCTCTATGCCTCCTCGCTTTTTCTTTTTTCTGCCACTCGACTTTTATTATTTTGCCGATTTTGTTATCATTTTTTTTCTCATTTTATTTTTGAAATTTTGCAAATTTTATTTAATAAGCAGTTGATGATTGAGCAAAATTTGTAAAATTTCAAAAGTAGGATAACAAAATGCGAGAGAAAAAATACAGTGGTAAAATTTGCAATATGATGAAAATTAAGTGTGTGTTTGTTTCGGCGCTGTTGATCCACGTTTCTGTTTAATTTTTCGTCAAAAACAACAAAAAGACGCAGAAGCAGGCCATAGTTGCTTTTGCGGGTCTACGTCCGAACGGACGCCAATGCGTTACCAAACACGCTGTAAGTGACATAAAGTGCAAGTTAAGCTTTTCATTTTTGTTTGGAAGTAGCTGAAAATTATCTGGACTGGCTACCGGTGGTTATGTAGTCACGTGTTTTTGTTAGGAACACGTGTGTTTGGGGGTATGTAAATATGGGGTAGAAGATATCAAAATTTGGGTTTGGACTTAATTTAACCCCAAAAACTAATTATGAGGTGAGACTTGCCTTCTACTTGTATGCACTATTTTGGCACTAGTCAGTACGAGATCTCCAACGCAAGAAAGAAAGAATATGTGATAGGAAAGGGAGAGATTGAAGGGTGTATAAGGTTCGGATTCCTTGCAGTTGGATTTTCTAGCTAGAGAAATGCTAGCAATATTATATATATATATATATATATTTTTTTTGTTGAACCCGAGTTATTCTTAGCCGAGAGTACTAATCTTTCAAAGTACTGGTATTCATTTAATAGGGGACTCTTCTCTTCCGACATATTTTTTTTAATACACATGGCTTTAGGATCGAATCTTGACCGCAGGCTTAAGGGATAAGGATTATCTGCTAATCATGTCATACCTTGTTGTTGCTAGTAATACACTCTTTTGAATACATTCTCAACTATTAGTTAAAATTTATTGGAAATTATAAAATTCTATGAGTCTCATTTTTTATTTAATGAGTTTCACTCAATTCTGTAACTTTCAATAAATTTTAACCAATAAAAAAGAGTATATTAGAAGAAGTGTGTTAGAGGGCGTTACTAACAGTAACACCCCTCTTTCTACATATTCACATAATCAGTGAATTGGAACCATTGGATGAAGATGGGACTAATTTTATTTTATCTCAGTAAATCGGATTTAAAACACCCATTTAAGATTTGAGTGATCTTTTTCTGTAGGTTTCAATTTGCAGATTGTGTGAATGCGTGAAAAAGTCCTACGGCACCAAATCTCGTTCCAGGGTCTAGGCTGGATGTAGAAAATGGGATTTATGTAATACTAATACTAACAGCGCGTCATCTTACCTTGCCTGAGGTTTTTGTGAACCTATTATTCCAAATGTTTAAGCTATAATATGCCGATGGGCTACTCAAGTAAGAGTCTTTAGGGATTGAAGCAGGTGTTTTCGTATGTTGTGCTAACTTTTATTCAAAATGATAGAAATACCGGACTTTTATAACTTGGTTTAGTTATACAGGTTCTATGTTGCGAACCAACTATGAAGGATTACGAATGTTTTCATATCTAACAAAGCTCACCCTTCAAGTTTCTTTACTTTCTTATTGGAGGGTTGTATTTATTTTTTAATCACAGAGAGCTCTAAGATTAAATCTAATTATGTACTTGACAACAATTTAATAGTCTTCTTGCACTACTGAGACCAAGCCTTGTTTTGTATGTGTTGTGTGTTTGGCCAGTAGAGGGTCCTGAAGGGTGAATCCTAGTGTTCAAACTGGTGCTTGTAAATTCTTGGAATAAATAAAGTTTTGATTTTTATCACATCTGGACTGTTGAGGAATACATTCTTTGTTAGACAAACTTCCAGAACCTATATTTTAATGTGATTATGTGCCCTCTAAAGCAAGCAAGCTGTTGGCAGAATTGTAACATAAGTAAATTAACTAGATTAATTTCTCCTCTTGTCTTTTTCTTATTTTTTTGGTGAGGCATTTGTAGAAAAGAATAATGGATTTGTTCATGACGCCACCTTGGATTAGCTCACTGTTAGTTTCTCTAATGAATTGGATTTCAGGGGTGGGGCCGTGAAGTTTCTGGGAACTAAGCGCCATCATGACAAGTGGTTGAGTGCTACTGAAAACTATGAGATGAAGGGTTGTTTTGCTATGTCTGAGTTGGGCCATGGAAGTAATGTATGTGATGGTTGCTCAATAAGTTCGAGTCATTAGGTCCACATGTAATTTATTATTCTTTTGTCTTGTCACTTTTAATAATTCTTTCCAGACTAATTTTCATAGGTTCGAGGAATTGAAACGGTCACTACTTATGATTCAAACACTGGAGAATTTGTCATCAATACTCCTTGTGAATCGGGTCAGAAGTATTGGATTGGTGGTGCAGCAAATGTAATGATTCTTTTGTATACTTGATAATTATTTAAAAGCCTGGACATGATAAGATTAGGTTCTTACATTTTTCTCCTACTCCAACTTTGTATATATTAACTTGTTCTTTTATGCAGCATGCAACGCACACTATAGTCTTTTCACAGCTCAATATAAATGGAAGCAATCAAGGGGTGCATGCATTTATTGCCCAAATCAGGGATTCAGATGGAAACATATGTCCAAACATCCGAATAGCTGATTGTGGTCACAAAACTGGTTTAAATGGAGTTGATAATGGCCGTATCTGGTAAAATAAGCATTTTTCAAACAAGTTGCACCTGAAAAATGAATTTTATTTAATTGAGTAAACTCAGAAGTTCTGGACACATGTCTTCAGGTTTGATAATGTGAGGATACCCAGAGAGAATTTGTTGAATTCTGTGGCTGATGTTTCACCAAGTGGTGAATATTTGAGTGCAATAAAAAATGCAGATCAGGTGTGATTTGCTTTTTCGGAGATGATATTCTCTTTGGTCTTCTTGTGCTCTTCTTTATTCTCATCAGAAAGCTTGTTCACATATCTTTTGTTGTATGTCATTCTTGCTCCAGAGGTTTGCCGCATTCTTAGCTCCATTGACCTCTGGTCGTGTTACTATTGCTGTCAGTGCTGTTTACATCTCCAAGGTAGTGACACCATCTATATTTGTGGATTTGATCACATTTGTCTGTGTTTTTTTTCTGTGTATTTAACAAACTCATACCAAATTTGACATCTTACCTTATCATGCCATTTATTTGCTCTTAGATTAGCTTGGCCATTGCTATAAGATATGCATTGACAAGGCGGGCCTTCTCCATTACGCCAAATGGGCCTGAAGTTTTACTGCTTGATTACCCTAGTCATCAACGGCGTCTGTTACCTTTACTTGCTAAGGTGTAAGTCCTCTAATTACAGGCATTTTGATATCTATTTGCTGAGGTCTCAAAAATCAGAATGATTCATTTCTTTTAGGAAACTGAAGCTTAGGTATGCCACTTTAGTATATATTCCTCAATTTAAGATGCCTTGTCCTTTTCTCACCAAAATGTTAAGAATCTTTGAAAATATGCTCAATATTACAGGGTTAGTTATTTTTTAATACATTCAGAGGTTATTTTCCCATATTTATTCCAGAATAAAGCATTTGATTTAAATGCAACATGCATCATCCATTCATGAGAAGTGAGACACAAACACGTATATGTTGTCAGTTTTGAGTAACTAATTAGTGATTTAATAAAAAGTGACTATCCTAGTTTAACCTTAACCATTTAGTGGATATAAATGAACCAAGATAGTACCTTTTTATGTTCATTTCTTTACTCTTTTCTACAGATATGCAATGAGTTTTGCCGCAAATGAGCTGAAAATGATGTATGTCAAAAGAACGCCCGAGTCAAACAAAACAATTCATATTATTTCTAGTGCTTACAAGGCTACGTTTACTTGGAATAATATGCGTACTCTCCAGGTAATTATTGCTATTATACTTGGGTTTGATAAATAATATGCCATTGGCCTCCCTAAGGTTCTATTAATGCATGAAATAGGAATGTCGTGAAGCCTGTGGAGGACAAGGAATTAAAGCTGAAAATCGTGTTGGTAATTTCATGGGTGAATTTGACGTTCATTCAACATTTGAGGGGGACAACAATGTTCTGATGCAGCAGGTAAAATGAGTATTCTGTTAAATATGAAATTTGTATAATAATTATCAATTATACACAACTCTTTTAAATTCAAACCTAGGAGACATGATGAGCTGATTGCAAACCAATAATTGGATCCTAACAAGTTGTGTTAGTTTATTTACATTTGACTTAAGCAGTGGTGATAATAAGAAGTACTTATATGGATTCCAACTTAGGATACTAGCTGTGGCTTTGAGCTTCAATGCTTCAACTTTATGAATTTATTGGAGATAAAATCCACTCTGGGTCTTTGTCAAATGACTTTTGGGTTGATTGATTTCAAAAAACAGTATTTGAGCCTTTTTGTTCAGGTGGTAGAATTTTGATCCAGGAACACTTTTATTGTTTATTAATTGAGATTTCAGCAAAAAGGCATTATTGGTTAGTGTATGCTTTGTCACACTTAAACCCTAATGAAATTTCATATGAATGTTTGTGTTAGAGATAAAGAGGGTGAACGACAATGGTAAGCGACAATGGTAAGGTTTTTACCTTTTGACCTTCAGGTCACGGGTTCAAATACTAGGAACAGCCCTGCTTGTGGGGGTAAGATTGTACAACATTTATCCTCCACAGACCCTGCTTAGTGGGGGCCTCATGCATTGACTCGCCCTTTTATTGTGTTAGAGACAAAATCTATTCTTATGTCTTAATAGAGATATTTGATGAAATGTAATTTATTGATTTAAAAGAATCTGTTTTATATGTTTTTAATTGTATAGTTGACCTTGGTCCTCTAGAACCGACCATTTTCCTTTCTGATTTAGAACCTTTGTAAATAGACTTTCAAGCTAATGATTTTTGACTTGCTCACTCAAAGAGTTGAAGTAGCATGAAATAATTCATGTCAAATTTAGGCATCAGTTCTCTAAATTTTGGTCAATATGAATGGGTATTCACGGGTTCTTCATTTCACTTCAGATTAGCAAGGCACTCTTTGCAGAATACGTAGCATGTCAGATGAAAAACAAGCCATTCAGAGGTTTGGGATTAGAACACATGAACAAACCTTTGCCTGTTATCCCATCTCAGTTAACAAGTTCCACCATTAGGAGCAGTGAATTTCAGGTAATCATTTGATTATACCTGTTGATATTTGGAAAAACCAGGTAGAAACTTCTGTTGTTTCTTACCTCTCTCTTACACAGACTGATCTATTCCACCTGAGAGAGCGAGACCTATTGAGACGTTTTGCTGAAGAGGTTTCAGGATATCAATCTCATGGAGAAAGCAAAGAGTCTGCCTTCATTCTAGTGAGGATTCTACCAGCTTTTTTATTTTATTTTATTTTTTCCTTCCATCTTTTCACTGGCTTACAGTTTGAAACTCTTCTCTCATCCAGGGTTATCAGCTTGCAGAAGACTTGGGCAGAGCTTTCTCAGAACGAGCAATATTAAAAACATTCATGGGGGCCGAGTCAACTTTACCAGCTGGTTCATTGAAGGTAAATCATATTAGTGCTTGTTGAATATTCCTGCTATAGAGGAGTGTTAGTAACGTACTTTTTAATATACTTCTTCTAACACGCTTTATACTATTGGTTAAAATTTATTAGAAATTACAAAATCATAAGTGAAGCTCATTAAATAAGAAGTCAGTAGGGTTGGTCTAAGGGTAAGATTACTGAAGCTTAAGCTTTAAGCCCTCCAACAAAAAATTATTTACTACTGTTTTTTATAAAGCAAAAAAGCCATATATGTTAACGAA